>CM052548.1:32906251-33000439 GCA_028533065.1 Trachops cirrhosus | reverse complement strand
TAAATGATAGAAGACTATACCGAAAGAAGAGGAATACTAAAATACTATTTCAATAAAAAGTGTAAGGACAATGAAATAACAATACAAATGTGCTATTACTTGCAGGTTAAAAAAAAATTTTAAGAAATGAAGGCAATAAGCAGGAGATATAATGAAGAGATAAATTTGGAAAGAAAGGTAGAAGGATCAACACTAGAAGGAAATAGAAACATAAGTAATTGAATGAAATAACAATAATAAGAATTAAAAAATGAAAAGTTACTTAATAAAAAAATCCGGCAAAAATAGAAGAAAGAAAAGAAAAAAAACAAAAAACAAACAAACAAAAAAAAAAACTTTGTTGGTTTCAAACTGGCCTAACCAGTTTTCCAGGTTTTGCTGGCTGCAGCAGACTTAGTGGCGAACGCAGTAGCTTTGTTCCACTTCCTGTTCAGTGCTCTGTCAGCCTCTGGTGCACTGTCCCCAGGTCCAGCCTCGCGGGCCCAATGCCCCAGGCACCAATCTGTGTACTCCCAAGCACTCCCTTTGGCGCCCACCGCGGAGTTCCTGCACACGTGCGTCCCTTCATGGGTGTGTACGCTGGGGCCTCTCACCAGGGTTCAGGCCTCAGGAGCACACTTCAGCTCTCCTTGGGATAGCTCACTGCGGAGTGTGCGCCCGCGCGTACCCCTTCCAGGTTCACGGGTGTGTACACTGTGGATTCTGAGGGGCTGGAACCTCCCCTGAATTTACGTCCTGGGCACCAGGGATCCCGCAGAATGCCCGCACTTTTTCCGAGCTCACGGCTGTAGGCACCCAGCCTTTTACTCAAAAAAGTAACTCTCTCTGGGTTGGGGTGCCGGCACAAGACATGGTGGTCCCCGGACCCATTGTACAGGCTCCTCTCCCTCGGAAAGCTCACTGCGGAGTGCGCGCACTCGCCACCGCTTCCAGGTTCACGGGTGTTTATGCTGTGGATTTTGGGGGACTCGAGCCTACCCCCACATCCCGGCCTGGGCACCGGAGATCCCACAGAACACCCATGCTTTTTTGTGCTCATGGCTGTAGGCACCAAGCCATTTACCCAAACAATAACTCTCTCTGGGTTGGGGCGCCCACACAGGGACCTGCCGTCTGTGGCTCCACTGGCTGGGCTGCGATCTTCCCCAAAGCCCGCTCTGCAGTCCCCCGGATCAGCACTGCTCAGTCCTTGTTTGGCCAGGGAGGGAGCGGATGACCCAGCTCCCCTACCCCGAGAGCCCTGTGGCAGCTCCCGGAGCTCTGGGGCTGGGGCTGTAACCTCCCTGCTCCAGACGCTGATCACTGGGCTGTTATTATCCTACAGTAGTCTCCTTACTGTCTGGTCTTTGCATGTCCGCTGCAATTTTGATTTCTTATTTTCATGTAAGCTGTAATGTCCTCTGTAGTATGGTTAGGTTTTTCTGTCTTTTGAAGCGGGAGGTGGTGTGTGCTCCCTCCTACCACGCCGCCATCTTCCCGCTCACTCCGAAATATTTCTTAGGTGTAATACTAATAGCATGATCCACAAGAGAACAAATTAATAATTGGAGTTCATCAAAATTTTTAAGTATATGTTATTAAAAGAACATTTTTAAGAGAATGAAAAGACTAGCAACATATTGAGTGAATATCTTTTCAATGTATATATCTGAAAAGTTCTTGTATTAAAAATTTAAAGAATACTCAAAACACAATAATGAGAAAGTCAGAAAAACAATAAAAATGAGCTAAAGATTTGAATAAACACTTCATCAAAGAAGACATACAAATGACAAATAAGCACATGAAAAATGTAAATAAAACCACAATAACATAGTATGTACCTATTAGAATTTCTAACAAACTGACAGTAACTAGAAGAGATTGGGGAAGGAGATAATGGAGGAAAGAAGGAGAAGGATCATCAAAGAACATAAAGGATACATGGACAAGGCCAAAGTGGGGTAGGATTGAGGGTGAGAGGACAGGGTGGGTGGGGCAGGGGAAAGTGGTGTGGGAAAATGGAGACAGCTGTACTTAAACAACAATTTTAAAAAATGACAATACCAAGTGTTTGCAAGGATGTTGAGGAACTCTAACTCTCCTACTGTGATGGTGGAAATGTAAAACTGTACAATTGCTTTGGAAAACAGTTTGACAGTTTCTGGAAAAACAATTCCACTTCTAAGTACTTACTCCAAGAAAATGAAAGCATGTGTCCCAACTGCACACAAATGTTCTTAGCAGCTTTATTTGTAGTAGCTATAAGATGAAAAAAATCTAAATGGCTGGTATAAATTACATTTACATTACCAGTTGAGTCATCAGTCTCATTTGTGAGGCTCTATGGCAAAGATCCCCGGTGAATAAAGAATTGTGATGTGTTCTTCCTATAGAATACTACTCAGCAGTATGAAATATCGACAGACACAACATAGATCAATTTCAAAAGTATCATACTAAGTAGAAGTCAAACACACAGAAAAACTATGTGCTATATGATTCCACTTACATGAAATCCTCTGAGACAAAACTAGAGACAGAGAATAGGTTAATTTGCATGGCAAAAGGAGTAAGTGTCTATGTGATAGGCTGGTGGCAATACTCTGGAGACAGATTACATGAGGAAAAGAAAGCTTTTGGAAGTGATGATTGTATTCATTCACTTGATTGGGATGATGTCTTCAAGGATGAATACATGTGTTGAAACTTGCCCAGTTGTACACTTTAAATATGTCCAGTTAGTTAAATGCCAACTATTCATCAATAAAGCTGAGAAAACAATTAAGATAAAACTGAAAATAATACAAGAACCCACAAAAACAAGCTTGCAGTGGCAAGACATGGAAAAAAATTAACCATTGGCTAAAATAATAACTACAATGGATTGACATACATTGAAATGCAAAAACCCTAACTTCAAAATAATACTTATAAAAGAGATAGTGGGGGAATGACAAAGAAGTCAGAATTTACCTTACATTTTCTGTGCACACTGTATTTCATAATAACCAATAGATGAACCTCAGTATGAAAAGTTACTCTTTATAGAAAGAAAAATTTCAGCTTAAATGTGAAATAACTTTCAGGCAAAGTTCATTAGTGAATAAAATCATTAGATAAAAGATTGATGGGGAACTTTACAATGAGGACTCAGGATGTAAGAGTCTGAGCTAACATTTAATTGCAGCATCACTAAAACTGGGACAATGAAATAGTACACACTGCCTGGCGTAATATAACAAGAAATATTCAGCATCACCAACAAATAATGTTAGGTAAAGAATGTCAAAACTTAATCTACTTAAAAGTCTTTAGAGTTACTCTCCCTACAGGAAATGTGGGAAGAAAAACTCAATGACACCATTTAAAAATCACAGTTAAAACCAGAAAATAGGAACTCCCACAAGTAACTGAAGAAAATTATTTGGTTATGGATGAGGCAAGGATGAAGCAGCAAAATCTGCAGAGCTGTTTCATCTATGGGATGGATCTAGGAGGTCATTACACTCTTGAGAGTGTTTGATATTTGTACAATAAAAGTTTTAAAATTAGGAAATCAAAATATTCTAAAAAGAAGTGATTTCTGTCTCCTCTCCATTAAACTGATTTTAATACTATTGTACGCTTAATTGTCATTTAGTCTTTCTAAGTCTGTCACTTTCCCTGATCCTCAGACCACAGAAATAGACCAAATTTGGCATTTATCTGAAAGCTACTTGAGCCATCTGTATTTTAAGACAGCAAAGTGAGTATTGATGTGGCTCCATAGGAATTTGATTAGCCCATTTTATGGAGATTATGCCATTCTTCTCACCAAAAAGATATACAGAAACCTATTCAGACTATATCAAATCCCTGATAATTCATGCAGAGTCGTTTGTGAAATAAAACATAGATGTGAATTAGATATTCTAGACTTTTTCCATATAAATCATAAGCAATTTTCAAAAGTTTGAACAACAAAAATAACCTTAGCATGCCACTTACATTGCTTCATAGTTCCCATACTGTCACATCACTTCTCCTTGTATATTACTGTGGATATAGAAGATATTGGGACTAAATACACACTAATTATGACATAAGAGTTCCATCCAATAAAATATAGTTTCTAGCCCTGGCTGGCGTGGCTCTGTGGATTGAGCACGGGCTGCGAACCAAAGCATCGCAGGTTCGATTCCCAGTCAGGGCACATGCCTGAGTTGTGGGCCAGGTCCCCAGTGGGGACCTCATGAGAGGCAACCACACATTGATGTTTCTTTCCTTCTCTTCCTCCCTCCTGTCCCCTCTCTAAAAATAAATAAATAAAATCTTTACAAAAAAAATTTAAAAAAATATAGTTTCTGATTATCACATTGTATAGTTTCCACTCCATCTTATAAATAAAGTAGAGCACAGGAAGATTCCAAAAGAGAATTTGTAAAAGTAATTCTACTGAAAATATATTTTTTTATTTTCTTTATAAAGAGATACTTACAGCATTCTTACCAGTATCTTTTGCTGCATATGTTAACATTTATTAAATTGCTATTCACACTTATGTCTTTTTTTAACACAATACCAAAATTTTATTTTTTTATAAAAATTATTTTATTATTTTTCCCTACTCCTCACCCTTGATCTTGCCCCCTTTGGTTTTGTCCATGTGTCCTTTGTACATGTTCCTTCATGACCCTTTCCCATCTTTCCCCCGTTATTCTCTCCTCCCTTCCCTCTGTTTACTGTTAGTTTGTTCTTTATTTTGATGTCTCTGGTTATATTTTGCTTGCTTGTTTGTTTTGTTGATTAGATTCCACTTACAGGTAAGATCATATGGTATTTGTCTTTCACAGCTTAGCTTATTTCACTTAGTATAATGCTCTCCAGATCCATCCATGCTGTCATGAAGGGTAGAAGCTCCTTCTTTCTCCCTGCTGCATAGAATTCCATTGTGTAAATGTACTATCATTTTTTGATCCACTCATTCACTGATGGGCACATAGACTGCTTCCACCATTTGGCATTGTAAATTGTGCTGCTATGAACATTGGAGTGCATAGGTTCTTTTGAATTGGTGTTTCAGGGTTCTTAGGGTATAATCACAGCAGTGGAATTGCTGGGTCAAAAGGCAGTTCCATTTTAGCTTTCTGAGGAAATTCCATAGTTTTCCACAGTGACTGCAACAGTCTGTCTTATATGCTTTACAAACATATTTCATATATCTTTGTAATATGTAAAAATATTAAATAGGCCCTGGCTGGTATAACTCAGTGGATTGAGTGTGAGCTGCAAACCAAAGGGTCCCAGGTTCAATTCCAAGTCAGGGCACATGTCTGGGTTGTAGGCCAGGTCCCCAGTGGGGGCCATGTGAGAGGCAACCACACATTGATGTTTCTTTCTCTCTCTTTCTCCCTCCTTCCCCTCTCGAAAAATAAATAAATAAAATCTCTAAAAAATATTAAATAGACTTTACAATTTTATTTAAAATAAACTTTTAAAATATATGTCATTCTCCAAAAGATGCAATATTTACTTTTCAGTGAAGATAAAACTATAAGATTTAGATGTACAAAAGATACTAAAACTTTGATTTTAAGGAATTAATAAAGCACAGAACAAATGTAATTAATTATTAAATTCAGTAGGTAATTAGACTAAAATATGATTCTTAGTCTAAACAGTAAATGTCTACTAATTAACTCTCAAATCCAGAAGCACACCAAAAGTGGTATCTTATAAACATATCTTTCCTTGTATATGAAAACAATCCCATTTTTGCCAGATTTCTCCTTACTTCTGTTAAATCATTCACACACATTCAAACAGTTATTTAAATATTGGATATTAATAGTATCTATTAGACGAAATCAGAAAATTTATAGTGTTTTATATATAATAATAAGGAAAAAGGAATGTGGTCATCTGATGTTATTTTTTTATCCTAGTTGAACCTGTACTCTAAAGTTCAAATGGATATCCTCTAAGTGAATAAAAGAGTCCATTTTTGAAGGTTTTCTCTCAGGTTTATAAAAATCTGCAGTAGTCAACTATAACACAAAGCTTCACTAATCTAGAAGATAGAAAATTATACTTTTTTGCGTCATTTAAGAATGAGTGGATCAAAAAATGGTGGTACATTTATACAATGGAATAATATGCAGCAGAAAGGAAGAAGGAGCTCCCACCTTCACAACAGCATGGATGAAACTGGAGAGCATTATACTAAGTGAAATAAGCTAAGCTGTGAAAGACAAATACCATATGATCTTACCTGTAAGTGGAATCTAATCAACAAAACAAACAAGCAAGCAAAATATAACCAGAGACATCAAAATAAAGAACAAACTGACAGTAACCAGAGGAAAGAGGGGAGGGATAATGGGGGAAAGAAGGGGAAGGGTCATCAAGGAACATGTATAAAAGACCCATGGACAAAGACAACACTGGGGGGATTGAATCTGGGAAGTGGGAGTGGGTAGCATGGAGGGAGAATAATAGGGGGAAATGGGGACAACTGTAATTCAAAAATAATTTATAAAATTAAAATAAATAAGCAAAATATCAAAAAGAAATTAAAGGTGGAATTGGTAATTGAGATATTTTGATGAAACTTAGAGCTATTAAGAAAGTAAAACTGAGAGGATTTCATAATCAAAAAGAAAATAAATAAAATTTAAAAACTTGGAAAAAAATCAATAGGCAGAGAAGTGTAACTTGAACCCTAATCAAACAGATCCTGATCACACACTGGATTTCCAATTTGCACGTTGTTAAAGTCTATTCTAGATGGGTTTCTGATGTAATTAAAAACCTCTTGACTTGTGTTTTCATAGGACTGCTTTATTGAATTTCTTGCCTAAATGAATTAGCATTTGTTTCTTCTAACTTAAAGTCCAAATTTTCAGTAGATCTGTGTATGTGAGCTTGACCTTTCCACCCCACTTGTTCTTTTCTTGGCTGGGGTATTCTACCAGGTGTATTGTAGGATTGACTTTAAGAACCTGTTTAAAAATTCATTTGTTTATTCCACTATAAAATATAATAATGATTTAACAAAAAAGAGAATTTTTTAATTTGCTCTAACCTGTGGACATCAGGAGTGGGTTTTTTTTTTTTTACCTTTTTCAGTAGAATTCAGCAAATAAACATCAAATTCCATAAGAACAATAAATAGTGTTTGTGGCATGTTTAATTTGTGACAGACATGAGCACAACATGTTCACCTTACAACAATGCCTGACGATGGCCTCACTATCCCCATTTCATGGTGGTTGACAGTGGTTGCCTGAAGAGGCAAAACAAAAAAAAACCCACATGGTTCGAAACCATTCTTCAGTCACAAGCATATCTGAGCCTGACTTTGCAGCCACCACCTGGTCCGTCATTTCCAGGTGGCAGAACAAGTGTTTGTTCCTTGCAAGGCAAAGATAAATAATATACAAGCTCTGCTCTCTACACATCCAGAGTAGGGGAACAAGCATTCATGCAGCATTTGCAAAGTCCTTTATCTCAAATTTCTAAATCAATTTCTTATTAAATATGAGATAACATGCCATCAGTGTTAGAAGGATTATATGAGATAATGGAAGTGAAATATCCAACACATAGTAGGCACTCAACAAATTTTAGCTCTTTTCTGTTCCAGTAAGTCTATAAAAAGGAAGAGATTCAAAGCCAAGAAAAGAATTCTGAAAGCAAGTTAATTTTTAAAGAAAATTCAATGACTTTGATTTATAAGCAAGGTAGTTTCAGTTTGAAGAATAAAATACTTCACATTCTCAATAAAAACTCTAAGAAATTACTAGTACACAAAAAAAATCACTCCTAACAAAATTACTTTAATGACTTGTGGTAAATGCACTCTTGAATGTTGGACAATTTGGAGACTAGCAAAATACTTTATTCTTACAAGGATCGTTTGTTCTGTATTTGACAAAAACCAAAGAGCATTTCATTCTGTTTTACTTGTAAGTGGGTATTATTGTCTTTGTTATGTGACAATGTCAAGTAAAATGTCACACCAATCAGAAAAGCCCATTCACATGTAATAGGTAGACTGTAGAACTGAATGTACCTTTGACTGATTTATGACTTGAAAATCCTATATAAACAATGTTGATATTTCCATTTTTACCAAGTATCAGCACAAGACATTTCACAACTGTTGTTTAAGCAAAATGCAACTGTTCCTTGCTATAAAAAACAGTAGCAAGTAACAGAATGTTGGTTTAAAAAAATAATAACTGCCTGTTTACTGAATATGGGTAGTTATAACAGTTGAATGTTTTAACCTTTAACTTGTTAAACTTTATGTTCATTAACAATCAAAACATACTGTTTGAACTTGAAGTTCTTGGAATTGAAGGTTAAGATTTAGAACATTTTTTGGAGAAATGTTTACTAACCGTATTTTTATGATCAAAACTGATAATTAGCATGTGAACTTTGTAAGTATAGATCCTAAATGTTCTTTCTTTCTCAGAGCCTTGTTAGAATATTCTTTTAAATTTCTTATTCTAAATACCTTGATATTTCTTTTTTAATTAATCTTTATTATATTTTTTCCATTACTACTTAGTCTCCTTTTACCTCCCTCCCTACAACCATCACCACACTGTTGTCAGTGTCCATGAGTCCTTTCTCATTTTTGCTCAATCCCTCCACCTCCTTACCGCCCCCCACTAGCTGTCATCCTGTTCTCCATCTATGAGTCTTATTCTCATTTAAATGTTAATATGGTCAGCAAGTTTAACTGCACAGCATGTCTCTTATCAGATTCACTTCTAATTAAGTACTTCAAAAGAGAGGGCAAACTTTCTAAACATTTTACAGCTATAATGTTGTTACAGTCATGAGAACAGATTCCAAGTATGCTGAGACAATTTTATGAGGATAAAATCTCTGATTCTCTCTTCCTTCTTTGGATTGATATATTAGGAATTATACCTCTTTCTCTGTGTTGGGACTGCATTGAAAGAGGTGTGTGTATGTTTTGCTGATCAGTACAGGAATTCAGGAGGAAATGCATTACCCTTGAGTTCCAGGAAACTTGGACAGATTTATGAGATATATTTGTGTGCTCAAGCACATCAAGACCTGCATAAAAACCAGTACATTTCCTAAACTCAAAATCATTTAGTAATCTCTCTTACATCCCATCTCCTTATCAAGGAGAAACACCTCACACCCATCACTAATGCTTGAAAAGCCTATCTTTATAACAAATCTCCAGGCAATCCCTTTCTTTTAACATCAGAACCTTATTACTTATGCTTTACATGTATATACAAGTTTGGAAATTTTAAAAACCATGTTGACTTTTTTAATTGCAATCCCTGTGTGTTAGGTCTTTGTAAAAAAATCTGGTAAAAACCAACAAGAGAGTTAGATTAAAAGTAAAACTAATACCTAGAAAGGTGAGACAGGATAGTAAGAAGCTAGGAATATTTCCTGGCAAGTGGAATAGAGACAGTGAGACAGATTAATGCAATGGCAGAACAATGTACAGCTAGGTGCAGATGGTCTTCAGGGAGGAAGAAGACCTCTAGTGCCTGGCAGGGGGTGAAACTGGGAAAACAAGAACCTGGCCCCCAGGGTAACCTTTTCTCCCCTGACCTTTCCCATCTGGAGATAACATCTAGGCCTTAGTTATATTTTAGCTCCAGGCCCAGAAAAGCAGCAAAACCAGGTAGGCTATAACAGAGCCAAAGGCAAATGACTAAAGACCCCCCCGCCCTGCCACTGACCAATTGTGACCCTGAAAAAGCACACCTGGAGAACTGACAAATATTCAACTGAAACCCTCCCCCGAGACCTCTCCTAAAATTCTTGCCTGCAGAAACAGATAAAAGCTTCAATATAAAGGACAAAATGCCCGTGCATGCCCTTCCCTTTCCCTACTTCTTCACCCACTCCTTACTTCACATGCACCTGTCTCCTAAACTCTAAGGCAATGAGCAGCTGGCAGCTGGCAAGCCCTAGGCTAATCCCCTGAACTTCTCCCTAAGGCCCCTTCTTCACTGAATTCCCAATGGGCTATGGCAGCGCAGCCGATGCTCTCATGCTGCTTCTTTTATGCTAGGCCTAGCCTTGTTTCACTGTCTCTACCTTTAATAAACACACCCTCCTAGTCACCTGGCCTCATGTTGTGAAATCTTTCCCACATGAAGTCAAGAACCCACACACTACAGGCTGGCCCTGGGCAGACCCACTTGGGGCCAGGTCCCTGTCCAGTAACAATACAAAAATGGATTCGGGGTTGGAGGGGCAAATTGATTAAACTAAGTTAGTTTAATTCAAAGCAGCAGGAGCAACAGATGCTGTTGCCTTTGTTTATTTTCTCTTGTTGCCAGACGGAAAGGGAGAAATAAATACTAGGACAGAGAAGAAAGCTGCTGAATTGTGTTTCTACTCTACCTTAGCTTGCAGCAACATTTCAACATGCAAAGTGGTCTAAGCAGAGCAATTTGTTTCAGGATGGCCTTTCCATTCTTAGTGACCATCTGTCTCCCAGAAACGAAGACATCGGTACAATAAAATCATCTACATGAACAACAAAGTTTTGTGGGGTTTTTTTGTTTTTCTTAGAAAAAAGAAGAAATTATAGTGTATTCCTTTTTTTTTTTCTGGGAAATCTTAGGGCAACTATGAACCCACACTGTGCTATATGTTTTTGTGTTTTTTTTAATTTTTATTTTTTTATTTTAATTGTTGTTCAAGTACAGTTTTCTACCTTTTTCCCCATCCCAACCCACCCCACAGCCCTCCCCACCTCCCTCCCAATTCTACCCCCCCTTGTTATTGTCCATGTGCTATATATTTTTGAAGGCAAAAATTCTGTCTTGCTATCACTATACTTTCAGCAATTTGCATAACTGAAATAAATAGATGCTCAGTAAATTGTTGAGCCAATGTAAAATCACTCCTGTTTTCCCACTATTACTCAAAAATTATTCAGCATCTGCTTCCTGCCTGTCATTATACTTGTACCTCAAGAAGAGTCTTCTTTGTACTTCTTTTCATAATATGGCCTTCTGGGGGTCATGTAACATAAGTGAAGTCTATTAATTTTGAATGTAATAATTATTTCTTGAAAAGCTGACATATGTCATGAAGTTTTAGCCTTGGAGATGTAATATTGAAGAAAATATTTAAAAATTAAGCCAACAAACAACAACCTGATCTTATAGAGATTGCATTGAAAGCAATAAAAATAAATAAGGAAATAGCATAGCGTCTATTTGTCTTAGCTTGGAGTATCTAGAAAACAGAGTCTGTGTCAGAGAATAATATGTAAGTATTCACTGAGAAAAGTTAAACCAGGGTGGCGAGATTCAGTGCAGAGTCTAGTGTGTCAGGGGACAAAGGGAGCACTTACACAGTGATGTTGTATCCATTGGACCAGTGCTTCACAGTCATGGTCATCTGGCTATGAGGGATAGCTCTGGACAGGGTTTAAAAAACAAAACAAAACAAAACAAAACTAGAAGCAGTCATTCAGACATAGGAAGGGAGGGAAAACTATGTGCCTATTTTGAGTTTATCTTCTGCTGTTTTCTGTTTCTCACCATTCCCCCTGACCAGTGGTGTTGGGGGTGTGGTACTGGTTAAATCCTGCATCCAGTACTTCTCATTTCTCTGGCCCATTGGAGCAGCTGCTGGGGAGACCAGAGCTTATGTCTCATAGTATGGTGTTTTGTGGGTTTTTGTAGTGTTTGTTAGAGCCATAACCTCTACAGGTCATATTGGGGGAGCCCAGGTGTCAGTGTAAATACAGCATTTGTCCCATCAGTGGGCTGTAACCCAAATCAGGCTGAATTATTCTTTGAGTATGTTTTCTCACCTGTATAGAGAAATCTTAGTTATGACCTTACTCAGGATCAATGATGCAATCCTTGTGTTGCTTGTGGTCCTCTCTTGTTTTGGAGGACACCATGCAGAATGAAACAGAGAGAAACAACAAGGAGATAAATGACTGGAGAGAGTCTAAATCGTCTTGCGTCTTTGATGTCTTTCCTTTGGGGTGGTAGATAAGTCTTTGTTCCAACAGCTTTTTCTTTTGGTTTAGTTAGCTGCCCCAAAATCTTTACTAGACTAGTTTGTTTAAGCTGATTGCAGTTGGGATTCTGTCATTTGTAATTAAAATAAATCCTGCCTAATGCAATGTTTTTTATTTTCTTCACTTTTTAGAAAATAAAATGTAGATATTAAGTCATTAGCTGAGCATCATTGATTTGTTACTTTGACAAAATCGTAGGAGTCACTCTGGTATGTGTACCATTGATAGCTATCAATTGTTTCATATTTACTGAGAATTACAATGTAGAGAAGTATGTGAGAATACTAAGCATGTTGCATGTAAGTTTATCTGACAGTTGATTCAAAATGTATCATCCTATATTCCATAGTTCCAGGCTAATCATTTTAAATACAAATATAAATTATATACAACTCCAGACATTTTTAGGAATTTGTAATCACTATTTTGTGTCAGCCTGTTTGTCATTTCTCTCTGATAGTTAAAATGGGAGCTAATGTTTTATGTTAGCCTACTGTGAACAAGACATTGTACTTCCATACATTATCTTACTAGTCACACTGGGTCCTACAAACATCTCTGTTATCCTTTCTCTCCAAACCTAGACACTGGCCCTCAAAATGTTAAGTAATTTCCTGTCAAGTTGCTAGTATTTGGAGAATATGGGGCTAGACTGTAGGTATGTTTGACCCTGGAACCTTTAACTAATACAATATGAAACAAAACAATAACCTTAAATCTATATTATTGTGGGTTTTGTATAAATGGTAATTTTAGGAATTTCACTTTTTGGCAGTGCACTTTTAGCAGGAAACCAAATAAGTAGTTATAAATAAAGTATAATCATGGCATATGCCAAATAGCTCTCTTGTAGACACTAAAAAGAAAACTTTGGATAAACTATTTAATAACTTACTCTAGGTTTGAACAACAGCACACTACAAACCAAATATTTCAATTTATGTTTTAAAATGCTTTCCTCAATTGTATGTAAACCACATATATCCATGCTAAAAGAAAAAAATTGGTATCTTAATCATATATCAATACAAACCTAATGAATTAACATACACCAGGTCTCCTTTCTGTTCTAAAGTATCTAATTTCTCAAAATAAATTACTGTATATGTTAGCATGATTGTTTCACATATTGCAGAGTGCACTTAAGTACCCACAGAAAGGCTGTGCATATTATCCTACATGATTCAATCTGTTAAATATTTCAATTTATTGAACATGAAATTGAAATATACGTGTGTGTGTGTGCACATGTCTATGGTATGCACACATGTATTCAGGTGTTAGAAGACATGTCTCAGCTAATTCAAATATTCAATTTAGTCTTAACAAACACTGAGAGGATTTTGTATCCTCGGTTTCCTTACTCAGATATTTTATTTCATTCATCTCCTTAAAATCCCCTGGAATATGTTATTCAAAATTTCTTTAAATATATTCCAAAGCTTATACTGTGGCTGACAGGACAGAATAAAAGAGGAAGAAAGATAATTGTGTCAACTAGTTATATAACAACAACAACAAAAATTTAAACATGATACAGGCTAACCTCCAGATATATAGGCAAATGTAAAGAGAAGAAGAGGAGGAAGTAACCATACGTATTCGAGAGACATCAGCATATAGTCACAACCTATTCTCTCATACTCGCTCAATCAACAAGTCAGTAAAGAAAATAATGCCACACATTTAGGAATACTTAATATTTATAAACAAATTCAGATATAGTTCTTCAAAAGTAATCAGGTTCAATAGTTTTATACTTTATCAGAGGAAATAGGAGAGATTTTTAGAAGTTATAAATAAGAACAAAAATAAATTTAAAAGCATTAAATAACATTATAGAGCAAATTGTATTAAATTATCTTTTTGCTCCAAAATGTTAAAAAAACTTAATGACACATATTTAAGATACACATAAATACGAAATGTATATGTATTTATATGTGTAGATTTACCTTATGAGACATGAGATCTTTCAAAGTGGTTGAGTTTGTATTTTAATAATAGTGTTCATATTGTTAAAAAAATCTGTTAAATTTGTTAGTGTTGTTTATCAAATATTTCTAGCTCTCAATTTTCCAGACACAAGGTAGTGTTGCACTTCCCATGTCTCTTGATGCTGGACTGTGGGGGAGCAGTAATAGCCAAAGGAGGTGTAGGATATTATTTCAGCAAGTGAATTGTGAAGAGGCCAGAGCATATAATAGCTGGTGGGATACCTTGCAGAGCTTGGTTTTCCTCTGCCTAGGAGATCAGGGGTTTTGAAGATGAAGCCATGTGTTTAGGGTGCGGCATGCTAGGTCAACCCTAGGTCATGGGTTAAAGAGACGTGGAGGAGAACCGTGAGTTGAACCTCAGTGAACATGTCAATTGAGCAAGAAACATTTTCATTATAACATGTCATTCAGATGTGAGAATTTCTTGTTAAAGCAGCATAAATTATCTTATTCTCATTGATACAGAAACATAATTTTTATTCTTGTCAAATAAAATAAGAATGTACTTGGTGACATTCTGGTGATAAAGCCAGAAAAATGTGTAATTGTTATAAATTCATTTCCAAGTAGTAGTTTAAACATCTTAAGATCATCTCTCAAATTCTATCTCAGTGTTATATAAGTAAGCTCTAGAAATAAATGACAACATTAAGATCTCTGAAGAAACTAAGCCAAGAGTTCACCCTGCACTTCAACTCGAACAGCTGTACTCCAAGCCACTTTGGAATATGCTCCAAAACATATATTTAAAGGACCTCATAGACAAGACACGAAAATGTGGCAACATTTAAGTAATCAAGTATTTAGTTTCCATAAAACCATAATTTATGAATACATTTCTTAATAAAAACACTCATCAGCTTAGTTGTTTTATAGTTCATGCGAGCATAATACAGGGAAATATTAAGGTGACTTTCATAACAAAAGTGATGTCAGAAGTGGTGACTGGAATTTGAGATGCCAGGTAAAGCTTTGCCAAGTGGGAATTATACAAGATGAAAAGGAATAGATTTAAAAACAGACAATTTGGCCTTGACTGGTGCAACTCAGTTGATTGGACCTCATCTAGCAAAGCAAAAGGTTGCAGGTTATGTCCCTAGTCAGGGCACATGCCTAGGTTTTGGGTTCGGTCCTAGTTGGGGTGCATGTGAGGGACAACTGATCAATGTTTCTCTCTCATGTTGATGTTTCTCTTATTCTTTCTCCCTCCCTCCCCCTCTCTCTATAAATAAATGAATGAATGAATGAATGAATGAATGAATAAATAAAGTTTTAAAAAATATAGACAACTTGGATTTTGATCTCTGACTCTGAGTTGGAAAACTGGTATATTTATGAGCCCCAACAGTGATCTGAATCCCATTCCTCTGACCACCTCAGAACCTTACTTTCCTTAAGACATAGCCTCTCCCCTTTGTACACTAAACTTTTCTCCTGTACCAGCTTCTTTAGAGTTTAGATTTGCTCCATCTCTTGAAAATAAAGAATATTCTTCTGAAGTTTCCTTCTTATTTATTGCCCTCTCTCCTTCTCTCCTTTACAAAGTTCGTGTGTTGTTCCCTTCCAACCTCTGATCATTTACTTTTTTGATCTCTAATTTTTCAAACCTGAGCTTGTTTTCTTCTTTCCCAAACACTCAATATAAACTACTCTCACCTCCATGATGCCAAATGGAAGAGAGTCTTTCAAGAATATTCTCTTTTTGATCTTTCAATAATACCTGACAGTGTTATTACTTGCTCTCTTTCACACAAAAAGCACTCTTTGCCTTCATTTTTCTGTAGTGATAGCTCAAGTAGTTCTCTATAGGGGGATTAGGGACAGAACATTTATTGTAAAAATTCTGCTAGGAGATATGCATTGTAGCTGGATTTGCTAACAATTCCCATATATTGAAAAGTAAGTTTTAACATAAAAATAAGTTGGGAACAATGGAGTGATTAGTGTGGGGACAGTGGACTGCTGGGGCTTTTACCTCCATCTGACTCTCCTTTTGCCTTTGATCATTTACCCTTTGACCATTATGTCATTTGGCCTCTGACCCAGTTTCATAAGAACTTTAACTGTAATGAAAATAAATGAAATTCAATTGATTTAATTTAGGATTCTCTGAGATGGTGGTAGTGATTTATTGGAATGATGCAAAGATATCAATGAACACTAAGGCAGGAATTGTTGATGTTCTTCTAAGGGCTAGAGCCAGGCACGAGGAAGCAATCACAGCCTAGGTTCCTCTTCTCTCTTCCTGTGTGGTGACCTCATCCCCCTCTCACTCTTATAGTAGTAGGCTTGCTCTGTTTTCTGTGCTGATAGAACAAATACAGGGTCTGGCACAAATAATGCCCCTGTTTTTATTACAAAATATTTTATTACAAAATCATAAGCATGTAATTCTGTAACATAACAATATCACACTCAAGCATACCATATGACATTTTAGGTGACATGTTCAAATTAAAACTACAAATTATTACACTCGTAGTTTTACCCTACCAACCACACTCAAGCTGGCATTACTTCTGCCAGACCCTGTATATATATCATGGAATCACTACTTGATTTCCTGAATTTAAACACAGTAATTCCAACACAGTTACCAACACAGATCAGATGGCCTCTGTGAGTCCCACTCCATTCCCCAGGCAGGAATCTCATTACAGACATAGCTTCTTCCACCTTTTAAAATCAGGCTGCTCTGATATTAAAAAAAAAAAAAAAAAAACAGTCTTTCAGTGCTTAATCTTAATGTACTTGAATGCTTCCCAATATTTTTTTATAATTTAGCAATTCTAATCTCTTTCAACTTTTAAACACCTCAGCTACTTCTTCCTCAATAACACCTTCACATTACCCTTGTGCTTGTAGAAAAGAGTAGATAATATATAGTATCAGTGCTGAAAGGTAAGCTCAGCTATCCCAGTTCCAGGTTTTAAAATTAAAGTCAATCAAGAAAAACATTTTTTTCAGGTAGTTGGGCCAACTCAAAGGTAAAGAACAATATGACCCAGTTTCCCCATGTTCAGTCCATTGCTACAGTTGCTCACTACACTGGAAGTGGTCTCACTGCTCCTGCAATTTAATAAAGGTAGAAGAGATTGAATTTTCTAACTTTACCCAAACCAATTAATCAACCAGCAAATTAAAGTCAGCTGTGGATTGAAACCCTCAGTCACCCTGTGGACTTACTACCATCAGTTATATTATTGACAAAGAGAATCAGATTTATAGATAGCAGCAGGGCATTCAGACACTTTCTGAAATGAATATGATCCTTCATATTATTTGCCTTGGGTTGTCAGCTATGAACTTATTCTCACACTTCATTATTGAAAAAAGTAGTAAATGTTGTCATTATAAGTCCAATTGCCCCACAGAGTTCCAACAATTTAATTTTATGGTTATAATACTGTAAAGTTTGCTTTGTCAAAACGGCTTCTTGTGTAAAATGTCATATCAATACTTGTCAGATAATTCTCTTATAAGGTAAATATCAGTCATAAATTAATTTGTTAAAAAACAAACACACACAACCATATTACAATTTTTATTTTTAAAATGCCCAGGCTTAAGGTCTTACTACCACCATGTTTTTGCAGAGCCTGAAATTATGTGTTTGAAGGTTATTTGTATATTTCTCTGAATTGGTGTCTGCTAACTCCAGTGGCTGTCATATTAGATTTGGTAATACTTCAAATTTAATGACACTAATTATACCTAAAATGCTTTTGTAACAAATATGCTAGTATTTTATATATTTTGTTCATAGCTAAAAGAATTTGAATAGGAATTCAGCACTCTTAGGATTTTAAATTACATGATTATACCTTAGATAGTCTTAAATCTCAATAATCTGAATATACATCAATGGTACACCAAAATCTCTGGAATTTGTTAGCAATAATGGTGCTTTTGAACATCTAACATTCATATCTGTAGATTTTCCTGAACATGTTGATCACCTTTTCACACTCTCTTATAGATGTTGTACTGTTGTTTCTAGACATGCATATTTTAACCAACAGGATCATGAAGAAAATGAGGAATTAGAACATCTGTTCCATTCATTCAACACTTTTTTATTTATGGACCCGCTCGGATGCCTGTTATACAATAGCATGCATATCTATTTATTTTTTTCAAAAAAATAATTCTGTCACTTTAAAAGAAAACAATCTCAGATATTTCAACATTTACATTTATAAGTTCTACTTTAAATATGCCAGTCAGTAAGAGCTATTTGTGAATCATAAATTTGACGAAGGCATGAACACTCTTAGGTATGAACAAGGACAATATAGAACACAGAAGATTCAGTGAAGGCTGGTCTTGGAAGTTACAATTCTAAGAAATTGAGGATCATTAGGCTGGGCAGCAGGAGAAGTTGATTTTCAATGCACTTGCACTGAAAACTTAGTTGTTTTATTCAGAGTCTTGGATCTAAATAATTTTTATAGTTTTACCAATCTGAGGCATGGAAGCCAGATCTTTGTTTCTTGGCCTCAACTTATCATCGGCTGTGATACTTTTTGGGCAATGGGATTCCCATAAAGTTAGACCTTAATAAGAGGCAGGGTTTGTGTGCTATTGGCAGTTAATATTTCCAAAAGTTGGAGTATAAGTGTACAAATTGGCTTTGAAAAGGGGTTCTGAGTGGAATATCCATTATAATTGGTTAAAAATATTGAAAAGATAAAGGATGTTGGGGAAGGGACGGAATAGGAGGAAACTTAGATAAATCCACAGATAGAAGATCTGTGCAACTAAATCACATCGATTGTTATTGTGGAAGATAAAACAGACTAGATTAAAGATATGTTAAAAGAACAAGTGGCATAAGAGATTAATGTGACTAGAAAAGTCAAGCATGCACAATGAATTGTGGAGAGCCATGTGTTGTGGCATTAAAGTTTGGTCCCCATGGACCTCAGTGTGAATAATACAATTTTTAAAACTAATTCCTTATGGTTTTTTAGCTTCTCCTCTCAGCAGATCTTGCAATAGATCAATGAGATTTCACGGAGTACTAAAATCAAAAAAGTTAAAGCTATAGTAAGATACATATCCATCCTTGTCCTTTTTATAGAGGGGAAAATATTCTCATATACTTTTGCTCTTGCTAGTAAAAACTGAAATATTTATTATATAGCAAATTTCAAAAACAGCTGTTACATCTTTATGCCACCTCATTCCTAAAGTCTAAAATTTACAGTTTGTTTATTATTAAAAATTTAATGTTTTAGGTCTATAGCTAAATTGAGAGGAAGGTGCAGAGATTTCCTATACACACCTATCCCCACACATGCAGAGTCCACCCCATTACCAATATCCCCCAACACAGTGGTGCATTTGTGACAATTGATGAACCTACATTGACACATTGTAATCTCTCAAAGTCCATTTTTTTACACAAAGGTTTATGTGTTGATGCTGTACATTCTACAGATTTGCACAAATGTTGAATAACATAGAGAATCTATCATAGAGAATTTTCACTGCCCTAAAAATTGTCTGAGTTCCACTTATTCATAACCCCAACTCCAATCCCTGGCAGTCACTGATTTTTTTCTTTATTGAGGTATAATTATCATATTATGTTAGTTTCAGGTATACAACATAATGATTCTATATTTGTATATATTGAAAAATTACTTTTTCTGTAATTTTTAATTTTCAAAAATGTCATATAGTTAGAATTATACAGTATGTAGCCTTTTCAGATCAGCTTCTTTCACTCAGTAATACGCACTTAAGTTTCTTCCAGGTCTTTACATTGCTTGATGGCTTTTTTTTCAGCACCAAATATTTTTTCAACTCCATTATTTTAAATCTATCATGGTTTAATTATTCATTTGCCTACTGAAAGACACTTTGCTTGCCAAATTTTGGCAATTATGACTAAAGCTGCTAAAAATATCTATGCACAGGTTTTTGTGTGGATATAAGTTTTCAGTTCCTTTTGGGTACATACCAAGGAGCACAATTGCTGGATTGTATGGAAGAGTGTTTTGTTTTGTAAGAAAATGCCAAGCTGTCTTCCAAAGTTGCTGTGCCATTTTGGACTATCACCCGCAATGTATGAGAGTCCCATGAGCTCTACATTTTCACCATGCTTTGGTATTGTCAATATTCTGGATTTTGACCATTCTAAGAGATGGGCAGTGGTATTTCCCTGTTTTAATTTGCATTTCCTTGATGACATATAATGTGGAACATCTTTTCATATGCTTATTTGCCATCAGCAACTCTTCTTTTGTGAGTTGCTTATGTCTTTAGCTCATTTTTTAATTGGGTTGTTTGTCTTCTTATTACTGAGTTTTAAGAGATTTTCCTGTATTTTGAATAATAGTCCTTTATCATATGTGCTTTTTGCAAATATTTTCTCCCAGTCTGTGGCTTGTCTTCTCATTCTCTTGACATTGTCTTCTGTAGGACAGAACTTTTTAATTTTGTTTAAGTTCATCTTATTAATTATTTATTATTTCTTTCATCTATCATACCTTTGGTGTTTTATCAAAAAGTCATCACTAAATCCAAGGTCTTCTTAGTTTTTTTCTTATGTTTTATTCCAAGAGTTGTATAGTTGGTGTTTTACATTTGGGTCAATGATCTATTTTGAGCTAATTTTTACTGAAGCTATACAGTCTGTATCTAGATATTTTTTTGTAGATGAACATCTACTTGCTCTGGCACCATTTGTAGTAAGACTACCTTTGCTCTTCTATTTTTTTCTACTAAGGGTAGAGTATGACATACTCGGGATCTATTGTGTTTTGTATGTCTTTAAGATAGCATTAGCTGGCTATATTACTTTAGGTATATAATTTAAATTTATGTTTTACAAATAAGTTTTGTCAAAAACTATAATAATG
Source organism: Trachops cirrhosus (assembly GCA_028533065.1). Classification (NCBI taxonomy): domain Eukaryota; kingdom Metazoa; phylum Chordata; class Mammalia; order Chiroptera; family Phyllostomidae; genus Trachops; species Trachops cirrhosus. The sequence continues at coordinate 32,979,554 of CM052548.1, read as the reverse complement.
TGAGTTTTGTCATTTTAAATTAATATTCCGGAATTGGATATTTTCTATAATTTTATTTTAATTAATTTACCTCTGTGAGTCAACTTCATAGGTAAACAACTGAATTTATATGGAAGGTCCTTAACAGTGGCTGACTATACTTTATATAGATTAATGTAGACAACTACAAGAATATGCTAAACAGAAAACCACAGGCCCCAAATGGCTTTATTCATGTCGAAAGCCCATGATACCAAACCTAGATTTAATATCTGATGTAATTGCAGTTTCAGCCTCTCACAGAAACATAATCAACCAGCGTGGAATTTGCTGGCCCAGCACCAGCAAGGTAATATATCACTTGGGCCCTCTCCATCCCCCATGAGAAAGAAGGCAAATGCAAGATAAAAACCTTTCTTGTTTTCTTCTCCCAAAGAAGATGCACTGTGCTCTCTAGCCCCAAAATATTCCCTTCTTTTCTTTCTCTCATAGTTCCCTTGTCTCACCTGGCATGCTTTAAAAAAAAACACCTCCCTGATAAAACACCTCCCTGCCTTCCCTAAGCAAGGTGACATTGCCTGAGTAATTCATTCAAAAGCTTTAACTTAGTCTCACCCACTTTCTCCCTATAAAAGCCTTCCATATTGTACAACTCCTCAGACTATCCATCTAGTTGCTACATGGGATGCTGTCTGATTCATGAATCGCTTAATTAAAGTTAATTAGATCTTCAAATTTACTTGGTTAATTTTTTTAATAAATACTGTTTCTGTTTTTATATCCTTGCTTGAATTCCTAACCTGTTATGAGTTGACTTGCATACCTCAAAAAACACAAACTTTGAGTTTCTGATCTTCATTACCTCAGAATGTAACCTTATTTTGAAATAAGTTTTTACAAACTAAGTTAAAATGAAGTCAGTAAGGCTCTGGCCAGATGGATTAGTTGGTTGAAGTGTCATCCCATACATCAAAAGACTGTGCATTTGATTCCAGGTCAGGGCACATACTTAGGTTATGGGGTCAATACCTAGTTGGGGAGGCAACCAATGAATGTTTCTCTCTCTTCTCTCTCTCCCTCTCTCATCATTAAACATGTCCACGGGTGAGGGTTTTTAAAAAATGAGGTTATTAGTGTGGTCTTAATCCAATATGACTGGTGTCCTAATAAGAAGAGGGAAATTAGACACAAGAACACATATAGAGAGAATGAAATTTGAAGATGAAGGCATAAATGAGGTTATGCATCAATAAGCTAAGTGTTAGTGGTAAAGTTAGACCTCAGTTTTTGAGTTTAACTAAGAAAAATTTCAGAGCCAAGAACTCTAATGCAAGAGGTTTATTTGGAAAGTCAAAGAGGTAGAAGTGAGACAGCTGGGTTGTGTGGACTCAGGAAGCAAGTTACAGAGGCAAAGGAAGGGCCTTTGGAGCTTCGGAGTAAAAAAGCCAAGGAACATGCCAGAGGGGAAGAAGTTGTGGAGAGGTATGGGCATGAGTGAGAGAGAGAGAGAGAAGGGGAGAATGTGCTAGGTCACTTGCCTTAAGGGTTTTATCTGTTTTCTAAATGCAGGAATTTTAGGGGAGTCTCAGAGGATTTCAATAGGATATTCATCAGTTTTCAGGTGTGTCCTTTCAGGGTTGTAGTCTTTACTGTTGTCGGCACTATGGCAGGGGGTCATTAGTCATTGCATCTGGTCCTGATGTCAGCCATGGTGTCACTTTATCTGATTTTGCTGCTTTTGGGGGACTGGGTCCTGAAATACTACTATCACCTCTAGTTTGACCAAAACTCTGTCTCTGTGGTCAACAGACCTGAGGCTTTGTTCCTAAGATTATTTGATGCTGATCAAAAGCTTATTGTCCTGAAAGCTTAATGCTTTAGGGAATGGTCATACAAGGGCTTGTTTGGGAGTCGTAAGAGGCTATTTTCTGGCCCCTTGTTCCTCTTCTAAGGGAATCTAAACTGAGTGACTAAAGACATGCTAGGGGAAGAAAGGTCACCCTGGAGGTAGAGTTTTAGCCTATAAAACTTGTTTCCCCAGTTTTGTTCATTGCTAGGTTCTTGGGACTTTCCTCCTGGTGAGAGTCCATACCTGGACTATCATTCCTGCTCTCTGCACACCTAACTACCTACTCTATCACAAGAAAAGTCAAAGATTGCCATCACGCCACAAGAAACTAGGAGAAAGCCATTGAAGACATTCTCCCTAATTGTTCTCATAAAAAAAACAACCCTAATAACACCTCACTTTCAGATATCTACTCTCCAAAACTGTGAGATAATACATTTCTACTGTTTAAGCCACCAGTTTGTGTCATTTTGTTACAGCAGCCCTGGGAAAGTAGAAACTCCCTTTTCTATAGAAAAGCACTTTCTATTCCATCCTCTCTCCACTGGAAACATTCTTTAAAAATCATTTTTCTATATGACTACCCATTGCAGTGTTTGCTTCAAATAACTTAAGGAAATCTAATCTAAACAACTCATAATTTTTATTTTAAATTATTGGGTGTGTGAAAAAGATTATTAGGAGAGAATTGGTAAAGACCAACTCCTTTAGAAAACAAGCAAAATTTGGTAATGAATAGTTAGCCTTCCTTCTGCCATACAAAAATAACATACCTTTCTCTATAAGACAGCAATTACCTCATTAACTTCTACTTAATTCTAGCATTTTTCTCAATAACTCAACTTATTTCTTGATTTTAGTATTGTAATTCTATTGTTAGAATTTCTTGGTATCCTCTTGCTTTTTGGCAGGTTTTGTGTACTTTAATCTTTGGAAAATGTTTGTAGACTTAAGCTTACTGCAGATTTTTCCAAACTGCCATTAAGAGGATCCAGGTGCTGCTTCCTACTTTTCTTCTACATTACTGTTATGCAGAAATGTACAATTAGAATTTATTTCAGAGCATTTCAACACTCTCAACATATGTACACTTCAGAGTTACAGGTAAGATCATGGGTTCGCATTTACCTTTTTAAGCTTTCCTAAATTCAAGGGTATATCTTTGAATCTCTTGAGCAATTCTCTTCTTCACCATTCTAAATTCTAAATAGGCACAGACACTTTAATTGAAAGGTTTCCATCACACTCACATCCCCAGCCAATTTTCTTCCCTTGTCTGAATGATATCCAGCAATTGCCCATTTACTTTCTCATGTAAGATGCAATTGTCAATAAGGTAAATAACAAATTTATTAGATGGCATCCTTTTAGCAGAATTAGATTTCTAACAGATGTACATAGAGTTTAAGTCTTTCATTATTTTCATACAGATGGTTTTGTGTTAATTTGGAAATCTCTCATGAATTTTTCTCCATAATATTCATTTGATTTGAATATATATCAGAATTAGTCTTTCAAAACAAATTTACTTTGTATTTATGTTGTACTTCCTAGAAGCCAGATTTTGGCAGGATATTAAGCCATGATTATATTAATATTGCATATTTCCTCATGTTACCTTTACTCATAGACTCTCTACTTTGCTTCAGAGACTATGTTGTTGATGTAAAAATGTATAAACATGTAGAGAATTTTTATAACAGTTGATTTGAGCTAAATATATGCCAGGGAGCAAGATCTCAAATGCTCTGGAGAATAACAGTTTTGCATTTTCTTTCTGCATTTGAAATTAAGGATGGAACATAAGGAAGATTACATAGAGGTGGGAGAAAACAAGATGAGGATTTGATTGCAAGATAGTTAACAAGCTTATTTGTTCCCTTAAGGATTAATATACACTTTAAGGGGTATTACTTATGGTATTTCAAAGATGTGTCAACCTATGAGCCACTGGTTGATTCTTGTTTGTGTCCTGACCATGGAACAAACCCACAGGCTTGGTGTTTTGGGACCTTGCTCTAACCAACTGAGCTACACAACCAAGGCTAAAGTCCTCTTATCTTTTACTTACTCCTAAGAAATAGTGGTTATACCTACAATATTATATTTCTTTATGTATGAATGTAAATAACTATGTGTATATGGGCATGTGTGGCATAGTAGGAGAGCATAAAAGTATTTTTCTTCCTTCCACACATATGCCAATTTAAATAATTTTGATTACATTGGCAAGTCTGACAATGATTCTATTTCCTTACTCTTCTCAAGTTCCAACTGTCTCCTGCCAGGGGATCACTTCTTTGTCATCATAAACAAGTGTGCTGAAAATTTGTATTTTTAAATAAAAATAATATGATCAGCTGATGATGTGATGGTTCTATAAGTGCTACTAAGAATTTCAGGGGTTTTTTTAGACATAAAAACAACCACTATTTTCCTTTTAATAAAAAAATCATCAACTATATTTTAACTTAGGAACTACTTTTTAAATTATTTTATTAGCTTTTTTTCTAACCAATTAGTAAACTCATTTATATTGCACCTAGTCAATCTACTAAACTAGAAGAGGCACCTGATATATACCATAATAAAATAGCCATGCATGTGTTTTAAGAATTATGTTAATTTAGTATGTAGCAAAAGAAAGCTGTGGGTGAACTATAATGGTATACATTTGACATAGGATCCTTCATATAATAAGAGAAAGGTTGCAAACCACTCAACCACATGCTTTGAACAAAGCAATCACTCAATATAAGTTATCTATTAATGTTTATAATAATTGTGTCTATCAAAATCAATAATTATTTATAAGTAAATTTCTTTTCCAAGAGAAATTTTTGACTTATTGTTACTATTTTCTGCTGATCAGATATTCAAAATTGTTTAACATAATTTTATAAAGATTAACTGTAGCCTTCACTGCATTGGGATCCTTAAAGTGGCTGAGTCAAAGAAGAGATGTGGTTGTAGAAGCAGTTGGGACAGGCTGGAGGACAGAAACTGAAGGCAAGCAGTTTCTGAAGGACTTCACTTTTAAATGTGAATTTTTCTCTAATAGAACTGCCCTTTGGCTAATTTATATTTTCTTCAATTTCTATCTTCAGTGTCTTATAATTTTCTAAATACAGGTCTTTTATATCCTTGGTTAGGTTTTTTTCCTAGGTATTTTATTCTTTTTGAAGCAATTGTAAAGAGGATTGTTTCCTTAATGCCCTTTTCTGTTAGCTTGTTATTGACATATAAAATACAACTAATTAATGGATATTAATTTTGTATCCTGTTAATTTGCTGAATTCATTTATCAGTTATAGTAATTTCTTGGAATCTTTGGGATTCTCTATGTACAGTATCATGTCATCTATAAATAAAGACAGTTTTATTCCTTATGAATTTGGATGCCTTTTATTTCTTTTTTCCCCTGATTGTTGTGGGTAGTACTTCCAGTAATATGTTGAATACGAGAGATGAAAGCAGACATCACTGTCTTGTTATTTATCTTAAGGGAAACACTTGTAGTTTTTACCAGTTGAGTAAAAACTACATCGGTTTGTAGTAGCCTTTATTGGATTTAGGCATATTCCCTCCATTCCCACTTTGCTGAGAGTTTTTATCATAAATGGGTTCTGGATTTTATTCAATAAATAGTGTTGGGAAAATTGGACAGATACATGCAGAAAAAGGAAACTAGACTACCTTCTTGCACCACACATAGGAATAAATTAAAAATGGATTAAGGACATAAATATTAGACCTGAAACCATAAAATCCTAGAAGAAAACATAGGCAGCAAAATCTTGGACATCGCTGCTAACAATATTTTATCAGATATATCTCCCCAGGCAAGGGAAACAAAAGAAAAAATAAACAAATGGACTACATCAAACTGAAAATTTTGTGCACAGCAAAGGAAGCCATCAACAAAATAAAAAGACAACCCACAGAATTGGATAATATATTTGCTGCTATAGCTGATAAGGGGTTAAAATCCAAAATGTATAAAGAACTTATAAAATTCAACACACAACCCCCCCAAATAACCCACTTAAAAATGGGCAAAGGACCTGAATAAACACATCTCCAAAGAGGATATACAGATGGCCCATAGACATATGAAAAGAGGCTCGACTTAAAGTCACTAATCATCAGAGAAATGCAAATTAAGACCACAATGAGATATCATCTGACACCTGTCAGAATGGCTATCATCAGTAAATCAACAAACAAGTGCTGGGCAGGATGTGAAGAAATGGGAACCATTTTGCACTACTGGTGGAAATGCAGACAAGTGCAACCACTGTGGAAATCAGGATAGAGATAACTCAAAAAATTAAAAACAGAACTGCCTTATGACCTAGCGATCCTACTTCTGGAATATATTAGAAGAATCCAAAACACTTACTTGAAAGAACACTTTGAACATTGCAGCATTATACAACAGCCAAGATATGGAAGCAGCCCAAGTGTCTATCAGTAGATAAGTGGACAAAACAACTATGGGACATTTACACAATGGACTACTACTTAGCCATGAAAGAGAAGAAAGTTTTCCCCTTTACAATCGTATACATGGACCTAGAGAGTGTCATGTTGAGTGAAATGAGCCAGTCAGAGAAAGACAAACACCATATGATTTCACTCACATGTGTAGTCTAATGAACAAACTGAACTAACAAACAAAATAAAGACAGACTCATAGATAGAGAGCAGGATGACAGCTAAGGGGGACTGGAGGTGGAGGGATCCAGTAAAAAGGAAAAACGTTTCATGGACATGAACAATAGTATTGTGATTTCTGGTGGTGGGGTTGGGGGTATAAGGGGACTAAATGGTAATGGAAAAAATACAAAAGAAAGAAAGAAAGAAAGAAAGAAAGAAAGAAAGAAAGAGAGAGAGAGAGAGAGAGAGAGAGAGAGAGAGAGAGAGAGAGAAAGAAAGAAAGAAAGAAAGAAAGAAAGAAAGAAAGAAAGAAAGAAAGAAAGAAAGAAAAGAAAGAGAAAGAAAGAAAGAAAGAGAGAGAAAGAAAGGAAGGGAGAGAGAAAGAAAGGAAGGGAGAGAGAAAGAAAGAGAGAAAGAAAGGAAGGGAGAGAAAGAAAGAAAGAACGGCCAACAACGGCCTGTAAAAGTGGGAATGCTTAAAGAATTCTGAATTCATAATGAAACATCATCTTTCAATTAATCCACTGCTACTAGAGACATAAAACACCTGCCCTCTTTGCAGATTCCACACACACCAGGACTGTTGAATGTCTCAATTCTACAATGCTTAAAGCAGAAAATGTCACCATGATTTCAAAGGGAATTCTTTATGGTTAGCAACTAATATAAATAATTGATTCCCATGTCAGCTTAAAATTACCTAGCTTTGTCAGTTCAAGCCCTGTTGTTAATGTAGTTTTAATGTTTCTGGGTTTTTTATTATTATTTAATATAGTCAATATACATAATTAATAAAATCTATTTGCAAGTGAAACATTTCCCAATCAATATTTTAAATTTACCTGAATAAGATAGAAGTGCGCTTCTCGATTTTAAGAATTTTCTCAGTGTTTTTGATGATTTCAATGTGATAATATTTAATGTCATGTAAACATAGACTGTTTTTTGCTAGAAATTGTTGTTGTAAATCCATGGAAGAACTGATGTCAGTCTTCAATGTAAGATAATGAGTCATGATGACGCTATGTAGATAAAACCCTCCAAACAACCAAGCAAGTTCATAGTAAATAGAATATAGAAGAGTTTAATTTATCATGATCACTGTTAATTGGCATTGGATTCCTGTTTATTTTAATAAGAAAGTTCATGATATATTTTTCTCTCAAATTCTCAGTTTTATTAACAAATACAAATAGGTGATATTTGAATGTTTTTAAGATATTATATATTTAATATAATATGTAATATTTACCACATAATATAATACATACTATGTAATATATACTATCTGGTATATACCTCATAATATATAATATAATTGTATATGATATATAGAATTTATTATAATATTGTGTATACTATATACTCTAACTATATAATATTATATATTATTATATGTGTGTGTGTGTGTGTGTGTGTATGTATCAGAATCAAGAGATGTGGTAAGGTTATATCTCCCAGGCAAACTTGAAGCTCTTCAAGTAAAAACTTGAAACTACTCAAAGTTACAGTAACTGCTCAAAGATTAGCACCTAGTTTTGTGTTTGCTTATACTTCAAAGACTGTCTTAGTCTTGTCATGCAATGCTGCCTCTCCAAAATCCCAGTGTGTTGCTTAAATATGTATCATCTGCACATTTAAACATGAATTCTCTAAAATCATATGAGTATTTGTTTAGAAATTTTGAAAAGAGCTCCATAATTTAATGAATGTTTTGTTATTTATCATGTGCTAGAGATTAACACTGAAAAAAGATGTGTTCTTCATGCTTCATGTAGTGCTTTAACACATTTCACCTTATTTATCATTAAAGTTAAGTAAGTCCCATCATTCCCTTTTTCACATATAAGGAGTGCAACTAAAGGTAGTGTCACCTTTAAAGTTGCACAGTTCAATAAGTGACAGAGCTGCAATCAGTCCTTTCCACAACTGCCTGGGCCTTCCAAGTTTCACTGTAATCAGAAGCTCTGGTGCTGCCCAGCTGTGGTTTTCGGGCAGTCCCATTATTTGAAACTAAATGATAGAAACAATGTTCATAATTATGTTCTTTTCCTAGTTCCTTCTCATCTAACTAACTGTAAAATTAAGTAGACCTACAAGCCAAGAGAGCACAACCCAATTCTTAGCGGCTTGGTCTGTAACACAATCTCCATGCCTCCTTCCTGGCTTCAGAGCTAGCATGTAAAGATGAGAGCTGGATTCCTGGATGACCTCAAAATGATGAAACTAATAAATCCTATTACACTTTTTTCATGTTGGCCCACTCCAAACAAATAGTTTTCCGGCCTGAGTCATCTCTTTAGAGTTACTTTAATTAGGATTCTAAATATTCTTCTGGAGCACAAAGTCCTAAAGGAAGCCCAGGTTCTTGTTAGTAGTGATACTATTAACCTGCTGCCTCCCCTACTTCTACTTCCACTTTTTCTGCTACTACTACTACTATTCACTTAATAACATTAAAGTCCTCTTTGTTCTTGCTATCACCCTTTCCATAATATATACCCATGTTCCCAACCAAGTGGCTACATTCTTATGCAAATTAATTGAAATTTTGCTGCTTCCTGAATCCACAAAACTTACCATTAATTGTGATTTCCAGTACTGGTTTTAGAAGCCCCACTGACTGAGAGAGAATTGACAGTTTCTTATATTATGACAGGATGCCACAGTATTGCTTGACTACCTGAAGTCATGAATCCTTAAAAAACAAGGCCTTTAAGGCACTTACCTACCTCATCAAAAACGTATGAAAATCCAGCTAAAAACAAAAAGACACTAGATCTAGGATCTGAGGTTTTCAAGACAAGCTGTACACCAAACTTTTTCTCTCCCTATGCTAAACTTATCCACCAACTCTGTTTCTGTGTGCTCACTCTGCAATGGAAATATTCGCTGTACTGTGGGTATCTTGGTCCCTGCTTCTCTAGACTGTTCTGCTGCATTTCATTCATGTTCAGAACTTGTCTTCCTCCCATTTCTATGTGTTCAGAATGGCTTAAAATGAACAATAGTCTGGCTTGGTTAGTTGTAACAATGTCTGAATCCATTTGTATTATCTGTTAACTAAATCAATTAATTCACTTCCCACATTATCCCTCACTTTATGCTTCATTTTTTATTCCTAGACATCACAAAAATTCATAAAAATCTTCTCTGAAATTTAGGTATACAGTATTCATAAATTTGTCCTGATTTTTAGCTTCACAAGATTGCCAAAGGGAAAAATTAAAGAAGAAAACACCTTATTTTTGCCAGGTACACTCAATCAAGACTCACTTGTTGCCCTGAAAGGAGACCACAAAAGTCATTTTGTCATATTTTATTCTCAGTGACTCAATTCTGGTTCTGCATAGTTGTTACTTACTATTAGACAGTCCTTAAAAATTGGTTCTGGGCCCTGGCCAGGTTGCACAGTTGGTTAGAGCATCATCCTGATATGCCAAGAGTTCAGGTTCAATCTCAGGTCAGCGCACATTCAAGAATCAACCAGTGAATGCATAAACAAGTGGGACAAGTCTCTCTCTCTCTCAAATTAATAAATAGAAATAAAATAAAAATTTGTTGTGGATTTCATGAGATAACATTAAGTTCATTGATTATAAAACAGCCTATTTCTTTTCCTCTCCTCTTCTTATTTTATAAATTATTTATTATTATTTTATTATTAGTTGGAGAAATATTTACTAATATTTTAGCTCTGTTTTGACTTTGTAAAATTTCAAATATCAATTACAGTGGTCTGAATGTCTCTTGGCCAAATTCCTTCATTGTTTTGGGATACTTTGTCTGAGCCAGAATAGCTACACTTATTCAGAGACTATTAGAATCTCTTTACCTACATTGAACTTAAATCCCTCTCAACAACATTCATGCTATCCTTTTAGTTCCCAACACATTCACAATGACAGAGAAGACAAGTGAAAGAAAGTTGAGTGGTTTTGCCTTCTCTGTCACTTATCATGATCCAGTCACTAACTCCAGGAAGCCTACCTATCCCTTCTTTCTTTTATGGATATAATTTAAAAGTCCCTTAAATTTATTATATGCTTTATACCAGGATACCTTGCAAAACTTAACAGCCTTGAACCTTCACCATCTTGGTACATTTTCTCCATTCTGGTCTTGTCTTATATTCTATGTTGGCTCTATGTTGTTCTTCAAAACTTTCTTACAAAACCTTTTATAAATTGATGATTTCTACATTGTGTCTTTTGGTACTTGATTTCAACATGCATAGAGAATGTCATATTTTAAAGCTCAGTTATGAGTAAGGAGTTACATTGGAGAGCATTATCTGGTTCTGTAAGATAGCCTAAGGAGCACTGACTCCTCAAGACTCAGTTCTTTGTAGGGAGTGTGGGGGTAGAGGACAGACGTGAAAAAGTGGGAGGGAAAATGAGGGTTAAGGGGAAATGGAACAGAAGCTTTAAGGAATATAGATATTATGAGTCTGATAGAAATATGAAAATTATAAAAAAGTGTATGAGATATAAATGCATATATATTCATATGTATATATCTGTAGGTACAGATAGACACAAAATTATATATTTTAATATATACATTAATAAACCATATTATAGATATATCTATCCATATATGTAGATATAGATGCAAATTTATATTTTCTATGCATCTATGTAGTAAATATCTTGATACATTTGTCTTTATTAACCAAGAAGAAAACTTATTTTCCTATTCAAATTGCTCATTTTCACATTCAGTTTTAAGCAAAGATGGTGGGTTTTTGGAAATATTAACTGCTAATAATTAAAACAATGTTTCTATTGCTTTCTTATTACAATTAAAGTGCTCATTTTTATGCAAGTAAACATGTGGGTAAAATGTTTCATCCCTCACGTTGTAAGTTTTGCATTAGATTGTCTATTGTACTGTGTTCTAAAATTATTAGGAAAGGTATTTTGGTAGACACTGGAAACTTATTTTCATTTCATCCATAACTATATAACTATATACACAAGTAAATATTTTTGTGTTATATTTTAACTGCATATACATCAATGCATTATAAATAAAATATGTAAGCATATGACGATACCATATGCATAGTTTTGCTTATATATTTTAGATTTTCTTATCTTACTATCAGTCATAACTGTTGAACACACATCAATTTAAAGATTTTGCAGTTTCTTCATAGGTTATTTATTTTACTTGTAAAAATTAAATTTAATATGTAACCATCAGTTCCAATACTGATATTGTCTAAAATTAAACCACACTTTGTCTAAAAAAGGAAAAGTATTCTCAGTATAATCAGAAATTAATATTTTTGTGAATTACTAAACCTGGGTAATCCAATTTTGGGCTGGAGGTTTAGAATCATTTAAGCATAATTAAAATAAGCATTGCCCTGTCATGGCCATTGGTTTCTGTGGTGGGGAAGAGCTCTGCTGCCTTCGCCTGGGGTGCATATTTGCATTGTCTTAGCTGTCATTAAATTCTAGTTTACAGTTACAAACTAAACATTGCCTGGTTTTGTAAAATTGAAACTGCCATTTTAGATCACTATAATAATTAGGATATTAGAAATCTACCAATCCTGAAATCAAAATTTACTTGGGCAGTAAATTTATTGGAAAATTCAAACTTTAAGCTACTTTAGTAGTCATAACCCTCAGGCAAACAATTGCTTTTAGAAGTGCTATGTTCTGTTTTTTGTTTGTTTTTAAAACAATTTTCAGAAAGTTAAATCCTCTTTCTGGTTTTCGAGGTACTCATATTTCTTAGCTGGTAGTGGAAGTTCTTTGCCACAGTGTTTTGAGGTCATGCCAGAAAATGAAGAACCCTGATTGGCCATTGTTCAGTCTGAATGGCCATTCATTAAAATAATATTATAGATATAATTCTCGTTTGGGGCAAGACGTTGAATTATAGGAGCTCCAACACCTAAGAGTCTATATAACTCTGATGTTCTTTAATATATGTGAAGAGAAAGTAAAGGTCAGTATACTTAGGGAAGGTATTAAAATATAGAAAGCTAGAAACAAAAATTATATAATTTAATAATGATCATCATCATATGCCCCATGCTGTTTACAGTTGTTTTAGTTTCAGAACGCAGTTTTTGAGACTGGCTTCTTAAGGAGTGCATTTCTATTCTCAATCAGATTCTGCCTAAAGGGGACAGAGAAAAAAGTATCATGTCCAAAGTTCCTCTGTGCTCAGGAAGACTTCCTGACTCTGTTTCTTGATATGAAGTCAAGAAACAGACTGAGCTGCTTGCTTTTTTTAAAAAACCTTAAACTCTGTCACTAAACCTCAGATGATTATAAAGATATCCAACTTATTATGATTCTAAAAATTCTTTTATCTCTGCAGGATTAAGTCCATGCACCCTGGGGTGGAGAGAATCAAGCTCATTATGTTGTTTATCCCAGGTAAATATAAAAAGTGGGAACTTCTATGTTTCACACCCAACAATTAGCTACTTTTCTATTTTTACTACTGTGAGTATAATTGGATTTGAATGAACTGGATAAATATAAGAGCAGACTGTATGGAGTGGCTGAAAAATTCAATAATCAGGATCCAATGAAAGCATCGTAAATACTTTGTTAAAAATAAAAATATTAAGTAAAATATAATAAACCCACTTTAATAATGACATTCCCACACTTCATCTATACTTCATGGCTCAATATACACATCTCAAATCTGTAAAGCTATAGAATTTTAATTGAAATATTTTCTGTGGCTTTTATTTATTTTGGGGTTTTTTAAAAAACTTAGCTTATTTACTAACATGTAAATATTTCATACATGATTATTGACTGAGGTTATTGACAGAAAGAATGAATGAAATAGAAAATTGGTAAAACTATAAAATCTAACTGATTTTAAATATAGCTCAGGCTATTTTAAGTAAAACCAAGTTAAAAAAAAAAGTGATATCTCAGCATACTAATCTTTCCCACTATTTAAAGAGAGGCCTATTTTCCTATATAAGAAAAATCTACTCATCCTTGAAATTCTACATGCTGTGTCTAAATTATTTCACCCCTAACAATTACTTTTTTTCTAATTTGTAAAGTTGCTCAAGATGCTTTATTTTTAGCTACAACATTAAAAATAAAAAAGTGTTTGCCTTTCTCATCCTTCTGGCTGCAATCTATCTCCTTGGTCTAGTTAAGCTTTTAATCTGACTTTTTCTTCACAACATCATTGGAACTGACTTGTTGAAGTACATAAATGTCTTATCTTGCCAAAGCAAGAAATACATGTTTATCCCAATGGTACTTGAAATTGAAGCACACTCTCATTTTCTGCACTATCATCATCTGTATTTCCTGACTGCCATGATGTCATTTTCCCTCCCTTTCCAGAGTTCTTGTCTCACTATACATGTTTAATGTGTTTCTAGTCTAAGTTTTTCCTCTTTCCTTTGTTTTTTTCTCTTTTCATTCAGTCTTTCCATTTATACTCTTCCTTCGCCCACTCCACTTTGCACACATCTGCCCAGCCCTGACTCTCCCTTTGACTCTAGCCATCACCACACTGTTGTCTGTGTTGATGGGTCATGCATATACGTTCTTTGGCTAATCTCTTCACCTTTTTTCATCCAGTCCCCCCTCCCTCTCCCCTCTGACAGTTGTCAGTCTGTTCCATGTATCCATGCCTCTGTTTCTATTTCATTCATAAGTTATTGTGTTTACTAGATTTCACATATAAGTGAGATCATATGTTATTTGTCTTTTACTAACTGGCATGTTGCACTTAGCATAATAATCTCCATGTCGAGCCATGATGACACAAAAGGTAAGCATTTCTTCTTTTTTATAGGCATTCCCTTATTTAAGTGTACCACAACTTTTTTATCCACTCATCTACTGATGGGCACTTGGACTGTTTTCAGATCTTGGCTATTGTAAATAATATTACTGTGAATGTAGTGGTGTATATATTCTTTTGAATTGGTGTTTCAGTATTTTTAGGATTTATTCAACACAGCTTGGTACTGGCATAAGAACAGGCATATAGATCAATGGAACAGATCAGAGAGCCCCAAAATAAACCCACACCTTTCCTTTATGGTCAATTCATACTTGACAAAAGAGGCAAGATCATGCAATGGAGTGAAGACAATCTTTTCAATAAATGGTGTTGGGAAAATTGGGCGGGTACACACAAAAAAAGTGAATCTAGACCACCAACTTACACCATTACAAAAGAATGAACTCAAAATGGATAAAAGACTTACTTGTAAATGTAAGTCATAAAACTATAAAAATCCTTGAAGAAAACATAGGCAGTAAAATTTCAGATATCTTGTGTAACAATATTTTTGCCAATATATCTCCTAGGGCAAGGGAAACTAAGGAAATATAAACAAATGGGACTGCATCAAATGAAAAAGCTTCTGCATAGCTACAGAAACTATCAACAAAGTAAAAAGCGAACCCACTCTACAGAACATATTTGTCTTTTACATGCTTATTGGAAGAGCCCCTGTTATTCATAACTTTAATCAGTGATGAACCATATTTCTAAATCTTCAACTCCAAGTAAGCTTCTCACTCGAACTCAGGCATTGTATTGCTGTCCCCTTAATGGATATCTCTACATATAATGTTTAGTATCTCAAGTTTTTGCCTCAAAATTAATTCATAATTCTATAACACCTTCTTGGATAAAAATCCTCCTTTCATTTTAATGGTCACATTAATGACAGGTACTCACCTAAATTCATATTCCTCTTCTCATTATTAGAACACAGTTAAACATATATGTTTCAGCCTCTCTTGCTTTTAGGTGTGACCATAGGCTGAGTTCCAGCAAATATAATATATTGTATTTACACAAATGTCTCAATTTGTCCACCACCCAATGTTCCTTTATCCAATTTTTTTCTTTCCACTGGAAGAAACCTTGAGACAAACTTGATTGCTATAAATTGTAACTTTGGAAAATATCTGTCAATTGAAGGACCTGAAGGACCATGTTGAAGAGCTGCTGCACATAATTCCATTTTATAAGAAAGAAATTATCTATTTAGTTACACCATTAATCATTTAAAGGACTCTATAAATTGGAATACCTTAAAAATTAGAGATAGTCAAGTCCAAACTTGGATGTCATTATGGACCTCTGCATCCCTCTGATTTAATTAGTGGTATAGATATAGGCACACATGTCCATGAGCCTCACACATCTGTCTATCTATCCATCCTGTTTCCCCTTTTAAATCTCTACCATCGTTTAATACAGGTCTCCATCTTTTCTATCTAAATGTTCTTAATGAACTCTTACTAGGTCTTCCTTAATAGAGTTTAATCCCCTTTTATTCTGCATCTCCCATGTGTTCAAAATAATGTTTTTATAAGTAAATGGTTAATAAGTGGCTAATGTTAATAAATATTAATATGTATTACTTTTTATTCATTTAATATTTATTGAGTACTAAAATGTATGCATTTCTACGTAGACTGCCATATAAATGAACATAACCACTAAGTTTAAGAAACCTATTTTAATGAGAGAATTAAACATATACAAATAGAAAAATGCAGGCACTTTCTCCTTCTATGTAGGATAAAATCCAAACTCCTTGGCATGGCATGAAAGGACTTAGTGAAATTTTAGGAGTTATTAAACAGATGCTTTAAAGAGAATTTGAGAGAAAAGCAATGATCATTAAGAGCCAGCATGGGCTCACAAAGAATAACTTCTTTTTTGATAGAGTTGCTAGACTGGTAAATTAGATGAATTTTATAGACAAACTTTGTTGATTTCAGCAAAGCTATGTTTGTCCTCAGTAATGTTCTTTCAGTGACATCCTTAAAAGAATAGAGGGTTATATTAGTTGGAAAGCAAAATATTAGAATGCCAGTTGATAGATATGTAACAATGAAAGGTCTTCAGATATTTTTTACCAAGTTCTACCTGATTCTTTTAAAAGTAAAAAAGCAAACTAATACAATTTTAAATAAAAAACTGATTAAACTGACTAAAGTGATTAAATGCATTAAATGGAATAACCAAAATTCAAATTAACAAAAGAAGATAAGATATATAAATATATTTGTTGCAAAATTTCATGCCAGGCAATGCACTAGAAAATTAAAGTACAAATTGTTTTTTAACCTTTTTAATGGGCTCAAGAATTAGATATTATTGTGCATCTATTTTATAGATAAATAGTTCCAAGTTCCCACAAGTTAGAAATCTTGACTGAAGCCAGTCATCCATTAAAAGTAGTAAAACTAGTTTTGGGACATAGTCTTCTTTCTTAAAAGTGTGTGCTTTTACCATCACCACCACTATTTTCTGTTGAGATTTAATTGAAACAAGTTTTAAATTATACCCTTTATGTGTTTATTCAAGTAATTTATGTCACCAGCAGTGTTCCAGAAATATGATTTCACAACAGTCGTAGAAAAAAAAATAAAATGATAGCCACATTAAGTGACTGTATCTTCAAATTGTGGATATCAGAATCCATTAAGAAATCTTCAGTTACGTGTAGTTGAAAACCTACCTCACCCTGACTTAAATTAAGGAAAATCTATTATCTCAACTAAAGTAAAATCTATAAGACCTTGGTTCCAGACTAGGTGTCATAAATATCCAGTGTTTTTTCCCAAGGTCTTACCTCCTTTCTATCACTTCTACCACTTTTCTTTGTCCTCCATCCTCAGCATTTGACCTTTTCCTTTCCTCTTCTCAGGTAAAGGTGATTGGAAGGATTTCAGGCATAGCTTCAGGTAGTTCTAGGCATTCTTTATTTTTTTAAAAACAAACAAATAAATATATTTTAGTTTCTTATTCTATGAGGAGAAGAATCCTTTCTCTGAAGACCAAGTAGATCAGGACTAGCTCAAATGCTCACCCTTAACCCACAAACATGGGTTAGAACTAGATCATAATTAGAATGTAGCTAGAATCATTAGAATGTAGCTAGAATGTAGCTAGTTCTAATCATAATTAGAACTAGATCATAATTATCTTAGATCACATATGATTTGCCCCTGGAACTGGAGACAGGGTTACCCACCCTTAGGTTTTTCTAAGGGAGTGGAGAACATCTAAACAAAATCAGTCTGTGCTACAAAGGAAAAAAAAACTGGATGTTTGACAATTAAAGATGTTTACTACAACACCATATATATTGGGTTGGCCAAAAACTCCAGTTGGTTTTTTTTCCATAAAATAGAAGATAGATTTTTCATTTTCACCAATCACTTTACTGATTTGGATATTTTGAGTATGTTGTCTATCTCCTGTTACTGGCTTCTAGTGTTTAGAGTATACACACAACCCTGTTGACAAAAACCTGTGTAAGACAGTCCTACAGCAAAAAAAAATTGTTTGGCTAAAATATCAATAGTACCAAGAATCTTTGCAAACCACTTTTAACATGTTCAGTTGTCACAGCACCTTCTCCATACACTGCACAAATCTTTTTGAGTGTTTCAGTTGTGTTTCTACCTTTCTTGAAATAATAAAGGATAATATGCTGAAAATGTTGCTTATTTTCTTCCATAATCAATATTAAAGTGGCTGAAAATCCACCAGTTTTAATATTATTTTGTTTTTAATGCATGCTGATATGACAGCTGTCACAAGGCAAACTAACAATATTGTTTTAAAAGAAGTTAAAGACAACTAAGGCATACTAGAGCCATTGTATGGAAAAAACTAAATGAACTTTTTGGCCAACCCAATATAAATTATTCCCCAGATAAATTGTTTCATGCTCTATTGACATAGGTGGTCTTTGATTGTAAACTAAATACTATAAAGTGTCTATAACTAGAGAACTGCCTTTGTTTTCACCTTATGCCTAGTCAATATACTTTTAAGATTTATTCCCAGAAATCTACTTAATCAAATACATAAATGAGCATTATAGAAGTGTCAGTTGATTATTTAAAAATTGATTTTGGGGGGAAAGAGAATGGGTAGTGTTAAGTTAATGTAAATAAATTTCTGGATAATTAAAAATTCACTTTATAAGTCATAATAATTAAGCACAATTTATTTTATTACTACTGTTATTGCTTACATTGTTTCACAACTGTCCATCTCAGCCATTAATCCCAGGACTCTTCCCTTTTTAAACATCTTTTACCAAGAGTATTGCAAGTTTCTTCAGTAGTGTTGACAATTTCTACCTACTGAACATTGGTGCAAAACTTAATATTGCTTACCAAAATTCTAGTTCTGTAGTTAAAATGAACATCTCTCCTTTAAAAGTTGTTTATTCACTTTCCTTGTTACTTAAATGTATGTACCACTCAGCACCACCACTCAATATTTCTTTTCAAAGTTTCTTCCAAATACACGAGGTATTGCTTCAAGGAGAAAATCTGAGGAGAAAACATTTTGAGGGCATCTTGTATATTCCAGTACAATTCAGTGGGACTACTCTCATGACTGGACACCACCATTTTAAAAGACAATGTCTACATCAGTGAAGCTTGTGGAAACTACACCAACTGCTATGAAAAACAAGAAAAAATCTGAAGATGAAATGAACAATAAAAATAAATAAAATTATTTTCAAATAGTATTTGAAGAACATGCAATCTCATGATATACTATTAATTTGCAATATTACTGTTATTTTCATTTTATATATGCAAAAACAAAGGCTTAGAAGAGTTAACATCATATGGGAGAGTACACAACTAGTTAATGACAGAGCAGGTATTTCGATGCTCTTCTGACACCAGCATACAAATTTTTAATCACCAGGCTGCTTGAAGAGCCTTATCTAACACATTGTTCCTTCAGTAAATTTAGTGTGAAAGGCAGCTTCAAGGATATGAAGTGCTGTGATGAGTTGATACAGACATTTCAAAATTTATAATAAACCTAATATTTTTATTTTTTCTGAACACATGGTCAAAGCATCCACTTGCATTTTACATAGTAAATATTCATCATGAATTTATTATAGAAAAACTAGTTCTGTAATTAATATTAAATATAAATTTAAATATATAGTATTAACATTGTAGCAATGACTCTAATAAGACAGTATTTTAAGTCACATTGTAACAAGTTTATTTATTGTGAGTAAAATCTGAAAACTATAAAAGTTGTGTATCAATACATGTATTATTGTACCTATGTAGTTTGGATTTTTATTCAATTCCCAATCTCCTCAGGTTTTGCCCCTACTCAAGAAACTATTCAAATTTACCTTGTCTCTATTTCAACCTGAGAGTGTCCCGTACGTGTTAATACATAATTTAAATTAATAATTTATTATACACTTGCCTTGTGAAAAAGAATAAAACATTTTTCAGTTACAACAAAGTGAAATGATTAGAGCTAAAATGCACTTCTATTTCCCCTGGCTCTCAGTAATATAAAGAGCAGACACCTTGAAAGAAATTAGCCAACTTCTTCTCTTCCTTTCTATGCTAGTAAACAGCTTGCTTAGAACAAAATCTACATTGTTTGCACCTCTCAGAACATCTGTTTCACATGAATCTGATTATTAAATGGCATATTTGGTTGTCAGGCTTTTCTAGTATTTGGAGATGAAACCAGAGTATAAAAAGCTTTTTATGCTCAAAGAAAAGAGGTGAATTAGATGTTTTTTGATGTTGTTAGATATTATTATACTTTTCTCCCCAGCATTTTTCTATGATACTATCCTCAGAAATGGAGCTCACCTTTCCACATCATAACTAGAGCTACAAAAACTATGTGGATGAGAAATAATTATGAAATTTATAAAATTTTCTAGACAAGAGAATGGACAAGAGTTTTGAGACCTTTGGAGAAACTAGTAGCAAGAACTCTAGATAAGCAAGTCCTTATAGGGAAGAGATCAATTTAAGAGAAGGAATAAGGAAAAATTAAAAGTAAGGAAGCATGCATGTAGGTCTCATCCTGAAAACATAAGTCCTTAGTCTCTCTAGGGGTACAATCAAACAAAGTGGACGCAGGCCTTATTTCTCTATCTTTGCCCAGTATTGTACAACTTCCATAAATTCCAGATTCCAGGATGCCTAGAGAAATCAATATTTCAGCTTGTATTAGTGTCCACTAATTAAATTAAAACGATCTTTCCAAACCTGAAAAAAAGCAAAAGTATGTGAATTGATATTTTTTAATTATATTTGAGAATTGCTTTGGGGGGAAAAAAAGAAAGGAATTTGTAACTGGCATTTCTACTAATTAGTCCCTGACACTATTAGTAATGAAATTTTCTTTCTCAGTATGTCTGATCAACAGCCTCAGTTGCATTGCTTATTATTTATTGCTTACTAAAACTGATGAAAAGCCACAGGCTCATTGTTTATTATTTCTGATTAATGATCTATACCTGGCATCCTCAGACAATGGATCCTACCACCTAGGTTAACTCATATGATGGTACAGGTAGGATAATTTTTAAATGTTTTATTCATTTATTTTTAGAGAAGGGGAAGACAGGGATAAAGAGAGGGAAACATCAATGTGTGGTTGCCTGTCATGTGCCCCCTACTGGGGACCTGACCTGCAACCCAGGCATGTGCCCAGACTGGGAATCTAACCAGTGACTCTTTGCTTCAAACTCTGGCTACTCAGTCCACTGAGCCACACCAGCTAGGGCTAGGATAATTTTTTTTTTATTCTGCAATGTAAATCAAGCAGCCTGGAACTATCCTTGTAATTTTATGCAAACAATTTACTTCACAGCTTCATAAGTTCTTTCTCCACAAACTTTTGTTAAATCATTTCACAATTTAGTCTTCTTGCTGGTTCCGTTTGTAAAATTTTCACACATGCTTAAGATCAATTTCTTTAAGACATTTGGATGTCACTACCTCGCACAACCAAAAGAAGTATAACAACAAATTTAAAAGCAAAAAACCAGCAGAACTGCTAGAAAATCATACTGTATGGAAGTCTGACAACAAAAGAGTTAAAAAAAACATTCATTCAGACTGGTAGGATGTCAGAGAAAGGGAGTTGAGGATGCACACAAAGTGGCTGGTGGACCTGGTGGGCAAGGCAATGGCTGGCAAATAGGCATACCCCATATTCATGTGTAGATAAATTGGGAGGAACAGACCGTACAACTCAGGTTTCCAGCATGGAAAACTAATGCCTCAAAACCTCTGTAAAAACCTGTAGAGGTTGCAGTAGCCAGCAGAGGGAGAAGCTCCCAGTCTCACAAGAGAGTATGTTGGAGGTACCCACAAGATCCTAGAATATATACAAACTCACCCACCCAGTAATCAGCATCTGAAATGGCACAATCCATGGAAGTAACTGAAAACAGGGTGAGAGCCAAGCAACTGGCATTGTTCCCTCTCTGACCCCTCCACCACATACAGTACCACAAGCATCAAAGTGAGTTGCCCTGTCCTGGAGAACACCCAAGGCTCTGCCCCTAACGACATAACAGGTGCACCAAGACAAAGAACTATGGCCCAAATGAAAGAGCTGATCAGAAAAAGAAATAAGCAATGAGGAGGTAGCCAACCTGTCAAATGCAGAGTTCATAACAGTGGTAATCAGGATGCTCACTGAAATGTCTGAGTATAGTTGCAAATAAAGGAAGAAATGAAGTCTATGCAAAGTGAAATAAAGAAAAATGTTCAGGGAACCAACAGTGAAGGGAAGGAAATAAGGACTCAAATCAACAATTTGGAACAGAAGAAATACATAAACATTCAATGGGAACAGAATGAAGAAATAAGAATTCAAAAAAATAAGGATAGCCTTAGGTACCTCTGGGACAACTTTAAACATTATAACATCAAAATCATAGGGGTACCAGAAGGAGAAGAGCAAGAAGAGGAAGAGCAAGAAATTGAAAACTTATTTGAAAAAATAATGAAGGAAAACTTCCCCAGTCTGGCAAAAGTACTAGACATGCAAGTCCAGGAAGACCAGAGAGCCACAAAGAAGTTGGATTCAAGGAGAAACACACCAAGACACATCATAATTAAATTAGCCAAGATTAAAGATAAGGAGAGAATCCTAAAAGCAGCAAGAGAAAAGGAGAGTTACCTACAAAGGAGTTCCTATAAGACTGTCAGCTGATGTCTCAAAAGAAACTTTACAGGCAAGAAGGGTCTGGAAAGAAGTCACAAAAAGCAAAGACCTACATCTGAGATTACTCTAACCAGCAAAGCTATAATTTAGCATGGAAGGGCAGATAAATTGCTTCCCAGATAGGGTCTACTTAAAGGAGCTCATCATCACCAAGTCCTTATTATATGGAATGTTAAAGGGACTTATCCAAGAAAAGAAGAAAATAAAAAATTTGAACAGTAAAATGACAATAATATCACAACTATCAACAGCTGAACCCCCCCTCAAAAAAAAAGCAAACAACTAGAACAGGAACAGAATCACAGAAATGGAAATCACATGGAGGGTTATCATTGCAGAGGGGTCAGGGAGAGAATGGGGGAAAAGGTAAAGGGAATAAGAAGCATAATTGGTAGGCAAAAAATAGACAGGGGGAAGTCAAGAACAGCACAGGAAACAGAGAAGCCAAAGAACTTACATATGACCCATGGACATAAACTAAGGGGGAGGAAATACTAGGGGGAGGTGGAATGCAGGGCAGAGGGGAATAAAGGGGAGAAAAAAGTTGGACAACTATAATAACATAATTAATAAAATATGCTTTAAAAAGACATTGATTTAATAAAGGGTATTCTGAATGGAGCCATGCAGAATCACTCCAGGACAGTGTTTCAGGGTTCATCAGAAGGGGCATTGGTTACAACTTCAGTAAAGATTTAAGAGCAAGCAGAAACCACCAGCAAATTGGCCATATATCTGTCAACCTAACCAATTCCACAGAGCTGGAGTTTCAGAAAAAATTTCAGTATGCCCACTGAAATTTAAATTTTAGATACAACATTTTCTTTTACTTCATCTATATTAAAAATGTATTTGTTGTTTATCTGAAATACAAATTTAACTGGCATGCTCTAGTTCACAGGTTAGAGAAGGAAGTGGCCTAGAAACATGTTCTACAACTTGCCTAACAATCTTTCAGAGGTTGAATGACATCATGCAAGACAAATTCTTAGGAGGAAAAATAGCAAAATGAACCTAGAGCCACTAGAACGAAAAGAGAGGTGCTGTGAGGGTGATAAGAGGACTACAGGGGTTTAAATCGGCTCCCTGCTTTTTGGGGAGACTCAGATCTTTACAGAAGTTTAAAACAGAGTACTCAAGCATGGGCCCTGCTAACCACTTCACATCTCATCAGAAAATAACAGCAAATAACAATTTCCTTTATCCATCTCTATACTAACGATTGCAAATGGAGGCATTTATACAATTTCACATGGAAATGACTTGGGATTCAAATTGTAAGTTTTTCCCTCTGAGTAGCTGGCTAAAATAGAGCACATTATCTAATCTCTCTAAACTTCACTTTTTTCAGTTAAATCAGTAAGGCAATTCTACCCACCTAAGGGTGGCAAGGCATTTTCATGTAAACAATGTGCATAATTTAGAGCTTGAAATATATCAAGCACTTCACACAGTTTACCTAGTATAACTAAGAAGATACAGTTATAAAATACGTTGGCTATTTTTTAATATCTAAATAGATGTTTTTAACCAAATGGTACTTCACTTTACCAGAGTATTCTTTACTTCCAGAGAAGTGCTGTCCAGCAGAGTAAATATTTTAAAAAGTTTACTGAAGGAATAAATATATTTAGATAATTCAATTTAAGCATACATCTCATTGTCCCATGACAACTAAAAACCAGGTTCTGCCATCATGCCTCAGACTTTCAGAACTTCATTTTTGGGCCTAGAGAATTTGATTCTATAAAGATATATTTTAATGTACATGTATCTAATAGAGATTTCTAATTTCTTCTGGTCTTACTGAATTTCAATTATTTATCAGTGTTGGAAGACAGATGCAAAATTTATCTCTTAGTTAAATATAAATATGTTATTCTAAAGTATAGATTTCTTTTAAGTTTTCTTCTCTTATGGGAGTTTAAGCTATCTAATTTATAAGCTATTGTGAACATGAAATTATTATTTTTCATTTCCAGATTAAGAAGAAAATTATTCTGAAAATGGAAAACATTTTCATTAAGATTATATAGTAAATTATAATTGCATTATTGCTAAAAGTATTGTGTTTGCAGTGTAATTTCATTTTTATTATTCATAATTAAAAAGGAAATATTAATGAATAAAAAATTCCTTGCCTCAAAATTTTTACATTTAATATTTTGCCTTCATTAGTATATATATATTAACCATAACTCAGTATCTAAGAAGGATAAAAAAACTTTCTCTTTCATATCAGTAGAAATCTAAATGAAACTGACTTCATACATCCAGTCTCTCCACAATAGGAATTGATGATCTATTATTTCATTGGATTTAAGAATTCTGACAAGAAGATATGGTAATTCAAAAAATTAAACTGTGTGAATGAGCAAGATTAAATTTTATACAAAACTAAAGGAGAGAGAAATCCATATTGATACTGGACAAATGTTTTGATGAAGCCTTAGAAAAAAGAATAGACACTAATCAAACAAAGTATCATTCAGATACTGTATACATGCAACAAAAAACATATGTGAATAGCTGATGTTAGCATAATAATGAATAATAATAAAGTTACTCAATGCCAACTCTGATTTTACCTGATTGTTATTGATTCTTTGATTGAATTACATATGAGAAAAGTGCACTGGTAAAGCACTAAATATATTTCAATTATTGAATTCAACAAGATCTATCACCAAAACTGATCCATTACTAGCATTTTGAGTTATTTACAAGGGGGCTGAATCAGAATGACACATTATAAAGAGAAATAAATGAAAGCCTTGTTATTAAAAAATGGTTATAGTCATAGTACCTGAGCATTTTTATGTGACTAGTCATGTGCCAAATGCTTTGTTTTTATTTTCTTGTTTATTGTATTTAAAAACCCCAAGATAAGTATTATTGTTATTTCCATTTGATAGATAAGAATACCTACTTAAAGATATTAACTCAATTACTAAAGGTAAAGATACTAACTAAATTACATGACCAATAAGTAGAAGGGCCAAGATTGATATCTATCCATCTACTTATCTATCTGTCCACCAAAAAATTCC
This sequence comes from Trachops cirrhosus, assembly GCA_028533065.1. NCBI lineage: Eukaryota > Metazoa > Chordata > Mammalia > Chiroptera > Phyllostomidae > Trachops > Trachops cirrhosus. The sequence goes on along the minus strand of CM052548.1, from coordinate 32,953,994 downwards.
TATGCTGTGGGTTCTGCTTGATTCAATTATTTATCAGTAGAATAAATACAGATACTCAGCCCTAGAGGTAATCATAGTACCAAATGAGAAAAGACTTGAAACCTATGAAAACTGTAGTGTCTAATATTAAATATTCTATTATTAACAAGTATGAAGTTCAGGTACTGGGTTAACTAAAAAAATAACATATAATTTAAACTTCCTAATGTTTACAGTATAGTTTGACAACATATATAATTTAAAAATATAATATGATATGCAAGTTTCATAGAGTTCAAAAGAAGGAAAGATTTAATATGGAGGATAGTGGTCAGGAAGGACAAGAAAAAAACTCAAATAGGCAAGAAAAGTAGTATTGGACATTTTAAAACAGTGTGCCAGGATTAAGAAGTATTCTGGAGAATTGATGCAATTTCAATAGCTAAGTTTTGTGCAATATACAACAGTTTATAATTCTTCATATCCTGACCAACATTTTTAACCAATAAAATATGTGAAATATGATAGCAGTTATAATGTACATGATTTTTAAAAATTGATTTTGCACATCTTTTATAGGATTAAACATTTGTAACTAACTTTCTGTGAAGACACTTGCCCAAAATTGTCTCATTATGTGCTATTACTTTGCCAAATGTTTATTCTTTATTAGTCAGAGTGGATTTTCATGTGTTAAGATAATAGTCCCATGTGGTATGAGTTGCAAATATTTTTCAAATTAATATTTGTCTGTCTATGCTTATGTTGATTTTGCTATGAAAATTAAAAACATATCTTTGTTTTAATTTTTATGTATTCAGTGAAAAACCCTACTCCATTTTGAGATATTTAAAAAAATTATTCTTTCATGGTTTCTACTAGAATTTTTTGTGATTTTTATCTTTATATTTAAATATTTGATCTATATGGAATTCTCCCTGGAGCAACAGTGAAGAGAGTTTAAATTTATGCTTTTCATGGATCTACAGAATTGTTGAAAGATTGTTTATTATAATAATGAAACTTCAACTTTATCTTTTATTAAATTTCTAAATGTATTTGGACATAATTATAGGTTTTATCTCTACAACAATCTTAATGTATGCATCAACATTACAGGATTTAAAAAATCATTATAATTGCATAATATTGTTATAATATTGTTGAGCTAGTCTTTCAACATTATTCATTTTCAGAAATTTTATGGATCCCTTGATTGCTTATTTCTCCACATGAAGTTCATATTCAGATTTTGTGCTTAGAAAATCTATTTTTATTTGAGATCCCCTTAAATTTATTAATTATGTTAGAAAATTTTACAGCTTTGTTATATTGAGACTCCTGGTTTTCAAATAGCAATAGTATAACTAAGGTTTCTTAATGTTTTCTCACTCAATAAATCTACATCCAACCTAAGACATAGCAAAATAACCGTGACAGTCTAACTTGATGAGGAAGATTGGTACACAGGTTTATCCTGAATGTGCTACTCTCTGCACCTGTATGAAACTGGCAGTCTTTCAGAGGCTGTACAGGTGGTGGTGTCCAAACTTTTGCCACACTGGAAGAAGAGTTGTCTTGGGCCACACATTAAATACAAAAAAACTGAAGAGCAAAAAAAAAAGGGGGGTGTTTTGAGTAAATTTACAATTTTGTGTTGAGCCACATTCATAGCCATCCATGAGCTGAGGGTTGGACACTTCTGCTACATGGAAGAATGAGACTGGCCCTAAAGGAGGCTGGGATAACCCGCAGGTGCCCCAGGTGTAGAGAAGAGAAAAAGAGGCTTGGTGTCCACAGTCAATGAGACCCGAGGGGAGTCTAAGGCAACTGAGAGGAAATGACATGATTACCAGAAGCCTTACCTAAAGCCAAGGAGCAAACCACACACCCGGCAGCACTGAGTGCAACAGGGGAAGCTTAGCAAGTGGCCTTACAGGGGCCACACTGTATTTTCCTTACATATTTTTCTCACAGCCTGAGTTAAATATGCACCAGCACATCCCAGCCCAATTGTGTTACGTATGTATTGTCTATTTCTACTCTTTTAGAACATCAGTTTTAGGAGTGTGGAAACTTTTCTAACTTAATTTCCTATTTATCTCCATCAATTAGAACACTACCTTACAGTTATTAAGCACTCCAAAAAACTTTTTGAAAAAAATGCTGTAAATGTATATTAATAAATAAATGAATAACAAACTCATGAGTAAATGGAGTGATATTCTGCTAAAGGTATTACAGCTGATTATTGCGTTCCATTAATTTATTAGTGAGAGGAACCCTGACAAAACAGAAAATAGAAAAGTCCCAAAGGTCAGATGTGTAAAGAGAGGTGTGTAAGAGTTAAAGACAATTATGCAATTATTATTTTGCTTAAATAGAATTATGTTTATCTATATATTCTAGGTGAAGCCAAAATTATTACCTAAGTAAAATTTTTACTTTCAATTTGTTTGTATGGCCTTGACCACAGTATTTGCCTGACACACAAAATTTTTTTTTGAGTTTTATGGTCATTTAAAACCTTAACCTTTCCCTTTTCTCCACAAAGCAAATTGGAGTAAGCATTAACTTTGCTTATTATATTGAAAAAATATGGTCCAGATAAAACTTTGCTTTCAGTGGCTAATGCACAGTTTCTTATTCATGTGTTCATTATAAGTGAACTTGACCATTGCAATAGTTTCCATAATCGCTTCCCTACCATTAGAACAATTTTTGATGATATCACCCTCATGCTTCACTTGCTTAATTAGACTCTAGTGCATCAATGACTCATTTTAACTTTTTCCTGTGAAGGCTCCTCATGCCCAGGGCTAACCCCTGTCTCCAAGTTTTATGCTGTTCTTCTTAGCCAAGGCTGTACGATACTCGAGTACAATTGCTTTCTAAGCAATTTAAATACATTTTTATTGATAACAAAATGTATCTTTAACCATTTCCTTGATACTCTCTGATTAGGGAAGGGATGTGTTGTTTTTTGAATACCTACCATGTGTGAGATTGTGTTATACCATGACACATTCATGGTTTCACCTAAGATTATATTCTTTGTAGTTTATTAGTAATTTCTCACTGTAGAAATTTGGAGATGAAAAAGTTTACAAAATAGAAAACAAAAATAATTAATATTTTCATCCCAATTCAGATGTAACCATTAATAATATTTTCATGTATAATTGTATATACATATATTTTATATTCTTTTTATTTAATCATTTTATTGTGATTTAATAAAAAAGAATATAAAATATATCTATATACAATTGAAACTGTTATTCTACTACAGTTATCCCAATTTCCCCTCCTTTGCCCTCCTCTGTCCATCCCACCTCCTGCTCCCACAGTCAATCCATTCCCACACTCATGTCCTTGTCCATGTGTCATTCATACATGTTCCTTGTCTAGTCTGTTCCCCTTCATTCCACCATTATCCCCCCCCCTCCCCTCTGGTAATTTTCAGTCTGTTCCATGTTTCCATGCCTGTGGTTTTATTTTGTTCATCAGCTTATTTTATTCATTAGATTCCTCTTATAGGTGAGATCATATGGTATTTGTATTTCATTGATTGGCTTATTTCACTTAGCATAATATTCTCCATTTCTATCCATGCTGTCACAAAGGGTAGTAGTCCCTTCTTTCTTTCTGCTGTGTAGTATTCCATCGTGTAATTGTACTATAGTTTTTTGATCCGCTCATTTACTGGTGAACACTTAGACTGTTTCCAGTGCTTGGCTGTTGTAAATAGTGCCGCTGTGAACATAGGGGTGCAGGGTTCTATACAGATATATTTAACACATGTATTTGATTGCGCTGTTCATGTAGTTATCCATTATAAAACATAGACTTTTTGTCATTTTATTAAATAGACTGACAGCTGTCAGAGGGGAGGGTAGTTGAGGGACTGGATGAAAGAAGGTGAAAGGATGAACCAAAAAACATTTGTATATAACACATGGACACAGACAACAGTGTGGTGACAGCCAGAGGGAAAGGGGGTGAGTGGTAGGTAGAGGTGGGCAAAGAGGGAGGATGAGCATAGAAAGCGACTTTGCTTAAGGTGATAGAAGCACAACAGAGTATGCAGATGAAGTTTTACTGAGTTGTAACTTGAAACCTGTATGGTTTTGCAAACTTATGTCACTCCAATATATTCAATAAAAATAATATTTTTGAAATAGTCTTTTTAAGGACTGTGTAAGTTCTATTGCAAAGCTTTCATCCTCTTTTAAATAGGCAATTGGAATTGGAATTGATGAAATTAAAAGCATGAGTTGAAACAAAGACCAAAAAAAGAACTTTGGAGATATAATCTAACATAGCAAATCTCATGATTTGAAACTCAGGTGTTATGCTTGGTTTAATTTAAAAACTAATTTTAAAAGTATGGTTTCTAAACTGTAAGACAATTGTGTGATAACTCTCTATAACAAAAAAATTGTGAATTGTTTTATATTTTAGGTAACTGATTTGTCATTAACTGACTTATATTTTACTATCTATCATTTTAGACAACACATGAAGATGTTAAATTAAAATGCTTGCAATATAAACATCATTTGTGTTTTCAGTAATATATAATACCTGAGACCTGTTGGAGGCAATTCAATTTTCCCTTTCTCCTTAATTAGTGTAAAATTGCATTAGATTGATTTTTTTTTAATTTTTTAAAGATTTATTTATTTATTTTTAGAAAGAGAGGGAGAGAAACATCAATGTGTGGTTGCCTCTTGCATGTTCCCGACTAGGGACTTGGCCCACAACCTAGGCATGTACCCTGACTGAGAATTGAACTGGTGACCCTTTCATTTGCAGGGTGGCACTCAGTTCACTGAGCCACACTGGCCAGGGCATGCATTATGTTTAAAAAAATTTTTAAATCAGTTTCACAATGCCAGCAAGCCAGATTTATAAATTATCAGCTAATTCCACCAGTTTAAGTGGGAGGCAGTGGGATTAGAGTGGACATGGGATGTGAGTTTGGGTGTGAAAATACATAGTGATGAGGGAAATAAATTTGCCAATATGTTCACTCAAGTATGGTCTTGTCCAACTCAAGAAAATTATATGCATGTAGCTCAGTTTTATAGGGTTATTGGTGATGGGGAAGTGTGGAACCAGAAATCCGTTTTATACCTAGAAACCTTTAAACTCTAGTTTAAATTCCTGCTTTATTTGTTTGCTAAATGGCACACGGGTACTCTTGGGAAATAGCATTAGTCAAAAGTTAATGTGATAGCAGTAATGGAACACAGGAGGGCTTACATCAATATTAGCCCACAGTTAGGAAGCAAGTGAAAGGAAGTCCCTGTCCATAGCTGTCCTCATAATGCTGATGAATCCATCCAGAGGAAAGAAAGGAAGAAGAAGAAGGATTAACAGAAAATGTTGATCTATGGTTTCACCCTATATGATGATTTTGATTTCAGTGTTAGTTTATTTTATTCAGGATTGAATTCATTGGAAAAAAAAAAAAACAGAAAACTAGCAAAGATTATGTGGAAAAGCTGCTCCATAGGAGAAAACCACCATTAAATTTTTGGTAAAGGCTTACTTAGGGACTTCAAAGGAAATGAATTACATAGTTTAGAAGTTTATTTTCTAGAAAACTGTTTTGCTGGTGGTGATAGTGGAACTTCTTTGAGACAATTTGGTAGAGCAGAGGGTTAACACCAATGTAGTGCTCAATAAGACTTTGTTGATATGTTCTTAGCAACCTCAAAATGTGACTATCATTTGTGTAGTTGTATGTGTGACCCTCTCAGGCCAGTGTTTCTGAGAGTTTATTTTAAGGTAAATATGTGGAAATTCTATATTGCTCAAGAGTAAGTTATGAGCACAAAACCTTAAATTGGATAACTATTCTGGAAAACCAATTTCATCTCTGTTAACAGTTTTTAAAAGAAAAGTTTCTCTTTATCACTCTTTAATGTTTGTAAGTATATGGGGCACTTGAGAAACCAGATGATTCTCAGGAATAATCCAGTTTAGTAAAGCAACTCCAGAACAAAGACATTACATGAGAATTATTCTCCTTGGCTGCTTTTAATAAGTATAAAATGACCACAAATGTAAAATCATCTAATAAATATATCACTTTAAATTAACACATGCAATCAAACATACAAAGGGTCATATGGCAGTATTTTGGCAAATCTGTCCTTGACACTTAAGTATTTTTATTATTATTTATTAGTTTGTTTATGTTCTGCCATATTTACTGAGTAGAAACAGAGGAAATGAAGAGAGTGTCAGGCAAAATAGACAATGCTTGATATGACAGTTGACACAAATATTATAACATATCAGTACTTTAAATAACATGGCCTTCCATTGCTCCTCAGGGGATACAACACAACAAAGAGAAAATCTTCCTTCTACAATGACAGCTGCTGGTAATTGTAGTCACACATTTTGTCCCTTCTGAAAAGTACAAGTCCTTCATTTTGTGATGTTTCTCTAAGGTGAACAGATATGAACTCACATTTCTGATAATTCAGCTTTTGCACAGTAAGTCAAGTACATTGCAAAGTCAGGGGAATAAGGATTATTCCAAAGCTAGGACTATGAAAGGCCACAGAGCAGGAATACAGTAAAAAGTATTGAGTTAAAAGATTAACATTTATCCCAGATTATCACAAAAGTCACCTAAATATTCACCTGGTGTCTGTGCTTCTTCCAGATGCTCAGATGCTCAATCTGTGTTTAACTGCTCATAGATTTATTCTTCCTTAAACACATTTTTGTTCAAACTGTAGCCATAAGTAAAATGTTCAATAGCTCCTTATAACTGAAGTACAAATGCTATCTCCTTAGCCCTCTGGCCATTGCTTATCTTGCCACACTTCTTGAACCCTCCTCAAATGTGTAAAGTTTCCACATCAGCCAAACTGCACTATTTTGTTTTAGTTTGACTTTAAGGATTCCTCTCTTCCTACCCTTGCTCATAAAACGACTATGACACATATGTCAGAAATGCCCAGCTGTGTCTTCATACACCTCCTTATCATTAATGCCTTCCCCAATGAGAGTAACTTGGAACTCTCAACTTCTGTAACACTCTGCTCATAGTTAATAGTATGTTTCACACCATCCTGACCTATTTCCTTGAGGTTACACAGTGAGGTCCCGCAGCTAATTACTGTTCCTACTGCCTGGTTTTACAAGTACTTCCTGGTTACTCAGTAATCATCCTGTGGTTAAATATACAATTATTGAAATATTTACCCCAAAGTCTGAATAGTTATATATATTTTGAGATATGGATATTGTAAGTAAAGCAGAGAATGTGTTCCAATTGTCTTTAAAGTTGTACTTTACAAGGGTGACAAGAGAGTCCATCAGAAGGAAGCATGAGGTAAGTGCCTCTGCACTTGCCCACTGCCCGCTGCAGTCCTTGCCATCTCCCTGGGCGTACCCGGTGTCTTTTTCTTGTATGTAATAAGAGTTTATTTGAGCCAAACTGATGACATGTGCTGTTGAGCAACATTTTAAGGGCTCTCCTTACCTTGTGTCTTGTTTTTGTAGGACAGTAGGTGGACAACATTCAGCACAATAAACACCTTATCTGATCTTTGATAAATTTTTAATATCCCCCATGGTTATATTCACCTGGCTCAGATGTTTCTGCTCAATAATTTTTACAGCTTTAAAGTTTAGACAAGTGTGTAAAATAATTTAGAATGAATTCACACTGCAAGTTGAATGTTTTACAGACAAAAAATTAATATATGGAGGGAAGTAACTAGCATGTGTTGAGTATTGGTATTCTAAGTACAAAATTCTTTTTATTTTTTAAGATTTTATTTATTTATTTTTAGACAGTGGGGAAAGGGAAGGAGAAAGAGAGGAGGAGAAACATCAATGTGTGGTTGCCTCTTGCGCACCCCATACAGGGCGACTGGCCCACAACCCAAGCATGTGCTTTAACTGGGAATTGAAACATCGACCCTTTGGTTCACAGGCCCATGCTCAATCCACTGAACTACACCAGCCAGGGCCTAAGTACAAAATTCTTTATAAATATCTTATTGATTCCCAATTTTTTAACAGTGAGAAAATGAAAACTCAAGATGCTTAAGCAACCTGCTGAAGTCACATGGTCATAAAGAATAACAAAGCTCATATTTCTGCTCAACATATTTCTGCTTTTAAAATAAAATACTATTTCTTTTTAGTAAATACCTAGGTGAGATCCAAATGAGTTGTATGATAGATGTATTTTCAGTTATTTTAGAAACTCATAATTTTCCAAGTGATTGCACAATTTTACATTCTCACCAGCAGTTTATGAGTATTCCAGCACCACTACATTTTGTCAGAACTTGGATATTTTTAGTCATTAACATTTTGGTCACTCTAATTGGTATATATTGTAATCTAACAGATGTTTTGACTTGCATTCTCCTGTTGATAAATTATACTGAGCTTCTTTATTCTTCTTATTCGCATATCTTCTATGAAGTGTCCATTCAAAACTTTTGCTCATTTTTATTAGATTGTTTGTCACATGTCCACATGGAGAATTGTACATGCTCATAGCCACTTTATTCACAATATCCAAAAATTGCTAAACAACTCAAATGTTCAATAATAGGTGAATGAGGAAATAATATATATAAGTGCATATGATAATATGTATCTATGCAGTGAATACTAGACAACAAACCAGAACTACTGATACATGCAGCAAAATAAATGAATCTCAAGTTGTGAAGAGTGACAGAAGCCATACCCAAAGAGTACATACTATATGATTCTATCTTTCCTTCTACTGTGTAGATAAATAGATAATACATCGTGAAAGAGAGAGCTAGAAAAATAGCCACATTATGTATGTGTGTGTGCGTGTGTGTATATCCACCACCACAGAAAATACAAATTAATCAATAGTGACAAAAAGGAAATTGTCATTTGCCTGGTACCATAGAGGACATCTTGAGGGTGATGAATATGTTTTGTTGTTTCATCGAAGCAAGGATGTCACAAGCATATACATTTTTTAAAAACTTTAAATTGTACATTTTAAGTGGAAACAAATTATAACTCAGGTTCATGATAGATGAAAATAGATAGACACAGATCGAATAAAATATGATTCTAGTATTAGCCCCCTCATTATGCCTAATGAGACTAAAGGGAGTGTCTCTATTCAGAAATATCTTTGCCCTGGTTTTGATCTTATTTGTTGCTACCTCCTGTTAATCTTTTCATTTTCTTGTCATTTACTGATTTTCTCATAATCTCCATTAACTAACATCTGAAAAGTCTCTATTCATAATTGCTTACATTAAAGACTTTAGTTTATAGTCAATGTTGTTTCTAAAGCCATAAAATATTCATTCTTTTTCTGTTTCTGCATAAATGTACAAAATACTTCATTTTAAGGATGGTATTTTCTGCTAATGTGTAACCTTCAAAATATTCATTACTTTTGAGACTATCAGGAAATGGCTTCTTTTTTTTCCATTTACAATCTCAGGATGAGCAATTATATATACATAATGAATTCAACAGGAAGAGGACAATTTTCAGGTTCAGAATTACCTTTAAATAAAGTCTCTCCCATCATGCAATGATCATAGATAAGCTGACAAAGGGATCAAAAGGGTAAAACAGCAGCCCACCTGCAGCTCTTGCATCTTTACCATCTAATGTCCTTTTGCAGGTCAAGTGGCATCATAAAAAGAACATGATCAATGCTAAATTGTTTTTAGAATCTAAAGGCTGAGGTTTCTAATAATGGAATCCTCAAAACACTCAAATCACTTCACCTTCTACTCAATAGCCAAGTTCTCTTCACAAACTGTACCTTCATAACACCAATCATTTTGCCAGAATCTTCTAAAAATTATGCATAATATTAATACTAAATAAGTAACTTAAAACTAAATAGTGTAGCTGTCATCTCAAGGAGATTCACTTTATAATTACAATGAACAGAAAAAAATGAGTACCAGTAGCTGCAGATATCACATGATCTTTTAATACTTTAGAGATATGAACACTTTTTATTTTATTATTTATTATTATAATACTTTACTTTTGTTGCATTTTTCCATTACCATTTATCCCACTTACACCTTTTTCCACCTCCACCTATCCCTCCCCACCATAATCAGTACACTGCCATCCATGTCCATGAGTCCATTTTCCTTTTTGTTGGATCCTTCCACCCCCTACCATTCCAGAGCTGTCAGTCTGCTCTCTCTCTATGAGTCTGTCTTTGTTTTGCTTGTTACTTCAGTTTTTTTTTTCATTAGATTCCACATATGAGTGAAATCCTATGGTATTTATCTTTCTCTGACTGGCTTATTTCACTTAGCATAATGTTTTCCCATTCCATACATATTGTTGCAAAAGGTAAGATTTTCTTCCTTTTATGACTGAGTAGTGATCCATCATGTAAATGTAGCACATCTCTTTATCCACTCATCTACTGATGGACACTTGGGCTGTTTCCATATCTTGGCTATTGTAAATAACCCTGCGTTGAACATAGGGGTGCATATAGTCTTTCAAATTAGTGTTCCCGGTTTCTTTGGATAACTTCCCAGAAGTGGAATAGCTGGTTCAAAACAGAGTTCTATTTTTTAATTTTTTAAGGAAATTCCATACTGTTTTCCACAGTGGCTGCGCCAGTCTGTGTTCCGGCCAACAGTGCAGAAGTATTCCCCTTTCTCCACATCTCCACTAGCACTTCTTGTTTGTTGATTATTAATGGCTATCATCAATAAATACTTTTTAACATAAAACAATTCAGTAAATATTTATTGAATGTGTGCATGAATTTCAAAGTAAGTGTGAAAAATAATTTTCTCTAAACTGGTTTAACTACCTTCACAATCAGAAATAAACTAATACATGTGGAGACTGGTATTAATGTTCAAGAATCATTATATAACATAACAATTTCTTCTTTAAACATCTTTCTCATGCCTTTGAGCTTCTGACATCAGAAGGGAAATATCCACCAGAAGAAATTTAACTGAAATTCAGTGGGAAATTTAGCTCAACCATGACATTTTGAAAATGAGTGTTTGACCTGATTCCTAGCTTTAAAAATTAGGCTGGGTAATTTCCACATCTTCACATGTAGCTATGGATCAGTAAATCACTTGGAGGACTAACTCTAATAAATTAGGTGCATTGGAAAGATGGAGATTTGCTCAAGTTAAACTCAGAGCTTCTTTATTCTCTGATCCTGGTACTTCAAGTATCTTCATGCCCACCTTTCCAATTAGAAAAAAATCCACATTTTTTTCTCCCTCTAATTCTGAAGAGACTGGAAAATTCTCTTCAGAAATCTATCCTTATTTTTCTCACCAATTCCCTCAATATGCTCACCTCTCCCTAACTCAAATATTCTCCCTTTTAATTGTCAGCATAGACTACGATTACAGATATTTTCCAGAGAGTATGATAGATAGATTAAATAGATAGATGATAGATAAATAGATGGTAGTTAGATAAATGTTATTATATAGATCTCTATAAATATATACTGAGGAAAAGCTTGGTTTGGATAACTGTCAGATAAACATTCATCTAGTTGTTCTGAAATTTAATCACAAGTAAAGCCAGAATATTTTAAAAAGTAATTTACAGATTTTTAAGCATATTAGTAGATCTATAAAATTGCTCTATTATATTTTCAAAACAAAAATATTTCTAAAAATTATGTCTGTGTATTTTAAGAAAAAAAATAATAATTTCTGGTTTGATTTTTCTGAAATTTGAAAAATATATCAGCAGAATGATTTCTATATAGATTTAGGTTTTATACAAATGTAGGTTATAGTGACTTATGTGTCTGTCTCTATTACAATGTTAAGCACTTTTTGTTAAAAATTGGTTTTTAACATAATTTTTAAAACCTTCTTTATAAGTTATCTTCAAAGCTGCATTTTATGCTAGTAAAGTTAAAATTGCCGCATCTCCAAATGATTCTTCTCTTTAGACCATAATATTTTAAAATATTTTTAGTGAAGAAAATACTCTCTCTACAAATGCTGAGGTACACAGTAACATCAAATCAAATTCAGCAAAAAGGAGATATTCACATTTTTTTCTATTTTTCATGTTGAAATGTATAAATATTTGTCTAAATATTTTTCAAAAGATTGACATGTCTCCGTCTAAAATATTTTTCTTTGCTACATACCACTTTACAATAAAATACACATAAAATAATTTGTTTCTACCCATGAAAAACTTTGTTTTCTTAAATTTAAATAATGCAAATTATAGACTTCATCAATTGTGTTTCACTTTGGCAAGAAATATAAATATATCCAATTAAAAAATTTAAACTCCATCAAAAAATTTCCTCCACAAGTCAAGATGTTGCAAATAATAATATAAACTTTCATAATTAAGCTTTACAATCCATTTGCACTAGCATAATTTAATGCCTTTTTTTTGCTGTTATAGGAATAAATTCTAGACTCTTCCAGTTTGCAAGATTTTTTCAGTAACTGCAATTCACTAAAGTCTCTAAACGAAAGGTTTTAGTCCTCCATTTGTTGAACATTTTAAATGAATTTTATTTTAAACAAAAATACAATTAAAAGAGTCAGTCGGGAGGTTCTGATATTGACTTGCTTCCAGCTTCTCCAAGTGTCCAGTCTGATCAAGGCTCAGAGAGTGAAGCTGATAATGATGCTTCTGGCCAAGGCTCTGGAAATGAATCAGAAAATCAGAACCAGAAAGATTCAACAATGAGGCCTCGAATCAGACCTCAGAACATGGGTCAGATGATAGCAGTTAGGTTTCATTTCATAAATAATCTTCAATCCTAGAGCTTGTTAAAAATGCTTAAAAATGTTTAATCAAACAGTTGCAAAATAACTATTTAAAAATATTTAAATGTTTAGTCAAACAGTTGTGAAATATTTCCTAAGGCAATTTTGTCTATCCATTTGTATATTGCTAAACCCCAAGAGGTAGTTCCTGTGCTAGAGTCCAACATTTAAATCTCTTATGCAAATGAAGAATGTGACTGTTCTTTATCATGGTGCAATACCACTTTTCATATGTGAAAACTGCAGTAAAAATAAACCCCAATGTTACATCATTCTTCTGCCATACATAAGGATAAACTCAAAATGGATAAAAGACTTAAAGGTAGTCACACAACCATGAAAATCCTGGAAGAAAACATAGGCATAAAATCTCAGATACCTCTCATAACAATATTTTTGCCAATATATTTCCTGAGGCAAGGGAAACAAAGGACAAATAAACAAATGGGACTACATCACACTAAAAAGCTCTCTGCACAGCCAAAGAAACCATCAACAAAATCAAATGAGAGCCTAGTGTATGGGAGAACATATTTGCCAATGATAAATCTGATAAAGGTTTAATTTTCAAAATATATAAAGAACTTAAATCAATACCATGAAGACAAACAATCCAATTAAAAATTTGGCAAAGGACCTGAATAGACACTTCTCAAAAGAGGACATACAGATGGTTAATAGACATATGAAAAAGTGTTCAGTATCACTAATCATCACATACATGCACATCAAAGCCACAATAAGATATCACCTCACACCTGCCAGGATGGCTACCATCAATAAATCAACCAACTACAAGTGCTGGTAAGGATGTGAAGAAAAGGGAACCCTAGTGCACTGTTGGGAATGCAGACTGGTGCAGCCACTGTGGAAAACACTTGGCATTTCCTCAAAAAAGTAAAAATGGAACTGTCTTTTGACTCAGCAACCTCACTTTTGGAAATATATCCTAAGAATCTCAAAACACCAATTGGAAAGACTGTATGCACCCTGATGCTCAGTGTAGCATCATTTACAATAGCCAAGATCTGGAAACAGCCCAAGTGCCGATCAGTAGATGAGTGGATAAAAAGGCTGTGGTACATTTACACAATGAAACACTATGAAGGAGTAAAAAAGAAGGAATTCTCACCTTTTGCTTTAATATTAATAAACCTAGAGAGTATTATGCTAAGTGAAATTAAGCCAGTCAGAGAAAGATAAACACCACTTGATCTCACTTCTATGTGGAATCTAATGAACCAAATAAATTGACAAACAAAATAGAAACTGAGGTATGGATACATGGAAAAGACTGACAGCTGTCAGAGAAGAGAGGGGAGGGAGGACTAGATGAAAGAAGGTGAGGGAATTAGCCAAAGACCATATCTATATATGCAAAACCCATAGACACAGACATCAGTGTGGTGATGGCCAGAGAGAAGATGGGAGTGGGGCCTGGGTGGAGGTGGGCAAAGAGGGGGAAAATAGGGACATTTGTAATAGTGTCAACAAAAAAATAAAGTTAACAAAAAGGTTTAACTGAAACTGTGGCAGAAATCTCATTCTCTTTGTAAGTTAAGCAGCATCCAGTTTTGAATTTTCCTGGAATCTTTTACAAAGTGGTATAAGAAACTTGACATTAATGTATTTGCTCCATTTTAATCTTAGATTGAGAATATTTTCATTTTTGGAGAAAGAGTTGTCTACTGTAGAATTGCACCAAATACATATGAAAGGAAGGTTTTCTTCAGTAGTGTAATACGAAAGCATGTAGATAAAATCACAAATATATGATTCATTAGGTTGAATAAGATATGGAAAAATGCTTTTCAGTTAATAGAATGTGAAGACTTACCTAAGGTACATAATAATTTTTACCAACTATAAAATAGTTGTGCAAACTACCAACTATAAAATATTGTAAATTTTGAGAATGGCTTTTACTTGATTGGTGGCATATCACATATTATTTGGATGTTTGCACTAAAGTCAATTTCAAGAACATTTATTTTTCATAGATTTGTTAATTTAGTTGGGCAATTTCATATTTCTATGCTATGTTCTACCAAACTTAGTATTTGTATTTTCATTACATAGACACATACATTTACTTTTAGTGATGAACTTTTAAAATACATTTTTAAAAGCATTAGTAGTAATGTCAGATGTTTCACCATAAACAAAAGAAACAACCAAAAGTTTTACATTGATTCCAAAAGTTAGAAGGTGAAAAACAACCATTACCAGAATTTAATTTACTTTGTGTTTTAAAGTTTCTGATGGCACACATAAAACTGAATATCATGTAACCATTCAGGAAGGCTTTCACGTACTAACATAGCCAGCACATTGTTATCACGGTAATTTTTCTATGGTCTTAGGAAAATTTGTGATTTAAAAACTGAGTGAATTTGTAAGTTCTGCTTCAGGGTGAATTTTATTTTAAGGAACCTATGCTCTCATATAAAAATAAGTAAAATTAAATTAAAAGAATAATCATTGGATGAAAATGAAAAGTCATCCTTCAGAATATGGCAATAGACATTTTATAGCTTTATGTAGTAAACCATCACAGTCTTTTTAAAATGATTACAAACGTTGAAGTGAACATTGACCCTGCTGCAGCCGATCTGCGTTTCCTGGTTTTCATGTGGTCAGGGGCCCTGTGCTGTATAGAAATTGTTGACAAATACATTGTGCAAGTTGTAAGTTCATCTTCAAATTGCTTTTGAGAATGAGATAGTAGGACAAGGATTAATTTTTTATTAAATATATACTTTGTTTCTGTAAGCCTGTTTCTGCTAAAAGGTATATTGCAAAATAAATAATAAATAAATCAATAAATAAATGAATAAATAGGTTTAGACACATGCCATTCATTTTTAAGTTCCCTTTAGTAAGAACATTCATACCACTCTCTATATTCTCTATAGTAAGATTACTCGGCCACCATTTTCCATACATATTGCCAAAGTTTAATTTCTATCCTGTTAAGTGGAAACCTGAAGGCTTCCTGTATTCAGCAGGCTTCTGCATGGGTCAATGTACAACAAGATATTGGACCAAGTGGCCACCAGGGCAACAACGTGAAAGACTGGGAAGATTAACGTGTTCCTACCCTCCTGTGTGAAGGGACACTTATATTCTGTAAAAATAATGTGAGTTATAAGATGCATCAATTAAACTGATTTTAAAAAACCTAGAGGACATCTCATGCAAAGCACAATTTATGGAATGATTCTGCAATGTGAACTGGGAAAGGAAAACATCAGAAATGTAAAAGGAAGAAAAGTTGTGGATTTCAGAGAGAATAGTTCTAAAGAAAGGAATGATTACCTATATTTAAGAACACTGTGGACTTTAACATTTGCCTAATATGTGCCTATTGGCATCATCACCATCTGTCTCACCACACAAGCTCTAAAAGACAAAGATAGTTTCTACAGAGCTTGGCAAAAATAGAAACAGACCATTTTCTTGGCCACATAGAAACAGACATTTCATAAATTCTCTCTGATCAAAAGAAGAGAAATGGAGAAAAACAAGGATAAAGAAAACTATGTAAGAAAGAAAGAAAGAAAAAGTTGTCACTTATTAGTAAAAATGAAGCAAATCAGAGAGAGAGAGAGAGAGAGATGAAGCCTGTCCAGAAAGTATCGAGCCACACACTATAAAAAATAGAGACATTTATTGAAGAAGTAAAAGATGCAAGAAACATTGTATATAGGACAACAACATCTCAGTCCCCTTCAAAGTAGGCACCTTGTCACCTCACACAGTTCTCCCAGCATCTCTTTCTCTGTTCAAAACACTCTGAAAAATCCTTTGTTGGAATCACCATCAGCTATACTGCCATATTTTCCTGAATCTCATCGATGGTCTGAAATCTCTTTCCTTTCAAAGGTGATTTTAGTTTTGAGAAAAGTCAGAAGTCACAGGTGCCAAATCTAGGCTGCAGGGGGGCTGAGTCACCTGGGTGATTTGATGTTTCACAAAAAAACTTTGTACCTGTTGTGATGCATGAGTGGGTGCATTGCTGTGATGAAGCTGCCAATCACTAGTAGCCCATAGCTGTAGCTGTTTTTGTTGTATTGCATCTCTCAACTGATGATGAACATTGAGGTAGTACTGCTTATTAATTGTTTGACCTGGGGGAGAATACTCACGATGGACAACGTCTTCCCAATCAAAAAACAGTTAACATGGGCTTGATCTTACTGGGAGTTTGCTGCACCTTCTTCGGGCATAGAGAACCAGATGGCTTCCATTGGGACAACTGGACCTTCATTTCTGGATCATAGCCATAGACCCATGATTCATCTTCAGTTATGACCTTTTTGAGGAATTTTGGTTCATTGGTAGCACTTTGAATCAAGTAATTAACAAATGCAGCACAATGTTCCTTCTGCTCTGGTAGCAGGACCCGTGGAATGAATTTTTCCATGACTCGTTTTATGCCAAGATCCCACATCAAAATTTTGAACACAGTAGTTTTTGGAATCCCCAGTTCAGCTTCTAGTTCTCTTACTGTCAGTCACCACTCTTTATTGATTGCAGCCCATACATGTTCAACATTCTCAGGTGTTCTGCTTATTACAGGCTGTCCAGAATGTGGATCACTTTCAACAGATTCTTGAACAGATTCTTTGAAACATTTGTTATACATTTATTTGTGCTGCACTCATTGCATTGTCCACGAAAGCCTTCTGAATCATCCTCAGTTTCCATGGAGGAATGTTCAAGTTTAATGCAAAATGTGATGCAGATCTGTTGCTCTACTCAGTCATTTTGAATGTGATGGCCACATAGTACACATGTTCACTCAATAACATCTACCTCCCCCACTGACTAATATAGTGAAGTCATCATTGTTCATGCATGCACATTCCAGTCCATTTTCCTTGGCTGCCAGGTTACATCAATGTTGTGCAAACTGTTCTTGTTATATTAACAATGGCTGGACTTTTTCTGGATGGACCTATCTACTTTTTCTACTTTATGAGCTAATATTCAAATGATACTGAAATATTATATTCTTTATTTTATATAAACAACTGACATAGTAATGGCTGTTAAAAATCATTTATCATCCACCTAAGAACTATGTGATACCAAAAAAAAATCTGAGAATTATTGTCAGCCACTTTTCCTTGCAGTTACCCTGAGAGTATTGGGGTAGCTTTGTGTATTAGAATATGTATTTGATGGCTTCCTCATTTTCAGTAATACCAAATCAATTTTGACTCAATGGCAAATTCACCATATAATATTAAGTGGCCAATATTGTTCTCTAGATTTTTATCATGGCATATAATAAACTCACTACTACCCAATATCAAAAGTCATTTTAAGACAAAACAATATTTAGGGAAAATTAAGTGAAGATTATATAGTCTGTTTCTCTATAGACCATGACGCACAAGCCTTTATTCAGCTCATCAGATAACTGTGCACTGAAGTCTATTGTATTGGTGCCACATATGAATGTTTTATTGAACTGTGACTTGGTGTAATTCCATTAGTCTTATATTGACTGACTTTATAAGAAATAGCCCTATGAAGTTCAAAGTTCTGTTGACCAGAAGTTGAGAAATTTGTTTATTAAGTTACAGTGTCCTCTTTGAGAAAAACTTGGGGGAAATTAATTTGCTTTCATCATACTTATCCTATTTTTTTATCCTGATTTTATAAATCATCCACTTATCCTATTTTCTCTTCTAATTGTCTACTATTGAAGTTAGAGTCAAACAGTGACCAAACTTTTTATGTTTTAGCCTCATCTCTAGATCTATGAGCACCTCTAACTTGATGACCTTTTTGCAATATACATCTACATCATTCTGCTGGATTTTTGCTATTTTATGAACACTATTGGTCTTCTCTAGCGTAATAAAGGGCATAAATAAATAGAACTAACATAAATTGATTTAAGAACAAATACATGTATATTGTAAATTTTAAAAAGAGCTTTGGAAAACTAAACTTTTAACATATGTATTAAATGGTCAGTGTGTGTGTGTGCGTGTATGTGTTGGAAGGGGCAGTAGTATAGTTGAAAAAATTAAATTGGGAATATAATACCAAAATCACTGAAGGTTATGAGATGTATCATTAACAAAATTATATTTAGCATATATGGACTGTTCACTTTGTGATTGATACTGAGCTAGTTATACTTCAATTGTTTTGTAGGTGAGAAACTGGTACTCAAAAAATAAACTAATTTGACTTGGTTATATAAAGAGTATGTGATAGAACTGAAACTTTTGCCCAGGTCTTTTCTAACTCTAAATATAGTGTCTATTTAAAAAGTTCCTAGGAAGCCTTCAGTACAATGTTTAAGTTATACGTTTCTTTAGCTAAAGCAGGAGCTAAAAAGCAGCAGTTCATAACTTAGAGACTCAGGTCAACTTATTCTTTCCCCTGTGGGAATCTTAAAAGGAGAAAATTGTTGCCAAGTGGTTAACCAAATCTTGAATACATTAGTAGTACTAAATTCATATAAAGATACCCTGAACTTCTTGTACCACATCTTATATACATTTCAACAGATATACTTTAAGAACAAACCTGACTCACCAAAGTGTTTAGAGGAAATGGCAAGTATTTAATATGAAATACATTGCAAAATATAGTCTCTATTTACCTATCAAAGAAAAATGCTGCACCATTTATTACCATAATTATATTTTGTAACAAGCATCACAACACCTAGCGGCATACTGCAATGAACATCATTTTGCCTCTGAATCTATGGGTTGGTTGGATGTTTCAGCTGTCCTGGACTGGTCTTGATAAGTTTATTCATGTGCCTGTGTTCAGCTGTGGGTTGACAAGGCAGCTCTGCTTGTTCTGACTGGCATTTTCCTTGTATCTTTTGCCTCAGATCAATCGGGCTGACTGTCTTGTTCTGTGTGTCTAATCTTTAGAGAAGCCAGTCAAGGCATATTATCACAGTGAAGGAACAGGGACAAGAGACAAAAGGAAAGCAGGTAAGACTACTTAAGATGGAAGCTTAGAACTGGCACAATTTTAATTTTGCTATATTCTACTGGTTAATGCAAATCACAAGGCCAGCTCAAATATAGAACAGGAATCTCAACTTCTTGATAGCAGATACAGTAAAGTCACATTACAATGGGTATTGATACAGGGAATGATGGAGGACTGGGGCCATTTTGCAAACATTTTACCACAAATACTAAGTGAAAATACCATATATGTATTCCAATATTTATTTCTATGTATTTCTCACAAACATTAAGATTCTAATTTGGTCTTTTCAGTTCTCCAATTTTTTATACTCCACTTTAAATTGTAGGCACTTAGCATCCATGTGCTGCTCTAGCTTGTCTGAATCCATTCAATCATTTCAGCACAGCCAACCATAAGGCTTCAAGGAAATTAATCATTTTATTTGAAACTTCACAGTTATCCCCATATCGATGTTAAATACTAGTCAGCTTCCAACATTTGGTCTCCTACTCCCACTTAAGAAACTAGGAGGCCCCTGCTAATGGAGTTCAGTGGATTGAGTGCCAGCCTGCAAATCAAAGGGTTGTCAGTTCAATTCCCAGTCAGGGCACATGACTGGGTTGAGTGGGCTAAGTCCCCAGTAGGGATGTGGGAGAGGCAACCACACATTGATATTTCTCTCCCTCTCTTTCTCCCTCCCTTCCTCTGTCTCTAAAAATAAATCAATACAATAAAAAAAGAAACAGTTTCTAGAGCAAAATCTTATACATCACTAAATAAATCCAGTGTCATTTATAATACTTGTTTAGTTCTCAGTGTTGTATCCCTTTATTTATCTCTCTTGATAACACCATTGTTTATTCAAAAAGCAGCTCTTTGAAGTCTTTCTATATTTTCTAAATGTACTGTATCCATTATGCTAAAAATAAACCAAATGTTCTAATTTACTGAGCATGCTGGTGTGAAATATGAGCTCCATAGTCTCAGCTTATAGCTGTCACCATATCCTGTCATTTCTTTAAAATGGTTCCCTATTATTTTTATTTGAAAGGAAAAGGTGCTTCTTCATTCCTAATAAAAGATAATCTCTATTTCTTTTTCTGTTGTTTCATGTTCTGGGATTTATATCACTATTACTTTTCTCTGTCTAGAAACCCCACTGAGACCTTTCTTATCTACATCAGAACATGTTCATATATATATTAAAAAACTAAAACAAAAATTTTTCTTATCTAGTTTAATTGATATATTTTCCCTTGCTTTTGCTACTAAGTTCAAGTGATTGTTTACACTCTCTAAATGTAAATTTATTGCTACCACATTTCTTAGTCCTTTACTACATGCTTCTTTCTCTACCTCTAAACTGAGACCTGCATCTTCAGTGAAAATGTTCTGTAACTTGCTGATGACTTATTAAGCACAATTATTTGTTCTCTATATCTTTTTACCCTTGACATTTTCTACAACCATCAATTTTCCCTTACTCTGTAATTTTGTTATCTTGATTTTCTTTGTTTCTCCTCATTCTTCTTTACTAGTACTTCTGTTTTACTTGTCATTAAATTTATACCAATAAATTTAGTGATATTTATTGAGCACCTATTTTATGCCAGACACTGAACTTCCTGTTTTATATGCATTTTTTAACTGTATACAAACCCTATGAGAGAATTGCTATTAGTATTTTGATATTACAGATAAAAACATTTGAAATAATTAAGTTGGCTCAGATAACACAGGTATTACATGACAAAGGTTGAATTTAAACTGTCTACCTTAAAACACATTAATTTTAATCACTACTATATTTGGCCAATAAATATTCTATATTTGTCCCTGAATAGTTTTCTCTTTATTTCTGTTGCATCACCTTATCTTTTATCTTTCTGCTATGTTTTATTCAAATATCCACATCAGTCACTCCAATTCTGACCCATCAACTGTCCTTTAGTCTACCAAGGTCACCTTTAGATAATGAGAGGTCACCTGTAGCTCCCCTGTTCTCTAGGTCCAATACCCCCGTCCTCTCATCATGTGTCCCCTGTCAAACTGAGAGTAAAAGTGGTGAGCTATAATTTGTCGAATGCCACACATTTTGCCTTTATTCTCAAAAATAGTAACAGTTGACACTTATTTGTTTTTCACCTCTATAAGGCATTGTGAAGAGCATCCTCTAATCACTATCTTATTTAATCTTCTAAAACTTTTGAAAACAAAAAATCTAATAAAACTGGACTTACATGAACACATCAACAGTAAATTAAAAAGTAAAAATAAAAAAATTATCACTCTCCACAATTTTTTGTTTTATGGTTGATTTGCTTCATTAATTTTATGAGTTGTCCCTGAAGCATTTGAATTCGCAACCCTGGCTTAGCAAATAAGAACTCTCATTTGATCTCTTTTTCCACTACATTTCTTCTGCCTGAATTCATTCTCTCAAATATCTTTGTCTTTTGATGTTTTAGTGCAATGTGAGAAGATCTAACAAACAAAAATAAGAATTCATGGACTAGTTTCTGAAAATTCAATAGTAGGGTAGGCTCATACATTTTTTTGTCCCTTGGCTGTAGATTTTTTTTTGATGCTCTGCTTTCCCTATGTGTCAGCTTCAGTGTTATACTGGCTTCACATATAGCCCCAAATGTCCATCAACCACAAGTATATTCTCCATCATTCATATCCAGGGACAAAAGCATTCCCTCCCCTTACCACCCAATTGTATCCCAAGTTACAGCTGCGTGGAACCACCCTGATGCTTTTGGGCAACATTTATTATTTACTGATTACTGATGACTTGGGCCTGGGTTCCTTGAATCAATTATCATGGCAAGAGAATTAAATTTACTCTGACTTCTACACACATCAGGTCCACCCAAGGATACCACAGCAGAGACTATTTAAAACCTTTTAATCTTTGCACAATGTGTGAGAGTGTAATATGTGATATAATTGATATAATTAATGATGCTATTTTCTTTACCTTCCTGAAAGGGTGAAACTCCAATTTTTATACAGGTTTGTAAACTGAGATATTTAGTGCAGAGTGTTAAATATAATAAGTGTTCAACATATATTTGTGAGCAAACATTGAACAGCTTGACAGTCTGGGAAGCAAAGAAATTTTAAGTTAATTGGTTTAATGAGCTCTAACAAAGCAAGCACAATTTAAGGTATAAATACTTTGTATATCTGAAGTTTACAAGTTAATTCTACATTTATTCCTTTAAAACATACATACAGTCCTATGGCACATAGAGGCATACATCTGAATTGTCAAAAGAGGTTACATTTTCTCTAGCCATTCAAATTTTTGTTAATAAAACCCATATTTTTCTAAATTACCTTTTTTCCTAAGGAAGCAACAGGAATTTTATTTAAAAAATATTAAATTTTTATAATGTTGAAAATAACATTACTTTAAGCCACAAAGTTTACAGTTTTCAGATGGATTTTTAGATTTATCTGACATAGTATAATACATTCATTGCAACTATAGAGTCATTCTTTTGACAATGTACTGTGGGAAATAAAGAGGGAATCAAGTTGAATGATTCCACTTAGAAGTTGACTCTTTTTGTATTTTACATTGAAACTAAAACTTTAAAATTTATCTACATTACCCATATTAGAAATTTGTTAAGAAATTTGTAGAAGCAAAAATAATATTGGCTGGAGATGATGTATTAAGTTTTATACATCACAGTACAATAAAGTCTTTTGGTCACAGGAGGGCACAGGTAACCAGGTTCTTGGTGATTGCAAACAATGAATTGTACTGAACACACAGCATTTATAGCAGAAAGAGAGAAAGCAGGTTTATTAAGCAATAGTACATGCCACAGAACATGGGAGCAGGTCAACTATGAGCAGAGATTGACCCTCAGTGGTCAGAAAGATTCTGTTCTTATAGGGCAGATATTTCCTGGCTAGTTTTAGTGGGGTTTTATTGTGCATGTGCAAGTACTTTTATTACTTTTATGCTACTGTGCATGTGGTCTCCAATGATTTTCTTTGATTGGCCACCAGGGCAGGGAGCCCCACAATGCTAATTTATTATAATGCTATTATAATGAAGCAGGGGCATGTAGCATCTTCTGTGCAGTTGCAGTCATGAAACACCATGATTTGGTGCTTTTCCAGAAAGCGGGGACAACTGGTCTTAGAACAGGCTATCTGTACTGTATTGATGTCCTTTGTCTTAGTCCTGGGGTACCTCTGGAGTTTCCTCACTCCTATCTCCTGCCTCATTTTTTACATATTTTCTAAAGGATTGGGTATTTGAGCACTAATGTATGAAAAACAATCCTTGATATGTGCATGGATATATCATTCTAAAGGATTATACTACTGTATAATTCTTCAACTAAAGTGGATATTTAAGCATCCTCATCTAAATGCACCCTTGACAAAGCATGCAGTGATATGAAACTTTCTTCTTTAAAGTGGTAGTCTGCATAATTTAATGCCAGGCTCAAAGGAGAAAACATACAGCTTCTGAATCTTTGAAGTGCTGTCTGTCACAACAACCTCACAACATATGAGTAAGCATGCTAAACGGGTTGCAATGGTAATATTTCTTTGGTAATGGCAGATGTCAAAAGGTCTCCACATGAGTTTTGTCTATGTTCTGAGTTTTAAAAACACCGCTTAATCATTTGTTTAAAACAATTTTTAAGGTTTATTCTCACTTGCAAAATGTAACCCCCTGGAGTTAACTCTACTTATGAAAAATGAAAAACTTACAAGATACAAAACTCACTTGAGCTAGGCTTTCTAAGAGTTGAACAAAGAGAAATTTTGCAGAAGGCAGTTGTATAAAAACATTTAGGCTAGAGAAATATCATTTAAGTAATATTTTGGTTGGGCTATTTATCTTACTTGCATCAGATACTCTTTAGTTTAAAGAGTGTCCTCTGTAACTGTGGTCTACAGTCTTCTTAGAAGCTTCAAGGACCTTTTCAGTATGGGACTGGATTAGCACGTGTTAAAACTGTTTTCATAATATTACCAAGACATTTGTTGTGTAGGCATTTGCACAGATGGTGTAAAACCAATGATGGTAAAAGTGTTGGTATCTTAATAACAATTAAGAGAGTGACACCAAACTGTACTAGTTGGTAGTCATAGTATTCTTCACTGCAACATATTCACAGTAGAAATAATAAAACAAGTTATTAGTGTTATTAAATCTTGACTGAAATTTGTAATTTTAATATCTTACTAATAAAAATGAGGTGTATCTCTAAAGTATTTTTTGTTGCATACAGTTGTACTATGAAAGGAAAGCACCTGTGAGATTATTTCAAATGAGGGCTAAACAAGCTATTATTTATTCATTTATTATTTTTCCATAAGACACCAATTTAACTTAAAGGGATAACTGGCTGACAAACTATATAGTTGCTCATATTAAGGATGTTAGCAAACATTTTCTCAAAAATGAATGATATGAGCCTGTCATTTTAATGGACAGTTTTGTTTCAATACTACAATTTGATCAAATGAAAATTAGAATTTTAGAAAACATATCTATTACGCCATAGGATATCATTCTTATTTTTAAGTGAACTTTAAAATTAACATTTCATATGATTTCATTAATGTAAAAATGCAGAATATACAAATCTGTCCAGGAAGAAAGATTAGTGGATTGTAGTATCTGGCATTAGAAAGAATGGTGAGTGACTGCTTATGGGTTCGTGGCTTCTTAATGGAATGATGAAAATGTTCTGGAGTTAATGTTAATTGTTACACAACCTTGTTAATACAAACCACTAACACCACTAAACTGCATACTTCAAAAGGGTGAGTTTTATTGTATGTTAATTATATCTCAATAAAAATAAACATAAAATGAAGGGAAATGGTACAGGGAATAAGAAGCATAATTGGTAGGTACAAAATAGACGGGGAGGTTAAGAACAGCATAGGAAATGGAGAAGCCAAAGTACTTACATATACAACCCATGGACATGAACTAAGGAGGGGGAATGCTGGAGAGAGGAGAGGTACAGTGTGGAGGGGGATAAAGGGGAAAAAAACACAGGACAACTGTAATAATATAATCAGTAAAATATACTTTTAAAAAGTCTCAGTTTTATTTTCTAAAGCAGTGAATATTGATATAAGCCATATGATTGCAGCTCTTCAGGCTCCTCAATAGTGTAAAGTATGAAGATATCCTGAGGCCAAAAAGTGTGAGAGCCACCGGTGTGGGGTACAAAAGGGATCAGAAATGTAAAAATGATCATTATAATTACAATAATAGTAATTATTATGAGGAACTGATGGGATTATCTGGAGGTGAGTCACTCATGCCTGAATAGTTTGTTATACATATCTACACTTACACTGGCAATTTCTGTAATATATTGCAAATGAATGACAAACTGTCATTTTATTATCTAAATCTGATTTTAGAAGGAGCCAGGCTGGTTAGTTCAGTCATTACAATTGCTCATAAGGTTAAATCCTTTCATACCAGGCTACTTCATATGTATTAATTAAAAAAGGTACTCATCTCTGGATCATTATACAGTGGTCACATGGTATATAGAGTAACTGGGTTGTTCTTCCCTTTATAGGGCTCTAGTGTACCAGGTTAAATTAGAAGAAATTTGTTGGTGCATGTACAGAACTGATGACTCCTTTATCTCCAGCCACAAAGGTGAAACATTTTTAAGGGTTAGTATCTAGTTCCCTAAGTTGGTGCAGAGACAAGGATAAAGTGATATTAATGAAGTCGTTGAACTGATTCTCTCTGCGCTCCACACTAAAAAGTTTGAAAATTATACTTTAAGTACTGAGTCACCAGTTATCAATCTCTAGTAATATAATTTGTAAGTGTGCCCCCTAGTAAAAATCAGTGTTTACAATGAACACTTTTTAGCTCCTTGTTTACCTTGATAGCCTCTGATAAGTAACTGTACATACCAGGTTGTCATGAATGAAGAAGAATTGGAGATGTTTTTTGTAAGTGCTCAGCAAAAAGGAAGTTTGAATGTGTGATTCAGTTAAAAAATGTTCGATGGCGAAATTATTCTGGATTATCCAAGTAGGTTAAATCAAAACATTATTCCTGGATGTGGTCAAAGGGAGATAAAATACTGGAGTCAGAGAAATATGGTGATGCTGACTTTGAAGACAGAAACAGGCCCTAAGCCAGGAATAAAAATGACCATCTAAAGTCTGGAAAAGTCAAGGAAGCAGATTCTCCTCTTGAGCCTCCAGAAAGAAATGCATCCCTGACAACTTGAGTTTATTCCAGTGAAAACCATGTTTGATTTCTAGTCTATCAAAATGTATGGTAATAAATTCATCTTGCTTTAAGACACCAAGTTTGTCTAACCCAGTATGTGGTAATTTGTCTTGGAAACAACAGAAAACTAATACTAGCAATTACATTTACATAAATAGACAAGTGGATAAAGGATATGGGATACAGGAGATGGGGAATGGACTTTGAATAGAAAACAAGTATGAGAATTTCTTCATTGTCATTACAGAATTACAGTAGTGTGGAAGAATTGTACTTTTGCATTTTGTTATAAAGTTTATTTTAATTTCAAAATAGATTTTGCTAAGACTAATGATGTCAGATATATTTCTTTCTATACTCTGGTTTTTGAGATCTCAATCAGTGTATCTACAGTCAGCAGGTAAATGCTAAACATAGTTTACACATTGAAGTGAAGAAACATTTACTCAAAAAACATTTTAATATGCAATCTCTTCTTACAAAATATTCTCAATATTACAAGGAATAGTACGTGGAGATATTAAAACTGAGCTTTCAGTATTAGAGAAAAATTCTTTGTACCAAAGACAAAATTAAAAAGTTAGACTTAACTTCCCTTTTAAAGGAAAAGAGTTATGTATATATTTGCTAACCTTTGTCCTTATAATTTATACATATACGTATGTATGTATGTATGTATAGCTTCCCCACTGAAAAAGGGGCTCACAGCAGCTAAATGTGGGGCCAGACCTTCAGGTTGCAGTAGTGTAGGGCAGTTTCTGATCCAGGATCCTGTCAAGTGCAAGCCCTCCCTCCGAAAAGCCACAAGACCCTGAAAGAACGGAGTGCTAGGAAGCATGACACTTGTCATTGAATCAACTCAGAGACAGCAAAGAAAGGACTGGCAAAGAGAAGGAAACACAAGCTTTTCCATGAATGCTGCATTTTTGTACAGGAAACTGTGGAAAGGACCTAAATGTTCTTGGAAGAGATCTTTCAAAAACTGTAATAATTGACAACTCACCACAAGCCTTGGCCTTTCAAATGAAAAGGGAGCTGTTAAACAAACCCAGATAAAAAATAAAATGAGGGCAAAGGCTGCCAAACAGTATGATGGGAGAAAAACAGTGTTTACACTGGTGAAATTTCCCTGTTTAGTGTTACCTTTCAGAATTTGAAATGCTAAATTGGTATATTATTTGTGAAAATTTTTCTTTTAAATAAAACATAAGATACAGAAAAATCTGAGTAGTAAATCTGGAAAGAATTTTGAGTTAATAATATTTTACATGCAGCAAAATTTCTATGGGAATTTTAACAGTTTTTCACTTTGAAAATTTATTGTGTCGTTTGGTTTCAGCAACAATTTAATTTAATAAATATACATATACATATACAAGTATATTTTTCTTGGTCTATATATACACATATGCATGTTAGAAGTTGTCATTAAAATGGGAGAAAATTAGTTTTAAGTGTATCTTTTAACATATGTTACATTACTTGTAAGACTAATAGAAAAAATAATAAATTATATATCATGCATACCTATATTTCTACGGAGTAGAAAACCAGTCACAATCCAAATTCAAAGCTAGATAAAAGAAAAAAAATAATGAAACATGGCAGAGAAAACATATAATACATATAACAAAGTAAATATCAATGAATTATAAAATTAAAATTTGTAAAAAATTGATAACAAACTTAAGCAATATATTTGTTTTAGTAGTAACCATACATATACAAAAAAATTCATTCATTAAGACATTTTCAAATTAGTCCCAAATCAACATCAAAACATTTATCTATAAGAAACACATATGAAGAAATCTCCCTTATCTCACAGATTTACTTATTAAAATCAAAGTTCTTTAATCTATAAGTTTTATTGCAAGGTGAGAAGTTGTTATTGTTTTCTAATATATCACAACATTTGGAAAGATGTGAACACATGTTACAAAAATCTATTTTATATTTGGAAAATAATAATAAATAACCTGAACTCTTCCTTCTAATTCTGACCTTTCTGATAATGTAGAGTGCGTGATGATTAGTTCTTGCTCATTACAAAGAGTCATTTGGTTATATGGTGGTCTGAGAAAACCACATGTCTGTATTGTTTCAAGGTTCTTTATTTGTTTTAATGGGTGGCTACAGGAACCATTAAACTTGAGCCTTGTTGAAAACCCAGGGAAATTTATAAAAGAATAGATTAGGAGATTTCAAATTACCATAAAAATGGTGGCTGTGACTTAAGATAATAAAGCAGTTTATTGTCTGTTATGTCTTCTCAAGATAAAAGTTCTTTAAGATGATAAGATGAAAGCCAAAATTGCATAATTAGCTAATACTAGAATTAACTTACATTTGAAAAATAATTTGGGAGATGTATTAACTACCAACCAAGAAGAAGAGATATTAAGTATCTAGCTATGTCAAGACATTTTCCAGCAATCTTGTCCGTAGGCTACTGTGGAAGGCTGACCAACAACACCCCAAAGACGTCCACTTCCTAACTCAGCAACCTGTGGCAGTTACCTAATGTGACCAAAAGACTTTGTAGATGTGACTAAATTAATGGTATTGAGATGAGGAGATTATTCTGGTGAGCCCTATGTAATCACAAGCTTTCTTGTAAGACTGGTCTGAGAGGAGTCAGGGAAAGTAGTATCTGTGAGGACAGAAGCCCAAGGTTGAAATGATATGAGACAGGGGCTATGGAATGCAGGTCACTTGTGGAATCAGAAAAAAAGAAAATGGATTGTCCCTCCAGAGCCTCCAAAAGGAACAACCCCTCCTGAAGCCTTGGCTTTATTTAGCATAGTGAGACTTATTTTAGACTTCCAACCTTCAGAACTATAACAAAATAAATTTATGTTTAGTCACTAAGTTAGTAGTAACTTATTACAGCACAATAAGAAACTAATAAAATGATTTCAACAAGGCTAATGAGAGCCAACATGACACAGGCACCAAGATTGGAGGTTCTCTCAGGAGTCATCTCAAATTCTATTAGTGCTATCTCAGTGCCCTAAAACTCCTTCCCTTATAAGAGCCAGCATATGGGAAGGTGCGGTGTAACAGGTTATACAGGGATTAATTGGCTTTGTTTCTCAATAATAAATTATTGAAAAGTATGTTTTATTTACCCCTTAGAATATATCATTATTCCTTAATAATCAGCTAGTAATAAAGATAATAAAAGCATTTTCAAAATAAAATCAAATAATAATTAAGATTATGAAATATTAAAATGAAATAAAATTATATTTTCAAATATTTTATTATATTTTCCTTCTTTCATTAAATCCCCTTCCTTCTGATTGATGTCCAAAATAGGACTGGCATCCAAATTTCTATGTTGAAAATTAAAAGAAATGTGCCTTGAAATTAAATAGAAAAAAAATCAAGCACTGGCATGGAATTTTGGAAAATTAAAATGTTTCTTATAGACTATGTTTTAAAAATTATATTTAGCCTGGCTGGTGTAGCTCAGTGGATTGAGCATGGACTGCAAATGAAAGGATCGCTGGTTCGATTCCCAGTCAGGGCACATGCCTGGGTTGCAGACCAGGTCCAAAATGGGGGACACGTGAGAGGCAACCATACATTGATGTTTCTCTCCCTCTCTTTCTCCTTCCCTTCTCCTCTCTTTAAAAAGATAAATAAAATCTTTTTAAAAATACTTAACAAAAATATATTTATATTACACTCTATGTAGAAATAGCTAAAAGCTTGTTCAAATAAAAACATTGATAAGATTACAGGATTTTTTTGAAAAGTAATTTATTATGATATGGTTTCATAGCATTTTCACTGTACTTATAATATTAGAAAACACTTGGAAATGTTAATAAATCTTGATATTGCACAGAACAAAGACAAAGCTCCTACTAGAGGGGCTTTTATAAGAATCACAAGCACTGATGATCTGCATTTTTAAAAATACAACTTATGTATATGGTTTAAAAAATTCAAACAGTACAAAGGTTATATAAAAAAAATCTAGAAAGTATTCCAAGTCATGAAAGGCAAGGGCCTACATCCAAGATTGCTCCATCCAGCAAAGCTCTCATTTAGAATGGAATAGTGCTTCTCAGATAAGGTCAAGTTAAAGCAGTTCATCATTACCAAGCCCTTATTGTATGAAATGTTAAAGGGACTTATCTAAGAAAAAAAGATAAAAAACATGTACAGTAAAATGACAGCAAACTCACAATTATTAACAACCACACCTAAAACAAAAATGAAAACAAACTCAGCAAACAACTAGATCAGGAACAGAACCACGGAAATGGAGATCACATGGAAGGTTAGCAACAGGGAAGTGGGAGGAGGACAAAGGGAGAAAAGGTACAGAGAATAAGTAGCATAGATGATAGGTAGAAAATAGGCAGGGGGAGGTTAAGAATAGCATGGGAAATGTAGAAGCTAAAGAACTTATGACACATAGACATGAACTAAAGAGGAGGAATGTGGGTGGGAGAGGGTGTGCAGGGTGGAGGGGAGTGAAGGGGGAAAATGGGACAACTGTAATAGCATAATCAATAAAATATATTAAAAAATCAAACTCCTTCTTGACACTCTGGCCCCATCCTCCTCTCAAGAAGGCAGAAACTATGATCAGTCTCCCGAGTATCTTTGTAGAGACATTCAGTGCTTATACACAGAGAACATGCATATTCTCCACTCTTCCATTTAATGCCTGAGGTGCACTCTCACACTCATCTTGTTTTTTTGTTTTCAACAATATGCTTTGTGAGTTAGTTTATTATTCATTTTATAGATTTACTCATTTTTATTGCAAATGCATTTTTAATTTATGTTTTCTGCATGTTTGTGCAAAATATTATTATTCACAAAGAAAACTTGAAAAATATTTGGGTAATACATCAGATGTAATTACCATTTAAACTAGTTACTTCAGTAACTAGTGAGTATAGCTAACCAAGGAAAGGATGAAAAGGACAGTATCCTATTTTTTCTCAGTAAAAGTGTTCAGTGTTCATATGTTTGCTGTAGATGACAGGTGCAGATCTGAGTCATTGCTCCCCTTTAACTCTGCCATTAATTACTTAGTATGGGACTGGGCAATAAATGTGTGGGTAATTAATATGTGATTTATCATATTCTTATTGAATATTAATGTAAAACTCAGTTGCAATTGATTATATCTTCATTTAAAATTATTCTTCTTTGGCAAAATATGACTTCAATAAATAAATTATAATAGATCTCATTGTCTCCTTAATTTGAATTATTTTTTCTGGGTGGTATCTTAATAGCTGTCTTTATGCCTTTCTGTAATGATAATGCTAAGAAGAATGAAAAAACTGAATCTAATTCTGAAGAATATCATATAATAAATTTCATTGTATCAAACTGATACACATTCCCATCCCAAATTAGCTTCCAAATATTAAACAAGCTACTGTGAAATATTAAGTTTAAAGTATGAAACCATTTTGGAGATTTCATATGAATATCATTTCATTTCACATTATATAAACTTAAATAAGATATTATTGAATTCTGATCAAACATTAAATATATGTCACAATACAGGAGAATCACAACTATCCAGAGTCAAAATTAGAATTCCCTGTTTAGCAGTTGAGTAAACTTTGGTAATTTATTCACACATTGAGCCTAAGTTCCCTAATATGTAAAGTTAAATTAGTAATACCTGTACAACAGAATTATGTAATAGTAATATAATAGGATATATGGCAAGAATTTTATTATTTAATTCAAATGTAATTAATTGACTCTGTCAGCCACTGTGCAATAAAACATTGGTGACTTTTACTGCTAATGAAGTATGCCAAACAAAAATATAAATATAACAATGAATTTATTTGTATTGAGAGAATACAGAATTGAAAGAATAATGACCTGTGCTCTATTTATGGTCTGCAAACCCCAGTTGTGTGATTTTGCAACCTCTAAGCCTCAGATTCTTTATTTATAAAAGAAAAAATTATATCATCTGATCTCTAAAATTCCTTCATTATGTGTATCATTAAATATGCACATTATTAAATTTTGTCATTATATATGTCTTTTAATAACTTTTATGGGTAATAATATTTGGGTACCTATATTGATTGTAATGATAGAATGGGCCTTTCCTATGCTGTGACTAGAGTGAGGATAGTTTATAAAGTTTATAGTTTATAAAAACCAGGATAAAGGAGTTTCTGATTGTACTAATTGTCAAGAAAATAATAAATACTTACTCAAAAGTGTTTTGACTCTTTGAATTAACATTAATATTTGGAGCAATTACATCAAACCAGTAGCAATAGCATAATAATGTACTGTATAACAACTCTGCATTCAAAAGAGAGGGGAGAGAGAGAGGAGAAAAGAAGAAAGAAGAAAAGAAGGAGGATGGAGGGAAGGAGATTTACGATGTACTGTTGAGATTTTAAAATGGATAACAAAAACACGATATTTCTATGTAGGTAGCACAGTTAGCATCATTACCTAATAAAATTACTCTCAAAGAAAAAATCAAGGAGACCTCAGAATGTACACTGAGAAATTACCTCACAAAATGGGCAATGAGCCAAACATAATTCAGTCTGATAAAAGAAAGGAGGTTAAAAGCTAGCAGATTAGTCACAGGATGAAGAAAGGAAAGAAATTACACCCTTGTTGTTTGTATATTGTTTTTCATTTTGAGACGCATACTATGACAAATCATTCATTTTCTAAACTATTTATATTCTAAGTTTGTCAATGTGCCCACACATCTGTGTTGATTGGGCTGGACCTTCCATGAATTAGCAGAAATTACAAATGCTCATCAGCTGTACATAAACATTATTTTCTTATTGTTTTCCCAACCATCACCTGTCAAATTCATTCTTTCAGATTTTTATGTCAGTATTCTTCTACTTGTCTCAAGTATTTGATTTCCAAAGTAAAAAATCAGTTTCCTTTGGACTAAATTGATGCATGCTAACATAGTTTTGGTAAGCCAAACGATCATTTACACCTATACAAGTATGGATCCTATTATAATATATGTACATTAATATAACCATACATAGGGCTGTTGATTCTTTCTAAATTATTTTGGAAAAAAATAAATATAATAGTTCCAAAGCTAATTTTAACAGCAAATATGTCAGAGATATATAGAAGCTTGTTTTAAATTACATTTCAATAAATCTAATAAATAAGAACCAGCAGAAACACTATTTTTGCCTCTTTAAGTAATATTACTGTACACTGAATCAAATTATTTATTCATTCTATAAGAGTTTTAAAACAATACTGATGGAATCTAGAGAAAAATCTTGGAAATGCTAGACAGGAAACTATTTCATGTCTATGGTGAATGAAGATTATAGGGCTCTAAGAATCACTCAGGTATCATCTAAAATAACTTTATGAGCTTATGATATTTTGTTCTCTACACACAGAAACTAAGATAGCATTATCTCCAATTTCATTTACTTTTAAAATGTATTGTCATTCTCTCTTGATTGACTATGAATATACCTAGCATATTTATTTTCATAAATACAATAGATGAACTGTTGTCAGTATGTTTTCTTCATTTCTTTCATGTCACTATTTTCATTGTCACTCGCTATTCTTTTGTGAACTTTTGTGGATGCCAAAAAATTACATCTACTAAACTTGTATTGTGTAGCAACCATCACAACTTTTCAATCAGATCTAAATACAGAACAGCATAAAATACAGGAAGCAGAGAATCTAAGAGTGATATAAAACACAATAAAGTGCTATAATAATAAATGTCATTTATTGTGGAAGACTTAATAGTACCCAACAAAAGCATTTGCAGTACTAAGTGCTCAGTAAATATTGCTGAATGAGGAAATGAAGGATAATGCATTTAATAGCAGCTAACTGAACTGATTAGTGTGGCAAAACAGAGATTGCAAATAGATATTAATATATCCAAATATTCATTTATCATGTGCTTTGGTATGTATTCTAGGACAAAATTTGAATATGTTAATTTTAAAATATCATGGATTTCAAGGCAGGACAGATAAGATAGCCAATTTTAATCACTAAAGTATTTAAGAATGAAGAAAAACTAAATTGTGCTGGTGAAAAAAAACACAAAAGCCTATTTTGTTGGTACTGATTTCATTACTGCATGATTTTAGTCATATACATATATATATAAATAATG
Source organism: Trachops cirrhosus (assembly GCA_028533065.1). NCBI lineage: Eukaryota > Metazoa > Chordata > Mammalia > Chiroptera > Phyllostomidae > Trachops > Trachops cirrhosus. The sequence continues at coordinate 32,918,830 of CM052548.1, read as the reverse complement.
GTCTGTCTGGAAAAAGTCCAGCTATTATTAACATAATGAGAATGATTTGGGTGACATTGATGTAACCTGGCAACCAGGAAGAGTGGACTGGAATGCACATGCATGAACAATGATGACTTCATTGTAATAGTGGGGGCAATAGATGCCGTTAAGTGAGCATGTATACTGTGTAGCTGTCACATTCAAAATGACTGAGCGAGTACAGCAACAAATCTGCATCAACTTTTGTGTTAAGCTTGAGCATTTCTCCACAGAAACTATTTCGATATTTCAGAAGGTTGCAGCTTGTGATCGGCAGTTTCATCATGACAACGCACCCGCTCATGCATCATGTCTCATGAGTTTTTTGGTGAAACATCAAATCACCTAGGTTATTTGGCCCCCCTACAGCCCAGAATTGGCGTCCTGCAACTTCTGGCTTTTCCCAAAACTAAAATCATCTTTGAAAGGGAAGAGATATTAGACTGTCAATGTGATTCAGGAAAAGACGATGGGGCAGCTGATGATGATTGGGAGAACTATGTGAGGTCCCCAGGTTCCTAGTTTGAAGGGAACTGAGGCATCATTGTCCTATGTCCAATGTTTCTTGTATCTTGTATTTTCTTCAATAAATGTTTATTTTCCATAGCATGTGGATGGATACTTTCTGGACATACGATATTTTTATCCAGTTTATAGTCATTGTGAAACACACACATGTACTCATAACAAATGCTATAAACAAAAATCAAAGCAATGGTTTTAGTGTGTTTTATTTTTCACTGGCTACTTTAGTAAAAATTATAAGCTCTTTAAGAATCTAGCTATCTTATTTAAGCAGGAATTAGTGAGATTGGTTCAAATAATAATGCTCAGAAAAGACTTAGAATCATGTCTTGGTAAATATATGAGAAAGTTTGGATTTTTTTTAAAGTGCTGTTGAAAACTGGATGAAAAGTTAAAAAGAAAAAAGTTATAAATCATCTTACAAAGACTATAAAGAAAAAAAGCCTAGAGAAAAATAATAAATAGAGGCTTTTTCCAAACAATCAGGTACTTATAGGATAATGAAGAAAAAAATGTAGTGCATTTGTTAAAAAAGGACCCAACACTCTGTATAAATTTGGTTGTGCACAGGAACACAAACATTATTGAAATAGCCAAACTTTAAGGACTACATTTTTAAATAACTTCTAATCTGTTTTCCATGAAGAATAATATCCACGTAAAAAGACTTTCAACTTAAGTAAACTACAGCAATGTGGATATTTTCTTTTCTGCTTCTTAGCTAATTTTCCATGCACATTTTATTCCTGTTCTCTTTGTATGTTTACTTTTTCCCTTTAATGGCATTGATTTAATACAGTTGTCTGATGTAGAAATCTGAGATTTCACATTTTCAGTAAATGGTGACGAAATCATGACATAAATCATCATATGATAACACAGTTCCTCCCATAACTGAGTGGAGTGGGGATCTATGCTTTCCAGGTGGAGACCATGGGGAACACAATGGTGACCATAAATTTGCTGTTGCTGAACCTGTTGTTATTCTAGGAAAAAACCTGGTAAAATTGTCCTAGAAGATATCAGCTCCTTAATTTAAGGCAAAGGAGTTGATGTCACTTTCAAAGTCATAAGAGACAATCTGAACCACACAATTCCCTAAGATGTAAGTTAATGTGCAGTGTTCACTTTAGGACTAAACAAACCTGGATGGAAACATTAGCAGTAAGTCTTTTGATTATGATGAAGACATGGTTCAGAGAAAATTTTGACTTTGCAAGTCAATGACATGAACAACATTGTTTGTAGGCTTATGACAGCAATATGGATATGAATATATGAAATAGCTAATTGTTGATCTAAATAATTAATGTCATTAGTAAAAGGTTGCCATTATAGATAAATTCACCTTAATTTTCATAAACCAAGTTGCATTTATCCAGCATCTACTAGGCCCAGGAACCTATGTAAACTAACATAAACAAAAGAGATGAAATTGGTGAATGGTATCTTTAAAAGGTCAATTACATTAGTATAACTACACAAGCATAAATAATAATAAAATATAGTTCTCATTGTGAGTCTTTGTTTACATATCTTTAATCGAAAGAGTAAGACTAGAAAGTCTCTATATCCCTATATGAGTAAATACTAGAGTAAATATTAAATAAACTTGTAAAGTCTAGGCATACTATTATTTTTATACTTTACCAACCATTTAAATAATTAAATTTTGAATACAAGTGGCAGGTGATCTCATAATTTTGAAAAATGGGTCACTCACACAATATATTTAAAAGCTCTTGAGATGTTTTTATATGTACCATAACAAATCACATTTTAATGCTAATGTATACAGCTTAGATTAGGACAATGAACTATATTATTGATTTACCTATTGTGTGAATGAGGCATGTATTTTAATTATTGCATAATTTATGATATCAGGTATAACAAAATATTACTTGGTCATTCTGCTACTTTTTATTTAAAACAATTTATAATTTTCTAGCTATCTTTCAAATAAATGCTTTTGTAAATTTTCTCCTTGATTTATATCACTTTTTAAAGGCTGCTTTAATTTAGTTTTTAATAGCTTTACTAAAAGAGAGTTGAATAAGGGTAACTTTATCCTTTTTCCCTACTTATTTTTTCCACTTATTCTCCCTTCCAGTCATTATCTGCTTTGATTCTCCACACATCATTTTTTCAGTGTTACTGTCTTTGTTGAATTTAATTTTCCCCTCTTCTAAAACTTTTTTCACTTAATACTGCCAGAGCCCCTTAATGTCCTTTTTTATCAGAATCCTTTTATTATTTGCTACAAGTTGGCTCTGCCATTCCCTCTTCCTCTCCCTCTCCACTACAAATGGGAGAATAGTACTACCTGTATTTATATGCTGCCTTTTCACCCCTTATCATATTTTGAAGAGAATCGAACATTCACTTGCAGTGATAGAAAAGAACTTGAACAAAGAAAGGAGAAAAGCTTACAGCTGATGACCTTCCAGCAGGATTGTAAAATCATTGTTAGAATGAGAAGCCAGCTGTTGCCATGGCATTTTGCCTAGCAGAGTTGAATCAGGTCGTTTCTTTGCTGAATGGAGAATATTGGCATCTTATTACCACAGGTACAAGAGGTCACATATGTGGCATGCACTTATAATGTCTGTGATCTACTTGAATAAAATCATGGTCACTCAACAAGAATCAAACATCTGACTTCAGCCCGCCTCTGTCAAAGAAAAGCTACATAAATCAGTGCAGACACTTATTTAGTTTGACTCTTTTGATTTAACCAGTGGTAATCAGGGTTAATGACACCTATTTCAATTGAGGCAATTTAATTACTCTTTTAAACCTGAGCCTTATGTTAGCATCAGACTTCACTGACAATTATACTTGAAATTTTCTAGACAAGCAAAGAAAAAAATATTCCAAGATTGACATTTAAAATTCTTGAGAATGTTTTAATCATATTGTCATCAAGCTTCATAAAAGACAACTACTGAGTCAAACATGGCTCAAATTATCCATGTCATTTATATTTTGTGACAAAAATAAACAACTAAGTGCTCAAGGTTATTAAGTGACATATTATCAATTGCCAAATAAATATTTTGAAGTTTAAGAAGGTGTAGATAATAATAAGAGTTTTAAATTTGAAAGACTATGTCACCATCTGGACAATAGATGCCATGAGGAAAATGAGATATGCTTATTTACCATTTCTTTTGAATACTCAGAAGCACTTGAAATTCCATGAAAAGAAAAAGAATATAAACTACTGAAGATACTGGGCTATGTGAACTTCCTCTAGAGATCTAAAATCACAGCCAGGAGTATTCCCAGAAAGAATTCACATAAATTACATGTGATAACCATGAAAAGATCCACCCCACTGAACAGCAAGACAATTAGTCATAGTCAAATCTGCTTTTATGATAATCCCCTTAGTTCATTTATCCAAGCTCCTTCCTACTGAGGATAAGATGGAAGTTTCTAAAGTTCTCTGATTCCACCCCTCATATGAGTTGTCACCATAATTTATCTAAGTAGTAGTAAGCTTTAAATTTTTTATTTGGATTTTTTGTGAACAGAAAAATCCACTTCATGAAGGCTAAGTGATCCTAAAAATTAAAACATTCTGTTGAAATATTCATATTTGGGGGAAAATGCTCCTGGGGAAAAATAAAACTAAAACCTTCTGCAGTGCTTTAAATGTAATGAATGAGTAAAGTATAAAATTAAACAAAATTAACAGACCCTGGCTAATATGGCTCAGTTAGCTGGTTGGATGTTGTTCCATAAAGTATAAGGTCACCAGTTCAATTCCGGGCCAGGGCATATGCCTGGGTTGTGGGTTTGGTCCCCAGTCAGGGAATGTGCAGAAGGCAACCAATTAGTGTATCTCTCTCTCCCTCTCTTTCTCCCTTTTTCCCCTGTCTCTATAGATGATAAATAGATGATCAGATAGATGATAGATAGATAGATAGATAGATAGATAGATAGATAGATAGATAGAAGGTAGATGATAGATAAATTTCCTTTTCAATGAACAGTAGGGACATGACCTGGAGCTGATAAGCGCAAGACAACATGAGATCCAACATTAGATTTTAAAGGTTTCTTCTGGCTAGTGTTGAACATTTTGTCTTTTCCCCTGGATTTTATTGAGAATGCAATCCTAAGGAAATTGTAAGTAGCACCCAGTGTTCTTTGTTTTTAACACATATCATGAATGTAATTTATTGATTTTGTAAAATAATTTTAATGCCTTCTTTTCTCCTTGTATATGTTAACTAAATTCTTAAATTCCAGCATAGCACCTAGCACCTGGGGAGCTCTCAAAAAATGGTTGTTGAATGAATTTGCTACTTAGAAAATTCAGTAGTATCAGTAAAAAGGAGAACATAAATTTGATAAACAAACTACTTGGCTGAAAATTTGTATTTTTTTCATTTGATTTTCAATGAAGCCAACTTTCATGTGGTAAAAGTAGATGATATGTTTAAAAGTAATTGTAAAAGTAATCTTTCTTTTCTTGGAATATGGAAATGCTTCATTTCCTCCACCTTGTTACATGTCTAGCTGAGTGTAACATAGAAATTGTTGAAGCTTTATGAAAGTCAAGATTATCTCCAGAAAGGATGGGAGAGTATAGAAATAGAATTCAGCTATTTGCTGTAAACACTACTTGGTAATTTTTTAAAAGTTTCAATTTTAATGTTTTGTTTTCTAGCCTGCAAATTAGTGTTCCTGGGCTCAGAAAAAAAAAGTTTGAATCAAATATTCTAGCTTTAATAAAATTTTAAAACTGTCATATATCTCTCCTCTTTTTGTTTTCTTTTTTTAACTTTTTTTATTTAAATAAGGAGAATTCTTTCATATGGAAAGAGTTAGTACAATCACATATTTGAAAGAAGAAACAATAGGTATTGAACCTTAGGGAAAGGGCGAAGGGTGAGTGTGGCCCCAGAGCTTGGTGAATGCGATATTCCATTTTCTATCCAAGGTACAAGTGCCCCAGAAATAATGTCTCTTCTTCTCATTGAGTTTGATGCTAAAATGGAGAAAAACACCAGGATTTCTTTCCCCAAGGAGTTCTTTGGCTGTCTTCTCACAATTACAGTGCAGAAACCAAGCAGGGGTAGTAACATGTAGTAACAGAAAGGTAATTGCAAAGCTAATGAAAAGGGAACATAAACCAAGCAGAAGGTATATAATGGAAAAACTGCTGAAACGGGCACAATTGGAGGGGAATACTTGAGTATTTATAAGAAATACCAAGGTAAGAGTGAGAATGTACATTTCAAGTAAGTGAGTATAAAAATACTGAGATGTTTGATTAAATAGGTTGTATTTGCCTTTCAGTAACAGCCAGTCTCATTCAGCATAGTTAAAGTGTTTGTAAGGCAAGAAATGAAAGACAAGGCTGGAAAGGCAGAGTAATGTGAGCTGTGAAAAAAATTCCGTGTGAGAATGTCTTAGGAGAGACAAACTTGTTGACAGTCCAGTGCTAACATTTTATTTTGAAGATAAGTTTACATATGAATCAGTCTCTTTCTACTTACAATATCTGTTTGTTTTTTGCGAGGTTTGGAAGAATGCTTACTTCACCTGATATTGAGACAGCCATTCCTTGCTTCTCATGATTAGCCTTTACATGTTATAGCTTTTAGCATTATATAACTTAAAATCTTTTTTATTGTTGCCTTTGAGTGGACAGAATATCCATCATCATGTATTTTTTTGCTCAGTCTGATAATCTCCCCCTTCTACTTGAAATGTAAAGACCACATATAATTAGAATACACCATTGTGTTAACTGTTTTATTTTTGTCGCAACTATTCTCTGATTTTCATTTCTTGTTTCCTGCCATATTTTAGTATATAAGATTTTTGTAGTATTTCATTTTGTCACTTCTATTGATATATGAATTTGCCTCTTGTTTCTGTCATCGTATTACTTTTTCTAGAATTTACAACATGTATCTTTAACATATCAAATTCTAAGTTCAATTGATACTATTCTACTTCATGAAAAATGTATACATCATAGAATAGTATGCTGCAGTGTACCCTCACCATGTCTTTTTAGTTTTTATTATCATACACAGTCATACCTCAGGGCTCATTCACTTCAGGACACTTCAAACCCTGTACTTCTCTCATTTTGACAAGAAAAAATATGATTCAGCGCTGGGCACTTGCTCGGGACTCATTGCACTTGCTAGACCTCGTACGAGTCACGATGCCGCCCCATGAGAGAAAGTGCTTCATTGCTTGGTATTCATCATTTTCAACCCTCCTCATAAATTCTGGACTAAATTAACAAGTACCGAGGTACCACTCTATTTTACAATGTATTATTATATAACACATAATACATTGTTATTGTTTTTCTTTAAATTTGCCAAATATTTTAGAACAAATTTTAAAAATAATAAAAATTACTTTATGCTTACCCCTACCTTTATATTTCTAAAATATTCATTCTTTGTCTAGGTCTTAGTTTTCTTTCTGCCATAAGAAATCTCTTTAACAAATTTTGGTAGATTTGATTTGTTATCAATAGATTCTATCAGAAATTGTTTGGGACAATCTTGGTCAAGATGGCTGTGTAGGTAAATGCAGTACTCCAATCCTCCCACAACCACATCAAAATTACAATACATTGGCAGTGGATTTGGGGTGCCTGTTACTTGAAGGGTTCACCTAACAATCCAATATGTAAATGATCTACCTGTCTGTTCCCCGACAGAGGAACTGGGCCATGAACGTGTAGTACGGGCCCTGAACTGTTTTCCATCATTGATCAAGGACAAACACAGAAAGCATTACAGGAGTATAAAAACAAACTTAAGGCTAACAACACAAGTCAAATCAGGAGACTCGGTCTATTTAAAAACCCTGGAAGGGTTCACTTTAGGTCCAACTAAACACCCCAACTGCAATAAATCTCACAGTAATAGCCAGTTGGGGGCATCTATTTCAAATTAAACCTGTTTCTCATAGGTCTCTGCAGGAACCACAGCCTGAGACCTGTACTTGTAAACCCATCAAGGACTTCAAACTTCTTTTCAAAGAAACAAAAACCTATTACAGATAAGTAACACAACAACTAGGCCTTAATGTAATCGTCTTTATACTCTTCCTACTGCCTGTCAATATGCTCAGCCCCCTCCCCAGAAATGAACTGTTTGGTCTCTGTTGGATTTAACCCTTATCAAATAAGGCCCCAGATCACCCGCTCACAAACACTGCTTGTGAAATTTTCCTCACCACAATACCCAAAATCTCTGGAAGAATTCCTAACTCAGGAGACAAAACAAACTTCATACATGCCTGCTTTCCAAAGCTATCTATTCCTAGCCCACCTTTAGACAAAAACTTACCAAAAACAGCTTACTCCTAAGACAGGCCATCCTATCAAGTTAACGAGTCCTTCCCACAAGAAAGAAAGGACTGTATCACTCTGTACCACAGCTCCTGAATCCCCATATATTTTGAACTGATTTTTACTGAATTCATAATAGCACAAGTTTCCACAATCCCATAATAGACCCCTGGTCACAGCCTCACTGGCAGCACAAGGATTACAATGGTGGGGTACCAAATACACAAGAACTAAATAACTAGTCAAGAACAGACATGTCAATGTAGAAACCCAGCCAGTTAAAATGGCAGATATTGCTTTGATGGTAGAAATATTCCCTTTGACAGAAGTCTATCAGATTTGTGGGTCCCAGGCATACTGGACCATACAGGAGACAGGAATCTGCTCCCTCGGGTATATTCTTCCTGATGTTTCCATAGTATGAGAAAATGCATCTCTCCTATTACAAGGACAAGGACATCTTTTCAAAGGGGCTGGTCCCCTTATTTCTATAATATCACTTATTGGGATCTTCTCTGCCACAGGAACAGCAGTAGGGGGAACTTCATTAGGAATCCACCACTGCTTATCACAGGACTATTAACTAAGACAGGGAGATGCTTGCAGCACTCCAAAAACAGCTGGTTGCATTAGCTGGAGTTGCCCTCCAAAATCAAAGGTCATTAGACCTCCTCACAGCCTCAGTAGGAGTAACATCTTTATACCTCAAGGAAGAGTATTGCTTCTATGTTAAAAATCAGGACAAGTCCAACAACAAAACATCCAAAGCATCCTTGAATCCACATCTAGGATCAACATTTCAACCTCTTTTTGGGACTCAAATTCATGGTTTATGTCTTTACTTCTTCCCTTTGCAGCACTGTTACTAATTATACTACTAACATTACTATTTGGACCCATGATTATCAACCTACTAACTAAATTTGTCTCTTCTAGAACAGAGGCTTTAAGGCTACAGGTGATCTTCATGAACAACTGTTGACCTTTGGGAACTTAGTCTCTGGATATCTATCACAGGCCAAAGGGAGGACACCTCTCTGCACCTCTTCTGACTTATAGCTAGGAAGCAGATAGAACCCAAAAAGGCTCAATAGCCCTTTTATAGCAGGAAGCAGCCAGAGTGGTTGTCATCCCAAAGCCCCCAAATTTGGGTTCTGAATACTTTAGGGAGGAATCTTAGGTAGGACTGACAGCAAACCAAGGCAGGGACGAGGAGGGAGACATGACTTACTCATTGATCCAGCAGTCCTGAGCCCAACATCCCCAAAGATTTGGGCTTCTATTACTTGAGAAGGGAATGTTACAGTAGAATGAGCCAGAAGGAAAATAAAGGCAAGGCCCTTGGCATTGCAATCTAGCAAAGAACTTAATACAGGAGACTAAAGTCTCATACATTGACCCAGAAATCCTTAGCCTGGTCAGATAAGACTGCCAGGCATTCCAAACAAGTGAAACTATGATAGGAAAACCTTGAGCCTATGTATTCATCCCAAGACCTAGAAGGGGAAAGGAAAGGGGTCCTAGAGTTCCCAAGGAAAATATCCATAAAACAACTTTGGTTAACTACCCACCTCCCTTCATGTATACAAAATGAACAGAGTCTGAAGAAAGATAAGGATTCGGGCTAACAGACCCCCCACATACCTATGTTTGGTAGTCACTTTTCCCCGGGGGAAAGCTGGCACTAAATTTACCTGTCAATCAATATGTAAGTCCCTCACCTTTGTACCACCAACTATATAAGTCCTCAGAACAAAGGACTCATTCTCTAGGCTTCTTGGCTCTTTTTGACACACAAGGGGGAACGGGGTGTCCTGGCCAACCAGCTTCTAGCCACTCTTTTTTGGGCACCCAGCCTCTGGCCAGCCTACTTTTGCCACCCTTGCTTTGCTTTCCTATTAGAACTTAACACTAATAAACTTTGCTTGCACACTAGTAGACTTGCAGACAGGTAACCCTTCATTGCATCAGTAAGAAGAACTGACTTTCTAGGGGTTTCTACCATAACAAAACTACAGAAAACCATCATTTGAAATCATCAGAAATCTGACTGAAAGAAGTTCTACAACTAAGATCTAAAGAAGAAGCCACATTAAGACCAGTAGGTGGGACAGAGATATGGAATGGGCTAGTCCCACATGCACACATGAGCATGAAAAATCAGGAGGGATATCTTGGCTGCAGAGGTCCCCCTGAGGAACTAGAGATCCAAGTCCCTTACTAGGCCTTGCACCCCAGGGTTTCAGTGCTGGAAAAAGAAGTCCCCATAACTTCTGGCAGAAAAAAAGAAAAAAAAATTGTGGCTAAGTGAGGTGGAGGACTTTAGAGTCCCAGACAGTTTCTCTTAATGGGTTCACACATAAACTTACTCAGACTCACTTTCTCTGAGATCCGTCATGGAGACAGTAGCTAGAAAGGCACCAGGGGATGTATAGGAGGTAACTGAATTGTCTGCTGCCAGGGTGCAAGTTGGTGTGGCAGCTTTCTCCCAGACAGAAATGCTGACAGAGACCATTGTTCCCATTCTGAGCCCTTCCCCCACAGAGCCCGAAGGCACACTGTGTTCCTGTGTCTCCATCAACCTGGCTAACACTGTTGGCTCCACCCTATAATTACCTGAGACTCCTCCCCACCCACTTTCTGGGCCCACTAAGCCATTTACAGTGGCTTTTCCATACCAACAACCTGTCTGGGTTCATGCTTCAGATTTTTCTAAAATCTCTCAAAGATTTTAGCAGTATCTGGCCTCAGCACATGATGTGCTTCTCACTAAGTGACCCTAGGCACAACACTAGCAGCAGCAAGCCTTGGTTAATAGCTTGGCTTCTCCCGGGCACCTCCAAGTAGTAGCCACCTGCAGATCATGCTATAGCTCATATTGGATATCCCCATGCAGGACACAGATAGTAGCTGACCATGGCCTGCACCTTCCAGGAGGACCAACAGCCTGCGGACAGCTTCAGACCACAGCAAAGGACCACCCAATCGCCTCCACAGGTCATACACTCAAGGGACAGACTCAGAAGGGATCAGAGCACAGCTGAGGTAAGTCCTGTTCCTTGGGATCATGTTTTGCACAACTGATCCTCCACAGTGGTCACAGCAAGTCCTCACAGCCAATTGGCTTGGGGGGTAAATTCTTCCCATTGAGGTCCCAACAGCAATCAAGACTCAACTACATTAGGATGGTGCACACAGCCCACATGACTGGGGCACACTGGAGTGCCCAGCTCAGGGAATTGGGGCAATTGTGCCGCCGGGCCCTAAAGGATACATACTGCATAAGGGCACTCTACCAAGCCCAGGAGACAGAGAAGCTCTACCTAACATAGAAGCAAACACAGGGAGGCTGCTAAAATGAGAAAACAAATAAACATGTCCCAAGTGAAAGAACAGAATGCAGCTTTAGAAAAAGAACTAAACATGGAGGGTTAGCAACAGAGGAGTGGGAGGAGGAGAGGTGGGGAAAAGGTACGAAGAATAAGTAGCATATATGGTAGGTAGAAAGTAGACAGGGGGAGGGCAAGAATAGTATGGAAAATGTAGAAGCTAAAGAACTTATGACACATGGACATGAACTAAAGGGGGGAATGTGGGTGGGAAAGGGTGTGCAGGGTGGAGGGGAATGAAGGGGGGAAATGGGGCAACTGTAACAGCATAATCAATAAAATATATTTAAAAAAGAACTAAACAAAATGTAGATAAGCAATCTCTCTGACACAGTTCAAAACATTGGTTATAAAAATTCTCAATAAACTTAGGGGAAGAGTAAAGGCACTCCATAAGAACTTCAACAAAGATGTAGGAAACATAAAAAGGGAGAGAAAAAACATGAAAATGAACCAGTCATAAATGAAGAATACATTAACTAAAATGAAGAATAAATTATAAGGAATCAACAGTGGAGTAGATGGAGCAGAGGATCAAATCAGCAATTTAGAAAATAATAAAGCAGAAAATATTCAGTCAGAAACAGTAAAAAGGAAAAAAATCCAAAAACATGAGACAACTTCAAGCTTATTAATATTTGTATCATGCAGGTATTGGAAGGAGAAGATAGAGGACAAGAAATTGAAAACCTCTGTGAAAAAAATGATAATGAAAAACTTCCCGAACATAGTGCAGGAAATACACATACAAGTCGAGGAAATACAGAGAATCCCAAAAGAGAGGAACACAATGAGGCCCACACAAAGACAAATGATAATTAAATGTCAGAAAATTAAAGACAAAGAGATAATTACAAAAGCATCAAGAGAAAAGCAGTTAGTTATGAACAGGGAAGTTCCCATAAAAATGTCAGCTGAGTTCTCAGTAGAAACTTTGCAGTCCAGAAGGGAATAGCAAAAAATATTGAAAGTGATGAAAAGCAAGGACCTACAATCTAGATTCCTCTACCCAGCAAAGCTATCATTTAGAATGGAAGGGCAGATAAAGTGCTTCCCAGACAAAGCAAAACTAAAGGAGTTCATCACCACCAGCCCAATATTACAAGACATGGTAAAGGATCTTCTTTAAGAAGAAGAAAAACCAAAATTATGAATAAAATGAAAATAAATACATATCTATCAACAATTACTTTATTTTTTTAATTTTTTATTTTAGTTTATTCAGTACAGTTTCTATCCTTTATTCCCATTCCAGCCCACCCACCCATTCCTCCCCTCCTCCCTCCCCTTTCCAACACCCCTAGT
>CM052548.1:32850862-32905751 GCA_028533065.1 Trachops cirrhosus | reverse complement strand
TAGTCTTTACAATTGTATGGAATAGCTATTATTTACAGTCATATTAGAGCAACAATCATATGACAGTATCTACTAGATCTAGATAATAAGAATAGGAAGTATGGAGCCTTAAGAAGTGTACTAATGTAACCCAAATGAAGGACAGTTAATTAGCTATACACTATGAATGAGATAACAGGGGAAACCTATTAAATGATACATTATAACTAGTCAAGCGAAGAAGACTATACCGAAAGAAGAGGAATAATAAAATACTATTTCAGTAAAAAGTGTAAGGAAAATGAAATAACAATACAGATATGCTATTACTTGCAGGTTCAAAAAAAAATTTAAAAAATGAAGGCAATAAGCAGGAGATGGAATGAAGAGATAAATTTGGAAAGAAAGGGAGAAGGATCAACACTAGAAAGAAATAGAAACATAAGGAATTGAATGAAATAACAATAATAAGAATTAAAAAATGAAAAGTTACTTAATAAAAAAAATCAAGCAAAAAAAAAGAAAAAACAAAAACAAAAGAAAAAAAAAAACCCTTTGTTGGTTTCAAACTGGCCAAACCAGTTTTCCTGGTTTTGCTGGCTGCAGCAGACTTAGGGGCGAATGCTGTGGCTTTGTTCCCCTTCTTGTTCAGAGCTCTGTCAGCCTCTGGCTCACTGTCCCCAGGTCCAGCCTCGTGGGCCTAATGCCCCAGGCACCAATCTGTGAACTCCCAAACACTCCCTCTGGAGCCCACCACAGAGCGCCCACACGTGTGCGCCCCTTCCAGGTTCACGGGTGTGTACGCTGTTGATTCTGAGGGGCTTGAACCTCCCCCGAATTCATGTCCTGGGCACCGGGGAACCCGCAGAACACCCGCGCTTTTTTCGTGCTAACAGCTGTAGGCACCAAGCCTTTTACTCAAAAAAAATAACTCTCTCTCGGTTGGGGCGCCGGCGCAAGACACGGTGGTCCCCGGACCCATTTTTCAGGCACCTCTCACCAGGGCGCAGGCTTTGGGCGCATTTCAGCACTCCCTGGGAAAGCTCACTGCGGAGTGCACACGCTCGCACCCCTTCCAGGTTCACGGGTGTGTACTCTGTGGATTTTGGGGGACTCGAACCTCCTCCGAATTCCCAGCCTGGGCACTGGGGATCCCACAGAATACCTGCGCTTTTTCCGTACTCACGGCTGTAGGCACCAAGCCATTTACCCAAGAAATAACTCTCTCCGGGTTGGGGTGCCCATGCAAGGTCCGGCCGTCTTTGGCTCCACTGGCTGGGCCATGTACTTCCCCAATGCCCACTCCGAGGTCCCCCAGATCAGCGCTGCTCAGTCCTTGTTTGGCCAGAGAGGGAGCAGATGACCCAGCTCCCCCACCCCGAGAGCCCTTATTGCAGCATTATTTTCAATGACTAATACATAGAAGCAACCTAAGTACCCATCAACAGATGAATGGATAAAGAAAAACAAATACAATGTAATATGATTTAGCCATAAAGAAGAATGAAACATTTCTGTTTGCAATGACAAGGATGGACCTAGAGGGTATTGTGCTGAGTGAGATACATAAAACAGAGAAAGACAAATCCCAAGTGATTTCACTTATAGGTGGAATTTAAAAAACAAAATAAATGAACAAGCTGAACAGACAAACTCATAGATACAGAGAAAAGACTGACTGATGGTTGCCAGAGGGAGGTAGGTTGGACAACTAGGTAAAAAATGTGAAGGGATTTAGAAGTACAACTTGCAAGTTACAGAATAGTCACAGGTTTCTAAAGTACAGCATAAGAAATAGAGTCAATAATGTTGTAATAATTTCATATGGTGTCATATGGGTACTAGATATATCAGGTGATCATGTAGTAAGTTATATAAATGGCTAATCATAGGGTTGTACACCTGAATCTAATATAATATTATATGTCAACTATAATTTAAAATAAAAATATTTTTAAACTCAAAAGTAAAAGAAATTGGAAAAAAGTATTTTTCTTTATTTTTGAAGGATACTTAGTAAGATTTATAATCCTAGTTTAATACATTTTTTCTTTAAACAGTTTATGTATATTTTAATTTCATATGCCTTGTATTATTTTTAATAAAAAGTACATATAATTCTTCTAGTTGGTCTTTTTACATAGTGTGTGAAATTTATCCCCTTTTTCCCTTCTGGTCATTTTTTATTGTGTTCTCTTAATCATTATTTTTCAGAAGTTTTATTATAATGCATCTCCCTAATATTGTCTTTCTGTTTTTCTTGATTTTCTTGAATATATCTAAGATTTTCATCACATCAGGAAATTTTTGTTTCCATATTACTTCATATAACTTTCTGGTCTGGTCTTTCCTTCACATCTTCTTTTTATGAGACTCTCATTAAACCAATGGTGGATTATTTGATATTGTCCAACAGACTACTGAGATTTTTTTATTTCATTTTTTTAGTACTCTTTGCTACCTCTGTTTTAATTTAGATGGTTTCTCTTGCTCTTTATTCACATTCACTGGTTTGATATTCTTTTCTGAAGTGACTTATCTGTTATTCAACCATAGAATGAAGTTTTATATAGTATTTTGTAATTTTCAGTTCTAGAATTTCCATTTATCTCTTTCTTATAGTTTTCATTATGTTTATATTTCCTCAAAATTCATATATATAATTCATTAGTGAAATGAATCATCTGTGATGATCTGATTCATGTATATGAATCACAGGTGATCCATACATATAATTCCTATATATGAACTAATCATATATGTTTGTGTGTGTATGTGTATGTCAAAAAGAGCCAAAAAGCCAAGGGAATGAGTCGGTTTAAATGTTTTAAAGTCACTGTATTCCTATTTCATAATATCTGTTATTTGTGTGCTTTGATTCTATCAAATCATTTTTCCTTTGTGTTATGGGATACAAGTTTCTGCCTATTCTCTTGTGTAGAAATGTATGAGTATACTGTAAGTATACTGGACATTATAAATATTATTATATATGTAAATTATTTTTCTTTTTAAAATGTGTTCAGTTTTGTTTTGGCAAGCACTTAATATATTTGATTACCTTGATCCTTTGGGGGATTATTTTCCAGCTTTGTAAACAGAAGTATAAAGTAGCCTTTGTTCTAGAACTAGTTTAGCCCTACACCTAATTTATGGCCTTTCTGAAATCTCTATCGAACACTACATATATTCAACCAGCTCTCTACACACTGGTTACATAACATGAGTTCTCCTAATCCTGTGAAATCTAAGAATAAAGGTTATAGACCTTGGGCATTAATCTTCTCTTGGTAATTACTCTTTGTCTGACCTAATTGTGTACCATTCTCTGTATGTGTAGCTTAGAATTAAAACCAGGATCCAAGGGAATCCCTTGTAGATTTAATTACACAGCATCTCAAATCCCAGCTTTCTCGCTTTTCTGAACCTGTATCCTCAGCTTAGCAAGTTTTCAAGGCTCGGAGTGAGCTCCTGTTTTCTGTGTTGGGGCTGTATGTAGTAAATGCTTCCAGGTTAACAACAACAATAACAGCAAAACCAACACACAACACGAAATGATTGTATGGTTCACCTCATGTCTCGTGGGACACAGGCTTATGCTGGTTTTGTTTTCCAATATATGAAAATGATAATTATTTATACATTTCCTCCAGTTTTCTTATTTTCTAGAAGATCTACCTTAATATCAGTTACTTCATCATGGCCAGAAGCAGATAGCCTAGTCAACATATTTTAATCTCCTCTGTTTTTCACTACATGAGGGTTGGATCTCAGGCCTCTAATTGTTTTATTTCTTCATTTTTAACACCTAGTTGAGTATTTGTTATGTTGCCTGAAGCCCACATATGAAAATATTATTATTTAGCTCTGAAAATAGGCTGTGTAAAAGGTACAGACTTATATATATATTACCCGTATTTAGATGTGTTTGAAGATATACTCAATTTCATTACTAAGAAAGTATTACTTCTCAACTACATATACAAAATATTTGCCACATTCCTAAGAAAAGTACTCCTTTCACTGAATTGATACTGATATGTTTTGTCTTTTTCTAATACGTATTTTTTTGTGTTTTGGCTACTTGCCTCTGTATTCTGCCTGATCAGCATTTTGCTCAATTATCATTATGGTGATAAGAGAGATGATAAGTCCAGGTTGTTTTGAAAAACTAATACATTCCAGACTGAGTACCAACTGAAATTGGATTCCCTTGTGGGGTAGGATATAAATGACATGATAAATGAAGTGGAATGATATGTTCCATATGATTTTTAATAAATATTTTCTATGATATAAGTGCCTAAGTTGTATTATTAAAAAATGTTAACACCTGCTCTCTGTGGGCTACATCTTCTTTGTAATTTGTGTTTTGCTTCCATTCCAAGTCCTGTTCTTTCATGAGGAGACTTCATAGTTATGAATCCATAGTAAGTTAAATCCCTCTTTCCTTACTACTCGTGAATTCTAGAATTTATAACTTCCAGGCATTCACCAGTAACTCTGCTTTCCCATGTTTCTCATTCGGATGTCTCTCCTTTAAAAATCATTTCATGTTTTCCAGTTATTTCTGGGGAGGAAAAAAACACTTAAACTTTAAAGTACACTTTCCTGGAACTATTTATTTTGCTTCATATTTTCTAACCTTCCATTACATTCATTCAGTAGATTATTAATTGTAGTAGTAGAAAAAGAATCAGATATATTTCTTACAATATCTTGAATCATATGGACATATTCGCACTTAACAGCTGTGTAATTTGAGGTAAATTACACCATCTTTCTATCCCTCAGAATTCTTACCTGTACAAGAGTGCACAAGCCTGCTATGAGAATTAAGGAGTTCATGTTTTACAATGTTTCAGTACTTAGAGTAGTCCCCAGCAATGTAAATGCTTTCAATAAATGTGATATAATATGTAATGATGCTCCTGCTATTCTTTCTCAACAATCAATTACAAAACAAAATTTTAGAGGTTATTGGGGCTTAAGAGAAACATTTCATCTTTGCATGAGCAAAACTGTATTGGCCACATTTGTAGACATTTAATATTAGGTTACCTACAAAGGGAACTTTGAAAGTATATCACAGTCATTCACAATCTACATGTCAATGTTTGCCAATCTTTAGGCAAGCAGATTATTAAGTGAATTATTCATTTCCTCTATATCAAAACAAGTATGTATTTGTCTATATCTTTGATTAAAATATAAGTATAAAGAATATCTGTTTGTTTCCTTTTATGCCCTCTTTGTCAGGGGTCACCAGCTTCTGGGCCACAGACCCCTACCAGCTGGGCCTGTTAGGAACCAGGCTCCACAGCAGGAGGTGAGCTGGAATGTAACATGCTTGAATCATCCCAAAACCATCCCCCCACCCGTCTGTGGAAAAATTATCTTCCACAAAATTGGTCCCTGGTGCCAGAAATGTTGGGGACCATTGCTGTATGCCTTACACAGAGAGTTGCACATAGTGAACACCCAATAAATACTAGTAAATAAAATATAACACATATCCAAGTGTTTTACTGCCAATGCTTTAAATGTTTGAGTGTAGAATTGGTAGTTCTAGAGACTTTTGAGATTTTTTTCACATAATATAGCACATGCTTTGTCATAGTTAATTGAAAAAAAAACTACCCTGACTGGTGTGGCTCAGTGGATTGAGTACTGGCCTGTATACCAAATGGTCACCAGTTTGTTTCCCAGTCAAGGTACATGCCTGGGTTGCAGACCAGGTTCCCAGTATGGAGCTCGTGAAAGGCAGCCACACATTGACACTTCTCTCCCTCTCTTTCTGCTTCCCTTCCCCTCTCTCTAAAAATAAATAAATAAAATCTTAAAAAATAAAAACAAACTATGTAGACACTATACTCATCTATAAGTTTGACCTAAATTATTCATAATTACCAAAGGTTAATAAGCCATAAAATAAATATAGATTCATTTTACTGTTATTATTATTATCATTCCAATTTGAAAATCATGTCCTCGATTTATTAATTTAAAAAGGAGACATGTGCAGAGAAGTAAATCATCATGGTGGATGTTTGACACATGCACCAGCCTGCAGTGTCCGCGGCATAATAGATGAGATATAAGATAAATTTACACGGACTACCGAGTCCTGTGGAGGAAGAGGGACAGCACAGCTACCCTCTCAAGGGGAGAGCATTGTGCCCTTGCCTTGACAGGCCTTTATTGGGTTCAATTTGTGCAGGAATACTCATAAAACTCATTAATTATTGTCACGCAGTAAGGATCAAACAATAGATAGCATACAAAGAACTATGAGGGCTTATTCTGAGTCAGAGTCTGTTAGCTAAAGGGCTACAAAACTTCGGGAAACAAACTAATTTCCTGCTTGGACCCCTATCATTTAATTGAAAGCATTCTTAGCAAAGCAGGTTTCACACGAGTTTACTTATTCTTTCTCAGGCCTGATCTCCCGGGGAACCCGCCCTTTCCAGCACAGGGCTGCAGGCCCTCTGTCATTGTTTCAGGCTTAAGTCAAGCAGGGGAAGTAAGGCAGACAAGAGATTAGGAGACTTCTCACAGACAGAATGAGGGCCTAGGCTTTGTCAAAGCTGAGGGGCAAGGGTCCATCACCCCCTTTTGCTATAGCCACCAAATCCTTCCCTGGGACCTCCCCGTAATTGTGCCTGTCTTAGGTTGTTCCCCGCTTAGGGAATCTTACCCGTCACTGGCTAACTAAACAAACATTGGGGGCCAGTTATGGATGAAGTAAAAGGAGCAGATGCAGCGCTCCTGCCAGGGAGTTAAATTTTGTCTCCTTAGTGGTTTATGGTCCAAAAGTCGCTCACTCAGCCTTAGCCATGGGGGGATTTCAGCTTCTGAAACCAGGCAGGGAAGTTCCCAACAGATGTTTCCAAGCACTCCAGTTCCTGAAAGTCATAGACAAAGTAAAGATCAGTCTTAATCCAAGCTGTGTCTCTATGAAAGTGAGGGTTGATTAGTCAATTCAGTTCAGACCATCAAAGAACTATGGCATAATGAGAACCTCAGCTACTGGCATTTGAAGATCAAATCAGTAAATGATAATATAAAATTCAAGCCAGTCTGAGACTATTACAAAGTCTCAGGTTGTCATACCCTTTGAGAATTCCTGGAGAGGAATTTTTAAGTCTATTTTTATGTATTAAAATAGAACGTTGTTTTAGATGATCTGTGATCTTTTACTCCATGGAACACTATAAAGGAATAGAAGTAAAATAGGGTGAAAAAGAAGTCTAATTTTACAAAATAATTGGACAATGTTTTTGTTTTGTTCCTGCAGCCTTAGAGACCATCTTCTGATTTTCTCCATGGGAGGAAGAGTTGAGTTAATGGCTTGACAATTGTTAAGCCCCTCAGGTGGATTTCAAGCCAGCCAATACCCTTCATAACCACTTAGAATACACACCAATTTCAGTTATTGGCAGTCATTTATATGTCTTCTCTAGCTTACTGTTGCAGCAGGTTAGGAAAATACCCAGCCAAGCACCAGTTTGAGATAGAACTGAATACCTGCAAAATAATCAAATGTAAAAGAAGAAATTGACTATGGTTTGGAATGATTCGAGCATTGAGCAAAACATTGATTAAATATCTTGAAACACTGATTTATATCACTTGTCAATAATTTAAAAATACCTTCAATAAGTATAGGCTTAAAATTTAAATTTCCACCTGAGAAACTATAAAATAATTTGATGACAAAATTAAAGAAAAACATAATCTTAATTACACATGCATTCAAATATTTGGTCCATCTTCATTTTTTCTTAATTTGTTTTTAATTACTTCTATAGTCAGTGATATAACCAAAAAAAAAAGCAGCTTTCAGCCCTGGCCAGGGACTGGTTTGAGCACTGTCCCATGTTCTAAAAGGGTTGTGGGTTCAATCCAGAGTGTTTACAGGAGACAATCAATCAGTCTCAGTCATTGACTCTCTCTCTCTCTCTCTGCCTCCATCTCTCTCTCAAATCAATAAACATATCTTTGGATGAAGATTTTAAAAATTTAACTTTCATTCACTTTAAAAATGCAATTATTGTTCTATTATTCTCTCTGACACCAAGTTCTTAAACAGATAACATACAATGAGCAGTCGTTTGTTCTATCAGCCTCTAACAGAGCTTGTAATTTCCTTTTCAATTCTTATTTGGCCACAAATTATACTACTATTTTTCTAGTCAAAAGAACTCCTATCTCTTCTGATGGCCTTTATTTTATTTGATTGAGATGATTTTGATAGTATCCATGTTTTCCCTTCAATTTCAGTTAAGATTGCTTCTTTTCCAATAAGAAATAGTGCATCTCATCTGCAAGGAAATTAGTACCTGATTATAAAATGTAGATGACTTCTTATCTCTTTTTCAATAAATATTTTCTTAAACTTCACAATAGTTTTAAATAACCTTTTCTTTCCTCAAAACTTTTATAATATGAATTTTATTGAATAGAAAATGCATGCTATTATTTGGAATATATTATTACTTTTAAGGCTATTTTTCCTCTCATTCAGGTTTTTTTGGTAATAAAAGAATATCATTCATATTGACAAGTAGTTTTCTTATATCTTTATAAAATCTCTATTATTTTATTATAAAGGTATTCAATTATAAAATATCTTAATTAGTTGCCTCTCTATTACTCTAGGTTAGAAAAAAATATCTGAAGTTAGGAAGTCAGTTTATGAGGTTTTCAAGTAAAGGTATAGATTACATATATTGTACAATACTGCAATTTTGTAACAATATAATTGCTATATAATTATAAAATATAGGCATTAATCAGTAGTTTTAAATTGTCTCATATCTACCTCAGAGACCATTACTAATATTCAAAATGACAGCTCTCCTCAGTATTTTAAAATAGTTTCTATTAATTTCATCTTCTTTTAAATCTTAAAATTGGCAATAAATTTAGTGGTGTACCTACCAGGGTTGGTCCTCAGTATTCACAGATTCCATACTCATATTATTATTAAACCACTTCCACTCAAAACTTCTTTTTACAAAAAATATGTTTTTGCTTACATGTATTATGTAGTTAGTACATA
Source organism: Trachops cirrhosus (assembly GCA_028533065.1). Classification (NCBI taxonomy): domain Eukaryota; kingdom Metazoa; phylum Chordata; class Mammalia; order Chiroptera; family Phyllostomidae; genus Trachops; species Trachops cirrhosus. Next base: position 32,896,708 of record CM052548.1, on the reverse strand, counting down.
GTTAGTACATGTACTATGTAGTTAATACATGTACTATGATGATTGCATCCATACTGAACATTTGTACTGAACATGTACTGACATTTTCCTTGTCATTATTTCTAAAGTATAAATTGTAACAACTATTTACATAATGTACAAATTGTATAGGTACTATAAGTAATTTAGAGATGACTTAAAGTATACTGGAGAATATGCACAGTTTATATGTAAATACTACACAATTTTATATTAGGGATTTGGTATTTGTGGGGTTCCTGGAACCAATGTGTGCAAACATTGAGGGATGACAATATTACAAAAGAAGGTATACCATAAAAGAGAGATCTTAAATTGTCCTCTTAAAGATTTTCTTTTTAGTTCATCTATTTCTTTCCAGTTTTTACAACATCATTCTTGTTATTTCATTTAAAACTGTTTATTAACCAAGAAAATATGACCATGTAAACATATAGGTTTGTTGTATGTATCATGAAGTAAAAATTCTTCAACCAGTATTTCCAAAATATGTTCCAAAAAATACTGGTTTCTCAGGCTTTAATAGATAACATTTGCAATATTAGTACAATTTTCATTACTGTAGGAATTCAGTTAAGTCTAATACATATTAAATCAAAGTCAGGAATGCTCTTTGCTATATTTCCTCAACATTTTTATCCCAGATTAGTTTTTCTAGAAGCATCTTTCAAATAAAGTACCCTATGTAATGTTCAAGAAAGCCTAATCTAAGTAAACAGATTTTTTTTTGTCCTATGCTACAGGAAAAGTACAACTAATTGTGGTAATTAAATAATCTCCACTGATACCTATGTCCATGATTGAATAAAGATACTTTGTTTAGTTTTTATCCCCAAATTTTCTATTTTGTGGTATATTCAACTTGTAAGCCATCTCAAATAATTTTGGCTGCAAATATTTTCTTAATTCTTTTTCCCACCACAAACAAGTAAACTTTATTCAGCTTTATGTTGGGCCACGATATACCTGGTTTACGTACCTATTTTACTTATCACACTAAAGAGAATTTACCTGTCTTCTTGTCTTTATCTTACACCAGAACTCTGATCATGTCAATATCAGAGTTCAGATCTTATTGTATATGTCTCAACAGGCCAGTGCTTGTCACACTCAATAAACATTGAACATAGAAAGGAATTAAGTTTCTACCTTGTTTATATGGATATTGTTTAATTTACATGTCTAATTGTATCTCTTGTCTTTTGAGGAATTACTGCTATTAATTAACAAATGTGGGAATTCATTCTAGTGTCAAATTCTATATTTGAATATATATATCCACCCCCCATAAACTTTGACTATATACCTCAAACATTTTGTCACTAGATGACTATTGGTTACTTTCTTCAGTACAGTTTTTCTCTTTCAACTTTAAATTTATATTGAAAGAGAATGAAAATCATGATTACAGCATAGAAAATTAAGTTCCGCATGGCCTAGTTAGAATGATACATTATTTCATTTCTTCCTTCATAGATTATTTCCATCATATCTAGTAAAAATATACAAAACATTTGAAGTATTCAAAAGTCTTTTTAATATCTCTTTTTAGAAGAAGAAATTTTAGTGAGAAAACACTAGAAATTAGTAATATGTAAAATAAATAACATAAAGGAAAATAGGTATGAAGTCAAATGTTTTAAAATTTAGAAATTTATTTCACACTGAGCAAAAAAAATCTTCCAAAACATGCCTAAAATGTGGGCATCTGTTAAAACTTTATCCACTGATTATTTTTTTAAATAGAACCTCTTTTATCTATGTGAAGATTCTTAATTTTGTGTTTAAATACATAAAATAAAAATTAGATTTATGATGTAAACAAATAATATGGAATTATTTTTAGTACAATGTTTTAAAAATAAATTTGTAACAGGATATATGTACTTTGTTAACACATTAAATAACAAGAGCTAATATGTTTACTAATTACTGTAATTTTATTTTATTTTTCTGGAAGATTTTAAAAATTTATTTTGTATTGTTCACTTACATTTGTCCCACCTTTTTCCCAGTTGCTCTCCCCTGCCCAGCACAAGCCCCCTTCCCACAGTCAATCACCACCTCATTGTCTGTGCCCATGAGACCTCTATTCATTTTCTTTGGCTTACCCTTTCCCTCCACCAACCCCACGTATCTCCCTCTGCCCTCCCCTCTGGTCACTGTCAGTTTTTTCTTTATTTCCATGTATCTGGTTCTATTTTGCTTGTTTGTTAATTTTGTTGATTAGGTTCCACTTATAGGTGAGATCATATGGTACTTGTCTTTCACTGCCTAGCTTATCTCAGTTAGCATAATACTCTCCAGTTCCATCCATACTGTCCTGAAGGGCAGGAACTCCTTCTTTCTTTCTGCTGTGTAGTATTCCATTGTGTAAATGTACCATAGTTTTTTGATCCACTCATTTGATGATGGGCACTTAAGCTGTTTCCAGCACTTGGCTGTTGTAAATTGTGCTGCTATGAACATTGGGGTGCATAGGTTCTTTTGAATTGGTGTTTCAGGACTCTTAGGGTATAATTGTGGCAGTGGGGCCACTGGATCAAAAGGCAGTTCCATATTTAGTTTTCTGAGGAAATTCCATACAGTTTTCCACAGTGGCTTCACCAGACTGTGTTCCCAACAACTTTGTACTAGGGTTTCCTTTACCCCATAATCCTGTGAGCACTTGTTGTTGATTTGTTTATGATGGCCATTCCCACTGGTATGAAGTGGTATCTCATTGTGGTTTTAATTTGCATCTCTGTAATACCTAGTGATGTTGAGTATTTTTTCATGTGTCTATAGGCCCTCTGTATGAACAGATACTTGAAGAAATATCTGTTCAGGTCCTTTGTTCATTATTTTTATTGGATTGTTTGTCTTTCTAGTGTGAAGTCATGTGAGTTCTATATATACTTTGGAAACCAAACCCTTGTCCGAGGTATCATTGGCAAATATGTTTTTCCATATGGTTTGTTCCCTATTGATGATGATGTTTTCTTTAGCTGTGCAGAAGCTTTTTTTAATTTGATATAGACCCATTTGTTAATTCTTTCATTTATATCCTTTGTCCTATGTGATGTATTGGTGAAAATATTTCTGTGTGGTATGTCTGAAATTTCCCTGACTATGTTCTCTTCTAGAATTTTATGGTGTCATGACTTATATTTAAGTCTTTCATCCATCTTGAGTTTATTTTAGTGTGTAGTGCAAGTTGAGGATCTAGTTTCATTTTTTGCATGTACTTGTCCAGATCTCCCAACAGCATTTATTGAAGAGGCTATTTTTACTCCATTTTATGTTCCTGCCCCTTTTGTCAAATATTAATTGACCATATTGACATGGGTTTATTTCTGGACTTTCTATTCTGTTCCACTGATCTATATGTCTTCTCTTACACAAGTACCAGAATGTTTTGATTACAGTGGCCTTGTAATATAGGTTGATACCAGGTATTGTGATCCCTTCTACTTTGTTATTCTTTTTCAAAATTGCTGAAGCTATTTGTGATCATTTATGGTTCCATGTAAGTTTTTAAAATATTTGTTCTATATCTGTGAAACATGTCATTGGTATTTTGATAGGCATTGAATTGAATCTACAGATTGCTCTAGGTAGTATGGACATTTTAAAGATGCTAATTCTTCCATTCCATTAAAAAAGCATATGCTTCCATTTGTTTGTATCATCCTTAATTTTTTTCTTCAGTGTTCTGTAGTTTTCTGAGTAATGGTCTTTTTCCTCCTGGATTAAGTTTATTCCTAGATATTTTACTTTTATTGTTGCTATAGTAAATGATATTTTTCCCCTAATTTCTGTTTCTGATATTACATTGTTAGTGTACAAAAATGCCCTCAATTTCTGAATACTGACTTTATCCCTCTGTTTTGCCAAATTCACTTATTAGGTTAAGTAATTTTTTGGTGGAGTATATAGGGTTTTCTATGTACACTATCATGTATTCTGCAAACAATGACAGTTTTACTTCTTCCTTTCCAATTTGGTTGCCTTTTATTACTTTTTCTTGTCTGATCACTGTGGCTAAAATTTCCAACACTATGTTGAATAGAAGTTGTAAAAGAAGACATCCTACCTTATTCCTGATCTTAGGGGGAAAGCTTTTAGTTACTTCCCATCGAGTATGATGTTGGCTGTAGGTATCTCATATATGGCCTTAACTATGTTGAGGAATGCTCCCTCTACTCTTAATTTGTTGAGTGTTTTTATCATAAATGGGCACTGTTCCTTATCGAATACTTTTTCCAAGTCTATGATATGATCATGTGACTTTTGTCTTTTTTTTTTTTTGCGATGTATTGCATTTATTGATTTGCCTGTATTGTACCATGATTGCATCCCTGGGATGAATCCCACTTGATCATGGTGTATGATCTTTTAAATGTATTACTGGATGTGGTTTGCCAATATTTTGTTGAGGATTTTAGTTTTTATGTTCATCAGCCATATTAGCCTGAAGTTGTCTTTCTTTGTTGTGTCTTTATCTGCTTTTGGAATTAGGATAATACTGATCTCATAAAAAGAGTTTGGAGTCTTCCATCTTCTTGGATTTTTTGGAATAGTTTGAGAAGGGTAGGGGTTAGCTCTTCCTTAAATGTTTGGTAAAAATTCTCCTGTGAAGCCATCTGGTCCAAGCTTTTGTGTTTCAGGGATTTTTTTGATTACTGCTTCAATTCACTAGCTGGTATTAGTCTATTCAAGTGTTCTGCTTTTTCTTGACTCAATTTTGGAGGATTATATATGCTCATAGAAATTTGTCCATTTAACCCAGGTTTTCAAATCTCTTAGCATATTGTTATTCATAGTAATTTCTCATGATTCTCTCTTTTTCTGTAGTATCAATTGTAATTTCTCCTCTTTCATGTCTGATTTTATTTATTTGGGTCCCCTCTTTTTTTTTCTTGATGAGTCTGGTTCAAGGCTTGTTTATGTTTTCAAAGAACCAGCTCCTGGATTTACTGATCCCTTGAAGTTTTATTTTAGTCTCTATGCTATTTAATTCTGCTCTGATCTTGATTATTTCCTTCTTTCTACTCATTTTGCACTTTGTTTGTTGTTGTTCCTCTAGTTCTTGTATATGTAGGGTTAGGTTGGTTTTTTGAAATTTTTCTATTATTTTTAGATAGCCCCGTATTGCTATAAAGTTCCTTCTCAGGATTGCCTTCTCTGTGTCCCACAGTTTCTGGGCTGTTGTGTGTTCATTTCCATTTGTTTCCAGAAACATTTTGATTTCTTTCTTGACTTCATCATTTACGCATTCATTGCTTAATAACACATTTTTCCATCTCCATGGATTTGATTGTTTTTGAGTTTTTTTTCTTGAGGCTAATTTCTAGTTTCAAGCCATTGTGATCTGAGAAAATGCTTGATATGATTTTGATTGTCTTGAATTTGTTGAGGTTTGTTTTGTGTCCTATCATGTGGCTTATCTTTGAAAATATTCCATGTACATTTGGAAAGAGTGCATTTTGCCTCTTTGGCATGAAAGATTCTGCATATATCTGTTAAATCCCTTTGATCTAGAGTGTTGTTCAGTGCCACAATGTTGATACTTGTTGATACTTTGTTTGGAAGATGTGTCCATTGTTGACAGTAGGGTGTTAAAATCCCCTCCTATAATTGTGTTGCTGTCTATGTCTTTCTTGATGTCCTCCAAGATGTTCCTTATATATTTGAGTGCTCCTATGTTGAGTGCATATATGTTTACAGTGTTTATATATTTTTGATGGATTCTTCCTTTAAGTATTATGAAGTGACCTTTTTTGTCTCTTTTTATGGCCTTCATTTTGAAATCCATTTTTTCTTATATGTGTATTGCTACCTCAGTTTTTTTGTGTGTCTATTTGCTTGGAGTATTTTTTTCAATTCTTCACTTTCAGTCTGTGTATGTCTTTTCTTATGAAGTGGGTTTCTTGGAGACAGCATATATGTAGGTCATGCTTTCTTATCCATTCAGCTACTGAATGTCTTTGGAGTATTTAATCCATTTACATTTAACATTATTATTGATAGGTACTCATTCATTGCCATTTTTCACTTTGTGACTGTGTTCTTCTGCCACTCACTCTTCTCCTTCATCTTCTTAAAGCAGTCCCTGTAGCACATTTTGCAATTTTGGTCTGGTGGAGGTGTATTATTTTAGTCTTCTTTTCTCTGGAAAATTCCTTATGTTGCCTTCTATTTTAAAAACAGTCTTGCTGGGTAGAGTAGTCCTGGCTGCAAGCCTTTGCTTTTCATTACTTGGAATATTCTTGCCATTCCCTTCTGGCTTGAAGTGTTTCCATTGAGAAGTCAGCTGCTAGCTTTATTGGAACTTCCTTGTATGTTACTTCTTGTTTCTCCCTTGCTGCTTTTAAGATTACCTCTTTATTTTTTAAATTTGGCATTTTAATTATGATGTGTTTTGGAGTGGGCCTCTTTGGGTTCATCTTTATTTGGACCCCTTGTGCTTCATGAACTTGGATGGTTTCTCCCCTCACCAAATTAGGGACATTTTCTGTCATTATTTTTTCATTCACATTTTTTATCCATTGCTCTTTTTCTTCTCTTTTTGGTATCCCTATGTGAATGTTGTTATATTTCACGTTGTCTTAAAGTTCCCTACACTATCCTCTTACTTTTTTGGTCTTTTTTTCATTCTGTAGCTCTGCTTGTATATTTCTACCTTGTCTTTCAGCTTGTTGATTTGGTCCTGTGCTTCATCCAGCCTTCCTGTAATTCTTTCTAGTATATTTTATTTTATTTCAGATATTGTATTCTTCATTTCTTCCTGGTTCTTATTTATTGTCTCTATTTCTTTTTTTCAAACTGTTGCAGTTCCCACCCCTTGTACTTGTTAGAGTTCCTTGAGCATCCTTGTAACCATTTTTTTCAATTCTATATCTGATAGATTGTTTCCCTCCATTTCATGTAGCTCTTTTTCTGAAGATCCTTTTTTCATTTTGGGGGGTTCTTTCTTTGTCTCCCTATTTTAGGTGACCCTTTTTTATTATTTCTGCATCTCTAGATACTCTGTTTTATCTGCTTCTCTTTGTGTGGTGGACTTATGTGGTAGGAGTTTTGTGGGACTCCATGGTGCAATCTCTTTGATCTCCTTGTCTGGATATTCTAGGGTTGGCCTTTCTTCCATTTGTGTGGGCTCTCTTGTTGTACTTGGGCTCTGTTTGTTTGTAGCTCCTGTGCACTCTTGCCTCTTCTTATATGCTCTTGTACAGGTGTTGGTTAACAAAGCAGTATTACCAGAGAACAGAACCCATATCAGCAGAACAAAAACTTTATATATATATAAATATATAAATAAATATATAAATATTTATAAATAAATATTATATAAATATATTTATAAATATAAATATATATATCCTTGCCACATCAGTAATATCAACTAAAATTGAAGAAAAATTAATAAAGGTAAAAAGTGCTTAAGAATATTGTAAAATAGGAGAAAGGAAATATGAGATGACTAAAAGAGGGGAAAAGGTTTTTGAATGGGAAGAGGGAGGAGAATTAATAAGAGTATGGATAGAATCAAGAAAATTAATGGAAAAGAATGAAATTTAAAACATAAGTAAAACACAGAAAGGTGATGGCCAAAATGGAGTAAGAAAAGGAAAGAATATACTAGGAGGCATGAAGTAAAATTAAAAAGGTATTGGACCAATGGGAACAAAATTGCAGAAAAACCACAGTAGGGTTGATAGCAATAAGAGCTGAGTGAAGATTAATAAAGATGGAATGGGGATAAGAATATTATACAAAAGAAAAAAGTGAATATGAGATGTCTACAGTAAATAAAATTGATTTCAAGAGGATAGGGGAAGCAAACTAATAAAAGTAAAAAGTAAAACCCAGGTTGAGAGAGGGGAAATAATTGAAATAAAATTCCTCACTCAGCTGATCAAGGGCAGAAGGAAGGCAAAATGGAGTAAGACAGGGGTCAGTATCCTATGGTATTTAAAGTACAAATAGTGAACAAATAGGAGTTCTGTTGGGGAAGAACAGCAATAACCATGATATCCTCACCCAACTAGCCAAAATTTATAAAGAAAAAAAGGAAATAAGACTATTATAAGGGGAAAAAGAATGGGAGCTGACTTAATGAAGGAAGAGAGTTTATATGAAGTTAGATGGAGGAGAAATAGTAAGAGTAAGGAATAGGAGCATGACGTAGTGTAAGAGAAAATAAAGTTTACGACAACAGTAAGAAAGGTCAAGGAGATGGCAAATTGGAGTAAGAGTAGTGACGGATGCTTTGTGGGATTTTGAATAACAATAATATGAAAAATATGTATAATCTGAATAAAAAGAATAAAAAATAAAAGACCAAGAGTAGTGAGTTAGTTGGAATATGACTGAAGCAAAAGAAGAAATATTAAAATATTATATGAAAGGAAAAAAAGAAGAAAGAGAAAAACACATAAGTTCTATGAGGAAGAGTGAGGTGAAATTTGTCAGTGTTGAGGTTCACCTTCTGACTTCCTTCTGGATCTGCCACTGGTTTTTAAGCAACTCAAGGTCCCGGGGTGAGATGTCCAACTTCTGGCAACATTGCCTGTATGTCCTTCCCCTGCCCCTAGAGGAAACTTCCTTTGTGATTGAGAGAGTGAGGACTCTGTGTCTACCCTCAGAGGCACTGTTCAGTCTTCTGGGAAAACTGTGAGTGCATTCCCCCTGCCCCTGCACCCCCTATCTTAGTCTGTTTCAGTTTATTTCCAATAATGTATAGTTTCTGATTAAATAGGTATCCATTTCACCAGGGCAGGGGTAATCTGTGTAAGAGTGTCAGCTGTCTCCTGCTTGGTGTACACTGCAGCTTTGTGTGCAAGTCAAGACTGGGCGGTGCCCTGAATCCCCTTTCTTGCACACTTTCTTAACTTCCTGCTTTGATGGCCTCCGCAAAAAAGGGCCCTAGGGCCCAGTGTACTTTGTCTCCCTGTTAGGAGTTCAAAATGGTCCATTTTAGGCATCCCTCTTGCTGGCTTACTCTTGCAGAAATGGCCTTTGCAGGGTTTTTAAGCTTGCCCCCCCACCCCAGGTTTTGTAGAGCCTCCCCTCTCCTGCTGAAGATTGGGGACTGGATTCAATCTTCCCTTCCTGGAGGTTTCCCCAAGGAAGAGGTTCAGTCTGGCCTCAATTAATCTCAAGTGCACAGTTCCCAGCCCACCACCCTCACAGCACTCTGAGATCCACACTCTCCATTCTGTGTGGCTATATCAGGCTGGGGCAAAGAAACCATCTCACTTTGCACACCTTTGATTAAACCATCGAGGTGCACTGAGTGGGAGCAGATAGCACCCACAATCCTCTTTTCTTGTTGGCTGGGCAGCTACATGTGCAAGATCCTTGCACAGCAAGCCCCAGCTCCCCTTTAGAAAAAAATCTCTCTGCATGCCCCACTGCAGCACTGAGCCACTGCCTGGCTTTCTACACTCTCCAACTCTCCAACAAGTCAAGAGTCCACCTCTGTTCATGGCCAGTCACTGCTCTCCTCCTCCTCCAGCTCCAGGTGCAGCCAGAATCCCCCTCTACTCTCTGGCACTGTCCCAGTCAGCAGTGTCTGCCACCACAGCTAGGGTTTGCCTCCAGCTGTGTGCATGTATACAGCCTGTTTCTCCCTGGTGACTCTGCATAGTCAAGTCATTCAAGTGGCTTCAGACGCTGGATCCGTGGATTCCGCACCCTTGGAGGGAGGGAGCCACTAGGCTGCTGTCTCTGACCAGGCTCTCCTTGGATGTTGTCCTCATGGCAGCAGCAGCAGTTCCTGGTGCATGCCTGGGGACTTTCCCTATCCACCTATGAAACCCTCCTTACTGCCTGTTTTGAAGTGTGCTCTGCTCACTTTGGCTTCCAAACTTCATAGCAGCTAAGATTCTGTTGACTGTTAACTTTGTTTTTTGGAAGATCAGCTAAGTGACCAAGTTGGGTGGACGAGAAAGTGGGCTTGGCTCCCACCTACTTCGCCAACATCTTTCTCAATGTAATTATATTTTTTATTTTTCCAGTTTTACTGAGATATAATTGATGTATAATATTATATTAGTTTAAGATGTACAACATAATGATTATATGTTATATAAGATATACAACATATTTATTACATATTCTATTATGCATTACTAATGAGTAAAGATTTCCAGAAAAAGAGAGAACAGAGCAAAAGGGGAGGAAGGAATCACCATTAAATTAAAAAAAAAAACAAGAAGACATTTCCTGCAGCTAAAGCACATGTTTACAAAAGACACACATGGCTCCACACCTATCAAAGAAAAATACACCCATGCCAAAGCACCTTGTTTTGAAATTTCAGAAAACCAAGGTCACATGAAAATTCTACAGTCTTCCAGATGTAAAAATAGCTTACATACAAATATACCAATACACTCTTTTAAGTCCTTACTCATGAAATTACTAATATTAGGCTGTGTGTACATCAGGAGGATGAATCAAGCATCATGGGTGCATTTGTGTGGTTGACACTAAGGGAGAGATAAAAGCTACATAAACACCCTCCAAAGTGCAAAGTCACGATTTAATGACTCAAACTGAAAAACTAAGAAGTAGAAAAGCAATCATATGAAATTAAGCTGTGGTGGTTAAACAACAATAGTGAATTAGCTAAGAGAGTTTACTATATTTGTCTTAAGAGAGGAAAAGTAAACTAGAAATTCTAGAACTATGTAATTCTCTGTATAAATGTATAATTCTGATTTTAGAAAAATAACAAAATATCTATTTCATATTATTCATCCATAAATCAAAGCAGGAATTATATCTCTAAACAATTAATTTTGTCTGCAATATCACTGCTTTTAATATTTCAGTAAGCAAATAACTAAAATGTACAAAAACAAGTAAAATTGTTAATGAAATATGTTACATCCATAAAATAAAACATTATGCAACCATTAGATATCTGGAACAGTTTTTAATATTTAATATAGAATGCTTATTAATTGATATTAAGTAAAAGAACAAGATGTAAAAAAATCTATTTTTAAGTAATTGGAAACATTAAAATATGATTATCTTTGGAAAGTGGAATTATGTTTCTTAATATTTTCCCTCTAAATTTTCTGTATTTTCAAGTTATTTTATAATCACTATGTTTATTATATTAATAAAGTTTCAAAAGTCAAAAATCTAAGAAACTATGACTACATATTTTTCAACTGAGTTTGTAAAATGCTCACTAAATTTCCAAATTAATCAAAACCAGCAGAGAAAATTTAACTTTATGAACTTAATGTAAATGGTAAGATACTTATTATTTTTACTATTTAGCTTCAGTGGAAAAGTTTTTTTAGGTTAATAGAGAGTTCATAGCTTTCTCAGGAATGGAATTTGAGGTGAGAAATTACACTTGCTAATAGGAACCTTTCTTACATACAATTATATTGTTATTGTCACAGATTGTAATATAGTCAGAAAGAGTTATCTTTTTTTTATTACTTTAGATGGCAATTTATAGCTCACTCTTTCATATATTTTTCAATACCCAAAAAGGTGAAGGTATAATTTTCTGCAAATGTAATTTCCAAGTTATAAACCTTATTTGAACACAGAATGCATATATTCATGTACTTGCTAAGCCAAAGGTTTAATAGGAACACAGAAAGAAACACTAATAATTTATGTCTACATAATGCTACAGTTTCAAGAAGAAAATTGAAAAGCAACCAATCAGTAGTCTCTGGTGTGTTTGAGTCTTGTCACTGAGTTTCCTGCTTGATGTTTTATCGGAATTGACTAAATGAGGTCATATAGATACTGCTCTAACATTGACAGCTTGAATTGACTATAACATTATTTAGTAAAGATATGATTCCAGGCAGTAAAAATTCTGAACCTGTTGCATTTCTCTACATAGGAAGAACAAATATGTTATTAGTAAGTTCTTCCCAGGACAGACAATATGCACAACTCTATGGTGAACAATAGAGCTCAGGGAAAAAAAATACTTTATTTAGTCTTTTAGACACAACCTTAACATTTATATAATACATAACACAGGTAAATCGATGATGTGCCTAATTGTAGAAATTTGTAGAAGAGACCACGTAAATGCCAAGGGATGGAACAAGGAGGAAAGGGCATATGTATTCTACAGCTTAGCATTGCAATGCAGACAAGTTCCTTCTGGATTTCCATCAAATTCTAAAGGGGTAATTAAGTTTCTACTTCACAGTGTGCTATCTCTCCTAGTTATGCATATATGAAAAAAAGGAAAATTTTATGCATAGATTTGCCATTTTTAAAATGAGCAAAGATGTAATATACATCTTAAATACATAAACCTACAATGATAAAATTGCTGACTGAAATAAAATCATAAAAGTACCAATATAAGCAAGTGACACAAATCTTCCACTTATTAAATTACCCACAAGAAATTCACAGTAAAAGTCTGTTCTCTTATAGAATAGCTCAAATGTATATTTCTATGTCTTTTCTCAAGAGAGTAATTGAAAGCAAAGTTATTAAAAGTAATCATTTGCTTAACTTAACTGAATTTGTCATAGACATATTGAATTTTTGGTATAGTATTTGCTTATAATTTTCTCTCTTTCTGTATCTTCCATTCAGCTTAATTTAGTCCATGTAGGAAAAAAAATAAAACCTTAACCTCTCTTCTTTGTGAGAATGTCACATCAGCAAAACTGGCACTAAGTCCAAAGGGTAGAAATTATTTTGATCATGCAATTGACTTATTTATTGAAAATAAATGGCTTTCCTTGTCATCTAAGGATCATCTTAACATTAACTGTGTTATTTTTTACAGTCTTGCCACTACTTAAAAGTAAAAAGGATAATTCAGAAACATAGTAAAAATATTCTGCTAGTTTGCCTTTCCTCAAAGGTCATTGATGGATAAATTGGAGTTGGTAAACAGATTATTTGGCTTCTGTTAATATGTCAGTATGGTGAGAATCAATTCTTGTGAAGCTGTAATGTTCACATATACCATCAAGTTTTTTCCAAGATGGAATTCTAAAACTACAAAATTTGTTTATATACCCAGGAAACATGAGAAGCAATTTTTATTTCCAAAACTACGAGTTGAAATCAGTACTCTGAGTAGAATTTGTGAAGGTCGGTATTATTTTTCCTTTAAGTAACTTAAAATATTTAATGTTTAGTCACAATATTATAAATTCTCCTATTAGAGAGTTACTTCTAAGATATGTTGTATAAATAATAAACATTTATTGAATATCTACTGTATGTGAGGAATTGTGATGTACTTTTGAGGGATCGTCATTCTTAAGCTGTTCTTATGCAAAGTTCCTATGGTGGTACTAGCTAATGCCTTATGTCTTTAAAGTATACCCACCTTAGAGAATGTTGACATGTCATTAACTGAGCAGGTCTACAAAAATGATTCAGTTTTCAGGTATCAGTTGGGAGAATGAGTTGAAAAATAACAATAAAAGGGTAATGTTACATACTAGTTATGAAGTTTAATATTCTTTAACATTTTGCATAAAACACTCCATGAATGCTATTTGAATGAACAAATTATCATGGAGTATTGACTTAGAAAGGGGGAAAAGATTATTGTAGATATAAATTTTGGAGCTCAAGACTTAAAAAATGGCACAGTACAGTTGATAATATCCATCAGAAGTCTCTAAATTGGAGATAAAAATTAATTCAAAGAAGACCTAAAAATTATTCTTCTCAAATGATTCAAAAAAATTCATTAGGAGGGAACATTTCTAAGATTTTTAAAAAGGCCAGCAATATCCTAATTTCAAAATCAGATAAATGCACTACAAAAAAAATTATAGGTTCATATCCCTGATGAATGTATATGCTAAAATACTCAACAAACGCCGGTGGCGTAAGGTGCATTATAGACAGAACTGCTGGCAGAGGCCATTGTTCCTTTTCTGAGTCCTCCTTCCACAAAGCCACCAAGTCTGAGATTCCATCACTCTGGCTCGTACTCTTTGCCCCACCATGATGATTCCCTGAGGCTCTGCCTCACCCAAATTATGGGCACACCAAATCTGTTAACAGTGATTTTTCCATATGAATGTCTTATCTTAGATTATGCTCCAGATCTTCCTATATCCTGAAGCAGCTAGACTCAGTGAGCCCATGTTCTTCTTGCTAAGTTGCCCCAGGCCCAGCACTAGTAGCAGCAGGCCTTGATTCACAGCCTGGCCACACTTGGGCACCTCCAAGCCCAGCAGAGTAGCACTATCTGCAGATCACTTTATAGCTTATTCCAAGTGGCCCCATATAAAACACAGGCAGTGGCTGACCTTGGCCTGTACCTACCAGAAACTCCAGAGCCTATACACCCAGTAGACAGCCATGGACAACATCAGAAAACCACCACCCAACGACCTCCACAAGTGACACACTTAAGGAGCAGACTCATTGGGCACCAGAGCCCTGCTTAAAGAAGTCCTGCTCTGTGGAGTGGGCTCCAGCACAGCTGATCCTCCATGGAGGGTAGAGGTTGGTTGTCAATGGACGCAGGCAGTCCTTACAGTTGATTGGCCTGAGTGAATCCCTCCCATTGACATGAAAACAGCTATCAAGGCTCAACTACAAGAGGAGGGTATACTAAGCCCACACAGAGGGCACACCTTAAGTGCCCAGCTTGGGTGATAAGGCAGGCTGTGTCACTGGACCATACACGACACCTACTGCATTAGGCCATACTACCAAGACAAGTAGTTATAGAAGCTCTACCATATACATTAAAAAAAATACACACACAGGTAGGCTGCCAAAATAAGGAGACAAAGAAACATGGTCGAAATGAAAAAAAAAAAAAAAAAGACAGATCAAAACTCTAAAAAAAAGAACTAAACAAAATGGAGATGAGCAATCTTTCATGTACAAAGTTCAAAACACTGATCATAAGAATCCTCAAGGAACTTAGTGAGGACCTCAACAGCATAAAAAAGATCTAGCCAGAAACAAAGAATACATTAATTGAAATAAAGAACAATTTACAGGGAAACAATAGTAGAGTGCACAAAGCTGAGATTCAAATCAATGATTTGGAATATAAGGAAGCAAAGAACAACCAATCAGAACAGATAAAAGAAAAAAGAATCCAAAAAAATGGTGATAGTGTTAGGAGCCACTGGGACAACTTCAAGCATTTGCATCATAGGGTTGCCTGAAAGAGAAAAGAAAAGAGCAAGAAAATGGAAACCTATTTGAAAAAATAATGAAAGAAAATTTCCCTAATTTGGTAATGGAAATAGACATGCAAGGTCAGGAAGCACAGAGACTCTCAAACAAGATGGATGCAAAGATCCACATGAAGGCACATCGCAATTAAAATGCTAAAGGTTAAAGATAAAGAGAGAATCTTAAAAGCAGCAAGAGAAAAGCAGTTAGTTAGCTACAAGAAAATTCCCATAAACTGTCAGCTGATTTCTCAGAAGAAACTTTGCAGGCTAGAAGCGATTGGCAAGAAATAGTCAAAGAGATGAAAAACAAGGACCTACAACCAAGATTATTTTACCCAGCAAATATATCATTTGGAACTGAAGGACAGATAAAGAGTTTCCCACATAACAAAAACCTGAAGGAGTTCATCATCACCAAACCATTATTATATGAAATGTTAAAGGGAATTATTTAAGAGAAAGATCAGAACTATTAACAATAAAATGGCAATAAATACATATCTATCGACGACAATTGAATCTCAAAAACACACTAAGCAAACAAGATTAACAGAGACAGAATCATGGACACAGTGTTTTGATGGTTGTCAGATGGTAGAGGTGTATGGAGTAATGGGTGAAGAGGTGACAGGATTAAGAAGTATGAATAGGTATACAGAATATCCATGTGGATGTAAAGCACAGAGCAGGAAATGGAGTATAGCCAAAGAACTTATAACCCGTGATCCATGTACATGAACCATGTTGTGGGGATTTCCTGAGGGAGTGGGGGTGTGCTGGGTAGAGAGGGAAAAAAGGAGGAAATTGGGACAACTGTAATAGCATAATCAATAAAATATTATTTAAAAAAGAAAAACAGGGGAACAGGGGAAATATGGAGTATTTTGAGTGGTCAGTGTCTTTGGGAATATAGTAGTCAGCTTTTTTACAACAGTGGTGCATAACTAACCACACTAAAGGCTAATGGTTTGCAACAAAAAAACATTTATTCTGCTGTGCATGGTGTACAGGTTGATTGTGATTTGCCTGATTTAGGTTAAACTCAGCTGTGTTGCCATCTCAGGATATCGCTTGGCTGGGCTTTTTCTCCAGCTGCAGGTTGAATTTGAGATTTCTCTACTGTTTTTGCTGCAGTCTAAGCTAACAAGGAAGAGTTATCTATAGCATGCTTTTTTCATGACAACAGAGGTTAACTGAGCAACCACATTTAAAGCCCCTGTTTGTGTCACACTCCCATTTCCTCGGCCAGAGCAAGTCAGATGAACAAGCCCAACTTTAAGGACCTATGAAGTATACAGGGTCTGTCAGAAGTAACACCATTGAGTGTGGTTGGTAGGGTACATGAAAGTCTCACACAAGATGGACAGCAATTTGAACATTTCACCTAAACATCATATGGTGTGCCTGAGTATGATATTGTTATGTTACAGAATTACATCCTCATGATTTTGTAATAAAAGATTTTTATGTAATAAAAGGAGGTGTTATTTGTACTGGACCCTATATATTTCATACACAGTGGGTGTGGGATGGAAAGAACATTTGCCAAAATACAATGCAAATTATCACAGAGGAAATATAGGTCCCACTTTTGAAGATAAGTTGAGGGTCATTTCTCAGTAAATATGGTAAAGACTTAAAAAATATAAAAACCACCTGCTTATCATCTTTTCCAGTAAATTATTTAATATTACAAATGTAATATCTGCCCTCTTATTCTTTATTTCTATCTTTCTGATGCCTCATTCTTGCAGACTTCTTATCTTACTGCAAAAGTTACCATCATTTTCAGTTTTGTCATATTCTTCTTAATTTCTGTCCCATGTACATGTACATGTGTTCTGACTATCTTATTGCTAGAACCAGGTTTCCCAATAGTACAAAGGATGGTGTCTTAAAAGGGAGGTCAGAGTCCACACACAGCTGATGGGGTAATAGGTGATTATTCTGCAGGCTGTGATTGTAGACGGCTGTAGTCTGGGGTGTTGCAAACTACAAGGAAAGTAAGTGAAACAATTGGTTTTCATGAGAAATCTCTACAAGTTGCATCCTCACATAAGCAGCAAGTGCAGAACAGATGAGTGTAGTGTGACTGATCACAAAATGTTGCAATTTAATTTACTGCAGCAAAAAACGAAAAGAAACTGTTAATATTTTTACATATTTATATGAAAACATCATTTTAAAAGTTTCTTAACCTTTAATATAATTTAAGTAAAAAAATAAATAAAATGAGTAGGCTAGCCTGATTTGTAAAGAATGGGTTTCAGTAACTATTTAAGGAGCATCCAGCATAATTTTGATAATATGAACAGAGAAAAAATTATATCTCCTGAAAAGTGGCTAAATAAATATGTAATATTATATATTTCAGATATATTAATATTTGTTAATCTACTTTCCTGCTGGTGGCCTTACAGATGATTTTCAGTTTGGGCTATTATGAATAAGTGTTTTTGAACATATATTTTCATTTCTCTTGGAATAAAATTGGTGGGTAATGGGAGCTGATGTGTATTTAAATTTGTGAGAAACTACCAAATAATTCTCAATGAGGTTCTATCATTTTATTCCAATTGTGATGCTAAAATTCCTATCTCCATCTTGCCCTCATTTTATTTTATCAGTCTTTTTTAAAATTTATTTCAGCTATTCTAGCATGTGTCTGGTGTATAGTGGTTTTAATTTCCATGTCTCCTATAAGTAATGATAGCAAGGTGGTGAAAGACAAATACTATATGATCTCACCTATAGGTGGAACCTAATCAACAAAACAAACAAGCAAGCAAAATGTAACCTGAGACATTGAAATAAAAAACAAACTGACAGTAACCAAAGGGGGGAAGGGGATAATAGGGAAAGAAGGGGAAGGGTCATCAAGGAAGATGTATAAAGGACCATGGACAAAGACAACTGGGGGGAAGGATTGAATGTGGGGGGTGGGGGTGGGTAGGGCAAGGTAGAGTAATAGGGGGAAATAGAGACAACTGTACTTGAACAACAATAAAATTTTTTTAAAAAACCTTTTCCTGGTGTTTACTGAGCATTTGAAGTGTCTATTCAAATCTTTTTACAATTTTTTTATCAGATTGCTCATTTTATTATTGATCAGTTTTTTTGTTGTTGTTGTTCTACGCATAATCTGGAAACAAGACAGACAGACTATTGACAGATACATTTAACTGCAAGTATTTTTCCATGCTGTGTATTGCATTTTCTGAATGGTATCCTTTATAGAGAGGGAAATTTTTAAATTTTGATAGTGCTTCATTTACCAATTAGTTTTATTCATGGTTAGTGATTTTCCTGCCCAGTTAAGTATGTCATTTTTCTACCCTCAAAACAAAAAGCTACTGTCTTCTGGGTTTTTTTTTCCTAAAAATTTTTGGATCTGAGTTTAACATGTAGGTCAATGACCCAGATTTTCTTGTACAGGATGAAGTAGATATTGAGGATTTGTTGTATTTTCTTTCCTTCTTTTTTCCCTTTCTTTTTTTTTTTTTGACTGATGCAGTTATCCAGTTGTACTAGCAAAATCATCTGTTAAAAACATTCAGTTCTCTCTGAATTGACCTAGTATCTTTATCAAAAATCAAATTGATTAATCTAAGTGTATACAGGATATTTAGGGTGGGTTTTTCTTACACTATCTTCCTTTATCCTTTTTTGATCTCTTTAATCTAAGGTCTTCCTTAAATTTTCAAATTATTAATATTTACCAAATGTCTTACCTAAGGTTCTTGACTCAAGTACTCTACCACCCAATTAATATTCTAAAATGAATTTCAACTTATAGGCAGAAACTGTAATAAAGACTTTTGTACCAACATTCTGGAGGTTAAACTCAATTTCATTAAATACCAACATTTAAAATATAACTTGTAGTAAAACCTTTGATACTTACCTCAAAGACATACTTCAAGATATCTGTAATAGAAATGTTAATTATCAAATGATACCCCTACATATATTTTCCAGATAATCTATTGAAAAGATTATAAAACCAAAGGTTTCCACATATAGAGTGGGAGTTATTAATATGCATTATCTTCAAAAGATTTACAAAGCCAGTAGTAGTGTATGATATTCGTTTTTATATGTGTGCTTTTAGATATGAATTATCTTTATATCATAACAATTTATACATCAATATGGTACTCATATCCAGGATAGTTTCTGTGAACATAAATAATTTCTTCCATATCCAAAATATTAAGTAATAAACCAAGGAAGTATCACAAGAAATGCCTAAGGAGTCACGATGACTAAATGTAATGTGATATGATATTCTGCATAGGATTCTAGAATCAAAACTGCCATTAGGTAAAAACCTAGGAAATATGATGAAAGTATTAATATTAATGAATAAAAAGTGCATCAATTTCTGTTCATTCATTGTGACAAATGTATCAAACTAACATGACATGTTAAGAACAGAGGGAAATAGGGAAATCTCAGTATTATATCTGAAATTTTTCTGTAAATTAAAATTATTCTAAAATAAGCTTTTTATTTTTTTTAAAAAAGTAGACTCACCCTGGCTGGTGTAGCTCAGTAGATTGAGCGCAGCTTGCAAACCAAAGGGTTGCTGGTTCGGTTCCCAGTCAGGGCACATGCCTGGGCTGCAGGCCAGGTCCCCAGTAGGGGGCACACAAGAGGCAACCACAGGTTGATGTTTCTCTCCCTCTCTTTCTCCTTTCCTTCCCCTCTGTCTAAATATAAGTAAATAAAATATTTAAAAGAAAGTAAACCTAGGGAAATCTCATATTGTACTTACTAAAATTTTTCCTTAGCTATGTATAAGATTATTCAATATTTCCAGTTTAATAAATACTCATGGCATAAATCTTAACATTGGCACATAAATTTGTATGGGACTCTTGCTCATGGTAGTCATTAATCATTTTTTTATTCTTTGTAGCATTGGTAAATATGTAAATATGATATATTTCATTTTTTTAATATCAGGAAATTAAGAAAGGTAACTTTTTTTCTTTATATAGACTTTTTTAGTCCACTATAAAATCATTTAGCATGTTGTAAGATGTAAATGAACCTTGGCTACTCAGAGTTATTTCTTTATTATGATTTTTTAAAGATATGCAACTTTACACCAATTATCAAGATAATTAGTCCCATTAACTGCATCAACTGTAAAACTGATTTAACTAATAAAAATAAAAGAATGATAAAAACACAAACCATATCATAGCAAATTTCCCAGCACCTTGTTTTCTAAAGCCTTCACTGCTTGTGGCAAACTGCAAAGCAATTAAAGACCACAGTGGCACAGATGGACCGTTGTGAATATCAGTGGAGCTGCACTTCCACAAAACTAGAAGTGATGGACAAAATGCCAATAAAACCCACACTTCTGATGTCAAAGTCTTGTTCTAATTTTCATCCTTGCTTTCTTTACTTTTTGAGGTATAATTGAGAAATAAAATTTTAAATGCAATTCTTGATGATTTGATATACATATACATTGTGAAATGATTACTACAATCAAATTAATTAACCTGTCCATTCCCTCCCATAGTTATCCTATTGTGTGTGACATAAACAGCTTAAGATCTACACTCTTAGCAAATTTCAAGTATGCAGTTCAGTATTACTAACTGTGGTCACCATGCTGTATGTTACAGCCTCAGATTTATTCATCTTACAGCTGAAATTTGTACCCTTTGACCCACGTCTTCTTGTTTCCCCCACCACTCAGTTCCTGGCTAAGTCTCTGTACTATGTACTTGATTTCTGAATTCCCACTGGTCCATTTTTTTCCATGGCCATAATCCATCAGGTTTTATAACGAAACACTCACTTCTACTCCAAAATGTGTCCAGGTATCTTTTCTTGAATGTGTTATATAGATACAACTGAAAATTTAGCTGTTATTTAAACCACTTCAATGAAAGCAGAAACTTCCAACCTTGAAAAAAGTCAAATTGTATCTGAAGTATTTAGGTCATCTACTTGGCTGTGGTTATGAACCAGAGTAGATTTCAGGAGTTTTTTGAGGTTACACAGACACAAATAAGAAAATAAAGTATATGAATATGTAATATGAATAACCATATTGTGAATTTATGTATAAATTATAAGAACTTAGACTAATGTCTTTAAAATGACCTTATTGATATTTCTAGCCTAAAAATAGTCATATCAACTTTTCTCATCTGCCTTGCAGAAAATGTCCAAAAACAGCCTCAAGCTAGAAATAATTCAATAGTCATGATTTTTTTTTAGATATATTGGTGTGTATGCCTCTAGCCAGCTCCAAACATTAATACCTTAGTTTACATTTGAGAAGAATTCTACTAGGTAATTTTAGTACCTTATATGCATATGCATTAATATACTTTTAAACCACAGAATCCCTAATCCCAAATAATTCACATCCTCTGACTGGTAAAGTTTTTCATTCATATTTAAATATTTTAAAATGGTAGTAAATTATTACTTCTTTTCATTTTTATGTCATTCCATGCACCAACATTCACTTGAATTTTTTCTCCTTAACAATAATCTCGATAGTGATCATAGAGTGTACATATAGACTGCAGTCATCTTTTCTTTCTAACTATATATTAACATTCCTAGCATTAAATATGCCTGACTCTTCAGAGTATTCCATTTTAGTGATAATTTGCTATTTTTATATCATCTCTTTTAAAGTTTTCTCTGAATAGTTACTTAACTAGCATATTTCATTGATAGTTTGCATTTGTCATTGAAACTAGTCTGTAAGTTTGTCATTTTAACTTCCTTATTATCTCAGTAAAATCTGCCAGTGTTTGCAATAGACCTTGCATGTATATATAAAATGAATTTGTGTTTGTCAAAACTACCAATCAAAATACATGGCTAAATATCTAAATTAAATTCTATGTACTAGTCAATTCCAACTCCTGATTTTCTCAACAAATTACTATTTAAAAGAACTTTTTTAATGGGTTCAGGTAATCCACATTGGTTATTAATTGAATTAAAACCTTTGATATAATAATTTTTGCAAGAGAAAGGTATAACTCTAATTCAAATTGGTAATCAAAATATAATTCATATTTAGTTGTATGTGTGTTTATAAAGATATATATGTCTTTGTTAACATTTCATAGAATCACAAATTGTCAGGTTTAAGAAACAACTTATTTATAATTTGATCCAACCATGTATTAAATGTTTGCATTTATACTACCTCTTGGCAAATGATATCTAAAGCTATAATAAATTTGGGTCTTGGAAACTGTCACTCAAAATGAATGAAAATTTGCTAGGATTTCCCCTGGAAGAATCTTTTCTGTATAATTAAATTTATTAAGGTGACGGTTAATAAAATCATATACCATATTTTGCCATGTATAATGTGCACTTTTTGCCCAAATTTTTGAGGAAAAAATAAGGGTGTGCATTATACATGAGTAGTACTAAAACATGGGTGCACATTATACACAGTAAAATACAGTAGGTTTCAAGTGTGTATTTCTATGATATATGATCTGCATACTGCACTGTGTGCCCACCACCCAAGCTCAAATCATCTTCTGTCACTAGGTATTTGCTCCCCTTTCCCTTTTACTACCACTCAGTCCTTCTGGTAACCACTGTACTGTTGTCTGCATCTATGAGTTTCAGTTTTACGTCCCACATACAAGTGAGATCATATGGTTCTTAGCTTTTTCTGACTGAATTATTTCTTAACAAACTATATAACTCATATAACTTGAGTTATATGTTTACATTTCTTTATTTGAAATCTTCGAAGCCATCTGTGTCTTGGAATTTTGAATTGTTAAAGTTTTGGAAAGATAACATACAACAGATCCAGCAGGATGAGGGGCAGCTCTTCATAGTCATATATTTCTGTAGCACACATATGCGTTCACAGTAAATGCCATAAAGAACATAAACATCCTCACAACAGTTTAAGTCAGGTTTTGCTGTCAAACAAGTACAGCTCAGATTAGGTTTTCTCATCAAGTGAATTATGAAAAATGTTTCTGTTTTCTGAGCTTTTGGCATTTCAGAATTACAAAATTCTGGCTCATTATCTTTCTTTTTAAAATAACTATTATAAAAATAATAACTATATTATTTTATATAATCTAATGCAATATAAATTTTGAATCAAATATTGTTTTGTGGTTATATATAATAATTTATTGCTGCATATCTACTTGTGCTAAGGATAATAGATATTTTTCAGAGACCAGTAAAAAGATGACTATTAACATTCATCCAGATTTTTCTAATTCAAGCAAAGGCCCTCAAGCTAGACATAAGGTAGAAGAACAAGTCTCTGTGCACTGTGTAAAAGACTTTACATTTCTCGTGTCTTTGCCCCATTAGAAAAATAAAGTTTGATTACACCTCTCAGTATTGTATATTTATACATGATATACAAGTCTTTATATAATATACATGCTTTAAAACACGAAGATATAAATTTAAAAAATGAAAAAACAAATCCATTCAAACTGTTTAATATTTCCCAATACTTAATGGATAACTTTGAATATCTGCTATAATTTAAATCCTTTTGGAATTGACTGACAAAACATATGCATACTCCATATCCTCTGTCTCATGGCCCAAACTTAGACCCCTGGGTCAGGAGACAGCACAGCAGAGTGGTATTTCCCAAACGACGGCTTATGTGACCCTGGCGGTACCTGAGTTGATTTTAGGTAATACATGGGGGCACATGTTTTATTGAATAATTATTTAGTAATTTCTATTTATTTAATAAATTTTATTTAATATCCCCATTAAGTTTATTTTAACATTTATTAAAAAGAATTATAAGCCCTAGCCTGGTGGTTTAGTTGGTTGGATCGTCACCCCATACACCAAAGGTTATGGGTTCGATCCCTGGATCAGGGCTCATAGGGGAGGCAACCAATTGATTTTTCTCTCTCACATCAATGTTTCTCCTTCTCTCTCTCTCTCCTTGCCTCTCTCCCTAAAATCAATAAACATATACTTGGTGGGGATTAAAAAATAGAAAAAATAATTATAATTAACACATTAAATGATTTTATTAACATCCCCATTGGTGTGAAAGATATACCTTTAAAACCTGAATCAATACAAAGAAACATACTAATTTAAAAATAATATCACAGGCATTTTATGACTATAACAAGAATAGAAATTATGGTATGTACATAAGTGAAACTGGGGAAACAAAACCTAGGGGCTAAGAATGTAGATTCTGGAATCAGTCTGCCTAAATTTGATGATTGCCTGAGATAATGCATGGAAAATAGCTAGTAGAGTGCTTGACTCAAAGTGAAAATCCAGAGACTGCTAGTATTAAATGAAAACACAGTAATCATTTATTCAGCTGTCTCTTTCTTTAACTTACTGGGCTTAAGCCCAGAGACAAAGGCAAATAGCATGTAAAAAGTCTTAATGTAAAGTATTAATAACCTCTGGACTAGGATTTTCCTCACCCACGATTAGTGCACAAAGAAGTATAACTCCCATTCAGTGGGTTACAATGATTAAGCCACTCAAAACTAACCATTTATTTTAATCCAGGCCATGTTTGATTTGGTGCATATTGTGTACTTTTTTTCTTTAAATTGATTTGTGGAAAGTATGGACCCCATAATGTTGGCAGTGCTGAAAATGCTGACAAAGAGACAAGGGGTAACCTTGCTCTTTTCCTCCCTCCCACAACTATCATGGACTCATTCATTAAAGTAAGAATGTGACAGTGAGGGGTGAGTTCATCACAGCCCAGGCTGCTGTTAAGGAAGCTCAGAATTACACATCTTGGACTTTCAAATCATCCCCCATCCTCTGGATTCTAATTTTCATAGGACTGTACAGTGCTTGTTCTGCTCCTTATGTTAACCACACCCCATTCCTTCTGTCCTCTGAAACTCAAGCCAAGTTTCAGCAGAATCACTTTTATCCTCAATCTTTCTATGAGAATTCCCTCCATCTTCTTGCTAGAACTAAAACCCAGTGCTCCCCTAATAGCACCACCTTCTTCAAGTCCCTGTTTACTGTCTCACACGTTTCATAGCTTAGATCTGGAGGCATAGTCTATTTGCCATTTCTCAGAGCTACCAGACATGATCTTTCTTAGGGCCTTTGTATTTGCTGTTCCTTCTACCTCGAATACTCTACCACACTCCTCTCTTCACATCCACATGGCTACGTTCTTCAGTTCCTTTATGTGAACCTTCTCACTGAGCTTTTTCTAGCTCCTATCTAAAATATCAGCCTCCCTTGTACACCTCCGAGCTTCCCCTCCCTGCTTTATTTTATTATCTTAGAACAACATGATCAGGTCAGGAAATAATGAAAGCTTGAAAGATGCTTGATTTTGTGCTGCAGATATTACAGCCATCATTAACAGCCATTTGGCCAGTGCCTGCTGTGTGCCAGGTTCTATGCTTTATACCAGATACACAATGGTAAAAAGATGGAGTTCTTAACTTCTGGAGTTTGGAGACTATTTGTTTGCAAGCCTTACTACATTTCAGCTGTTTCTCATATTGTCACTGTAATTTGTAAAGCAATTCTTACCTGATCTCTTTTCTTCAGCATTTTCCCTTCTATTTTCCCCATATTACCATAGCAATTGATCTAAAGCACAAACCTGAATTATTTCCTCATCTTAAAAATATGGAGTTTCCTCCTCTTGGACTGTCCTGCTTCACATATTTACCAGATCATCTTTAACTCACCAATATTCAATATTAGGTATAGTATTACCATATTTGAGTATATTTTTCTCTCCAGATTTTATAATATATAAAAATTAGACTTTGTTAGATGCCTTTTATCTCTGCTCTCATTGTTTTCATTATATTATCTACCACTCCATCAAAAACCATTGGTTGAATCCCATTTACAATTGTATCACAAGGAATAAAATAAAGTGGATCCACAGTTCTCAGACGTAATTTGTTCCAGAAAACTGTTCAAGAAGTGATTTGTTTGAAAACCATACCTCCTTCATTTGTCACCTAAGGGATATGTGACTGATCACACAGGTATCAGCATGAAAGGGCTGTTGGATAGAGGGATAGAGGATTGAGACCTGAAGTTTTCTTAGATAACTGAGACCTTTTTTTTTCCATGAAGGACTTGGTCAAGAAGGAATTGTTCAAGAACCAAGATGTTTGAGAACCAAGGTTGAACATACGTAGGAATAAATTTAACAAAGGAGGTGAAAGACATATACTCTGAAAACTATAAGACACTGAAGAAAGAAAATAAAAATAACACAAATAAATGGAAAGGTATATTGAGTTATTGAATCAGAAAGATTGATGTAATTTAAATTACCATACTACCCAAAGAAAGCTATAGATTCAATGAAATCCCTATCAAAATACCAATTACATTCTTCTCAAAACTAGAACAAAAAAATCTTAAAATTGATATGGAATCACAAAAAGACCGTTAAATTCAAAGCAATCTTGAGAAATAAAAATGAACTGGAAAGATCACACTCCTTGATTTCAAACTATATTACAAAGCTATAATAATAAAAACAGCATGGTACTAGCACAAAAAAGAGAAACATAGATCAATGAAACAGAATAGAAAGCACAGAAATGAACCTTTGCTTATACTGTCAATTAATTTATGACAAAGGAGAAAAAAACTACACAATGGAGAAATAACAGCCTCTTCATCAAATGGTGGTGAGACAATTGGACAGATACATGAAAAAAATGAAAATGAACTACTCTCTTATATCATATACAAAAATAAACTCAAAATGGATTAAAGACTTAAATATAATGTCTGAAACCATAAAATTCCTAGGAGAAAATATAGGTAGTAAACTATTTGGCATTGGCCCGAGTAATTGCTTTTGTGATATGTCCCCTCAAGCAATGAAAACAAAAGCAAAAATAAACAAATAGGACTTCATCAAACTAAAAAGCTTCTGCACAGCAAAGAAAATTATCAACAAAATAAAGACAATCTACTAAATGGAAGAATATATTTGCAAATAATATATCTAATAAAGGGTTGGTATCCAAAATGTGTAAGTAACTTGTATAAGTCAAACACACACACACACACACACACACACACACAACAAACTGATTAGAAATTGGGCAGAGAACATGAAGAGACATTTCTCCTAAAAAGACATATAGATGGAAACAGACATATGAAAAGATTCTCAACAACATGAATCACCAGGAAATGCAAATCAAAACCACAATCAGATACCACCTCATACCAGTCAGAATGCTATTAACAAAAAGTCAGCAAATAATGTGTTCGCAAGGATGTGGAGAAAAAGGAACACTTGTGCACTGTTGGTAAGACTGCAAATTGGTATGGGACTATGGAAAACAGCATGAAGATTCCTCAAAAAGCTCAAAATAAATCTACCATACAACTCAGCATTTCCACTCCTGGGTATTTATCCAAGAAAACGAAAAACAAAGAAACAAACAAAAACCCAAAAATACTAATTCAAAAAGATATATATATATATATATATATATATATATATATATACCCCTATGTTCATCGCAGCATTATTTACAATAGCCAAGATATGGAAGCAACTTAGGTGCCCACTGATAAATGAATGGATAAAGAAGATGTTTTATGTATATATATACACAAATATATAAAAAAATATATACAAATATATATAACATCTTCTTTATATATATAAACATCTTCTTTATCCATTCATATGTATGAATATTATACAGCAATAAAATAAAATAAAATCTTGCCATTTGTGACAACATGGATGCTAAGTAAGAAAAAAAATACCAGATGTGTGCACTTACAAGTAGAATCTAAAACAAATGAAAACACAAAGCAAAACAAAAACAGACATAGAAATAATGACTAAATGAGAGGAAAGGGGTGGTGGGACAGGTGAAAAAGGTAAAGGGGAATATAGTCAATAATATTGTGATAAGTTGCCCAGTGACATGATTGCTCGAATTAGTGGTTTGATCACATTGCAAGGTATAAAATGTTGAATCATTATATCATATACCTTAAACTGATATAACTAATCTAATATCATATACCAACTTTACTTAAATTTAAAAAAAATAAGTGGTTGAGTGTCTATGGTACCTATGAACTTAGCTGTCTTTGATTTCCCCATCAAATAACACTGACATTTAATAAATGTTTGATTAAAAAGTAGCATATTGTATGTTCTTCCCTATGAGTATATTTCCACGGGGATGAATGGTGAGAGCTCATGAGACCTGGGTACTGAGCTCAAGTGCACAGGTAAAAGAATTCAGGAAATAAACATTGACTATGCTTAGCATTCCTATTACGACCATAACTGCAAGCCTCTTCATAAAGGATAACCCAGAAGATGAGGAAGAGGCTGCTAGATATTCCCATTTATAGATACCTATATTAAATGAGAAAGGAAAATGTTTGGAACCATAGAAATTTAGAATGAGAAGAGACCTTGAAATGATATAGCTTCACAGATAAACTCCATATTACAGGGAAAGAAGACTCAGAGATTAAGTGCCTGCATCAATGTCATACAGCTGGTGCATTTAAGAATCCTCATTTAAATTCATATAATGAAGAGTTCTTACTATATGAACCTGTACTCAATTTCTGAGAAGTGAAATGACATGTAATTTCATATAGGTGCCTTTGAATGTGATACACTTTGGAACTATTTATGCCTTTATTACCACCTATGCCACTGCTATGAATCAGTCTAGCACTATAAAAATTCCACATGCTTGGGAGAAAAACAGGTTTATTATCTCAGGTGTTCTCCTGTCCTGTTTTATCTGCTTTATTCTCCTAATCTTTTATTTGACCACTTAACTATAATCAAATATATTATTTTCCCACTGCCATCACTTTGTTTCTTCAAGATTTCCTGTTAGACTACTCTTTAATTCTATTTTCACTTTCTTCGTTTTAACTTTTTTCTTTACGATTGTCTTTGCAAGTTGTATTCTTCTTAAAAGGAAGAAGATAGTTCGTAACAGGGGCTTATGTTTTCTTTCTAGTTGGCCTGGAGTGTAATACCACTGGCTTCCAGGCTCCTGGTTCCAGCAATGCTTGTGCAGAAGTGCATTTGGTTGTCCATATTTCTTTCATATACTTCTTCTCAACAGGCCCCAGCCTACCTATAGATACACTTACAGTGGGATTTCTTAACTCTTGAGGCCCTAACAGCCAGTTCTTATGGTGAAAAGAAGCCCCAGTAGAAACAAAAATCTCAGAATAATTCCCTATAAATTCCTAATATCATAGATTTATTGGAGTCTTTGTGACTATGGTTTATCTCAAGGGAGAGCAAAATCTGTACATGAAGCAAGTGAATTTAAGTCACGAAAGTATCCAAAGATCCACTTTCTAGGTGGTTTGTGTGAAATACTCTTCCTTTCCCTCTCCTGTGGCCAACCATTCTGGAATCTGTCCACATTGTGGAGTGAATGCTTCTTTCCTGGAGCCTCCTGTTACAGTCCTCATCCACCATTTGTTAACACACACCAACAAGAACATCCCTTTTAAATGTAGTTTCAGCCTTTGCTGGGTGTCAACATGTTTATTCCTACTTTAAGGGCATTTTCCCTTTTTTCTCTATCATGGGAATTCAAATATGTAAAATCAATTAAAAGAGGCTATTTCTGAGCATGTGCTGTATTAAATGGGAACCATGTTATTAGTTCATAATACATATTTAATATAGTAACAATAATTAGTTTTAGATACTATTAAAGAAGTTTTAAAGCCCCTTTTAATAAGGCAAATATGCTAGAGTCCCTGGTAACAGGCAATGCTGTTAATAGCAAAGGTTTTGTTAGCTTTCTGGATTTTTTTTTGATTGTAGGCAGTTGAAAATGCTTATACTCTCACACTTTTTTTATGTCTTTGGGGAGTAGGCTCATTCTACTCTTAATGTGATGCAATTCCACACGATATTCCTCTTTTATATATCATGCCTCAAATCTACATAACTTGGACATTAGGTGAAAACAAATTGCTTAGTGATCAATAAGATCTACCTCCTTTTTTCTGATTTGATGTAAAAGCAAAGGTGTTTTTCACATATTTCATTGGATTTTAGGAGATAGATGCTTCAAACTTATCTATACCTTTGTTATTGTTTCTTTAATCATATTCAGAATCACTGGCAACATCTTGAGCTTTCTCTTAGGTTTTATGGAGAAATAACAGGCTCTCTCAAATACTTCAGCTTCATATATTACTGTGTACTAAGTGGTTAAAATTCTTGTTTCTATTTTCTTCTACATTTCTTTCAAAGCTTAACTTTCTTGGAAGCTTTAATTGGCCCATTTTTACTCCTTTTTGACATCACATAATTATTGGTTTCTCTTGTAGAAGAAAAACATTAGACTCTTACTGTTAAATATAAAATATTTTATTGTGGAACCTCTGTGAGCACTTCAAATTGGCTTCTTGTGTTATATGTGTGGAATCAGCACTGCACAGTATGACCCCATGTAGTATTCTAGTATTTTAAACAGAGCTTTTCCATTCAGTGTCCCAGATAATCTCTTGGTTAACTTACGTACCTCTCTAACCTTCCTGCTATCTTTATTGCAATGACCTTGAGGCTATATTCACTTCTGGCCAATTAAGCTATAAATCAGAATTTATCACTAATAGTGATGCAATTATAGTCTGTAGTAAAATTGCTCGGCAAAGAGAGATATCTGTATACATTTAGGTTTTGTTTATTTGCCAAAATACAGACAAAATTAGAGAAACTGCAGCTGGCTCCACTCCCTCAAAAAAGTCTATCAGGCATATTTACACTGTATTCTCTTTCTAAAAATATATGCCTCATCCTATATTATTTTTATATCTTGTGAATGATTGACTTAGAGATTAAACTTTATTACACATAAAAAGTAAACTTATGGGTACAATATTAAACTATACCTAACCTTGTAAAACACAAAGCTCTGCTATTTGCTAGTCTATAGTGTTTAAAATTGTTGCACCTGCATTAACTGTACTGACACTGCCAAAAGCACAGGTTTGAATGGTTAATTGCTTTTCTGTTTGTTGGATGAAACAGGCCAGCTGTGTTGAACCTGGTCATGAGATGTTCTCATTTACATTTGTAATTTGTGTGAGCTCTAGTCAACATAGGCACCAAAGTGGCAGCTCTCTACAAGGCGGTCAGAAATGCAAGTGGACATAGGACAATTATGGAGAAGGTGAACACCTTTATATGTCTCTATATTCAGACAATGCCAATAAAAAAGAACAAAGTTGGGAGTATGAACAAGTTGCAGCAGAGGTTGAATTATCAAATGCACCGTGAAGGAGATGTCTCCTAATATTTTTTTAAAGCCCTCCCAAAAGTCTGTGATTCCATGAAATGTTGCTTGAAAGCAGTGCTGCTTTTGTGCACATTATCATGCCATTTAAATATATTTATTATTCAAGAACACTTACCATGAATATATATTTTACTCCATACTTTATGGATTGTTTTATCATGCAGAATAACATTCAATTATTAGTATAGAGAATATCTATTTTTGGACTGTTACAAATATACAAAATTTAGGATGATATCTAGAATTGAAGATCACCAATAGAGTTTAATATTCACTAAGGAGTACATTTGTTTCTGTTATGTAAATTAATAATGAACCATTTTACAAGTTAGGTATATTAAAAAACATCAGGCAACTCATTAAATAAGATACAACTTATTAACTTATAAGGATAACGTTGAACATAATGATTCTGCTATTCAAATAAAATTATAATTGACATGGTGTTATAAAATAATGTAATAGCCTAATAATAGCAAGTCCTTCAGTTAGAAAAAAATTTTTCTTACTATTTCTTCAAGGATTACTTTGCAGATATAATTCAATTTTAATAAATATTGATATATATTTGCGGGCTAACTAAAAAATGTAATTGATTATCTCTTGATCACATTTAAATCATGAGATATGCTCCTGAGTATTCTCCACTTAAAATTATATTTATATATTCAATTTTTCAGATTCTTTATAAAAGTAAAATTATCCCCCCCATTTTAAATCTCTGGTTAATTTATTTGTTAAAGATTTTATTTATTTATTTTAGACAGAGGGAGGGAGGAAGGGAGAGAAACATCAATGTGTGGTTGCCTCTCTCATGCCCCCTACTGCAGACCTGACATGGCCTGCAACCCAGGTATGTGCCCTGATTGGGAATCCAACTGGCAACTCTTTGGTTTTCAGGCCAGCACTCAATCCAATGAGCCACACCAGCAAGGAATAAATCTCTGGTTAATTTAAAACATGAAATGCAAGCTATATTATTTACACTGCATATAATCGCTCAGAAATAAGCATTTACTAGAATCTCTAGAGATACAATAGTAAATCTAAAAGTTATTCTATAGAGAAGAAAAAGAGACCAATGTACCTATAACTGGAATACAATGCAAAAAAGAATCAACATAGATTGTGTAAATCCTCAAAGGAGACCATTGGGAAGAGATGGCTTACAGAGTGGTGTGGAAAAAGGACAGGACAATAAAGAGGCAATCTACGAAATGTTTTCTGAGTTGAGCTTTAATAAAGAAGGCTTGTCACATGGAAGTAAGATAGTTCGGTCTGATTTTCCCAATGTTTGCATGATTCAAAATGGCATGTGAATGGTCGAGTGTGGTGAGAAAAGATTGCATGTGGACAGGACCTTTGGGAGTGAAGTTGAACAGAAACTACAGGCAGAAGGCTACTAACACTAGGATCAGTAAGAACTGTGAACTTCACCTGTAGATTCTGGGAAGCACTGAGGATTTTACATGGATAATTACAATTGTACTTGAGAAATTTTAAATTGACCTGAACTTTCAAAATTGACTACAACAGGCAAAAGGGTCATTTGGCAATATCTTGACTAGAAGTGAAAGGCTGTGGAGGCCTATTTTAGGGCTTATTAGTGAAATTGAAAACAGTGGACACATTTGAAATGCACAAGATATAGAGCTACAATAAAACGAATGTGAATTTGTGAGAACACACAAAATATCAACGGCAGGAGAGGAGTCTCAAGACAAAAATCTTGAGGAAACTTTTTCAGGGGAAGCAGAAAAGAGTTCATGAAGGAGAGAAGTTGTATAAATTCTTTTTGAGCCAATTCACATTCTCCCTCACCTTCATGAAGATATCTTAACCACTATCATTAACGGAGAATTCATTTTGTGGAAAGGCAGGTAAGTATAATGTAAGATTGCTAGGCTAGAAAACAGACTACCTGGTTTCAACTGCATAATCTGCTCGAGGATCTCACACAAGTCATTGACACTCTCTGAGCCTCTGATTCCTCACCAGTAAAATGAGGACAATAATTCCACCTTCACAAAGTGATTTATGTTTACCTCTTGCCTCCAGGGTTCCAAATATACCTATTAACTCCAGTACTTTCATGTGATAAAGTTTTTAACCTCCACATTTAGCTTGATATCAGTAAAAAGGAATCTTCCATATGTGTCATGAATATGCTCCAGTTCCTCCCAATTCACAGGACTATAAAGTTGAAAACTTAAGCCAACCTAGTAAGTCTTGCCAAAATACAGCGTTAATTTGTTCATTCATCCATCCATTCAATTAAAGTATATTTATTGAGAAAGCACTATGTTTCAGACACTGTGTCAGGGAAAAGGAATCAGCAAAGCTAAGGTCTCTGCCCTGATAAATTTTAGATCTTACTAAAAGGGAAAAAGCAATAAATAAATAAATACCCTGGGTGGGTGGGGGCGGGAGGAGAGGGTGGGAACAGTGAAAAAGCCAGGAGAGTGGTGATGGTAGTGAGCAAAGCAGTAACCTGTGATAGTGTGGCCAGGGAAATCTGACATGAAAGATGAGCAAGAGACAGCCAAGCATGTTGGGAGAACTTTCCCGGAAGATCACCGATAATCAGTTTTTCATTCACATTTCAGCCATCTCAGTTGCACAGTGTGTCTCAAGCAATGTGTTTCTAACAATGCTAATCACAATCAAGCTGTTTGCCTCAGTTTTTTCATCCTAAAATTGGTCTAAATTAGTACATGACTATTAGATTATTGTGAAGATTAAAAATGAGTGTTGGGCCCTGACTACTATAGCTCAGTAGGTTGGGTGTCATCCTGCAAACTGAAAGGTTACTGGTTCAATTCCCAGCCAGGACACATGGCAGGCCAGGTTGCCCATTGGGAGCATTCATTGAAGCTAATTGATGTTTCTCTCCATCTTTCTCCTTCTCTTCTCCCTCTCTAAAAATAAATAAATAAAATTTGTTTTTTTTAAAGAGGTTCGGTAAAGTTCATGGCATTAAATGAATATAGTGTTTTACTATTAATAATGTCTTTGAAGTTTATACATGATTTTTCATACATAAATGCATATATTCATAAATTTTTATGTATCTACACATATACATTACATATGTGGACATATACATGTAGCTCTATGTAACTATATATTTATAAACACAAATAGGTATACATTAGTACATATATACACAAACATTTATAGTTACTGTAGATACATTATCCTTATTTTAATGCCACTCTTATTTTCTAATATATTTTATTATGAACAAAAAAGTGACAGTATTGCAGCTTTCATTAGAATTTACATACAATACAGAGTATTCTTGTATTAGTTAAGTAGCCACAGTAACCAAAACCTAGAAATTTCAGTGACTTCATGAAATACAATTGATTTATTATACCTGACAGTCCTTCTCCATATCAGTAGTTCAGCCATCAGAAACAGGGGGCTTTCAAAGATACTTTAATAGTTCTTGAGAATAGTGAAAAGAGAAAATGACAGAACCAAAAAGAGCTGGCTTCACTTTTATTCACGTACCTTGGCCAGAACTAAGTCATGTGACCTAACCTATATGCAAAGGAGATGGGGCAATAGAGGTTTAGAAACTTCCCATGTGCCCAGGAAGAGGAAATGTAAGAACTCATAAGACTACCTGCACTACAGTACTTAGTACAGTGTGTAGACTACATACTAGAATATTTATAGTTGTAGGGAAAAACAATACTTTTTATCATGTTTGCTTTAATAGACAAAATTGCAATCCATAAGTGCAGCATATTGGAATTCAGCTTTATCTCCATAGAGTATAGAGCTAAATCTATTATTTATCTTGTAGTTCTCTTCTCAACACTAGTTTCTTTCTATTTCTGATTATTGTACATATAATTAAAATAAAGCATAACTATATGTGCATTATAAACTACAACTGCAATGCATTACAAAAACATGTCATTACTGCCCTTCCATACCATGCAATATTTTAAAAACATATTTATATACAAGTGCACATACACATGCATACACTAACACACACTGTCTTCTAGTAACCCTTAAATTGCTCTCTGTCTCTGTCATTTAACTCATGTTGAATATTTTCACAAATATCTACACAGAAAGTGAGACCCTTTGGGGTGTTTGGAGTTATAAGAGACTAAGAATGCTAAACACACGGTCAGTGCTGAAAAAAATGTGTCGAATGAGACGATATGGTCAGCTGCTACAGATTTCATGCCAGCCTGAAGAAATTTTATTTTATCCCACAAGGACAATCAGAGGAAGTTTTTGAGCTGAGAAACTGCATGATGAAAACAGTAATTTAGAAATGTTACTATGACATTGGATTCAGGAATGATGAAAGGGGAAAGGCTGAAGAGGAAAACTAATCAAGAAGCTATTGCAGTGATTCAGTATGTGTAAGTCTGGGCTTAAAGAGGGGCAGTTGAAAGAGAAGTAAGAAACAAAAGCTGTGTACATTTTAAATACAAATTGGTCAACTATTGAATGGTGAATTATTGATCACATAGGAAAAAGGAGATAAAAATCAAACATTACTTGGAGATATTAAACTTAAGAGCTAGGAAAGAATGGCAGCACTGATGAAGAGCAGGCTGGTGAAAAGGAGTGGCAGGCACTTTGTCAGTTTCAGAGGCAGCTGTGTTACCACTTGTCATAATTCCTCCATCTAATGCGTGCGTGTCAGGGTGCACACACATTAGTCACTTTGAATTGGATCGCTTTTACTCTAAACAACTTTCATTCAAAGAATATTAAACTTTATTGTGGGGATTGTAATTAAATTTTTAATATTAATTTAGGCTATGGGGCCACAAAATACTATCAATGCAATGCTTACTGAAAACAGACTCCTTCAAACACTGTTAATTAGTAAATAACTTAGAAGAAAAATCTCTCAGTGAATATGTTTTTAAATTCACTGCACAAATTTTGTCATAAATAGACCTAAGCAAAGCTAATGTAAGAATAATTTTTCATCTCCAATGTTAAAGTTATTCACAATTTCTTAATTTTACTTTACTTATAGGAATGAAATCTAGCTTGTGTTTACTTATAAATTAATTCATTGAAACTGATTTGACATTTCCCTAATTTATCAATTAAAATATTTTGTTTATGAAATTGCTTTGTTTTGAATTAATTTTAATATAGAATGTAGCTGACCCAATAAAATATTTAATTTCAATTGTTATTCAGGTAAGTAAATTCCCCCTATGTATAGAGAGATTCAGGGTCCAAACAGCTTCTTATGAAATCCATCCTTCCTTCCTGATAGAATATGCAGAAGGAGAAAAGTGGAAACAAAAAAAAGAAGTATAAATAACAGCATTTCTGGGACTCAGTCTCACCCTGCACTGAGCTTGTCTTCCTAGAGGACATACCTTATTTCATCCAGAAATAACTTTATTTCAGGTGAAATATACTGGAAATATCTGTCTTCAGATACTTCCATCTGAGGAAATACTGAAAATCCATCTGTTATTATTTTCTAATTGTTCAGAGTGCCTATTATCTAATAAAGGAGGTAATTATTAGTAAAACCATATAGACATTTTTTCCATTTCATTGAGATTTTAATTTTTTTACATTTTCTTTTATTTTAACTGTTGTTCAAGTACAGTTTTCTGTCTTTTACTCCCATCCCGGACCACCCCCCAGTGCTCCCCACCTCTCCCATTTCCACCCTGCCTTGTTTTTGTCCATGTGTCCTTTATATTTGTTCCTGTAAACCCCCCTTTCCCCTGAAATTCCCTCCCCTCTCCACTCTGGTCATTGTTAGCCTGTTCTCTATTTCAGTGTCTTTGGTTAAATTTTGCTTGTTTGTTTGTCTTGTTGTTTAGGTTCCTGTTAAAGGTGAGATCATATGGCATTTGTCTTTCACCACCTGGTTTATTTCACTCAGCATAATGCTTTCCAGTTCCATCCATGCTGTCACAAAGGGTAGGAGCTCCTTCTTCCTTTCTGCTGCATAGAATTCCATTGTGTAAATGTTCTATAGTTTTTTAATCCATTCATTTACTGATGGGCACCTAGTTTGCTTCCAACACTTGGCTATTGTAAATTGTGCTGCTATGAACATTGGAGTGCATAGGTTCTTTTGAATTAATTTTTCATGGTTCTTAGGATATAATCCTAGCAGTGGAATTGCCAGGTCAAAAGGCAGATCCATTTTTAGTTTTCTGAGAAAATTCCATACTGATTTCCATAGTGGTTGTACCAGTCTGCAATCCCAACAACAGTGTACTAGGTTCCCTTTTTCTCCACAACCCCTCTAGCACTTGTTGTTTGTTGCTTTGTTTATGATGGCCATTCTGACTGGTGTGAAATGGTATCTCATTGTGGTTTTAATTTGCATCTCTCTGATAGGAGCGATATTGAGCATCTTTTCATGTGTCTCTGGATGCTCTGTATGTCCTCCTTGGAGAAATGCCTATTCAAGTCCTTTGCCCATTTTTTAACTGGCTGCTTGTCTTCTTAGAGTGGAGTCATGTAAGTTCTTTACATATTTGGAGATTAAAACCTAATCTGAGGTATCATTGGCAAATATGTTTTCCCATACAGTTGGTTCTCTTTTTATTTTAATACTGTTTTCTTTAGCTGTGCAGAAGCTTTTTATTTTGATGAGATCCCATTTGTTTATTCTTTCCTTTATGTCCCTTGTTCTAGGGGCATGTCAGTAAAAATGTTTCTGCATGAAATATCTGAGATTTTCCTACCTATGTTCTCCTCTAGGACTTTAATGGTGTCAGAGTTTACATTTAAATCTTTTATCCACCTTGAATTTATTTTTGTGTATGGTGTAAGTTGGTGCTCGAGTTTCATTTTTTTGCATGTAGCTGTCCAGTTCTCCCAACACCATTTGTTGAAGAGGCTATTGTTACTCCATTTTATGTTGCTGCCCCCTTTGTTGAATATTAAATGACCATAGAAATTTGGGTTTATTTCTGGGCTCTCTGTTCTGTTCCATTGGTCTATCCATCTGTTTTTATGCCAGTACCAAGCTGTTTTGATTACAGTGGCCTTGTAATACAGTTTGGTATCAGGTATTGTGATCCCTTCTACTTGGTTCTTCTTTCTCAAAATTGCAGCAGTTATTTGAGGTCATTTATGGTTCCATATAAATTTTTGAAGTTTTTGTTCTATGTCTGTGAAATATGCCATTATGTCTAATAGACATAAGACCTGAATAGACACTTCTCCAAAGAGGACAGACAGGTGACCAATAAATATATGAATAGATGAATATTAGCATTATCAGAAAAATGCTAATTAAAACCTCATACCTGTCAGACTGGCTATCACAATAAAACAACAAACAAGTGTTGGTGAGGACACTGAGAAAAGGAGACTCTCTTGCATCATTGATGGGAATGCAGACTGATATAGCCACTATGGGAAATAGTATGGAGGTTCTTCAAAAAATTTAAAATAGAACCACCTTATGACCCAGCAATTTCACTTCTGGGTATTGATCTGAAGGAACCCAAAACACTAACTCAAGAAATATATGCACCTCTATGATTTTTTGCAACATTATTTATAGTAGCCAAGATATGGAAGCTATGTAAGTGCCCATCAGTAGATGACTGTGTATGGAAGATATGGTACATATATATACAATGGAATGGAATAATACTAGGTTATAAAAGAAAGAATAAAATCTTACCATTTGTGACAACATGGATGGACCTAGAAGGCATTACGCTAAGTGAAATAAGGCAGAGACAGACAAGTA
Source organism: Trachops cirrhosus (assembly GCA_028533065.1). Classification (NCBI taxonomy): domain Eukaryota; kingdom Metazoa; phylum Chordata; class Mammalia; order Chiroptera; family Phyllostomidae; genus Trachops; species Trachops cirrhosus. Next base: position 32,857,493 of record CM052548.1, on the reverse strand, counting down.
CCATGTGATTTCACTTAAATGAGGAATCCAAAAACTAAATACATGCGCAAAACAGAAAGAGTCCTAGATACAAAGAACAAACTGGTGGTTGTCAGAGGGGAGGGGCTTTAAGGTGTTGGGTGAAAAAGTGAAGGGATTAAGAAGTGAAAATTGGTAGTTACAAAATAGTCATGGAGATATAAAGTATAGCATAGAGAATATAGTCAATAACATCATAACAACTATTGCGATATTATAACAACAACTATGTTGTCAGATGTGTACTAGACTTATTGTGGGCATCCCTTCTGGAATTATGTAAATGCCTAAATACTATGCTGTAAATCTGGAACTAATAAATAATATGGAACATCAACTGTAACTGACCAATAAAGTTTTTAAAAGCATTCAGTTTTTCAGATACATAACCAATATACAAAGCTTTTCAGATACCAAATCAGTTTACAAAGGTCATAAGTACTTTTTTTGTATACCAGACATTACCAGTGGAAACTATAATGGAAAATGTATTACACAAGTAAACATATTATATTTTTAAAATATGTATGTATATATGTATATAACTCATACAGCTTAATGGCAAAATACAAGTTGATTAAAATATGAGCAGAGGTACTGCTAAATTCTCTGAAAAGACCCACAAATAAAAAAATTGATGCCTAGCATCAGTGGTTGTCAGAGAGTGTTGAAAGTTAATAAGGATGTCAAAGGTCAATACCCATCTGATCATTAACCACTTTCCCCCATAATGTCACCATTTTTAAGTTAAATTATACCCAGAAAAAATAAACCATACCAGCTGCACTTGGTTATATGTAATTTGGTAGTTGAAAATCACAGGATTATTTTTAAAAGGCATCTAAGTTTTACAGTTACCTGGAGGAAACATTTGAATTATTTTTCTGATTCCAGTAAGAATGATTTTGAAAGCACATCACAACTTCCTTCCTATAAAGCTTTGAAACACAGTTGATTCCCTTACAATGTTCTCAGTTTTCAGTGTTTGATTAAAACAATTACAGGGAAGGCCACTTGAAGGACGCAGCAAAAGGGACCATAGATGATTTCAGAGTTATTCATTTGGCGCAATGGTGCTTTCCTTACTATGATCTGTGGGATTTCTGTTGTCAGCAAATGTCCAGCCCATTGTTTTTGCATTTCTGCCTTCAGGGGGCAGCTGCTTCTCCATGAGCTCCCACGGAGTTTTGCTGCAAACAGCATTCCATTCCAGGGCTCAACTGTCTCCACTAACAGCATTTTCTCCTGCATTGTGGCTCCCTGATGGGTCTCCTTGTGTTTCATTTTTACTTTGTATGAAATGTACTGCAAATAGCTATTTATGCTCCGTCTATTTTATGGTGTCATGCCTTCTCTTTGGTGTATTAAGGGCTTGAAAGTCTTCTATTAGCTGTTTTCTACTTTAATTAGTTGCCTGCCACTCTTACATCTTCGAGCTGTGTAATCTCCAATAGGTGGCAAGCGAAATTATCTGGCACTTTTCTTTCTGTCAATTTGTTTTTAAATGTGCCTTAGCAGTTTTTAGTGGGCATATATTATCATTAAGATAACATACCAATAAAGACAAAATATCCTTCCATGCCCACATAAAATATAAATATGTATATATACATGGAATTGTGAGGGAGAAAAACAAGTTCAATGCCAAAAGAACTGGGTCAGAACTAAACAAGTTAACCTGTAGGTAAGGAGAACTCTTAATAAACATAGAAAATATAATCTTGGAATATATTTGTAGAACAGAAATTTATTTGCAAAGTCTCAGCATTTTGCTTGGCACATAGCAAGTGCCAATACAATTTATTATATTATATACCATATATAAATGCATGTAGTTTTTCATTTAATTCAACATAAACTTTTTTGTGAATGCCATGTATCAGACCTATGTGTTTGAATACACTGTATAACAGTACCGTGATCATGTGTCATACTAATTTCAATTAACTATTGCTCAGGAAATGAACCACAAACTTTTATTAAGCATCTAGAACCTGTTTGGGGGCAAGCCATGTAAAGGATCATTATATGTGTCTTGAATTCAGAGATTATGTCTCCTACAATGAATAAATTCTATCTCTTAACTATCACTATTTATGGCATCTTAAAAGATTGTGTCTCTCTTGGCCTCTCTGAAACATCCGACTACTGTTGGTCAGCAGATTTCATTACATTCTAAAGGTTTTAGGAAGTACTGGAGTACAAATAAGCATATCCTTCATATATGAGATCTTCAGATCACTCAAACATTTAGAAATCCTATGCAAATTTACATTCATCATAGAAAGCCATTAAAATGTCTTTAGAGACAGTCCAGTCCTGTGGAGAGGCTAATTCCTCCATTTTCCCCTTGAAATACATCTAACTTTTATAGGTGGCCACTGTCATGCTCTAATGACTCCCAGATACTTACCCACATAGTATGTGACTTTGAATTATGACTATCAATGATCTTCTTCTATTTCTGCCCACAAAAAGCACAATAAGTGACTTCCATTGATCTTTGCTGAAGAATAAAATAGTGATCTAAAGATGTTCTTGACAGCACAGTTGTAAAATACGGGTCCTTTCATCAAGTGTCTTGTAAATTTTGAAACATAAGGAACTACAGATAATTTTTGTGTGTGTCTCTAAAACTAAGAGCTTGATGTAGGGTTGAAAGGGTTTTTACATAATTAAGGGTTTAGAGAGATCCATATAATATATCCACTGCATTCAAAATAGTTTACAACAGTGCCAAAGTATTTCATTCTCACCACAACCAATGTAATATAATAACTTAAAGGAATTTAAATGATATAATGTAGATGGGGAAACAGGTAAAATTTATTGATGTATGTTACATAAATAAAATAATATTAGTTATTATGTTCTTTGTGGATAGATAAAGCATAGTTTATCAAATTCGGTTAAGGCAATTTCAAAAGTCGACTTAGATAACTGAGCTATGTGTTCTAACTCATAGAACTTAAAATAATCTTAAATAAGACTAATAGAATAGAAGCCACAAAGGTAGGTTGTCAAGAGCTCAGATTTGTCTCCATAAAGACTAGGCACATTGTCCAGGCCTGCCACTGTTAGTTCTGTGCCCTTGGCCAAGTCATTGAATTTTTCTGTGCCCCCATGTTTAAATATGCAAAATTGAGATAATTGGATCTTATAGCATTATCATGGGAATTACTAATTTGAGGCTTATGAGAGGCTTAAATAGAATATTATATGGATATATAGTAAGAGTTCAATAAATTACATATCTTAATAACATTAAAAGTACAGGTAAGTTGGTTTGTAACATAAAGCCATGTCATGCAACAGCAATCCCTATAACATGTTCATATAATAACAAATGTGAAAATATTACAAACATCATCAGGAAAAATTAATTGTCATACTCAAGTGTTTATTTTAATAAATCCACATTTTTCATATGACCTATCAGAATAGTTACATTACTGTCATTATACTTCCTAATAGTCTATGCAATAGCCAAAAATTAAGAAAGCTTTGAAAATAAAATATGATATGAGTCTCATACCACATTACCATATTACCTTGTTTCATTATTTTTTTGTTCAAACTATTACAGATGTGCCAATTTCCCTTCCCTTTGCCCCTCTCCTTCCAGCCCCATCCTCCCCCTTCCCTTTGGCCATCACCACACTGTTATCTGTCCATGAGTTATACATATTGTTCATGGGTGAATCCCTTCACCTTCTTTCACCCAGTCCCCTTCTCCATTCCCTCTGACAGCTGCTAGTCTGTTCCATGTATCCACACCTCTGTTTCTACTTTGTTTGTTAGATTATATTGTTAATTAGATTCCACACAAAACATCATGTGGTATTTGTCTTTCTCTGACTATGTCACTTAGTGTAGTAATCTCCAGGTCCATCCATGTTGTCACAAAAGGTAAGATTTCATTCTTTTTTATGGCCATGTATTATTCCGCTGTGTAAATGTACCACAGATTTTTTTATACATTCACTTACTGACAGGCACTTGGGTGGTCTCCAGACCTTGGCTATTGTAAATAATTCTGCCATGAACATAGGGGTGCATATATTCTTTCAAATTGTATTTCTGGCTACTATCAGTAAATCAAGCAACAAGTATTGGCAAGGATGTGGAGACAAGGGAAACTTATTACACTGTTGGTGGGAATGCAGACTGGCACAGTCACCACAAAAAACAGTATGGAATTTCCTCAAAAAATTGAACATGGAACTGCCTTTTGAACCCATGACTCCACTTACCATACATTTTTTAATTTGATTCTTTTCTTCCTCTGGAATTAGAGATCAGAAAGTGAGGGCAAGAGCAACTCCCTTTGAGATGGCATCCAAGTACTTTTGCCCCCACCCTACCAAGAAGATTGGAGATTTTATTTTCAAATCGCAGACCACTGCAATCTGATTTATACAATTCCTTTGGGGGGTTGGTACACATGGATTTTAATATATAATATGAGTAGCAATAAATTATTGTACCCTTTATCTTCATTTAGATAGAATGAAAAACAGGCTAAAATTTTGGACTAGGTGAGAAATTATCCTTTCACCATTTTCTTTGTAGTCAGAGCCTAAGTTGTGATTTATCTATAGCAATTCTTTTCAACAAGGTAACATCTTGATGTTTGAGGGGGAAAAAAATGAAAGTCAATGTTCAGGAGTTCCAGCCAAGATGGAGGCGTAGGCAGAAGCACTGTGCTTCCTTGCACAACCAAAAGAAGGATAACAATCCATTTAAAAACAAAAAACAACCAGAACTGCCAGAAAAACATTTGCATGGAAATCCAACAACCAAGGAGTTAAAGAAGAAACATTCATCCAGACAGTGGAAGGTGGAGACAGGCAGCCAGGGGTGGGGAAGATACACAGCAAGGCAGCTAGAGAATCAAGGTTGGTGAGGGCAGGGATCGGAGGACCAAGTGGGTGATCCCATATTCTTGTGCAGATAAGCCAGGAGGAACAATGGAGCAGTGAGACAGACCACAAAAACCCAGGGTTCTAGCACAGGAAACAAAAGACTCAAAACCCCAGACTTTAAAAATCAGTGGGGCTTGTGGCAGCAGGAGAAACTCCCAGCCTCACAGGAGAGTTTTCTGAAGAGACCCACAAGGTCTGAAAACAGACACAAACTCACCCCTCTGAGAATAAGCACCTGAAAGGGAACAATCCACTTGTGGGAAGTGAGAAAAGTGGAAGACAGTGACAGAAAGTGGGACAAGAGCAGAGCAAGCAGCATTGTTCCCTCTCTGAGCCCTCCCTCACAGACAGTGCCACAATGCAGCAAAGAGGGTTGATCTGCCCTGGTGAGTACCTAAGATTCCTGCCCTTACCATGTAACAGGTGTGCTGAGACAAAGACATGTGGCCCAAATGAAAGAACAATCAAAACTCCAGAAAAAGAACTAAGTGACGAGGAGAAAGACAACCTGTCTGATACAGAGTTCAAAACACTGTTAATCAGGATGCTCTCAGAATTGATTGAGCTTAGTCACAAAATGAAGGAAGAAATGAAGGCTACACAAAGTGAAATAAAGGTAAATATATAAGGAACCAACACTGAGGGGAAGGAAACCAGGACTCAAAACAACAATTTGGAACAAAAGAAGAAATAAGCATGCAACTGGAGCAGAATGAAGAAAAAAGAAATGCAAAAAAAAAAAATGAGGAGAGGCTTAGGAGCCTCCAGGACAACCTTAAGGATTCCAACATCTGAATCATGGGAGTGCTGGAAGGAGAGGAGGAAGAGCAAGAAATTGAAAACTTATTTGAACAAATAATGAAGGAAAACTTCCTCAATGAAGGAAACTTCCCCAGTGAAGGAAATAGACTTCCAGGAAGTCCAGGAAGCCCAGAGAGTCCCAAAGAAGTTGGACCCAAAGAAGCACACACCAAGGAACATCATAATTACATTACTCAAGATTAAAGATAAAGAGAGAATCTTAAAAGGTTCTTAAAAGCAGCAAGAGAAAAGGAGACAGTTACCTACAAAGGAGTTCCCATAAGACTGTCAGATGATTTCTCAAAAGAAAACTTGCAGGCAAGAAGGGGCTGGAAAGAAGTATTCCAGTCATGAGAGGCAAGAACCTACATACAAGATTACTCTATCAAGCAAAGCTATCATTTAGAATGAAAGTGCAGATAAAGAGCTTCCCAGATAAGATCAAGTTAAAGGAGTTCATCATCACCAGACCCTTATCTATGAAAAGTTAAAAGGACTTGTCTAAAAAATAGAAGGTCAAAAACTATAAACAATAAAATGACAACAAACTCACAACTATAAACAACTGAACCTAAAAACAAAAACAAAAACAAACTAAGCAATCACTGAAATGGAGATCACATGGAGGTTTACCAGTGGGGAGGAGGAGAATGGAGGAAAAAGCTGCAGGGAATAAGAAGCATAGTTGGTAAATGAATGGATCAAAAAACTTTGGTACATTTATACAATGGAATTCTATGCAGCTGAAAGAAAGAAGGAGCTCATACCCTTTGCAACAGCATGGATGGAGCTAGAAAGCATTATGCTAAGCGAAATAAGCCAGGCAATGAAAGACAAATACCATATGATCTCACCTTTAACAGGAACCTAAACAACAAAACAAAGAA
>CM052548.1:32827607-32850762 GCA_028533065.1 Trachops cirrhosus | reverse complement strand
TAAATAAATAAATAAATAAATAAATAAATAAATAAATAAAAAGAAGCATAGTTGGTATGTACAAAATAGATGGGGGAGGTTAAGAATAGTATGGGAAATAGAGAAGCCAAAGAACTTATGTGTGCAACCCATGGACATGAACTGTTGGGAAGTAGAATGCTGGAGGATGAGGGGTGTGGTGCAGGGAGGGGAGGGATAAAAGGGAGAAAAAATTGGGACAAATATAATAGCATAATCAATAAAATATACTTAAAAAAGAAAGTTAATGTTCAAGTCCTCTGGAACTACTATTCTCACTACTTTGGTGGGGGAGCAGGAGAGAGAGAGAAATCTAATCTGAAAATAGTCTTTTGAAAGAGAAAGTTTCTGTGAGGTTGTGCTAAAATCTATTTGCCATTGAATTTTGATCATATTCTTAAATTTCATTAGGACATAATGTATTTTCATTTTTCAATGATAGGTTAAATATTATATTGAGTGATGCCTTTACTAATTCAGTATGGATTCCACAAGCTATAACCCTCCTCTGTTTGTTTTAGTAAATCTAAATCCACTCTATTTCTTCCAGCAATTATTTTCTAATATTCTTCTTTTTCCACTAAAGAAGACTATTTCTTTTCAATGAAGTTTCATTTTGAAATGTTTGTGATATGTTGAATATCCATCAGTACCCACAGTCTATGCGTTTCTAATTCCTCTTTGTGCCTTTCAACTTTCATTTTTCTCAATGCAAACACTTACATAGTCTTACTTTCATCTATTCTTTAAGGACTTGAAGAGTCCTTAAAGTATGACAAAACCGCTTTTAAAAAGAGCTGGGTCACTAATATAAGACCCTTTTTAGAAGATTCTCTACCATGCATAACAGAGCAAAATAGGCAACAAGAGGAAGCAAACTAGAGTTGTGTGAAATTGCTCATTTATTCTTCTCAATAGTTTTCAGTTTTTCATGAAACTGCTGAAAATTTCAAAACATGTATTCCAATGAGATTAATATTTGTTCTCCAAGTTTTCATCAAAACTTTCATCTTCAGGTAAACATTGTATATGCATAAGACATTCTGTCCCATGTGTGCTGGTAGTACTTGCATGTTCATAGCCATCAAAAAGGATGTGGGATAGTAAATATGTACAAACTGATGGAATGGGTAAGGAAAGATGCAAATAGTACTGCTCATAGTGAATGCACACTAATGTATGGGTGGGCATGTATTTTTTTTCCCTTAAGCTGTTCCAAAATGAACACTTTAAATTTAAGATTTTTCTGATTAAAGGAAGTTTTCTAATAGAAAATTTTTGTTTTGATTTGTTCTTTCTACCTTTTTGGTTACATTTATTGTGGGAAATCATCTTATATATTGAAATGTCTTTCCTTTTATTCATAAAAAGGTAAAAAATAATAAATGGGCCAGATGCTTTGGCCTTTTCCAGCATTCTTGGTTTCATGTATAACATTTTGTTTTGATGATAATGTAATAATTCATTCATTTCCTCCTTAAAATCATAATTTTCTGAATGAACAACTTTAAATGCCATAGTCCCTTAATGGATCAATAATACGACAGCAAGTTTAGGTGTTTGGTAGTTTGAAATACCACATAAAGGGTACTTTGAAATTGGTTTTCCTCTGTATGCATTTAAATGATATTGAAGCATTCCTTAATTTGGATGAGGTAAATTATCCCATCATATAACTCTGACAGAGCCATTTGTAAGACAGGACCCCAGCCTAAAATGGCATTTTGGGTCCTTATAAATGAACTGTAAAGCAAACTTTCCTCCCTCCCTTCCTTCCTCCCTTCCTTCCTCCCTCCCTTCCTTCCTCCCTCCCTTCCTTCCTCCCTCCCTTCCTTCCTTCCTTCCTTCCTTCTTCCTTCCTTCTTCCTTCCTTCCTTCCTTCCTTCTTTCCTTCCTTCCTACATATTTTCTAAAATCTCAAAACTTTGCATATTAAATTTTATACTCCACAAAAACAAATGAGCCAGGTCTTGATCTCCTGTACCTTTCCTTGATCAATGGATAAGTTCATATTATTATTTACATCTCATAATTTGCTGATTGACCATAGCATAATAAGAGATTACCACATATTCACCTGTATGCACTATCCTCTCAACATAATGCATCTTTATGAGAATATGTAAAGGGTAGGTAGCCTGGTTCTTTTTTAGTATTTTAAGAGGAGGGAGACAGGGATTTTTCTTTTCATTTCCATACTTTTTTGGTTCTTTACAGACACATGTGTTCTTTTGTTTTACTATCAGATTTTAGAAATCATTTTTTGAATATAAAACTAATGTAGTGAATTTTTTAAGTTATTTGTTCCTTTTGATATCCCTCCTCTTTACTTCTTATATTAAGGATTTTATTTGCTCTATCTGTTTTGTTTTAAGGAGAGTGGTTAAGATACATAAACATTGAAATGAAACAAAGTACCTTGTGGCAGACCAGTAAAGTAGGACTTTGAGAGGTAACTATAGACCATCAGTGTGAGTGGAGATAATGCAATCACTTGTTTTGTACTGTAGAATATTGAGTTTTCCTAAGTTAAAGGTCTAGCTTTAAACTTCCAGGGTGTGTTTTAGTTTCTAAGTAAGGCCACAGTCAGGATGATTTCGCAGGAGGCAGGGTCAAATTATGAGAGCCGTAGGAGTTTAAAAGCTTTGTGGAGTTGCACTGATACATTTGTTCCTTTGGAATGTTCCATTTTTACCTTTTCAATGACCTCAAAATATCTATTGAGTATCTGTTTTTACCATTGCCTTATAACATTCTAAGGTCACATTGGTGAATAAGACACAAATCTTCCTCTAGGAAAGTTTAAAATCTAGTTAAGTAAAGAGAAGATTCTAATATGTGGCAAATGCAGGGCCTAGTGAGAGGCACCTGACCCAGCTATGAGAAACCAGAATGGCCACTCAGAATAATACAAGGCCTAAACTAGGTTTTTCTATGATTAGGAGTTAACCAGCTAAGGGGAGAAGAGGGAAAAGAGAGTGCTTCAGAATGAGGAAACAATGTAAAAAGACTCAGAAGAAAAATAGAGTATGGATATGAGGAATAGCAAATTGTTCACTTAGCAGGAGGTTATGGTGTAAGGATGGGGATATTATGAAATGAGTGTGAAAAGATCAGTTCATGAAAAGCCCATAGATCATAATTACAATTATTCACCATCCTGGTGATTTTGAAGGTAGAGGGTCATTAAAGAATTTTTAAATATCAACTGATTTTAGTAGGGGACATGTATATCATATATATCATATATATTTATATTTAGTATACAGTATATTTTTAGTATAAATATATATTTCTATATGAGATGTGTGTGTATATATATACATACATATATATATATAGTGGATTTCCTAAGTTCTGAGAACTGATCAAATATGGAAACAGTTATAAACCTAAGTGAGTGCTCTGAATCATTTTAGTTCAAATACCCCGTGTATTTAGTGCTATACTGTGTATGAGAGATGCATTAAGATATTCTGCTATCAAGGTATCGGTTCCCCTGTAATCTTCACTCACAGGTTTGACTCCAAGTTTTCTGCAGGTAGCATGAGTTGAAAAAAGATATTGGCTCCCATATCTTGCCAGCTATGAGTCTGGGCAAGTAACTGAACCCCTCTTAATTTTAATTTCTTTTCATTTGCTGATACTAAAAAAAAGTTTTGATATATCTGTTGGTCATTTGTGTATCTTTTGGGGAGAAATATCTGTTCAGATCTTCTGCCAATATTTTAATTGGGTTGTTTGTCTGTTTGGTGTTGAGTTGTATAAGTTCTTTACATATTTTGGATATTAACCCCTCGTCAGTTTTGTTGGTTGGCTTTTTGTTTTGTTGGCAGTTTGTTTTTCTCTGAAGAGGTTTTTTTAGTTTGATATAGTCCCATTCATTTATTTTGTCTTTATTTCCCTTATCTTTTGGGTTGAATTCATAAAATCTTCTCTAAGACCAAGGTCCACAAATTTAGCACCATAAGTTTTTTTATGTAATTCATTGTTTCAGGTCTTGTATTTAGGTGTTTGACTCATTTGGGTTAATTTTTGTGTATGAAGACAAACAGTGGTCTAATTTGATCTTTTGCATGTGGCTTTCCAGTTTTCGCAGCACCATTTATTGAACAGACTTTCTTCTCTTCACTGTATGTTTTTGGTTCCTTGGTCAAAATTATTTGTCCATATGTATAAGGATTTATTTTGGAGCTCTCAGTTCTGTTCCATTAGTCTGTTTTTCTGCCCATATCATACTGTTTTGATTATCATCACTTTGTAGTATAAAGTCAGGAAGGGCAATACATACAGCTTTTTCTCAGGTTTGCTTTAACTATTTAAGGTCTTTTGTGATTCCATACAAATATAATGATTTTTGTTCTATTTCTTTAACAAATGTTATTAGGATTTTAATGGGGAGTGCATTAAATCTGTATACTGCTTTGGGTAATATGATCATTTAACTATGTTGATTTTTCCAATCCATGAACAAAATCTTTCCATATAATTGTGTCTTTTTCAATTTATTTTAATAATGTTCACTTTTTAGTATATAGGTCCTTCACATCCTATTTTAGTATATGCTGAAGAAAGCACCCTTCACATCTTTGTTAAGTTTTTTTTTAATTGTATTTATTTTTATTTTTATAGGGAGGGGAAGGAAAGGAGAGAGGGAGAGAAACATCAATGTGTGGTTGTGTCTCTCACACCCCCTACTGGGGACCAGGCCCACAACCCAGGCATGTGCCCTGACTGGGAATTGAACCAGCAACCCTTTAGTTTGCAGGCCCATGCTCAATCCACTGAGCTACACCAGCCAGGGCTTTTATTAAGTTTTTACCTAGGTATTTTATTCTTTTTGTTGCAATTGCAAAAAGAAAGTTTTTTCCATTTCTTTTTCTGAAAGTACATTGTTAGTTTATAGGAAATAGAGAAATGCAATAGATTTTTATGCATCGATTTTATATCCTGCTAGTTTACTGTATTTGTTTATTGTTTCTAATAGTTTTTTGAAGGAGTATTTAAGGATTTCTATATAAAGAATCACACCACCTGCAAAAAGTGACACTTTTACTTCCTCATTCCCAATTTGGATGTCTTTTACATCTTCCTCTTGCCTGATTACTCTGGCTAGGACTTCTGGTACAATGTGGAATAACAGTGGTGAGAGTGGGCCTCCTCGTCATGTTCTTGATCTCAGAGGAAAAGCTTTCAGTTTTTTGCCATAGATAGTGATGTTAGTTGAGAGTTTGTCATATATGCCCTTTAAGATGTTGAGGTATTTTCCTTCTACTCACATTTTATTGAGTGGTTTAATCATAATCTGCTTTTTCTGCATCTGTTGATAAGATCATCTGATTTTTATCATTTATTTTGTTAATGTGGTGTATCACATGATCGATTTGGGTATGTTAAACCATCCTGTGCCTCTGTAACGAACCCCACTGATCATGATATATTATTTTTAATGTATTATTGTACTCAATTTGCTGGTATTTTGTTTAGGATTTTTTTCAACTCTATTAATCAGAGATATTGGCCTATAGTGTTCTTTTTATGTTTTCTTTGCCAGGTTATGGTATCAGGGTTATGTTGACCTCATAAAATGTGTTAGAAAGTATTGCCTCTTCTTCAGTTTTTTGGAAGAGTTTGAGAAGTTTAAGTATCAAATCTTTTTTGAATGTTTAGTAAAAGCATCTGGTCCTGGGCTTTTACTTTATGGAAGGTTTTTGATAGTTGTTTCAATTTCCTCATTATTGATCAGTCTATCTAGATTTTCCAATTCTTCATGTGTCAGTCTAGGAAGGCAAAAAATGAACAGCAAGAAGAGCAAACAAAAACTCATGGGTGCTGGCAACAACAGAATGATGGTCACCAGAAGGAAAGGGTGTGGGAAGTAGTAAAGGGTAAAGGGAGTGAAATATGGTGGCAGAATATTATTTGATTGTGGGTGTAGGCACACAAAGCAATTTACACATCATGTATCATGGAAATGTACACTTGGAATGTACACTTCATGTATCATTGGAACCCATATAATCTTATTAACTAATGCCAACCCAATAAACTTAATTTAGAAAATTATCAAAACAAATTTAAAAAGGTTTGGTGATATCTCACTGGCACAATATACAGTGCTATGAAATATAGAATAATCTGAATATTTAGGGTCTATAATAATTATTACTGTGTTATGCCAAAGAAATTGCTCAGATAAGACTATGTCATGGCACAAGCTATGAAAAAGATAACTTAGTTTGTGTGAAGAATGATTGCTGGAGCTGCAAATCCCTTCACTTATTTCTGATTCATCAGTAGCCATAGCAAGTAATGAGAATGAAAGAATTTTATGATTCACAGATGACTGTTGTGGGAGGTGCAAGAATGTGCTGCGAAAGTTGGAAAAGAGAAAGGTGATGACAAAATGTTAAAAAACACCCTGAAATTTATTATTTCTTACAAAGCAGATGCCAGAGAATATCAATGTATTGTACGTAACTATAGGAAATAAAGGCAGCAGGATAAATCTGGGTACGTTTTAAACAAGTATAAATAACTGCTTCAGATGGCATTCTTTGAGCACCTGAGATATATGGGGTTTTCTATCTTTTTTTCTTTTTTTATTATATTTAATTGATTATGCTGTTACAGTTGTCCCATTTTCCTCCTTCACTCCCCTCCTCCCTAGCCACCTCCTCCCACCCACATTCCCCCCTTTAGTTCATGTTCATGTGTTGCAAGTTCTTTAGCTTCTACACTTCCCATACTATTCTTGCCCTCTCCCTGTCTATTTTCTACCTACCATCTATGCTACTTATTCTTCGTACCTTTTCCCCTCTCTGCTCATCCCACATCGATGTTGCTAACCCTCCGTGTGATCTCCATTTCTGTGGCTCTGTTCCTGTTCTAGTTGTTTGCTTAGTTTGTTTTTGTTTTAGGTGTGGTTGTTAATAACTGAGTTTGATGTCTTTTTACTGTTTATATTTCTTATCTTCTTTTTTCTTAGATAAGTCCCTTTAACGTTTCATATAATAAGGGCTTGGTGATGATGAACTCCTTTAACTTGACCTTATTGAGAAGCTCTTTATCTCCCCTTCCATTCTAAATGAAAGCTTTGCTGGATAGAGCAATCTCAGATGTAGGTCCTTGACTTTCATGACTTGGAATACTTCTTTCCAGCCTCTTCTTGCCTGCAAGGTCTCTTTTGAGAAATCAGCTGACAGTCTGATGGGAACTCCTTTGTACGTGACTGTCCCCTTATCTCTTGCTGCTTCTAGACTTCTCTCCTTCATTTTAATCTTGGCTAATGTAATTATGATGTGCCTTGGTGTGTTCCTCCTTGGATCCAACTTCTTTGGGACTCTCTGAGCTTCCTGGACTTCCTGGAAGTCTATTTCCTTTGCCAGATTGGGGAAGTTCTTCTTTATTATTTGTTCAAATATCTTTTCCACTTGTTGCTCTTCCTCTTCTCCTTCTGGTACCCCTATAATTTAGATGTTGGAATGTTTAAAGATATCCTGGAGGTTCCTAAGCCTCTTATTTTTTTTGAATTCTTGTTTCTTCATTCTTTTCTAATTGTATGTTTTTTTCTTCCTTCCAGTCCACTCCATTGATGTGAGACCCAGCTTTCTTTCCAACACTATTGGTTCCCTGTGCATTTTTCTTCATTTCACTTATTGTAGCCTTCATTTATTAATCTAATTTGAGGCCAAAATTAACCAATTCTGTGAGCATCCTGATCACCAGTGCTTTGAATTGTGCATCTGATAGGTTGGCTATCTCTTGGTCGCTTAAAAGTATTTGCTGTGGGGCTTTGATTTGTTCTGTTTGAGCCTTTTTTTTTTTTTTTTTTTTTGGTCTGGTCATGCCAGTTATGTCTGAGGGGTGGAGCCTTAGGTATTCACCAGGGGGGGGCAACCCAGTTGCTGGGTTGTGACGCTGTATGTGGAGGCATGGTCCAAGAGGGAAGAATGCCGCTTGGTCCACTCTCCGTAGGACTTCAGTTCCCTCTGCCAATTCTCACAAGCAGATTGGGCCCTTCTGGTGCTGGCTGCCGGGCGAGTGGGCTTGTATACATTCTAGCACTCTGTGGGTCTCCACAAGGAACTCTCCTGTGAGGCTGGGAATCTCTCCCGACACCTCATCTCCCACAGGTGTTTTTAATTGGTGCTTTTAGGCTTTATTTCCGGGTGCTGGATCCCTGGGTTGTACGTTCTGTGTCGCTGCCTGTTTTCACCTGGTTTATCTGCATGCGAATGTGTGACTGTGGACAGCCAGCTGCCTTGCGCGCCTCACTGGGTCTGCTCATTGCCTCTCGTGCCTGGGGTCTGCCACTGGTCCACCAGCTGCCCCTGTGCATCTGGGGTCCACCAACTGCCGCCTATGCCCTGCGTGCCTGCGTCTGCCAGCCACCGCTTTTTCCTCTCGCGACCCTTCGACCCCTCTCCATAGGCCTCCGACTCCACTCCTCTTACAGGTCTGGATGAATGGTCGTCAGGCTTCTGTACAGTTCATTTCTCTGTCTATTCTGGATTTTTTTGTTTGTTTGTTTGTTTCTAAATTTTTGTTGCCCTTAGCTTTGGTTGTGCTAGGAGGCACAGTGTGTCCACCTATACCTCCATCTTGGTTGGAAGTCTGGGTTTTCTATCTTTATCAGTGCTTCCAGCTGGGAACAAGGTTGGTGTTTCCTAGTTTATTTCACAGGAAATGAGGAACACCCTTAAAGGTGCTACTGTGCTGAGGTGTAATTGTATTTGTACTATGGACACAAAAATATAAATATATTGCCTTGTTAATATCAAGATTTATATTTTTACTTTGTGGGTGTGTCTTTTCACCTAGCTAAAATGACAGCATTCCAGGGAGACAGACTCTTCTTGGGAGACTGCAGAAGTGCTCAGACATCTTTGGTGAGTCAGGAACTCCAGTAGATGAGCTGGAAAGACCTGTACACATGAGTTCTGCAAGTCACTGTGGCCCTGCTTCCTACCAATGCTGACAGCTATCTCTAACCAACACATGTGTTTCCATTCTCAATTCTTGACAGTAAAGCTTGATCAGATTCAGAAATCTTACAACTCTATCTGGCAATGCAAGTATTACTTTCAGATGTTTCTATCTTATGGTCTTTCAATTAAATGCATTTTGCTATTTAATGTAGACTTAACGGATTCAACTTTCCCAGGCTATTGAATAGGAACATAAAGCCCCATTTCTTTAAAAGGCTGGAAGAAAGTGCCAGTTATCATCTAGCATACCGTTTTAGTTAAAGTGATACCTAAACTTTACCAGACTAATGAATTGAGACCATTTCATAGGAATTTTATTCTACCCCATTTATTTAATGCAGTATCTAAAATGTTGTACACTCTTTGATTGCCTAGTGGGAGGATGTGTTAGATACACATTTATTCAAAACTCAGAATCACCATGGACTCACTATTAGCCCTTCTCATTGAAAAATAATACTTTCTGCAAACACTTCACATGGCTTATCAATCAACTCAATTTACATTTATGAGTGTCCTTTATGTGTCCAGCCCACAGTATTATGCAGACTTAATATAAAAGTAGATACAATAAATATTTAAAAGGTTAAATCAAACAAATAAGTTTTTTAGTTGAAACTTACAAATCAACAGTAATTTTAAACTTCTCATGCATAAAAGAATAGATTCCCTGGCTGAAGAGCAAGGTGCAGAAGGATTTGTGATTTATTAGAATCAGACTGCAAGGTGGCAGTTAGAGGTCAGTAATTGTAAATTGTGGCAGAAACTCTTCCAGAATCAGAAAACCATTATGTGACAAGTTTGCATTGTGTAGGCACAGAAATAAAATTATATAGTTAGTAAAACACACACACACACACACACACACACACACCCCACATATATCTTTACAGTAAAGCTAAGGTGAAAAGTGTGATTTGAGAGCAGAGAAAATCTCCTCTTTAAGATTATTGGCATAGATTATAATTTAAACATTTATACTAGGGAACCAATCAGTCGCAAGCTAATTTTATTTGCACTAAATTCAGGGAAATTTGAAGATATCCATGCTTAAATATCAAACCAACAATTACGCAGAATATCAAGCTGCTCCATGGGTCTGCAGGGATGGAAAGGGACATCTGAGTATCGTCTGCATACCCATGACACTGCCAGCCACAGCACTGAATGAAGTTGTTCACTAAAGATACCTAAATATAGAGCCAAGATTTAGGTATTTATATATATAAATATAAATAGGACTTCAAACAAATCCCAGAGGAATCAGAAAGAACTTAGTAAAGCTCAAACTATTCTCTAAAGGGTTAAATTGAAAAGAGAATATAGGGGAAACTATCCAAAGTAATTCCAGAACAAGCAATTCCATGTTAATTCCATAAAATTCAAAAGCACAGAGTTCTGTGAAAGAATGACAACACAGTCAACAGTATTCAAACTAGACATAGCCTTAAATGGCTACAGTGAAACAGACATTCAACCAACAAATTGATCAGAGACAGTATGTTCCGATCTAAATCTCAGGGCCAGGAGAGTGCACATTTCACATGAGGTGCTAAGATAGTATCCTAGCAAAAATTTGAGACACATTGCCTTTGTCTAATGACTAATAACATTTTAAAAGTGCTGTTGATGAAGAAATTAAAAGAAAAAACCGAAAGGGTTCAGCATTCTAGATTCTATTAAAATTGTGTTGCTTCTATGATCAAGGAAACTTTATTTAACACCTCATTTAGAAAAGGAAAAAATATATATATGTACACATATTATATATTAACATAAAATACATATTTACATATATAAATATATAAGATAGAAGTATGTATAAAGATATATATAATAAGATAAATAAGAATATAAGGGAAGAAAGGTGATATGACTGCTGTATCATCATTATCATTATCCAATTACTTAATAGTGTAAAAATTATATAGTAAATTTTCTTTCTACACACAGACCACCCAATCAGTATATTTACATTTTAATCATGATCAGTTTCTCTTATAATACTAATTGTCAAAATTTGCCATGTTAAAAAAAAACTATGTCAAATGAGTTAAATAGGCAAGGAAGAAATTATTGCAGAGACACTGATTAATTTTTTTGAAATGCAAGTCAAAAGGATTTTAAAGTGCAGGTAAGTAACAACAGAAAAGTACTGAAGGATTCTGCAGGGTGAGGGGTTTGATGGTCCTTAATTAGTCTATCTGAGTTTGCTAATTGTCAATCATCTCTTACTAAAGGTAGGCTCCCTCTCACCCCCCCCCCACCAAAGAAACTGAGGGGAGGGCTTTACCTTCATTGATGATCACATGATTATGTTTCAAAGGGATGGTTCCTGCGTCCTTGAGAAATGCAATCCTGGGTTGTAAAACAGAAAAAGCTGGGGAAAGTGTACATCTCAAAGGAGTAGAGAAAGAATTTAAAGTTGTAAGTTCTCTAAAGTCAATACCCTAAGAAAAAGAGAGTCAGGGAGAAACTCATCTAAAGTTTAATCAAATTGAGACAAATTCTAAGGTCCTCTCGGTCAGTCACAGACATCTCTTAGCATTGCTCAATGCCCCAGAAACTTCTCTCCTGGGCTGATGGCAGTTGGATGTATTCAAAATAGATTCTGATTAACAGAATAAAGTTACTAATTTCCATAGCAGAATAAAATGATTCCACCACCATTATATCATGGAATAGTAGAAGAGTATGGTTTTGTATATAAAAGTGCTTAGCATAATAAAACAAAATCATATTTAACACCATCATCATGATAATCAAAAATGAATAAGCCTGGTATGTTTCTAACAATATCATATGAAATTTAAGAAGTGTTAATAGACCTATTTCTACTAAGGTTCTAAATCTTCTGTAGTCAATAGTCATGAATGTAATATTTTATAATTTTAAATTTCTCAACATTTTGATGGTCAGAAGAGTAAATATAATGCTATATAAACATGATGCAAATACATGTATATAATGAATAAAAGAAACTAATTCTTTTTTCAATTTTTTTTAGATTTTTATTTATTTTTCGTAAGAGAGGAAGGGAAGGAGAAAGAGAGGGACACATCAATCTTGGTTGCCTCTGGAGCGCCCCCTACTGGGGGACCTGGCCCACAACCCAGGCATGTGACCTGACTAGGAATCAAACAGGCAACCCTTTGGTTTTCAGGCCCACACTCAATCCATTGAGCTACACCAGCCAGGGCAAAGGAAACTAATTCTTGATCACAATTAATTGTAAACAAATGCTGCCACACCAGAGAGAAAAATGAAACCAATCAAACTGATTTTCTTTGCCCTGAAATCTTTGTAACAAAACCTATATATATACACTCTGAGGAGTTTGGTAAGACACACCTCGATTAACATACCTCAGTGTTTCCATTTGATGGCTACCAAATTAGAAATTTCAAAAGCCTGATGAGGAAAAAAAAAAGCCTCTTATAATAAGTAAACCCTGTAGCTGTGGGCAAGCTCACATCCTTTTTAGTCTTTTTCTTGGAAATGGCTCGCGGGTAAGCTGCCTACCTGGCTGCTCAAGCTGTCCTTGGGAGAGGAATCCACGTTTCTTCCCAGAGGAAACTCCAGTCAGTTGTTAAAAGCTTTGTTTAATTTCCTCTTGAAAGAAAAACGAAAACTTGTTGCAAGTTTTTTTCCCCCCTAAAGTCACTGCAGGTAGTTAACAGTTCAGTTAAAAATAATTAAGCCAATTTGTTAATATGAAACTTAAACTCCTTCAGATAGAACACTAAGCTCACAGGATAAAAGAGACTGCCTAAATGGAAGGTTCTCCAGGAGGCTCGGAGCCAGACCCAGCATGAGGTGCTTTATTTTCTACCATAAATCTTCACACTTCTGCAAAATTGTTGGATGCCAGTGCTTCTGTGGGTAGTTTTGCTTATTCTTTTCTGCATGTAACTGGTCCCTAAGGGGAGTACCTCTAGTTGCTCCTAAGCAGATACCCTACAGCTAGCTCAAAGCATTAACAGAATGCAGAGTGAACTGAATACAATGTGACAAATGTCTCCAGAAGGGACAGCCAGAGTAGAAACAAGAGAAAAAGAATAACTGAGATACACTACACTTGCCTCTAACAATGAAGGAATTGAAGTTCATTCTCCGAGAATAGGGGAAAAGACCATTCAGTTATGTTAGTCCTGCATACATTTCAAATCATTTCAAGCAAATCATCCAGCTTTCATCAGTTATAAATGGCCTGTGAGTAAAAGGTCATGTGTTTTTTTCTTCAAATAGTACATTATTAATAAATGACATAATGTTTCTTCTTATCACAGCTAAAAGTCTAATTCAGGCTCAAGCACTGATATCAATGTGTGCATATATATGCATTATATTTATTCATTCATTTTTCCTTTTAATATACATTTATTGACTGCTTCCTCTTGTATCCAGCACACTACCCTCAGCACTACTGATACTGAAAAGACTAACGTACAAACCAACATAGTACTTTTGTCCACACCTCCATTAGGTTAAAATAATTCTGTCAAAATGATTGTTTTAAAATTCATGATTTTAAAAATTAGCATTTTAGTTCCAAGTCTATTTAATTTTTTCTTTCACATAGGTGGGATTTCTTTGCCAATCTAGACATAAGGCTCAAGGGCAAGAAAGTAGTGATTCTTACCTGCATGTACCACCAAGATGGGAAGTTGCTCGTGTTTCTCAGTAGGACTGCATGTCCCTGTCTACCTGTCATTCATAACTATGTGCTGTATTACTATCGAAAATACGTCTGTAGGATAAAAAACAACTGGTTTTCATATAAGGCTTTTGAAATCAATCATAAATTATCAGCATGGAGCTTATAAAATACATGTTACAATATTTATATATAAATATTATCATATTAAATGATAAAAATAATTAAATAACAATTGTACTTTCAGGAGTATTTTGAATATAAGCTATATTTATAAGCAATGAAAATTACTTGTCTGATTTTAGAAAAAGTAATACTGTACTGTTATTTATTCACTAATTTTAATTACAGATATTATATTCTTCTTCTACTCTAACAACTTATGAATCAATTTTATTTTATTTTTTTAATTATATTTTATTTGATTATGCTGTTACAATTGTCTTGATTTTTCCCCTTTTGCCCTACCTCCACACAACACCCCCCATGCCCTCAGGCAATCCCCCTACCATTGCTCATGTCCATGAGTAATGAGTATAAGTTCTTTGGCTACTCCATTTCCTATACTGTATTTTATTTACATCCCCATGGCCAGTCTGTAACTACCTGTTTGTACTTCTTAATCCCCTCACCTTTCTTCCCATCTCCCACACCCCCCTGCATTCTGGTAACCATCAAAACACTCTCTGTATCCATGATTCTGTCTATGTTCTTCTTCTTTTTAAAAAATATTGTATTTATTTATTTTCAGAGAGAAGGGAAAGGAGTGAGAATGAAAGGGAGAGAAATATTGTTGTGTGATCGCCTCTCATGCAGCCCCACCTGCAACCCAGGCATGTACACTGAACAGAGAATCAAATAAGCTACCCTTTGGTTTACAGAACCCTCAGTTGGACCACTGAGCCATACCAGCCATGGTGTCTATGTTCTTTTTGATTTCTTAGTTTGTTTTTTAGGTTCAATTGTTGATAGATTTGTATTTATTACC
The DNA here is from genome assembly GCA_028533065.1 of Trachops cirrhosus. NCBI lineage: Eukaryota > Metazoa > Chordata > Mammalia > Chiroptera > Phyllostomidae > Trachops > Trachops cirrhosus. Next base: position 32,836,109 of record CM052548.1, on the reverse strand, counting down.
ATTTTATTATTCATAGTTCTGATCTTTTTCTGAAATAAGTCCCTTTAACATTTCATATAATAATGGTTTGGTGATGGTGACTCCTTTTGTTTTTTCTTATCTATGAAGCTCTTTATCTGCCCTTCCATTCTAAATGATAGCTTTGCTGGGTAGAACAATCTTGGCTGTAGGTCCTTGCTTTTCATGACTGAATATTTCTTTCCAATCCTTTCTGGCCTGCAAAGTTTCTTTTCGGAAATCAGCTAAGAGTCTTATGGGAACTCCTCTATAGGTAACTAACTGCTTCTCTCTTGCTGCTTTTAAGATTCTCTCTTTATCTTTAACCTTTGGCATTTTAATTATGATGTGTCTTGGAGTGGACTTCTTTGCATCCATCCTGTTTGGGACTCTTTGTGCTTCCTGACCTCGCATGTCTATTTCCTTCATCAAATTAGGGAAGTTTTCTTTCATTATATTTTTCAAATAGATTTCCAATTTCTTGTTCTTTCTCTTCTCCTTCTGGGACCTCTATGAAGTGAATGTTGGACTTCTTGAAACTGTCCCTGAGGCTGCTTACACTATCTTTCTTTGGGATTCCTTTTTTTTCTTTTTCTTCTGATTGGTTTTTTTGCTTACTTATGTTCCAAATCATTGATTTGACTCTAGGCTTCATCCACTCTACTATCATTTCCTTGTAAAGTGTTCTTTATTTTAATTAGTGTATCCTTCCCTTCTGGTTGGATCTTTTTTATATTGCTAAGGTCCTGAGTTCCTTGTGCATCCTTTTAACCAGTGTTTTGAACTCTGAATCTGATAGATTGCTTATCTCCATTTCATTTAGCTCTTCTTCTGGAGTTTTGGTCTGTTCTTTCATTTGGGCCATATTTCTTTGTCTCCTCATTTTGGCAGCCTCCTTGTGCTTGTTTCCATGCATAAGGTAGAGCTGCTTTGATTCTATATATTGGTAGTATGGCCTAATGTAGTAGGTGTCCTTTAGGGTCCAGTGGCACAGCCTCCCCTGTTACTCAAGCTGAGTACTTGAGGTACAGCCTCTGTGTGGGCTGGGTACAACCTCCTCTTATAGTCTAGCTTTGGTTTATGCTGGCAGGTCAATGGGAGGGGTTTACCCAGGCCAGTCAGCTGTAGGGACTGGTTGTGACCACTTACCACAAACTTCCACCCTCTGTAGAGGATCAGCCATGCAGGGACAAAGTGGCAGTGCTCTGATGTGGTCTGTAGCTGTCCACTGGGTACACTGACCCTGGAGTTTCCTGTATGGAACAGGCCAAGGTCAGCCCCTACCTGTGTTTTGCATGGGCCACACTTCCTGACCTATAAAGCAATCTGAAATGGCTGCTACTTGTGCTGGACTTGGAGATTCTCAGGCAAAGCCAAACTATGAAATTAGGCTGGCTGCTGCTAGTGTGGAGCCTGAGGCTCACTGTAGCCACCTGTTGCTTATTTGAGAGGATGTAGAAAGTTGTGAAGCATGAGCCATTCATATGGAAAAGCCACTTTGGTGGGCCCATAAGTTGGGTGGGGAGGAGTCTGTGGGGATCTCCAAGGCAGGTCAAACTCTGTTAGCCAGGCTAATGGAGTCTCAGATATGGTACCAGGCCACTGGCTCCCTGAGGGGAGGGCTCAGCAAAGAGACAATGGCCTCTGCTGGCCTTGATGCCAGATAGTTCAGTTTCTCCCTTTCTACCACTGGTGCCCTTCAAACTACTACCCCAGTGCTGGAACTCAAAGGGAGTAAGTCTCAGTAGGTGAGTCCATGTGTAGCTTCTTTAAGAGGAACTGCTTGGGGCTCCAGAATTTCCTTCCACCAACTCAATCCCCACAGGTTTTTGCAGCCAGAAGTTGTGGGAGCCTATCTTCCTGGCCCTGGAAACCTGGGCTGGGGGCCCTGGTGTGGGGCTGGGATTCCTCACTCCCAAGATATCCCTCCCAAATTTTATCCACCACATGTTGGTAAGGTACCAGCTCGTTCCATGTCTGCACCCCTCCTACCACTCTGGATGGATGTGGTTTCTTTAATTCTATAGTTGTTAGACTTCCATTCAATTCTATTTCTCATGGTTCTGAATATAGGTTGTTCTATATTTTAGTTGTAATTTTGATGTGGTGATGTGAAGAGGTAAGCCATGACTGCCTACATTGCCATCTTGACCAGAAGTATCATGAATCAATTTTAAAAGCTCTATGTGTCTTAAATCTACCTATAATATGTTTATATATAAAATGTTTACCTCACTGAATCTGATTTAAATAATGTTTGAATGTGAAGGAAAACAGAACACATTGAAAAGTATTTTTTCTCTCTCTTCTGACTACATTTTATATGTCCAAGCTTAGTACACATTAATTTTAAAAGCTGGAAAAAGTATACTAATAATTTTAAATGAACAAATTTGGCCTAAATATTACTGAGTGAAGCATACTGTATTTGGGAAAATAGCCACAGCCATTCCTTGAATGAATAGGTAGAGCAAAGAAAAACTCAATGTGAAACAGTATTGAGATTTCTAAATAAATATTTTGTCCAAGACTCCAAAACTGGATAAGAATATCCTCTGTAGATTTTAGAAATTATAGAAAATTCAGGAAATAAGATAAACAAGGGACATTTTTTCTTAATTTATATTTTCACTCAAGATAAAGAAAAATAGCTAGGTTAGAACTATTGTAAAATCTAGTTACCCTAAAGATAAGTGGTTTTGGTGTTTCAGAGTGTTTCAAAAATTATTTTTTCTTAATGAATGCCTCACACTTCCAATTCATTTTTACTTTTTTTTATTTATTATTAACACTCTAACATAATAAAATTCCTGGTTATTCTACCAATAATTGAAAAGCATTTATTGAACAAATACTGAGTACAGAGGATTTGAGAGGTTCTATAAAAGAAATAGCACAAGCCTTGACCAAACTTGAATTAGTTTGAGCAGATTAAAGAAACATAAATGTGCATGCATCAGAACCAAACACAGCACATATGGGATCATAGCACTAAGTAGCAATAACTTTGTAGTTAATTAGTAGCTATTGTTTTGTTATAATGAAGAGGTATTTATTATGCACATCTCTACTTTGCTTAATGCCAGATGACAAAGAAATGAAAGAGCTAGTTCCTGTCTTTAAAATTCAAATCACAGAACACATTAAAAGTGTAGTACTTAACACATCACTTAAGCTAAACCCTCACTGTCCTAATGAAGAAACTGATGAGTTTACAATGCAAAAAAATAGATTGTATATGAAAAGAAAATAACTTTAAAATTAAGTACAGAAGAACAAATTAACTATAATAAGATGTTAAAAAAACAAGGGATATGTTTAGGAAAATCTTTGAAAAAATGAATTGAAATAATATATGACATCCCAAACACTGCATACAAATTGAGAATCCACCACATACATTTGTAATGCCCAAAATGATGGCTTTGAGGTGAACCCCTGCCAACTACATACAAAGATCCTATAAATATATTTACTTTTACATAAACTATGTGAAAACCCCCAATAAAAAGACAAAGGCTATTTGTCAATATGCATAAGAAAATGAATAAATGAATATAAATGCAACACTTCACCAAAAATCTAAAGTTAATTACATAAACAATAAGGAAAACACCTAAGGTCCATCAGATAAAGGAAAAGAATTTCACAACAGGGGGAATACAAATGACTGCTCTGCACACTATAAAATGTCCCACCTCATTTTTGATAAAAAAGAATGTTAATGTTAATTGAAACAGTGAAGAATCATTTATTTATATATTATAGTAACAAAGTCCATGATATTCAGTCTCTTAAGAGTTTATGATACTAGCAATCATTCAGTAATGGAGTATAAATTTGGACAATTCTATGGAAATGAATGTAATATTTTTGTCATAAAAATTAAAAATATTTATGTTTTACACCTTAGCAAGTCTCCTTCTTAGAGGTTGTTCTAAAGAAATCATTAAAAATGTAGGCACAAAGATGATATTATGCTTTTATTTAAATTAGTACAAAGTTGTAAACAATATAAATAGAAAAATAATTAAATATTATGATTCAGCTTTCCAGTAAAATATTCTGTACTATGTTTACACATTTCAAGATGTGCATAACTATCATCTCTACCTAGTGGGATCATTATTAGACATGTTTTGCAACTTCTTATATTTGTATACCTTAAAAAATTCTTTCATTGAATGTGTTCCTTGCAGTATGAAAAGACTTTGCTCACTTTGGTAAGCAAAATATATGTTCAGTGAAATCAAATGAAATTTTAATAGGTCTGCAGATAAAAACTGAAAACAAAATGTGGCAAGGCATGTCCAGGTCAAATTAAAGTCTCCATTGTAGCAGCTAATATATAAGACTTCAAGATATGCAATTATTTTGTGAGTGCTACGGGTCTCAGTTATCATGTCTCAGTGTGACTCAGGGTCCTAAAATGGTTATTGAACCAAATGTAAAATGCCATTGCATCACTCAGAGTGCCCCCTCTAAAATCGCAGGAACATTTACCTGAATTTACTTTCAGGAATGTAAGCTCATAGTAACACTTGATAATAGCTCACACACATTTTCTAGGATTCTGTTTGATGTAATGGCAATGTGCAAGTAATGGGATATCCACCCCTACATTGTTCAGTTCTTTCAAAACTTTAAGCTCCTTCTCCTATAGAGCCTAAGGCTGTTACTATATATTAATAGTTTCCAGTATCAATGTGCAAGAAATATTAACATCTCATTACATTAGACATTTTCTATATTAATATTTTATTTTATAAAGCCAAATATAGTTTGGCTGATAGCTAGAATTGCAGTTATTTGAAAATTTCACTTAGTTTATTTATAAAAACCTATCTTTGTTTAAAACTATTTTCCTATTATTGAATTTATTGGGGTGACACTGGTTAACAAAATTATATAGTTTCAGGTGTACAATTCTACAACATCCATGTGCATACTGTATTTTGTGTTCACTACCCCAAATCAAGTATCTTTCCTTCATCATTTATTCCCCCGTACATCCTCCCTCACCCCCAGCTCTACCCCCTGAAAATACCCACACCGTTGTCTGTGTCCACACATAAAATGACTTTAAATAAATTCCTTGTCCAAGTAAGTTTTATGTCAAGGCAATAAACTGAAGAATACATCAGCAGTTGGGCTCCTTATTTTCTGGAAATAGTCAAGACAAATTAAAAATATATATCTGACCAGTGTCACTTGCATCAGTAATATTAACCATGTCTCTACACATGTGGAAACTGTGTTCATTCCCTTTTAAAATTTATTTTTAACCTCTTCAAATTAAGTTGATATTAGCAGTTAATGGTAATACTGTCACCAAAGTGTCAAAGACTGAACATCCTAATGTCTGCTGCACAACAATGAGAGACATGTCAACCTGGAAAAATATTAAAATTCCATCCAGGAGGCTTCTTTACATCTACTTTTTACCATGTTTGCTCTCAGGTTTGTCTCAAGAAAAAAAAAAATAGCAAGTAAGCTAAAAATGGTCAGTGTTCTCGCTATCTTTCTGCAAAGGAATATGAGTAATAATTTAATCAACTGTTTGAATATATAAATCAGTCCTATACTTTCTTTGTGACCAATTAAAAAAGTAGCCAAGTCACTGTAATCTATCTGTATCTGTTTTCACAAACCCAGAAAAAATACAACCAATATGCCTTTATTGTTACTCCATTGGTATCAATTTGTTTGGAGCCATACATATCTTCTCTACCATGTGGTAGCTTCATCTGCTAGTGTGTTTTAATCTCAATTAAAATTAAATATTAAACATTTCTTTAAAAATATTATCTTTCAATTAACCTTGATCATTAATTTATTCTTTATATAGTCAACCAATGATTATTTTATAAATAATTCAATTCTGCAAAGTAGTTGTAGTAGGGAGGAAAAGAACACAAAAATGAATGAGGCAAGGCCCCTTCATTGACAAACTCATAATGGGCAGGACAAATTACAGTGTGCTAAATTCTACAAAAGGAGTGTTCATAGAGTGCTCTGAGAGCTCATAGCCTGAGGGTCTCAAGAGTATTTCCACAGAGAAAGGAGCACATTAGCTAGCCTTGAAGATGAATAAGGGTTTTCTATAGAGAGAGAAAAGTGGAGGAGATATATCTCTTCAGGCAAGGGAAACAAAAGAAAAAATAAGCAAATGGAACTATATCAAACTAAAAACATTTTTGCACAAAAAGGGAAACCATGAACAAAATAAAACAACAACCCACTAAATGGCAGACCATATTTGCCAATGATACATCTTGTAAAGGGGTAATATCCAATATTTATAAAGAGCTCATAAAACTCAACACCAAGAAAAATAAACAACCCCAGCCATCCCCAACTCCTTCCGCTGTTTCTGCATCCCCCTGTTATTGTCCATGTGAACAATAAAAAAATAATCAAAATAAAAAATCTTTAATAAAAGAAGAAGAAACAATCCAATTAAAAAATAGTCAAAAGACCTGAATAGACACTTCCCCAAAGAAGTCATACAGACAGCCAATAAACATATAAAAAGTTGCTTAAGGTCATTAATCATCAGAGAAATGCAAATTAAAACCACAATAAAATATCACCTTACTCCTGTCAGAATGGCTATCATCAATAAATCAGCAAGCAACAAGTGCTGATGAGGATGTAAAGAAGCGGGAACATTTTTGCACTCTTGGAAGGAGTGCAGATTGGTACATCACTTTAGAAAGCAGTATGGAGATACCTCAAAAAATTAAAAATGGAATTGCCTTATGACACAGCAATTCTACTTCTGTGAATTTTTCCAAAGAAACCCAAAACACTAATTTGAAAGAATATAAGCACCCCTATGTTCATTGCAGCATTATTTACAATAGCCAAGATTTGGAAGCAGTCAGAGTGTCCATCAGTAGGTGAACAGACAAAACAACTATGGTACATTTACATAATGGAATACTACTTGACTGTAAAAAAGAAAATGTTATCATTTGTGACAGTGTAGATGGACCTGGAGAACATTATGCTAAGTGAAATAAGTCAATCAGAGAAAAATACCATATGATTTTACTCATATGTGGATTCTAATGAACAAACTGAACTAACAGCAAAAGACAGACAGACTCAGAGAGCAGACTGACAGCTCTGGTTTGGGGTGCGTTGGTGGGCAGAAGGATCAAGCAAAAAGGAAAAAGGACTCATTGACATGGACAACAGTGTGGTGATTGAAGGAGGAAGGAGGGTGAGTAGAAATGGAAGAGGGTATAAGGGGAATAAATGGTACTGGGAAAATATAATAAAAATGTATTTAAATAAATAATTAATTAATAAAAAATTTCAAAAAGGGTAGTAGTGTAAAGACCTTAAAAGGATATACTATATTGGAGAAAAATTAAAATCTGAGTAAATTAGAACTTAGAAATTTGCTTGATATTAAGTGGCATAACTTTATAGGAATCATTTCTGCTTCTCTTTCTTGAAAGTGGAGCTATCTAGTCTTAATAGGTAAGACTTCCTCAGACTGATTCAAGAGAAACATCTCCCTTCATTCTCTGTGTTACGGACATGTTTCTTTGGAAATACTCAAGTTTACAAAGCTTCTGACCTCTAGGATTTTGAGCTTCCTATTCCATTTCATGGAACCCTGTTCTCCAGGCTCTTCACATGATTAGCTGCTTCACATCACTGAGTCTCAACTTACATGCCTCTGAATTAGCAGCCACATTAGTCTTTCTCACATAACCATATTTTATTTGTTTTTTATTTTTATATATTTTAATTTTTACTTTATTTTTCTTGTTTACACTATTACAGATGTCCCCATGTTCCCTGCCTTTGCTACCCTCCATCCAGCCCCCTCCCCTGCTCCCCTCTGGCCATCACCACACTGTTGTCTGTATCTATGGGTTATACATATATATCCTTTGGTTAATCCCTTCACCTTCTTTCATCACATAACCCTATTTTATTTTCATCATGACATCCATCACTTTTTGATGTTATTCCTGTCTGGTTTTTATCTATTTGTCCATTGTTAAAAAGATATATAATTTGTAAAGTCAAGAAACCAGTTTATTATACAACATTAAACCCATCACATACATAACACTGACAGGCACAGAGTAGGCATTGTTAAAAATAATGTGTTTAAATGAAATGAATGATGCAAAGGGAAAAGATTGTGCAATATATAAACTCTAAGAACAATTAATCAGATAAATGTATTTAATATGGTGGCACCAAAATTGCATTTAACCTCAAGGCTTTTTTAAGATAGGACTTCATCAAGGAGCACATAATAAAAGAGGATGGAAGGAGTGTTCAGGGAAATAAATGGAGGTCCTATGTTTTGCAAATGCAGCTAAATAAACCAGTACAATATGAGTATTAGTATTTATTTGCTTCCACTTATATTCAAAGGTAGATGAACCCTGGAGATGTTGAATTTATATTTATCTTACTTATATCACAGAATATATGTGAGACTCAAATGAGAAATGAATGTAAAAGTATCATAAA
>CM052548.1:32692704-32827107 GCA_028533065.1 Trachops cirrhosus | reverse complement strand
ATGAGTATTAGTATTTATTTGCTTCCACTTATATTCAAAGGTAGATGAACCCTGGAGATGTTGAATTTATATTTATCTTACTTATATCACAGAATATATGTGAGACTCAAATGAGAAATGAATGTAAAAGTATCATAAAATGTAAAAGATTACACTTTCTTGACTTCTAGTAGTAGAAAAAATAAAATACAGATCTTTCTGGAGTAGAAAGAAAAACAATTTAAGATACCAATTAAGTAGACTACCACTGGTATATTTTCCATTACCATCTGGTTCTTCTCAGTCTGTGAATTTAGTCAGGAAAACAATAAATAACAGAATTATAAGAAATAGAGCTTTTGTTGATCTTTGGGAAAATAATTGTATCATGATGAAAACAGTGTTCTTTTTAAAATGTCACACATAATTGTGCATAGCCAGAATAAATGAGCTAGTAAATGGGCTGGCATTAATAATTATACTGACATGCATGTGATTACAAGTATTGACTAATAAAATGATTAATAATTTTCAGATAATTAAATTTAAAATTATGAAAGAACTTTTAACAAATGTGACTAGTAGCTTTTATAATGTTTAATTAAGTACATGGTAAATGTAGTAATTTATTTTATCGGTAAAACTTTGTGAATAGATATGCAAAGTAAAACAATTTCAACAAGAATATTAGTATCAGAGGGCTTTAAATGTCATTCTTTTTTAAAAAAATAATTGTTTATTTTTATGTATAATTTTGCTCTTCATTTTGCATAAGATGCAAAGGTCTATAGCTTATTTCCATTAAGCTATAGAATTAAGCTTTAATCTCACCGTAGACTTACAAACACTTTCTAGAGCTCTATCAGTAAGAATTTAGAAACAAATTAAAAAAACAGCTTATAATATTTTTATTGTCGTTCAAGTACAGTTGTCTCCATTTTTCCCCCACCATTCCCCCTGCCCCACCCTATCCCACCCTCAATCCTACCTTCTTTGGTTTTGTCCATGTGTCCTTTATACATGTTCTTTAAATTTTTTAAGTAGAAGAATAATGCAAAAGCAAAAAGACACAATGGGGGGAGGACGTGAGAAGACATAACTATTAAATATAATGTGGTAACTTTGTCAGGAACTTGAAGCTAAAAAATAACAGTAGGGGAAAAACTGAAAATGTGAATAAATTATGACATTTAGTTAATATTAATGTATCAATATTGCATCAGTAATGTGAAAACTGTACCATACTAATGTAAGATGTTAATAGTGGAGGAAACTAGGTGTGGGTCATATGTGAACTCTGCAATATCTTCACAATAATTCTGTACATTTAAAACTACTCTGAAATGAAAAGCTGATTAAAAATATATAAAAGGGAATATATTCATGGATTTAAAAGTCATCATTATATTGTCTACTTCTTAACAGATCAAAAATATTTGGTGAGTGATAGATGACAGAAACAACCACCATATTTATAAGTAGCAACTTTTAACCTTAATCCTATTGATCATGATAGGAATTTGTTTTGCAAATCAAAAACATTGGATTCATTTTAATAAGGAGTAGCAGGTGCATATATTAGAATGTTTAATCAATATCAAACTTTCAATCTCAAAGAGCTATAAATAATAAGATATATGTGTATGTACATATGTGTTAAATGTATTTCTAAGAAAACACTTCATTGCCCCTGTTGAGTTATATACCATATAATTTCCCTAAACACTGGTTTCAACTGATTAGATTAAGTGTTGAAGGCTGATCAAGGAAAATTGATCCATATTCTGACCATGGAATGCAGCTGTGACCTGGTTCAAAAATATAAGCAAAACCAAGCAGATTTTCTCTCTCAAAAATAAATAATTGACTATAAAATTCAGATAAAATTTGCCAGTTTACAGTAGTGGCAAAAATAATGTACCCTAGATTGTCATAATATGTAAGAACTGAAGGAATCATTATGGAATATGAATGGGAAGAATAATCAAGAAAACCTAAAATTAAGAAAGATGTAAAATGATATTAATGCAAGAAACAAGCTTGGTATCCGCAAGAGATGAGTAATATGGAAGAAAGAGGAAATAAAAAGAATAACAAGCAGAATCTGCCTTTGAGAGGATAACATTCTTTGCCAATTTTCTGCTTTAACACAGGCCTGCGAGTATTTTGATTTCTGTTCTTATGCTTTTTATTTACAATAAATTCCTCTTTTCTAGAACAAGTAGAGATCAGCTCTTGTACCTCCAGTCAAAAGAATCCATTTAAGACAGACATCAGGATTATACCCACCATTATGCATGCCCATTAGAGATCCTCTCTATCCATAATAATTTTGATTTCCACTGGCACTAGTTGTTTTCTGGTTCTGTCAGAACCTAATTGTTATTATTGCCAATATTTGATCAGCCTTTAAAATAAACTTAAAGTAAATTTGTAACATCACAAATTCAAAAATTATATCACCATCTGAATTATTTTTAAATAATTCTTACAGAAAACATCTTCCTTATTACTATATACCTTGGTGTCAAATGTAAAATTACAAACTCAGGGGCCTGTATAATAACCCATCTTCAACAAAATTGTTCCCATTTTTCTCATATAGCTCATATACAGAGAGTTACATCTAAGACACTGAGAGCCACTGTTGATCTTGGATCAACAGAGGATAAATATTCCTGAGCGCTACCATTGGATTCTCATCATCATACATGTCACAACTTATTCTGCTGTAATTGTTTCTTAATTTTCTTTTCCTCTGACAAATTTCTAAATTTTATGAGATCAAATGTTTTTGTCACCTTTGTACCTTCAGAACGTAGAATACTACCTGATACAATGCTTGGGAAAAACAAATATTGAATAACAAAAGTAGGAAGACAGTTATTCCTGTAGCCAACAACACCAAGAACAAAAGCAATAGTGCAATTAATAATAAAAGTGTTTTAATACTTTTTTTAAAGATTGAATTTATACATTTTTAGAGAGGAGGAGGGAGAGAGAGAGAGGGAGAGAAACATCAATGTGTGGTGTCTCTCACATGCCCCCTACTGGGGACCTGGCCCTCAACCCAGGCTTATGCCCTGACTGGGAATTGAACCAGTGACCCTTTGGTTCACAGGCTGGTGCTCAATCCACTGAGCCACATCAGCCAGTGCTAATAATAAAAGTCTTAAAACAGTGACATAATGACTTCAAAATGATGAGAAAAATATATATATAATATTACTATATATTTCATTAAATCATATTTTAAGAATGAGAGTGAAATGCATTGTTAATCAAACAGAATCTAAAAAACATAGAAACAAGAAGAAACTCCAAAAAGATGCATTTCAGGAATAAGGGAAATTATTTCTAACACAAAACCTAAGAGGTAAAAAAAAGAATACTGGGCAAAGAAAGGGACAGACAAACAATTAAATCTAACAAATATTAGAATTTTCTAATTTGTGGGGTTTTAAAATAAGAGAGATAAATAAAAGGAAATAGTATGTAACTAAAAAAGAATTAAATTATTCCACCACTCTTGCATATTTTCAGAGAAAAATAAAGATATCGATTATGTTTATTCATTAATAAGGCTTGTTAAAGTTTTAAAGATTCACAATAAAAGATTTTAAAATAAATACAAAATAAGTCTATTCATATGAATGTAATCACAATAAAGATTAATGTATTAATAAAGTCCAAAAATAGTCTAATTGCCAAAATTTCAGCTATGTATCATTATGAGATATACTGGAATAATAAAATATAGCTAGAGTAAAAGCAAAAGTTATACCTTTTGCAGCAAAAAATGGTAGTAGGGACTGTTTCAAATATCTCTCAGTTTTCCTTAGTAACCAAAAACCGATTTTCTTCAGGACGGCAATTTGTCAAACTTACAACTGTATTTTCCCGGTTCCCTTGCAGTAGGTGTAGCCAATGAAGCATAAATGGTGGCTTCAAGGAAATGTCTTTAATGGAGATTTACTCAATCGGAAGGAAGATCCATTTTGTGCTCCCTCCCATTTAGCTCCCTGCTGCCCAACGCAATGTGGATATGCACTGAAAGTGAAAATTAAAGTATCATGCTAAAAATGACAAGAGAAAGAGATAAAGAGTGTCAGTTTTTCCATGGTCACCAAGGAGCTGCCATTTCAGCCCTGGACAGCCTGTTCCAGACTTCTTGTATGCAAGAGGAAAAAAACAACCTTGCAGTTCATTTTGGGTCTTTGCAGGCAACTGGTGTAAATCTTAAGTGACATATTATAGAAATAGTAATTAAAAAGATGCTGATGTGACTAATCATGATCAGATTATTCTGCTGAAGCAAAATAAATCACCCTGCAAAATAATGGTTTAAAACCATAGATTTTTTAAAATTCCATGTGTTAGTGTGTTAGTGATCCCAATAGTGCACAGGGACAACCTGTCTCTGATTCCCAATACTTGGGCCTTTCCTAAAAAGTTTCAAAGCCTGGGGATATCCAAGAGTATGAGTCATTGGAAGAGTCTTTACTCTCAGGACTTTTTGTGGATGCCATTATCGTTTTGTTAGACCCCACCTCCATGTGGCCTTTCCATGTCATATCTTACTGTTCTTCAATTTGGGCTTCCTTATGGCATGGCAGGTGAGAGGAATAGCGATTGCCTTGTATAACCTCTTCTTGAGAAGTACATAGTATTACTTCCTCCTTAACGACAAGTTTCCTAGATTCAAGAGAAAACACAGACCCACCTTTCAATGGAAGGAGTGTCAAAACACATGTGAGAGGAATATGGGGTGAGAGATACTGTTGCAGTCATTTTTCCCAAACTCAGCCTGCCACACAGAAGAAACAGATATGTGGGGTCACCAAGTAGTCATGAAATAGTCAATTCATAAAGAAGACATAATCATTCAAATCAGTTTATATCAAATAATTATGGCATTAACATACATGAAACAAAATTAACAAAACTGCATGGAAAAATTGACAAATCCACCTCCGTAACAAGAGAGTTTAACAAACATCTCTCAGTAGACTAAAGATCAGGTAAAAAATAAATTAGAGGGAAATAACAAAGATTTTAGTGACACAATTAGCAAGATTGAAAAAATGAATTAAAAATAGGACACTGTAGCCTTGGATGGGTGGCTCAGTTAGTTGGAGTGTCATTCCATACACCAAAAGGTTGTGGGTTCAACCCCAAGTTGGGTCATATACAGGAGGCAACCAATAGATGCTTCTCTCTCACGTCAGTGTCTCTCTCTCTCTTTCTTTCTCTCTCTTCCTCTCTCTCTTCCTTCTTTTCTCTCTAAAATCAATAAACATATCCAGAGTGAGGATTAAAAAAATAGGATATTGCCCAATATTAAGGAATGAGTATTCTCTTCAGGGAGTTTGAACACACACTAGGCCAGAAAGCAGTCAAATTTAGATGATACGTACCTCATACCATCTTCAAAATTTAATTTCCAAAGATAGTATAATGGATTATCACAGAACTTTAAAAAGACTTCCAAGACACAAAAGTACAAGCCACGATGAAAAATAATGATAAAAACTAATATAGTAAATTGAGAATTATACCAATCAAAAGATGCCAAAAGTGGAAACTAAGCATAGAAGCCACAAACTATGATAATTTTGTAAGACATATGCAAAGGAATCTTGTACAGAATAGATAAGAATTTCTACAATGAGTAGCATAAAAACAAATAACAAAGAAACAAGTCTTGATGTAGCTAAAAATAGTAGACCTTGAAATGTTTGACAATATGATCCACCTCATTTGTGAACAAGAGAATGCAAATTAAAACCATGACCAGATATAATTATGCCCCCAAACTGGTAAAAAAAAAAATGCATTCCCTGTTTTAGTAAGAATGTAGAATAGAGAAATTTCATAAATAAGTTCTCATACTCAGCTAACAGAAGTGTAAATGTATATAACCTTTTTTAAACAATGTTACAATTAATGAAGTAAAACATTCACTGTATGAATTGGCAATTCCACTCATATATGTGTACCAGGAATAATGTACAGAAATTTTTAGAACAGGAAAAAAAACAATAATCTAAAAGTCCATCAAAACTCAATGAATAAATGAAAATTATAGCACATTAAATTCAGTGAATGTTATGGAATTATGATCACACACATTAACAATGACTAAATTCTACAAGCCAAAATTATTTTTAAAGCAAGTTGTAGGATAATATATACAATATAATTGGATTTATATAAAGTTCAAAAACATGTAACTAGCAATATGTTGTTTAGGAATAGATATATATGTGGTAAAACTATAAAGAAAATTTGGGATGTAATAAACACAACGTATGTCGGAAGATACCTGTGTGCCATGGTGACAGTGAATAAAATGGGGAAGGAGCTTATAGAGGCTTCAGAGAATTAGCAGGCATTTGGTGATACCCAGTATACCCATGGGGATATTTTGTTTATGCCAACCCACCTACCTCACTCTATGTGCCATCCCAGCAAGGCTACCAAGACAATAAGTATTATTATCGGCAGTATAGCCACAATACCATTATTGGACCAATAAAACATTATAGTATTTTTTTATGTATTAAGCTTGTAAACCAAAAGTATGAATACACTTTATGGGCTGTTTGAACCCAGGGACATTTTCTAAATGTGGACATTTTATACAGGACCAAATATCAAGGACAATTTAGCATGAGCCAAATTTGTTAGTAGATGTTATGCCTCAAGCAAGTATTTTATTGTAAAAACAGTATTTACCTCAAGGCACAAATAATTTCATTAAAGTAATAGCCCACACTCTCATTTAGAAACCCAGCCCTTAACAAAATGACATAATAAATACAAACCTACCTACTCCCTGGTTTACATCATGTTACTCAACTTTTAGGTAGGGTTTTAAACAGTATAGAAGTAACAATGGTCAAAGCTGACTTTCTACCTGTTTCTGATAACTTTATATTCCCGTGAATTGAAAAAATATATACAAAAACCATATAAAATATATACACCACTATATACATATATATATTTTTAAATGATGACTATGATATAAAATGTTTGCAGTAAGATTTAGAGATATAAAATGTTTTTAAAAAGATATGTAATTATAAAATATATAAATGAGACAAATATATATTGTCAATTAACTTTAACTCAATTCAAGTATGTATCCAATTTATGCTATACTATTTTGGTCAGAATAATCTGTCTATGAGATTATTAGAATTTGCATATCCTGAGAGTAAGCAGTATAACACAATTTATTCATAGGCTATAAATGTCTTTTTATCTTAAAAGTGGTTTTCATTCATGAAATAAGGAAAAGGAATTGCCTTTGTATTTGTGTTCATTTTTTTTAACATAGGATGCAGTATGGAATTAATATGAATAACAGAAATTACTCAAGAGGTAATAATGAAGTAGACAATGCAGCAGCACTAGCTAATTTTGCATCCTAGCCATAGAAGTGAATACTTGTACCTTAGTATAGTCAGTCTATCAGCTAAGCAAGTTGGAACTCATGAGTGACTGATGAGGCTGACATAACCAAGTCAGAACGCTCTCCTAGGCTCCTTCAAGCCATAATAAAGAATTAGCATAAACAGAGCTATGTGCCCCTTTAAAGTGGGGATAGGGGTTACAGAAATAGCCCATAGCAAGTAGGGTGTGAAATCTTGTTTTTTCTATTGCAACAAGGTAAGCTATCACTGTAAAAAGAGACAGCCAAAAAGGGAAGATAAGAATAATTATTCTAATCACCAAGATAAGTGCAGACGTGCAGACCAGCTGCTGTGTTTGCAAATGCTTATGCCTGTTTATAACATGGCATCTCTCATGTTAATTCATCCTCATGGGATGTTGCCAGACTTCTGAGATGGCTCCATGCGTGATAATAGCAATTCTAAAGAGCAGTTCCCTGTGGCAAGGCACAAGGTCCTAGTGAGAGTACTTGAGGCTCCCTAGCAGTTGTTCTTGGAGGTTTGAAACAGCAAGTTTTTGAGGCTTTTCAGTTTGGTCTCTCAAGATTCAAACTTTCTTGCACCTTTCTAATTTTTATTCTACCCTGTGTGTGGGGCCCCTGTCTGCAAGGCAACCCCCTGCAGCCATGGATGAGAATAAGTCTAGCAAGATGTGATCTGCTTGGGGAGGAAACTTGGCCAGTCTCTCAAAGGAGAAGGGCCAGGAGCCTGTTCCTCAATGGGCTTTTATTGGGCTCATTTGCACAGGAATACAGATAAAGCTATTTAATCATTGTCAGGCACTAAGGATCAAACAATAGATAACAAAGAACTCTGAGGGCTTATTTTGAGTCAGGATCAGATAGCTAAAGAGCTGTAAAGCTTTGAGGAACAAACTCACTTCCTGCTTGGACCCTTATCATTTAATTGAGAGCATTCTAAACAAAGCAGGTTTCACAGGATTTTACACATTCTTTCTTAGGCCTGATTGCCTGGGGAACCTGCCCTTTCCAGCACAGGGCTGCACCACCCTCTGTCATTGTTTCAGGCTTAGGTGGAGCAAGAGAAGTAAGGCAGCCTAGAGATTAGCACGCAGAATGAGGACTCAGGCTTTGTCAAAGCCGAGGGGCGAGGGTCCATCACCCCCTTTTGCTGTACCCCCCAAAGTCCTTTCTTGGGGACCTTCCACATGATTGTGCCTGTCTTAGGTCATTCCCCCCTTGGGGACGCTTACCTGTCATTGGCTAACCGACCAAGCAATGGGGGCCAGTTATGGATGAAGTAAAAGGAGCAGAAGCGGCTCTCCTGCCAGGGAGATAAGCTTTTGTCTCCTTGGTGGTTTACGTTCCAAGGTCACTCCCTCAGCCTTAGCCTTGGCCGGGATTACAGCTTCTGAAACCAGGCAGGGTGGTTCCCAATACTACCCATCTAGCAGAAGGATCCATTTACAATCGAATTTGAATATGTTATTTAACTACTTAAAGTAATCCAAAGGTTACCCAGGCATTAGCTCTTAACTTTGACTTGTATCACAATCTCCTTTTGGAAATCTTGGAAAATACAAATCCTGAAGGATTTCAAGATGGCTGCAAAGTATAAGTAAGCTGTATCCACTTGCTCTGGGTCCCAATCTGTATTCACAAATAAATCACAGAGCAATCAGCCTGAACAACCAACTGAAACCTAGCTGTTGTGAAATATTATAAGCAAGCAGTACAGACGATGCTACATAGAAACTAGTAAGAAGGGTTTAAATGCAGAGGAGGGAAGCCCCTGCATGCAGGTGTAGGACAGATGAGAAGCTGGAGAGATATAGTGGCTGCAGAGTTCTCTCCCTGTACAAGCGCAAGGGGTCTTAACTCCATGCAGGGATCCCCAACCCTCAACAACAGAGACTAGAAGAGGAGTCTGTGTAACACCTAGCAGAGGGAATCAATTGGGGATTCATCCTGCCTGGGAGACTCAGAGTGCACCCTCCCCAGGTAGAACACTCCTATATGTTACAGCACCAGCCTGGAGACTTTATGGTATGGATTCCAACTGCTGGAAATGGTGTGCTGTTGTACTCCAGTCTTGCAGCAGGGTCTGCTGGGTACACCCAGCAGTGACTTAGGGGGCCCTCTATTTTCAGGAGAGGCTTTAGGCAGAGACCCAGACAGTCACTTAACTGTGTAGCTTGGGAAAGAGGACCCATCTCCCCCATCTCAGGTCACCATCTGCATCCCTGCTCTCACCTATTGAGTCATTTCTGCTGCTGAGTTTGGAGGCACAGAGGGGCTGCACAAGGCTGGGACTTTCAGCCCATCCTGGTGAGTAAAAAGCCCTAAAGTGTGAATAGAGCCTCACCCTGCTGAGAACAGCAACACGGAGTACTTTGAGTGCTGCTTGCAGCTGGGATTTTCAGCTCCATCCTACCTGGCAAGCCAGAGAGCTGCATAGAGCTGATTTTTTGTTCTGTGTCTCCTGGGGAGACTTCTGCCTGGGAGCCCGACAGGCAAGTAAGGACTGGGCTACATGGCTACATTGCAGAAAGACAAATCCAAACTCCCTGTGAGTTCAGCCAGCACTACCCTGGGAAGGGGAAGAAGTGTCCATCCTTCTGCATTGTGCACTCAACCCCAAAGTCAAGTCTCCTTAGGCCAGCCACCATTTACTCTCCCTTTGCCTTCTCCTACCCTGCCCCGCTTTCTCTCTGGCAATCACCATATTGCTGTCTGTGTCTGTGTCTGTTTTTTTTTTTTTTTTTGCTTCATCCCTTCACCTTTTCACCCAGATCTCCAACCCCCACCCCTCTGACAGCTGTTAGTCTCTTCTCTGTGTCTATGAGTCATCATCAACAAAATTAACAGACAACACACTGAATGGGAGAACATATTTGCCAACGATACATCTGATAATGGGTTAATTTCCAAAATTTATAAAGAATTTATACAACTCAACACCCATAAAAAGTAGCAGTCCAATTTAAAAAATGGAAAAAGAACCTGAATAGACACTTCTCTAAAGAGGACATACAGATGACCAATAGACATGTGCAAAGATGCTCAACATCACTGATCATCAGATAAGTGCAAATTACAACCAAAATGAGATATCACCTCTCAGAGGTCAGAATGGTTATCATTAATAAATCAGCAAACAAGTGCTGGTGACAGAGTATAGAGAAAAGGGAACTTTTGTGCACTGTTGGTAGAAGTGCAAATTACTGTGGCCACTGAAAAACAGTGTGGGTTTCCTCAAACAAGTAAAAATGGAAATGTCTTAAGACCCAGCAGTTCCACTGCTATAAATATATCCAAAGAAACCCAAAACACTGATTTGAAAGAGTATGTGAACCCCTGTATTTATTGCAGTGCTATTTACAATAGTCAAGCTTTGGAAGCAACCAAGTGCCCATCAGTAGGTGAATGGATCAAAAAGCTGAGGTATCTTTTCACAATGGAATACTACATGGTTTTAAAAAAGAAGGAAATCTTACCTTTTGCAACAGCATGGATGGACCTACAGAGTATTATGATAAGTGAAATGAGTCAGTCAAAGACAAATACCATATGATCTCACTTAGTGTGTGGAATCTAATGAATATAATAAACTAACAAACAGAATAAAAACAGACTCATAATACAGACAACAGACTGACTGCCATAGTGTTTTTTAAAGATAACATGAGAAAATGTGTGGGAATGTGATTAATAAACTGAAAAAGTCTTCATAAACATAAAGTTATCTTATTTTTATTCTAGTCTCATTTTGTGCCTGTTATATTTTGTCAGTTTTTCCTAGAAAAATATTCCAGAGTACATGCAATTATAATTTTGTGATAATTATCTAAATTAATATCAAATTATTTTATTCAAGTGTGCAATTATTCAAATAATTTTAAATTTAACAGGCATGATCTAAAGGATAACTAATATATGAAATACATTTTCCAAATAAATTAACCAAATAAATTTATATGGGTAAAGCACATTTAACAATACTTTGTGTATTTACTTTTTTTTTAATCCACTTTTTCCCTAAAGGAATATGCTTTAACCTAGTCTTCAATGGACTTGAAATTTCAGGAAAAAAATACATATATCTAAGTTGGTGAAAAAATAATAATAATTTTTGACATAATGATCTTCATTATCCATAAGAAAATAGTTCTCATTTTTAAAGTATAAATTTGTTCTTTCTACACATTATTTTTAAGGCTTACTCTCCGCCATACACCATGCTAAGTACAAAGGATATAGTAGTAGTATAATAGAAATACTTACTGACTTCAAGTGTCATACAACATATTGGAAAAGGCATATAACTTAATAAACAATTGCAATAAATTAAGATAAATGTTCATGGCCATATCAAAAAAAAAAAAAACTACATAGATACAGACCCTGACATTTGAAACTTTCAATCAAGGCAAACCATACAAACAAGGCAAGAAGTAAAGGCTGAAGGCCCTAACTGTGTTCCAAAGTTGACCATTTGCATGGTCCATGGCATGTCACTTGCTGTTTGAATACTAGTCCTAGTCTATTCATGTTTAAATTGTTTAATCTTGCTTTATTTTTTCAAATCTGTCTTATCCATATCTTACTTGAAGGAATAACGCAATACTCAATTGGAGTAAATGTAACAGGAAAGCAGATAATATTATTAGCATGAATAAAACTAAACTAAAGTAAAATAATAACAGTAAAACTAGAACTCTTTTAAAAAACTTGAGACCATTATTCCAATATAAATAAATTATATTTTGTGACATAAAGGAAGGTAAAAATACTAATTTCTTTGTTATGGTCTTTAAATAATGAATGAGAAATTCATATAATTTAATTCTAACAATGAAATGATTATATTACATAATATCTCATATACCCTCACAATAATAATGGAATATTATAGAACCCTAAGAATGGTCTACCTCAGACCTGTGTGGCTTTGACCAACTGACTTCATACCTTGCTGTGCAGGTGTAGAGCACAGGTATCCAGAAGGGAACCAAAGTGAAACTCAGAAAGAC
The DNA here is from genome assembly GCA_028533065.1 of Trachops cirrhosus. Taxonomy (NCBI): domain Eukaryota; kingdom Metazoa; phylum Chordata; class Mammalia; order Chiroptera; family Phyllostomidae; genus Trachops; species Trachops cirrhosus. The sequence continues at coordinate 32,814,675 of CM052548.1, read as the reverse complement.
AGTTTGAAATCTCAGTAAAACACTGGAAATATTTGTAAAGAATGTTAGGATGATTAGTTTTGGCAATGCAATATGTTACTAGAGCCATTTGCTAAATTTTGTGGGGTTTTCTTCCTATATTATTATTTATCAGACACAAATTAAATTTTCCAAAGGTTCTCTTATGTACTAAAATGAAAATGTTTCTCAGGAAGTGGCTTTCTCTTGCTTCACTCTTAACCACAAACATAAAGCATCTTTTCTAATCAGCATTAATGAAGCCACCTAACATATTTTTATATATTTATATTCAACTTGGTATGAAGAAAAGTGCCTGATGCATAGTAGGCTGTTAGGTTATATATATATTGAACAAATGAATAAGTATTCCCAGAGCTACCTTAAATAAACTAGTATGGAAAATGATGGCAAAAGCATATTCAGGGTGTGAAAGGAATAATGTTGCAAGATCAGTAAGGAAAAAAAAAAGTTTGATTTATTCTCACAAATAAGATTTTTACACCAGTGCCATAATACTACTGTACTTCCTTCAGTAATAAAAAATGGAAAGGCTTTGCTTGTCTTAGTACTGTGCAGAAATGACAAGCTTTTGCTACAAACCACAAACAAAAGGATTCAAAAGTATGTTACTGAGACAGTGCCACGCCAACCACTGTTTCTATCCACAAAAGGTATATGACTACATACGAATGAATTTTTGAAATAGGGCCATATCTTGCCCAAATAATTACTGTACTAAAACTGCTGTCATTTTCATGGAGGGCTGACAGGTGAAACATCTAGCTGATAATAGTTTTATCATACTACAGTTCTTTTGTTGTGCATTTCTCCCTTTGTTCCTCGCTTTGATAAAGCTGAACAGTAGAATGTTAAAAGAAGTCTTAACATTTAAATTCCACCATATTATATAATGTGTTTGACTAAAACCTGACAAATGTAGCAATGCTCTGCTTCATCACCATTGATCATTGTATTTGAATTCATCCTCAAAAATCCTAACACCTATCTGTAGCCCATGTCAAGGATTTTACATATTTTTACCTTCTTGTCTTTTATAACTTATTAATGCATTTTTTTCTCAGTGAGAATCTCAAAATAATCTATCTAAAGAAAAGTAAATCCTACATGAGTACAGCTTCTAGCAATTCACATTGCCAATATTTTTGTTACGGAACATAGGAATGTAGGGGCAAATGGCTGAATTGAACACAATCAAGGTTGCTGCTAGAAAATCACATAGCCCATTATCATCACCAGTGGTAGAGTTAGAGAGGCAATTGGAGTTTAGAAATGTACTTTTTAATGTTGCACCAGAAAAATCACAATGCACTAGATATTGAATTTTCCCTGACTTGGGAAAAGTTATAATCGTTTCTAATTTTCTTTAATGTAATATATGACCATCTGAGATCAGGTAAATAGAAATTTCTAAATGTCAATGTATGAAAGTATTTCACAAACAAGAGACATAGCCAGGAAGTCTGCTGTATTTCTGGAAATGTTCCCTACACTCTAAAGTTGACGAGGCAGAGTGCCATTGCAGCATTAATTGCAGCCTTTGGAGTGGAAGAATATTTCTCTGTAATTAAGACTTTCAGAATTTAAAGAAATATGATCTCTCCTGCTGGTGTGACAAATTGTTATATATTAACAAAATCAAATAATTTAAATGGTGGCCACTGGATAGTCCCAGCTTTTCACAGATTGCAATATTACTGCATCATTTATGCCAAAATAATTATAATTTATCAGCTCTACTTTTTTGTGATGAAAGACTTGGACTCCCTGTCAGAGCAAAGGCAAGGCTCCCTAAAAAAGGAGCATACAGCAAAAGCCAACTGAGGTCTGATTCTGAGTGCAGATGGTGTGGACATTGCGACCCTCAAAAAGCAATAACTACTGGTGAAGCAAAAGTCTTTCAGATGAAGACAGATTTAAAGAGGCAGTTTCTTTATATGGAGACTGCTGCTACAATGTTCAGAAATTATGCAGGAGCCAGTAGAATCACAAACTGGAAAAAAAAAATATTCTCCGATGAATAAAAACACTGGAAAGAAGTAGATATTACAAGTAACCAGGATTTGTGTTTGCATGAGTGTTAGAGGTTGGGGGAACTTGGAAGAAGAAGCATCAAAAGGGACTGCATTAGGGTTTCATCCTTGGCTTTCCTGCAAATTGTCAGCCAGGGCTTTTCCCCACTGGGATCAGCTTTACTCAGCCATAGCTGGCAAGAACAACACTACATGCCTGTTCCCATCTATCCTAAATGAGTTTCTTCCATATTCCACAATCAAAAGTTACCAGGTCCAAATCCTGTACAACAAAAGTCTTTAATCTCATAGGTAACACACACTTCCTTCCATTATCTGTCTGAAAAGTGGTTCTCAGGCGATCAGTGTGCCCTCAAATCTGTTGTAAGGTATTGGACTACTGAGATGCATTCACTAAAATGTGACTCCCGGGACAGCAAGTAGCCCCAGAAGCCACAGCTCTCAGGCACTCAATTAGTCTCGGCCTCTATATCATTGAGCAGTATTTTGTAACCAACACTGAAGCATTCTTACAATTCTTAGGGCTCATTTCTGATACATTAGCATTTCTATCATACTCAACAGCTATGTGCACCGCCTGCCGCTGCGTGTGAGCTCTACTTTGGGTCATACCCAGGATTCTAATGCTTTTATTTATTCTGCATATTTCAAACTCGGACTCCTCACTCCATCAGTTAACCTCCAATCAGCAATGATTTGAGTATCCACATTTACCCCTTTTCAGTGACTTGAGTATCTACATTCATTTCTTTGCAATTGTTCTACAAATCAGTTGTCTCTCATTCAATTGACTGAAACCAATCTATGATGCATATTCCACTTACCCATGGATTTTACAGTTTGAGTCAAATTGTCGTATATGACAGATATAAATCTTTGTTCAGAAACTCAAATGTGAATTGGATGTCATTGTTTCTGGGTACTCCTCCTCCTCCTCCCCCTCCTTTTATAGAAACTTGACATAAAAAAACTAAAAGTAGCTAACATCGGTCTTCTGGGAGAAGGAAAGCACAGGAAATAATAGAGTTAAATCAAAGTTCTGTAAATTTATGAACTAAATTTTTGTGAAATTATAATTCCTTAGTAGGTACTTTGAACTCTGGTACATTTTTTTTTTCTGTTCTATTCTATTCTACTTTTGTATGTATTATTTACTTCTTTAAAAATGCTGTGCAGGACACACTAAATTGATTTCACAATCCACTAAAAAATAATTCTCTGTGACATAAGGAATAAAGAAATAACATTTAAGATGAATAATCATGATAGTAAATAATATTTTATACTTAAATATATAACATAGAAAAGTCCACATTGTAATGGTTTTGGTTCTGAGAAATTACAAGTTTTGTTTGTACTCATGGATAAAATGTAATATTTTAGGAGAGAATTTTGGTGTCTGGTAGATGTTGCCAGAAAGTAATTATTTTTCTTAATGGCACCCAAAGATTTTGTGAAGAGAAGGATAAAAGGAAAGAAAGAGCTAAAAATAATTTTTTCTGTACTAAAATAAATAACACATGGCCTGAACAACATTGGACAGTGTATTTGAAATAAGAATTGCCTTAAAAAATCTAAAGTAAGTGTTTACCAAATAATACAAAAATATTTTCACACTTAAAACAAGTTCTATACTTATACTTTAAAACACTGCTGATTTCTAGCACATTAATATTCTGGACACTGCAAATGTGTTAATACAAAATCATGTAAATGTATGGGTCAAGGAGTTCATTTGGTATTTCTCTATTTTGGGGCATTAGCACAAAAATACTTGCTCCTTTCAATAAATTCAATAATTTGTTTAAATATTACATTTCTGCTCTCAATTATGTTTTCAAATCTTAGTAATTTGGTGAGTTTTCTTACCATCACATCTGATTTTTAATAATTTAGTCCCTGACTCTACTCTTTGATTTTATTGAATGTTATCATGACTTACTGAGTTTTTAAATATGTTTTTCCTATTTATCTGTATATAAACCTTTCAAACATTTAAATTTAATCATAGGTAGCACATAAACTGAAAGTGTTTCTAATTCTTTACTGCAAAACTAAGTATTCATGTGATTAGGTGAATTATAACTAATTTATTTATAAATAAAATAGCTTCAAAGTTTTTTTATATCCTTCCTCTGAAAAAGCATGTTCAAAATTTTCATGTCTTTAGTGATCATTTACTTTTATTTCACAATAAGTGAGGATGTAAAGTTATAACATTAAATTTCAATTCCTCCTTTGAAAAGAACTTTGGAGGAAAACAAAAATTCCTAATCTAAAAATTCTTCCCATCTTTTACTTTTCACATACCTCTTATCCTAAAAAAGTAAATCAGCTTTAAAGGACTAGTGATAAAATTTTGATTTTATAAAATTGACAAAAGATATAATACAAACAAAATAAATGTTAAACGTTAGAATGTGTTCAACAAAACTTTGAAATAAGCCCTTTGTATTCATTTATAATGAATGTAAATATGAATTACTTCAATTTCTTAGACTTCTGAGGAAGTAAGTTGGAAGTTGAGATCTGGTTACCAGGAGAAATGAAGATTTCTTTTTTATTTTAATAAAAATTATATTTATTTCAACTATAACTTGTATTTCTTTTCTTTTGTTCACATTTTTTATTGTTGTTTGATTTCTTTGGAGTATTATAAAATCTATGACAACTTTAAAAATATTATATCAATGAGCATATAATCACTGATCTGATTTATCTAATCGCTAAAGACATTTCATAATGAAATAGCATGATAAAAATAAATGTTTTATATTTAATTGAAATTCTATTCTTTAGTGAATTGATTTCCCTTAGACTAAAATGCTAAAAAAAAAACAAAACAACACAACAGAAAGGAGTTTAGGTTCCAGCCAAGATGGAGTAGCCTCATCCCTCCCTTTTACTAAAACTAAAAACCCCTGTATATAACACAACAAGAGCAGAAGGACTGTGAAAAACAGAGAAGAAAGCACACTACCTGGGTACCTCAGAACTGGAGGAATGACATGGCAGTGAACTCCTGGCTTTCCTCATTGCCTCCCATGTATCCTGGAGAAAGTGCTACAGAAGTTGCCAACCCAGAACTGCCAAAAGGCACAGGCAAAATTAAGCTCCAAGAAAAGGCTGTTCTCTCTGGACAAAAGGCCAGGAAGAGGGTAGCTTAATACACCAAAGGAAGCCTCCCATCCCACCCCCACTGTTTGATCAGGGCCAAATGGGGAATGATTTTCCACCTACCCTTAACCCCATGAAAACAAGCAATGTACCTCAGATGTCCCACAGAGTGGAACTGGCCAACTGAGAGCTAATAATTTCTTTACATCGTTCAGTTATATAAGCTTTGTAGTGATTGTTTAGTTACCATATATTGTTGAGCAACTTCTATAGATGATAGCTTCTAATAATTACATTGATCAAATGAACCTATTAATTCTGAATATAAACCTAACATACACAGTCTGTTTCATTCAACTCCCAGTTTTTATCCTGAAAAATCTTGAGTAATAAAGCTTAAAACCTGCTATATTTAAATTGTAATCACATGATCTTGAGCATGAAATAAATCAACACTAATTCCTCCGATGACTTTCTGTATCCATAAGTATACTCAATTGTATTGACTGGAAGTGTCGCAGCTGTGTGAGGCAGGGGGTTGGATTTCATTCTAGATTTCAAAAAACAAGAGAATTAAAATAGTCCTCTCATTGCCACACCACATTCATCCAACAAATATTTTTGTGTTGAGTGTGTACTATGTAAAATCAATATTTCATTTGTTGAGGATACAACAGTGAACAACATGAAAAGACCTGTCTCCTGGAACTTACATCTAAAAGTGAACACAGAAAATAGTCAAGAAAATAAAAAGAAAATACCTATTATATGAAATGTTGATGAGAACTCAGGAGAAAAAAATATACAGCATGGCATATAAATATGACTATTGGGGAAGGGAGATGATTTTAGACTGGGAAAGTTTCACTCAAAGGGTACCATTTGAGTAAAGACTTAGAGAATTGGTGGAGTCAGCTTTGGAGCTTTCTAGAGAAAAAGCCTAAAAAAGAAACAAGCCTGATATAATGAAAGATCATTAACTAAAATGGAGTACTAAGGGATTGAATGGTAAGATATAAGAGTGAGAAACTATTGGTATACATATCACTATGAAAACATTAGCTTTAATTCTGATTGTCAGTAGAATTAAAATATTTTGAGCACAAGAGTGACATGATCATCAAACATGTTAATAAAATCATTTGGGTCATTCTTTTGAGAATAGACTATACCAGAGTAAAGGCAGAGGGAGCTACTCTGATAATTAGGCATGAGATGATGATTGATTGGATTAGAGTGTTAATTTTGTAACTAGTGGAAAATGATTGAAGACAGAATCAATTAGATATGCTGATAGATGGAGCATAGAATTTGAGAAAACTTTTTGAGCTTAGGCTGATTCTAGATATGTTCACCTAGACATCTAGACAATGGAAGCTCCACTTACAAATGAGAAAGAATATGACAGAAACAAGTTTTTTGTTTGTTTTGTTTTTTGAGGGAGGAGCAATGAGGGAGGAAATTAACAGAAACAAGCCAAAGAAACATTTGGAATAGCTGAAGGGGTAAAAGGAAAAAAGAATAACTTTAGTGATCTGGAAACCTAATGAAGAAAACATTCTAGTAAAGAGGGGGCGATTTGCTGTCTAACACTACTGATATGTCAAATAAAGTGAGACCCAGAATTCACCATTAGATTTAGCAATGTGAAGGTCACTGGTGATCTTGGCATGGAGTAGTGGGCATGAAAGACTATTTGAGATGGAATTGGTGAGGAGGAATGGGAGATAGCAAGAATAGAAAATCATCTTAAGTAGAAAGGTAGTGAGTATAGACAACATAAATAATAAAGGTGACACCAACTCAGCTCATGTGTGTTCAGCTCTTCATGCACTCCAGTAAAATTTCTTCATGTGTTTTGTTTCACTGAATACTTATAACAAACTTATAAGATAAATATTACTGTCTATATTTTATGAATGAGAAAAGTGAGGTACAACAAGATAAGGAAATTAGCTCAAGATCAAAAAGACCTCATTTTTAAGTACCATCTTATGCTAACAATCAGGTAGTAGACCTATATCATTTAGAATATTTTTGTCAATTTTGTGGACTTAAAGCAAACAGATGTATCAGCAAGGTCCACATGGCAGGAATTCTGGAGTTGTATGACTATAGGTCTGGTTAATTTAGCGATGCAATAATATCAGAGGTCCTGTATGAGTTCTTTGCAAAAAAGCTGCAGAACTCCAAGAATCACATCTTCATATGGAAACATTTCAAAGTTGGAAGGAAGGTCAAGGGAATTCTTGTAGTTGCTATTTTACAGAGGGAAAGTTTCCTAAAATTTACCTTTTTGTACCTTATTGACTGAGACTGAATAACTCACCAGTTCTTGCTGCAATGGAAGCTAGGAAAATGAGAAACCAGTCCTTCCAGCCTTTGTAATGGCATCTTGGCTGTAACAGCAGGGGAAAGAGAGTTGCGAATATCTGCTGAGTTAAGAAGCACATATCTGTCAGAAAGAATACTCAAGAGAGAGAAAGAGAATCATGTTACATCATGCAACTATACTTGTTTAGTAAACCAATAATGTTAGTTTGAGATGATATTAAAAAGGCGAGGAAATTCTCTAAACTTGATTTAAAATTTGTGCAGCTTCAAGAGCAGCTGCTGCAAACTGTGGATCCAAAACCTCTCGCCACCGACACCTAATCATCCGTGGTGCACTCCAGATACCTCTTGGTTCTAAGGCCAGCATGGCAACTGTCATGTATCTACTGATTGTAAATCTCCTTAAAAAAGAATATCACCTCTAGAATAAGATTACAATTATGGAGTTGGTGCGTTTGGCATGGCCTGTGCCACCAGGATCTTATTGAAGGACTTAGCAAATGAACTTGCTCTTGGTGCTGTTGAGGAAGACCAATCGAACGGAGAGATGATGGATTTTCAACAAGGCAGCTGTTTCTTCAGAACACCAAAAATTTTCTCTGCCAAAGACTATAATGTGACTGCAAACTCCGAGCTGGTTATTATCACAGCTGGGGCACGTCAACATGAGGGAGAAAGTGATCTTATGGTAATTTGGTCCAGCATTAAGTAATCATCTTTAAACCCATCATTCTTAATGTAGAATACAACCCCAGCTGCAAATTGCTTATTATTTCCAACCCACTGTATCTTGACTTAAGTGGCTTGGAAGATAAGCGGCTTTCCCAGAAACCCTGTTATTGGAAGTGGTTGCAATCCACATTCAGTCCAGATCTGTTACCTAGTAAGAGAAAGGGGCTAGGAGTTCACCCATTAATATCTGTTATGGATGAGTCCTTGGGATCATGGAGACTCTAGTGTGCCCATGTGGACTGGAGTGAATGCTGCTGGTGTCTCCCTAAAGAAGCTGCCTGATTTAGATGAGGAGCAGTGGAAAGGGGTTCCCAAACAGTTGGTTAACAGTGCTTACATGGTGGTCAAACTGAAAGGCTACATATCCTGGGCCACTGGATGATCTGTGGCAGATTTGGCAGAAAGTATAATGAAGAAACTTAGGTGGGTGCATCCAATGTCCACCATGATTAAGGATCTTTATGGAGTAATAATAATAATAGTAATAATAATAATATGTCTTCCTTATTGTTCCTTGAATCTTAGGACAGAAGGAAATGTCAGATGTTGTGAAGGTGACTCTGACACCTGAGGAAGAGGCCCCATTTGAAGACAAGTGCAGATACTTTGGGAGTTTAAAAAGAGCTGCAGTTTTAAAGACTTCTAATGTCATACCACTTCATTGTCTAGGCTGCAACTGGATTTTAGCTGGAGATTGAACATATTGTCCTTTTTGTCTCATCTGTGACTAAAGCAGTAATAAGGCCGCCAAGGAGAGACATTAATTTCCCAAAGTTAGACCTAAGAATGGTTCATAAAATCCTGCAGCTATATCCTAATGCTAGATGGTCCTTATCTTGTGTAGTACTAAACTGGTTAGTGTGAAATAGTTTCACCTTCTCAAAGACACCACAGCCAAAGTTGCACATGCTATGGTTGCCCTTCAAATTAGATGTGTGTTCACTATGTGTCATATAACTTCTGGTTCCTTTACCCACGTGCCTAGTCCAAAATATATTTCTTCAATCAGTCATATCCTGGGACCTAATATATAAACGGAATATTGCATGCTTCATTCATAACTGTATTAAGAATATTATTTTGTGTACTATATGTATTGGAATAGTGTATATTGCTAAATAATGTAAAAACATCTACAAATAAATAATGTGGACAACCATCCAAGTGCCATACCATATATATGTGTGTATATACATATACACACATATATACACACACACACACATACATTTAGTATAATTTATGCACTTTTTTCCCATGAAGTAACTGATCTAAATCTTTCAGGGCTGATCAATGCATTTGTAAAGTAAGTTTTAAAATAATAATAAATAAAATTTTAGGGTTCATGTATTGAAAAATTTAATATTGCTAAAATGTTCATATAACCAAAGCAATCAACAGAGTCAATGCGATCACTTACAAAATCCTGTGGTGTTCCTTGAAGAAATGGAAAAAATCCTGAAATGCATACAGAATATCAAAGGACTCAAATAGTTAAAAAACAAGCTGGAGGAAGAAAACCCAAGCCGGAAGCTTTACACTTCGTGATTTAAGTTACAGCAATCAACACGGCATGGTATTGGCATAAAGACAGATACAGAACAATGAAACTGAATAGGGAGATCAGAAATAAATTTTTGTAAATGTGGTTAAATTTTCTTCAACAAGGGTATGAAGAAAACTAAATAAGAAAAGAACATGCAAAAGAATGAAGATGGACTCATAGCATATACACAATTTAACTCAAAATAAAGACCTAAACATAAGACCTGAAGCTACAATACTCCCAGGAGAAAACATTGGAGAAAAGCTTCATGACATTGGATTGGTCGGTAATTTCTTGGATATTACACCAAAAGCATGGACAATAAAAGCAAAACTAAAAAAGTTTTTCACAGTATAGAAAACATTCAACAGAGTGAGAAGGCCATGTAGGAATAGGAGGAAGTATTCGTAAACCACATATTTGATGAGGGGTTATTGACAGTTTAGCCATGTTACTCCATGGTATTGCTGCTTCGTCCTCCATTTCGTTTGGGCAAATGACCTGCACAGACCTTAACCTGACACTAGACTACCCTGTGCAAGTGCACACCCTAGATAGCAACCTGCATGGTCACAATTAAGTTCCTGATAAGACCTCCCTAACAGCGCTTGTGATAAAATTTCTCTGCCTCCTAGCACCTTTGCCTTCGGTGTCCCTTCAATGAACCCCTCATTAAACTTTCCAACACCCTGCTCTTTTTGTTTAAATTGAGCAATTCTGCCTTCAGTCAGGAACTCCAAAACACTCAGTTATGGATGCTAATGAAGGTGTGTGCCCCAGGCCCCAGATCTCTCTGTCTGTGCTTTGCCTTGACCTCCCTATGCGGCCTTACAGAATGAATAATTCTGAAAGGCCTGCCAGGTATTTCCTCCACTAATAAACTCCTTTATTTCAGTTCCTCTTGTATTCTGTTGTGGAACGATGGCTCACCATCTGGTGCCCTGTCCTCCACTTAGCAAGTGTTAATTGACAGATTCATGACAGGGGTTAGTATCTAGAATATATAAAGAACTCATAAACTTACAACAACCAAACATAAAAGAAACAAACAAACAAAAATAATGGGCAAAGGATTGGCAGACACTTTCCAAAGAAGGTACGCAAATGGCCAATGAGCACATGAAATGATACTCAACACCACTAATCATTAGGGAAACATAAATCACATTAGTTATCACTTCACACGCATTAGAATAACAACTGCCAAAAAATAAATAAATAACAATAAAAGCCAAAACAAAGTCAAATAAAAGTAACAAATGCTAGCAAGGATGTACAGAAATTGGACCCCTTGTGCACTGTTAATGGGATATAAAGTGGTGTAGCCACTATAGAAAACAGTGTGGAGACTCCTCAAAAAATAGAACTTACCACATGATCCTCCAATCCCACTTCTGTGTATATATCAAACAGAAATGAAATCAGTATCTCAAAGTTATATTTGCACACCAATGTTCATTGAAGCATTAGTCACAATTGCCAAGGAACAGAAGTAAATTAAATGTTGACTAATGAATGGATGAAGCAAATGTGGAATATACACACAATGAAATATTATTCAGCCTTAAAAAGGAAGGAAATCTCATCATATGATAAAATGTGGACAAACATTGAGGATATTATGCTAAGTGAAATAACCCAGTGACAAAATACAAATATTGCATGATTTTACTTGTATATTAAGTAGTGAAACTTTTAGAAACAGAAAGAATTCTGGTTGTTGGGGGCTCAGTGTGGGGGCAAGGGTGGAGAATGGGGACTGTTGTTCAAGGTATAGAGCTTCAGTTCTGCAAAGCCGTAAACTTCCGGAGATCTGTTTTTGCACAGCAATATGCATGTAGTTAACACTATTGTACTGTGTACTTATAGATGAGTAAGGTGGGATATTTTATGTTTTTTACCATAATAAAAAAATAAATAAATACAATTTAGCCAGGAGTAAATGTGTTCTTTCATTGTTTACCTTTACTGTGACCGAATATTGCCCAACTATAATAAAAGTTTGCATTTACTGAACATTTACCATGTGGTAGGAGCAAAGAAGGGGCCCAGTGTAGATTGTTTATAATTCAATGAGAAAATCAAGACTTAGAGGATTAAGTATTTTCCATAAAGACACATGTCTCACAAATGGCTGTATTAGTATTCAAATTAAGCATGTCTGATTCCAAACAAACACTGAAATATATGATCTACTTTTGCTGTTGTTCTTATTGGTTTTTCTTTTGTTTTAGCTGACCTGGAAAATGTGTATGACAAACATTTTGCAGCATAAAATTTCTTATAGTAAATTTTATTAATTTTTAAGCTTATTAAGATTTGTAACTATACATATTAATTTTATTTACAATATATTATGTGTAAATGCCTTTGGAATAATTGTAGACATTCATAAAAACAGTGTGTACTGAAATTCTGCCTTTAATAATACTCAGCTCATCTAACTGTTTTTACAACTCAAACATGATGTAGTTTGTGTAAGAAGAGATGGATTATTATCTCATTTTGTTGATAAACTGAATTTAAGTTGAAGTAATTGAGTTTATCAAAGTAGATCTTTTGTTAATATCGTAAGTAGAAGAAAGATTATACCTTCTTAGTCTTTGTGTGGACTTTTCCCAGAAAACATGCTACTAGCTACCATTTGGTAACTTTACCCATTATTAAAAAGAAACTAAATTTCCTCAATGCTTCAGATGAATTTAAGAGATGAAGCACAAACTTTCAAAAAATTTCTAGTAGTGGGTTGCTTAGGACACCACTCATTTTCTTCTAGAAGGTTCTTTCTCATCTACATTAGTAGAATTTGCATGAAAAACTTTTAGAAGTCTTGCTTTAAAATATTTAAAAACAAAATTCTAGCCAATGCCATATATACACTTATGGAAATAGAAATTACCACTTAAATCTGTATTAAACCAAAGCATATTTTTAATCCATTCAATTTATGATAAACCAAGTTGTCCTTAGGGTGTCCTAGATGTAGTTTTATTTATAATCACGTGCTGTGTCAGTTTAATCCCCCCCGCAGTACTGGTGTTTCAGTGTAAATGGCACACTGCGTCATTCTGTTCACTTTGCGCCGCCTTAGCTCTGCTTAGTGATTTACTGTTCGCAGACAATTCTGATTCTTCCGACACAGTGGATGTGCTTCCTCAGCTGTTTACGTGGTTCTCTGACAATATTGTATGTACTTCCAGCCAACTAAGAATGGGTTTAGCTGCTTAGCTTTTTCCAATTAGTCTGACTTATACTGGTTTAAAGTCAATTGAGCAGAGGCAGACAGAGGATGTCTCAGCTTGTTCCATTTTTTTTAACATTGATCTTTTCTTCCCATCTGTGTCTTACAAAAACAGTATTCATTTTATTCTTTTAATGTATGAGTAATTCAATATATAACTCTCCTTGAAGTGTATATAATCTCTTTTTCCTCCCTTAACTTCTATTCTGTTAGTCCTTTTAAAATGACATTTTAAAAATTATCCTTGGGGTTAATTGAAATATAGCTCTTACTGGAGACATAGGCATGGCTTTTCCCTCTCACTAAGTATCTCATCTCAGTTATGCTCTTTAAAAGTATATATAGAATCACATAATATGTGTAGAAGGTAATATATAGATTATGAAAGAAGGGGGATCCCAATTCAACCAGGAATCTACTTAGGTCAATTATATTTTAGTTGGTAAAATTAAGACATAGACATTTTAAAAGACATTGATTGGGAGGAGGATATGAATGAAGAAGATGAATATATATGTTAGGGAGAATAAATATTTACTTATTATTCATCCAAAATTTAGGAAATGGGTGTCTGTGGGACATGAGTAAACCACTTTCTTTGTCAAATTGTTCTTTTTTTTAAAGATTTTATTTATTTATCTTTAGAGGGGAAGGAAAGGACAGAAGGAGAGAAATATCAATGTATGGTTGCCTCTCGTGGGTCCCCTGCTGGGAACTGGCCTGCAACCCAGGCATGTGCCCTGACTGGGAATCAAACCGCAATCTTTTGGTTTGCAGGCCCACACTCAATCCACTGAGCTACCCCAGCCAGGGCAAATTGTTCTTGATTAATAGTTTTTTTTTGTTGATCTCCAGTTCTTTATTCTCCATAACTAGATTCTAAAAAGCTCAAAAAACTTCATGTGTGGCCAGCCTTATATTTGTAGTAAAGATTCAATGACTGATGAGAAAACAAATGGATAAACAAATAAGTATATGAATTTCTTAACTTCTCAAAAATATTATGGAGTTATTTCATTTCAAAAGGCACTGGATACACTACATGAGTTTTTGAAACCTCTCCTTAAAAAAAAAGAAAAAAATTTCTCCTCTCATTCAACTAAGAACTAACACAAGCACTACTAATAATTTGTCTTATACTGAGTTAAGGTTTTCCATTCTTCTTAATAGCATCTTATTAACATATTATCCTCTAAAGATAGTCTTTAAATTTATTGCAGATTAAATTCCTGGAAAAGAAATTGTAATTTGTAATAATCATACCCACACCTTATTTTCCCGCTGGAACAAAATTATAATAGGAAGTTATATTTCTCACCCTGAGAGGGCCAGATGCCCATTTTTATAGAAGTAGCGACAAATATTACATTTAATCAACTATAAATGATATACTCACATAATCTGAGGTTTCTAAAGGATATATACATTGGGAAATGAGAACAGTGCTGTAAGCCATCATATAAAATTGCATTTAATGTAATAGAGTGTAACAGAATACGTTACAAAATATTTAAAATAATGGACTATATGGCAGAGCACGTGAGAGTATTTCAGAGGCACAGAGCCCAGGCTTTGAAACATTGTATCCAGTGCCACAGTACCCTGAGGAGCAGAACTCCTCTGCCCAGAGTGTTCCAGGTTCCTAGAAATAGTATGCAAGGCAACTGTAGCAGAGACTAATTCCTTTAAAAACCTTGTTAGCAAATTGGACTCCACATTCAGGTAATTCTGGTCCTTGAGCAGGCTGTGAATATCTCCAGGGTCCACGCCATCCCACATTCTTGACCTATCATAGTTTCCTTTCTTTTAACCTTGCTTTGTGTTGCTTATCCTCCCCTGCTCTTTCCACTCAGACCTTTGCTTTCACTGAAACTTTTATTTGACACCTTTTCTTAAGTAAAAATGTTCCTTCCCTAAGGAAACTTATAGCCTGAAACACTGACAAGTAGAAGCTCTCTGTGGGAGAGGCTGGTTGGTTATTCATCTTTTCCTTTTGGCCACCCAGACTCATAGCCCTTGCAATCGGATGTGACCACGTGTGTGCACCAGTTCTGGACCATTAAACGCTTCCTGTATTCAATCTTCCAAAGAATCATTCTCTTTTCTTCTGGTTAAAATGGAGATTAGTCCAGGGAAGCCTTTGGGGACAATCTGATGGCAATAGAATCATAAGTGGAAGGAACTCAGGTCTCTAAATCCCTCCTTGGAGGAAGGCCAATCAGGAAAGCTAATGGCTGGGATTATTACCTGAGCAGTCAGTAGCGTTTTTTTGTTGTTTGTTTTTTGTTTTTTATTGTAAGCCCTGATTTATGGATGCTTTGCAGTTACAGCAGCTAGTGGTGCTCTAGTGAATACATTGTCCATTTAGCCACACCACAGTCCTCTAAGACTAAGAAGAACTTTTTGCATTCTTCTTTTTATTTCCCTAATGCCTGTTAGGATTTTATCTTTTCATTTCACTTCCACTCCTCTTCTGTTCCACCCCCGCAACCCACAAGGGCCCAACTGGAGTTCTTCATTACCCAGAACATCTATGCCTCTGACATATAAAACTAACATCCCATTCTCCTATCACAGCCTCCACTGAACTCACTCATTCAGTTACTCTTTCTTTTTGTCTGCATACCACATTCATTCCCTCAATTCCTCTACTTCCTCCCTCCACTCTGTTAACTGTTCTCACTCTCTTCTTAGCTTACATGCTGCAGCACTTCCATTACCCTCTTTTCCATATTGGCAAATCCATTTGCCAATTGACCCTCTTCAGCAGATTAGTAGCACTCACCTGCATGGATCGGTTTTTTTTTTATCAGTTCAAGGTCTCTGATGTCAATTAAGCTCTCAATGTGCCTGGAAAAAATTCTATGTTTTCCTAATCAATTTCTTCTCCTATTCTCTACAGCAGTTATTTTAAACCTTATACATTTCCCCAACTCTATGATACTGCCATCCTCTCTCCTAGACAGTAATCTGTTTATCACTCCACAGAGAAAGCAGAAGTTACTAGAAAGAAATCTGTAATAACTTCCTCTTATAAAACCTACAATTAATACACAGTTAAATTTAAATTTTAGATAATAATTTTTAAGTGTAAGTCTCTGGCAATGTTTGAAACACATTTATACTAAAATTAATTTTTTATCTAAAATTCAAATTTTTCTGTACATCCCAGATTTTTGTTTTGTTTTATTTTTTACTGAACATGGCAACCTCATTTACACCACTCTACACTTTATCCAGCTTCTCACTAAATATTCTATTATCCTTCGTGTCTTCAGTATACCATCTCTACTGGTTATTCCTCATGAATGTTTAACGTAGTTACCTCCCAAACTAAATCATTTGCCCTCGGGCCCATGTTCTTCAATGATATAAACCCACAAAAACTTTCATCAACCAAATAGAGGATTTTTTAAAATTAAGTTGGGTGGGCTAAGAAATCCTTGGCTAAAATCTTTGAAGGACAATAGTTCCTTAAACCACACCATTAATTTAATAATATTTTCCTCCATATTGGAAAAAGGATGAGACATCACATTATAAGATTAACCTCTGGTTCTCATGTGAGCTCCTAGAAAACCTATGTATAGCTTTCTCAGAAAAATTAATATTACATAATTAAATAAAGTGGAACATGTAGACTTAAAAGTTTATATGAAAATTTTTTGCCAAATGTGTGACAGATTTGGTGTGCCACTGCCATTAAAAAACAAGAGATCTGCCCTTGAAACTGCCTCAGATCTAATGCAGAAATGATTAGCTGCCTTTGCTGTTAGTCCTTGGATGTGGGGAAGAATATTAACAATGTCCAGACTACAGGATATCTACTGTTTGCTGGCTTTCTGTGGTCCTAAATACCTGCTTCATGGCTTATTTAAAATAACCAAAAATTGGGCCAACCCTAGAGAAAGGAGTTATTCATTATTTTGTCAAATATGTAACAGAGAGATATGCCTTGAATAATGAGTTAAATGATCCATAGTCACTAGGATGTTGCACAGTTCCAAAACAGCATTTCTGGCACTATCTACTCTTCCTTGCTTTTAAATAAGACTTTTTGTTAGCTAGTGCTTTTTACTGTCTGCAAAAGTAGATGGAAATACTTGTTTCATTCAAGGCAAAAGAATAGAATGTGTTCTCTTCTATTGTCCAATCATCACACCTTTTACTATGGGGATATTATTACGTATATATTTTTGGGTGGAACCAACTGCCTTCATAGTAAATTTATAGAACACTAATATCAATAACCAGCTTCTAAACTCAGCACTACTGGACATGCTCAGGGAGCCAGGGGAAGCTGCTCTATGCATTGCAGGACATTTAACAGCAGCACTGGCCTCACCCTACAGAGGTCAGTAACATCCACATCCAAGTCATGACAATAGAAAATGTCTCTAGGCATTGCCAAATGTCCCCTTTGGGGGTGGGACACAAGATTGCTCCAGTTCAAGGACCATCGTTTTACACAAAATCCCACTGATATGGGATAATGTATGTAATTCCCAAGGCAGAGCTGCTCTCCCACATCTCAAAAGATTCATATCCTTACCTAAACAGCATGCTTCTTATCAACTCATAATCTATACCTCCCAACTGACCCACTAGACTTTGCCAATCTACCATCAGCAGCAAGGCATACCAATGTGGGCCTCTGGATACATAAACTGGGGTTTGCAGTCATTTTTCAGACTCTCATCCCCTTGGTCTTTCCAAAGAACTCCCAGGGTCTCACTAGAAAGGTGCCTCTTGACTGAGAGTGGAGTCTGCAGCATGTATATTCCCTTTGTTTATTCCTCAAGAGCAATAAATACTGATTATCATCACTGACATTTACAACCCAGTATAATGACCAATCTTACAATGATATGGGAACATATGTAAGACAATTATCTTAGTAGACACTAAAATGGTATGCTTTCCAGAGTCCTTAAATATGTCTGAGACAGCCCACTTTAACACTAGGGTAATGAACAGTGTATCTCAGGCTAACTGTCAAACTGTCTGTGACTATGGCAAATTTGAGTTTCTTTTTACCCGCCATACACCTGCTATCATTCTGCCTCTAGCCCTTCCAAACTGACATTATTGTTTGTTGGAATTTACAAATTACATTCAGAACCATACAGAATGTTTTTTCAGAAGAATACAGGATGTCTGCTCAGTGAAACTCCTAGCCAATCCCTGCTCAATAAATTATTCCAGAGGCCTGTATATCTAGAATTATATTACAATCAACAGTTAGCAATGATCTCAGCACTGCCCTCTTATGGTGACTCATTTCTCATTTTTATCAATAATTCTGAAAGGTGTCAAGGTTTATGGAGATGCTGAAAAAAAGTACTTTCAAACTAAAGTAAAATGTGAATTGTGCTGCTATGAACATTGGGGTGCATAGGTACTTTTCAACTGGTGTTTTAGGATCCTTAGGGTATAATCCTTAGGGTAGGGAGTCCTGAGGAAATTCCATACTGTTTTCTACAGAGGCTGCACCAGTCTGCATTCCCACCAACAATATACTAGGGTTCTCTTTTCTCCACAACCTCGAGAGCACTTGTTGTTTGTTGCTTTGTTTATGATGACCATTCTGACCTGTGTGAAGTGGTATCTCATTGTGGTTTTAATTTGCATCAGTGAAAGAGAAATATCATATGATCTCACCTGTAAGTGGAACCTAATCAACAAAAGAAACAAGCAAGCAAAATACAGTCAGAGACATTGATACAAAGAACAATCTGACAGTAACCAGAGAGGAGGAGGGAGGGAGATAATAGGGGATAATGGTAGGGAGGAAGGGAATCAAGGAACATGTATAAAGGACACATGGATGAAGCCAAAGGGTATGGGTTCGAGGGTGGGAGGTGGGGATGGGTGGGGAGAGGGTGCGTGGTGAGGTGAAAATGGAGACATTTATACTTGAACAATAAAAAAAACTAAAATAAAATGATAAAAAATTGGAACCCATGGCAAATAAAAAACCATTTCTTTATCTTTCTTAGAAATAGGTATCTAGCAACAGTCTTCAAAGCCAGGACTGAAAACTGCTGTCACTGAGCAGGCCACAAGGACCTCTGGGTTCCTGCCGTGTGTTTTCTAACTAAAACTCCAAATACATGGTAACTTCCCTGGTTTCCTTGGATATTTCCTTGATGAGAAATAAACTTGAGAATTCAAAATAATGACATTTATTAGTTCTTTATCTTGTCCCTAAATCACTGAACTTTGACAGAGTGGGATTCCTTAAACATCCTTTAAAATGTCAGGGACCTGGCAACTCAGCTCACCTGTTCTCACTTTCTATCATTGATATCCCATTAATGGGATGAAAACTTTTGATTCCTACTTTATAACCTCCCATGCAATCTTTTCTTCCTTTTTTTTCGTGGGGGTGGGGGTGCAATACCTTTTCCTCATCAGGAATCTGACAAGTGGAAGTCACTGGAGACTTACCACCGGTGCTCCTGACTTCTATTTAAAGATATGCATTAACCCAGACTCTGGGTGTGAGGAACTTATCTAAACACTGCTTTATTCCCATCCAAGTTGGACTAGGACCTGATGAGTTCACTTATTTTTATCAAGTCTCCTGAGGCTTAATATGTCTCATAAAGAAACATGTATCATTCATATCATGACTAAAATATGAGAGTGACCAGGGTCCCATGTTTCACATTTCAACAATCTAGACAAATGCTCTGCAAAAGTAACCTACTGGTCTTTAACATCAGACTAAATAGTCCATTATTCAAAAAGACTTTCTTTCATGGAATCCAAAAGGATCCATAAAAATATATTTATTTTGAACTCAAACTATTATAATCCAGTGAAATCTACTTTGGGTATTCTCTGGAATACATGCTCCATTTTCTCACATTCACATCTGCCTCTGCTCCTGCTTCTCAAAGTGCAAGTGGGTCTTGTTCTTCTATGGGTGGTCAAGGCCATAAAGCAGCAACTCATATTTGAGATCTCAGGCTACATTCACCTCCCAAACTCCATGCATTCCCTCTCTCATTTCCTCTCCCCCTACAATCTTGTCAATCCATAAATCTTTCTTCTTTTGCCACTTAAACATCACTGCATTAGAACAGAACCTCCATCTTCTCTCACTGAGCTGCCATTATATCCTTCTCATTGGTCTCCTTACAAACATTTGTGTTTTCCTGTAGTATTCCATGATTTATAAAAATGTAGTTCAGAATTTTTTTCCATTTTAAAGCCATCTAGAAGCTTCCCATAACACTTGGAATTAAATCCAAACAGTTTGCCAAAGCCTAACACAGCCATCATAATCTGTGGTCTGAGCTCTGTCCTGCCACCTCCCTTTGAAACGGTCTCTACCCAATGACTTTATTCTCTCCCCAGAACATGCCTAGGTTGGTCCTTATATCTATCAACTTTTTTCCTCTGAGGTTTATATAAGTAGTTACTCATTGTTCAGGTCTCTCCCAAGTCACTTTCACAGAAAGGCATCCTACCAACTCTATCTAAAAAGGGAAGCACCTCCTTGCCAGATACTCTAATTATTTCAGAGAAATTATCACTTTCTGAACTGTTTTAACGTTTGTTAACTCCTTGAGGCACAGACACTCAGTGGTGCACCATTCTGTCTCTAGCAACAGAACATGTTTATGATAGGAGATCAATAAATAGTTATTGAATGAAGAAATGTTTTCCTCCCCCTCTTAGATCCTGTGTGTCCTCTCCTATTAAGGCCAGGTGCTTAATTGTTCTAATCTACATTTTTTTTTCTAGATGGAGCTTGAGGAAGATTTCAAATACAGAGAAGGAGAGGTAGAGAAAGAAGGAAGAAAAGAAGAGTGACATTCTCATTAAAAAGTTCAGCATCTAAGGGGGCTATTTGTACAAGAAGGTAGTAAGCCTCTTAGCATATCTGTAATACTGTGTTATATAAAAAGAGACTTAGTCTCTGCTCTCTAATTTTAATTATACTGCAAAAGACTCCCATGAATTTTCCTGCTTGCTCAGTTCCGGTTCAAAGAAATTAGATGGTGATTATCCTGTACACAGACTCCAGACCCAGATGAATGCCAAAATGGAGACTAGAGAAAAAGAGAAGTTACTACCACCTCAAAAGCTTAGGCATTTTATAGGAACTGAAATAAAAGTTTGGGAACTATTGAGAAATGTAGAAAAGAGAAAAGATAAAGCAGAAAGAACTTGCTAAGTGATGGAGGTGGGCACTGACAGTGTGGAATCAAGGATGAATTCCACGTGTTTTCCCTGAACTGGATCCATAGTGGAATCATTTCATGGTTGGGGGAGTTGGGAGATGACTAGGTTAAGGAAGTGGTTTTAAATACATGAATTTATATTGTAGTGCCTATTAGAAGGTGAAATGAGATGTCTAGTAGGTGATTAGAAGTATGAACGAGGTTAGAGCAGAAAGAGAGAAAAAAAGTCAATCAAGAGAAAGGAATATGAGATCACCTATGACTATGATTTTAATCTAATCATGCCCAGCACACTCACATTAGAACACATTTTTAAAACACTTTTATTACCCTAATATAAAATTCACATATAAAATAGCTTACTATAGACAAAATTTAAAAGTGTCTATAATTAAAAAAAATTATGATGTTATATAATACACATGCCAATACCAAATGTTCAGTCATGGCTATACTAAACACACCTTATTATAAATAAACTAATAGTTGTGTAAGACTGTAAACAAATTGAAAATGTCAACACCTTTTGTCTCTTTAACATTTTGAAATAAGCTCTAACAAAACAAGTATACTTGAATATATACATAGAACCACTATTGATGTGAATGATAAGAATGTAGAAATGCATTAAAATGCAGGAATGCTATATTGCTCTTTTAAATTCCCTGAGAAATACTGTAATCTATACCATGATTTTCTCTTCATAAAAATTCAAAATGAAAACAAAACCAAATAACAACACACTGTATTATCTTCCCTTATTATACTCAATAGTTACATCCAGAGACTGCTAATATACACTAAAATCCTATAAAATGTGTGTGTTTTTATCTAAAATGGAACCTTGTTCTAGACTTAAATAATTCTAAACCGTCTTTCACCAGTATGAATATTAAATGGAATTTTATAATCATCTGGATGCAGGGAAATCCTTTATAATCCTGTCATTCTGGAAATATGGTATACCTATTTCTACCTATTCAAAATCACTAACACTTCTTTCAATCATTGGGAATGCTATCTCTTTTCCTACTTCAATACACAATTTTCCAAATTCCACCCCACAATGGTAGAATCATTTCCATCAAAAATTACTATCTTAGGGATAGAATGTAGAGAAATAAGATGAGTAAGAGAAACAGGGGAGGAGTGAGTGGGGGAGGGAGAGAAAAGGAGAAGAGAGAGGAGGAGAGGAACAAAGAAGAGGGAAGGGGGGAAGAAGAGACAGTCCAAGGAGTGAACCCTAAAGATGTGACTAATGCAAATTTAGAACTGAGAAATTTATAGACCCAAAAGGTATTGGTGATTTTGAAAAGAGCTGATTGGAACAGTGGGAAAAATGAAGAACTATTGGAGCTGGGTCATAGGAGGCAGGAAGTAAGAGCATAAAGGCAGTGTTTATAAACAACTCTTTCAATGAGTTTTAGTTTAAGGAAGACCAGAAAAAGAAATTAAAATAATGATATTACTTTAAAATATGTGATGTTATGGCATATGTGTATGCTTATATAAGTTATCTTAGAGAAAGGTTAGTAGTTAGAAAATAGAGGGATAAACCATAGAAATAAAGGCTAGATGCAGGGATAGCTGATCAAATCCTATGCCAAGGCACGGGACAGACACGGAAGGAAGGGGTCACTGTAACAGGAGAGAAGAAGGATCAGGAGGCTGGTGAGTGCTGTTGAACAGTTCTGAGAATCAAAATCTAAAGTAGATATTGTATTAGTTTTTGATTGCTGGCATAGTAAAACCACAGAATTAGTGACTTTAAACAACTGAAGGTTATTTTCCTTCAGTTATGGAGGTCAGATATTGAAAGTCAAGGTATCAGTAGGGCTTCTTTCTTGTTGGAGGCTTCAAGAGAGAATTAGTTTCCTTTCTTCCCAGCATCCAGAGGTCATTTTATTCCATGCATCATAGTCCCTTCCTCACAGCACACCAACATCATACTTCCACTGTCACATCTCCTATCTGACTCTGATTCCTACAGTATCCCTCCTGTAAGACCCCTGTGAAAACAGTGGGCCCGCATGGACCGTCCAGGGTAGTCTCTCCACCTCAAGATCCTTAACCGATCATATCTGCAATTTCCCTTTTGCCATGTAAGAAAACATTCACAGGTTCTAGAGATTAAGACATGGACATATTTGGGAGAGGGAGACAGCACATTATTCAGTTCACTACACTTTTCTTCCAATAGCTTCTCTTTTCTCAATTAAAAAAAAAAAAGATCATCAACTGAGAATAAGAAAGAGATTATAGGACATTTAAGAAGAGAAGAGAAACTATAAAAATGTTAATTCAAAGAGTGGAAAAGAGAGTTTACCAAGCAAATAAAGTAGAATGCTTGCTGTTACAAGGTCCACTTCAAATTAAGGTCTTTCACTTAAAACAGCACAAACACAATGGAATATGCCTTCAGCCTTATTAATCTTCTCAATGCTGCTAAATAGTAATAAAAGACTTGGGTTTAATATCCTTGAAGTTTAGCCAGGTTAGCAGAAGGAAAGGGAGAGTAAGCTGGTTTAAAAAAAATGAAAGAAATAAGATAGAAAGTATAGACAATGAGAAACTGAGGGGATCAGTTGGTTATCATCACTGGCAAAGACTTGAAATGTGGGTTCTAGAGTGGGCTCTCACAGAGTGTAGTATGCAAAATTACAGATTTAAGGTGTTAAAGTTTTGGGAATCATGAAGTCTACATTATAACAATGGGAAGAAGGAAAACCACTCCACTTCCAGGCTCTGTTGTATGTGAGGCATACAGCTATGTAACAAAGCCATAATCAAAAACAAATAAACAAAGAAATACTGGTGGAAAGCAGTGACTAGGGGAAATCTGGATTTGAACTATAGAAAGAGGGCAGTGGAATGCTTAAAGAAGAAATCCTAAACCCAAGAACCACAGAATGTAATCATATTTGGAGACAGGGTCTTTAAAGGGATAAATAAGTTAAAATGAGGCCATCAGGGGCCTCCCTAGTCCAATGAGATTGGTATCCTTATAAGAAAAGGGAATTTGGACAGTTACTGATGGAAGACCATGTGAAGTCATAAGAAAAAGATGGTCATCTACAAGTTAAGGAGAAAGGCTTCAGAAGAAACTAACCTTGCCAACACCTTGATCTCAAACTTGTAGCCTCCAGAACAACAACAACAACAACAACAAAAACACCACCAAATTTATGTTGCTTAAGGCACCCAGTTTACATTACTTTGTTAGCATTATCCCAGCAAACTATATGATAGGGGACTTTACTTTGTTGATTTGAGTTCCAGGAAGCAAAGTGAGAATCTGATGAATTGTGGTGGGGAGTGGTCAGATACTGAATCAAATTAGAGGATGCTCAGGAAAGACTGAGGATGGAAATGTGGTGATACCAAATGACCCGAAGACCTGGATTTCTTGTGTTGACTAAGAAAACCAGAGATGTACTATATGCCAGGGTTAACACTAATGGTCTTTTATGGGTAAGAGTATACTCAAATCTAAGTATAGTCTGCATCTTGAAAATATCCTTTTAGATGGCTAATAGTGGAGAGGCAAGAAATGTTATGGTTATGGGCATTCTTATCACCATATGATTAGTAATTCAGAATACATCACTAAAAAAAGAATTTCTGATATAAAGGGAAATTAATATTTTTTTAAATTTGATGTCATATCTAAAGAAATAAGTGGTATTGACAATATTGTTTGAATATTGAAGAATTTAGAACTGACCAATACTTAGAGCTGCAAATCTGATAAAAAATAATTATAGCAATAGAGAACCTGGGACACAGTGCCATATATACAATGGACTGTGATAAATGCTTATTGAAGGAACAGCATTGAATTAGTGCCACCAAGAAATAGCCAGACTAAATAATGATGAAAAACTGAGAATGAAAAATAAGAGAAAGGTTATGTTACTTATTGAATTCACATATAGTTACAAGCCACTTCATAAAAACCCTAACAAAAACAACACAACACAGGAGTGAAGTCATTAGAAACCAGAGACCCACTTTTAGATAATGAGACCCAGTTTTATAATTGTGAGCCACATTTTATGCAGTTTCCTGAGGGAATCTCTTTTTAACTTTCAACAGCTGAGTGTATTGGCAAATACCTGGCAACTCATATCTTAATAAGCAACAAAGAACAACCAATCAATAAGCTGTGAAATGACAAATACTAGCAATTAATGCAGAGTATAAACTGTAACCACTTCAGAAGGTAAATAACTCCCAAGCGTTGCTGTTTCACTTTAAGTGCTGGTAACATGCCCACATTTCGATGTTGTACAACAAATAGAGTGAGTCTTGGTATAAAGACCCCAAGTATTAATTATTGCTCATTACCCTGACCAGTATATAATATCATGAGCCTTTGACACAGCAACTTTTTAATCACTAGAGAAACTGACACTTTCTTTCATGTTGAGTGCAGTTCAGTTAGCTCCTACTTCAATGTATTATTTCTCTGTTTTGTTTAATTCACATACATAGTTTTTACTTGTGCTGCTTTATTATTTAGGACAAAATCTATCTCTCTTTTCTCTTTTTTTCTATATATGAAAGAAGCAGCATATACATTTTCTCCATGAATTTAACAATCAGATTCATAAGAGAAAGTAAACTTGCCCTTAAAATTTCTAGAAAATTTTTATGGCTGCACAGTCATAAAAGAGGAGAAATTATACTAATTAATGTAGGGAAATAAAGAAAGCTACCCAGTTACAGCTGACAACTATAGAGATTAAGTGATTAAAATTCTTCTACTTAAATCTGTTAACAAAAAAAAAAACAAAAAAGTGCTCAGTTGTCCAAATCTGAAGGAATATAGAGTAGTGAATATAAAATAAATATAAAAACAAACTACTTTCAATTTCACAGGAGAATTTTAGAGAATAATGGCTAAGAGGATGAGTTATGGAATTATACAAACCTCTATCACTTTATCACTGTGTAACTTAAATTCACTAAGTTCTTTATCTCTAAAATGTTGACAGTAATAAATCTACTTTATATAGTTTTGTGAAGATTATCAGTTGGCATATAAGACATGTTCAGGAACACAGCTTCAGCCATCATAATACTAAGTAAATATTAGTAGTATAAATTATTGTGATTATATCACTGTAAGCAACCAGAACATGCCACCACAAAATATGCCTTTTCAGCGTAAGAATTATTTTGATCTGATTTTTTTAAAAACAGAAGACACAGGAGAAGCTCTGAAGAAAAAGTACGTTACCCTTTTGTAAAGGAAATTTACATTTGTAAAGTGTCAACATAAGAAACGTCCTAACGTGTAGAGAATTTTTACCAGTAGTATATTTGAGCCAAACTGACAACAATTTGGGAAGCAAAATCTCAATGGATTGAGAAAATGCTCTGGAGAATGGCAGTTTTATACCTTATTTTATACATTGGAATCAAAGAAAGAGATTTAATGAGGGTCACATGAAATTCATTGGTGGTGGCTTAGCGAGGCAAGGAAAAAGCAAAGCGGGAAAACCTCAGATTGGATAAAAGGTAAAATGGAGAGACATTTACTTCTTTTACATTGGTGGGTATAGGATAGTCAATAATTAACATTTATAGCAAAGAGAGATGGTATCCAGGAACTACATAGTAACGAAAGGTTCTGCACTCTCCTACTCTGGTACAGGTGGGTATGTCCTGATGGGTATGGAAATGAAGATTACTTTGAGGTACCAAAGGTCTGTTAACTTAGATAAAAAAAGACAATAGAAAGGCTTACTTAAGGTAAATATCAACCTTTCTCAAGGAAGCTACAGCCTAGGGTGTGACTACCTGCGGTGATCTGCCTTTCATTAGAGATTTGTATGTTCACATCATCCTATGTGGTTACTTTCGGTCTCTGAGTTCGTAGTACCCTGCGATTCTGGCTTGTCAGGTTAAGTATGTGGCCCCTTTTTTCTCCACCAAAGGAATTCTCCATTTGTAATGGTGTTCCTTCTTTGCACCGGGGAGAGTGACTAAATCAGAAGCAGCTCTTATCAGTGGAGAAGTTACAGACTTAAAACTGCATTAACAAACCTTACCCTTGTTCAGCATACATTTTTTTCTATTTCATTTTATTATTTTTATTTTACCCACTTTTACTTAATTTATTTTTTCTGTATTCTTTCCCTTTTATGGGAAAAATACTTACTGTATTTTTCAAATACCATTTAGTCCCCTTATATCCCCCCTCCCCCACCACCACACTTTTGTCCATGAGCCCTGTTTCCTTTTTGCACAATCCCTCCACCCACTAAACTCCACTCTATCACTTAGCTGTCATCCTGCTCTCTGTTTACAAGACTCTCTCTGTTTTCCTTGTTCAGTTTGTTCATTAGAATCCACATATGAGTGAAATTATATGGTATTTATATTTCTCTGACTGACTTATTTCAATTGGCATAATGTTCTACATGTCTATCCATATTGTTCCAAAGGGTAAAATTTTCTTCTTTTTTACAGCCAAATAGTATTTCATTGTGTAAATGTTCCATAGTTGTTTTAACCACTCGTTTACTGATGGACATTGAGCTGCTTCCGTATTTTGGCAATTATAAATAACTCTGCAATGAACATAGAACACATAAAGAACACTACAATGTTCTTTTGAAATAGTATTATGGTTTCCTTCAAATATATTCTCAGAAGTGGGATTTCTTGGTCAAATGGTAGGTGCATTTTAATTTTTTGAGGTATCTCCATACTGCTTCCCACAGTGGCTGCACCAATTCACATTCCCACCAACAGTGCAAAAGGGTTCCCTTTTCTCCACATCCTTGCCAGCAATTGCTGCTTGTTGATTTGTTGATGATAACCACAAAGACATGTGTGAGAAGGTATCTCATTGTGGTTTTAATTGCACTTTTCTGATGATTTGTGACATTGAGCATCTTTTCATATGTCTATTGGCCATCTGTATGTCCTCTTTGGAGAAGTGTCTATTCAGGTCATCGGCCCATTCTTTAATTGGATTGTTGGGGTTTTTTTGGTGTTGAGTTTTATAAGTTCTTTATAAATTTTTAGTATTTATACCTTATCAGATGTACTGGTGAATATGTTCTCTAATTCTGTGGGTTGTCCTCTTACTTTGTTGATGTTTTCCTTTGCTGTGCAAAAACTTTTTAGTTTGATGTTATCCCAATTGTTTATATCTTTCTTTTGTTTCCCTTGCCTGGGAAATATATCCAATAAAATATTGATACTTGCAATGTCTGAGATTTTGCTGCCTATGTTTTCTCCTCGGATTTTTATGGTTTTGAATTTAACATTTAAGTCTTTAATATATTTTGAAATTATACTTGCGTATAGTATTAGAAGGTGGTCTAGTTTCATATATCCAATTTTCCCAACACCATTTATTGAATATACTATATTTAACCCATAATATATACTTGCTTTCTCTTTCAAATATTAATTAACTATAAAGGTGTGGATTTATTTCTGGGCTCTCTCTCTGTTATGCCAGTACCATTCTATTTTGACTATTATGGTCTTATAGTGTAGTTTGATATTAAGTAGCATGATTCCTCCAACTTCGTTCTTTCTCAGGATCACTGTTGCTATGCATGGCCTTTGTTGGTTCCACATAAGGTTTTGAAATATTTGTTCTAGTTCTGTAAAATGCATCATTGGAATCTTGACAGGAATTGCATTGAATCTATAGATTGCTTTGAGTAGTAATGATATTTTAATGATGTCAACTATTCCTATCCATGAACACAGTATGTGCTTCCACTTACTTTATCTCCCTGAATTTCTTTCTACAGTGTCTTATAATTTTCTGAATACAGGTCTTTTACCTACTTGCTTAGATTTATTCCTAAGTATTTCATTGTTTTTAGCAAGTGTGAATATAATTATTTCCTTAATTTCCCTTTCTGTTCTTTTATTATCAGCATATAAAAATGCAATTGTATTCTGGACATTAATTTTGTATCTTGCTACTTTGCTGAAATTCATTTATCAGTTCTAGTAGTTTTTTGGTGGAATCTTTGAGATTCTCTATGTATGGTATCGTGTCATGTACAATTAAAGAGAGTTTTACTTCTTCCTTTCCAATTTGGATGTCTTTTATTACTTTTTTTGTCTGATTGCTGTGGCTAGGTACTATTTCAGTACTATGTTTAATAAGAAAGGTGAAAGCAAACATCCCTGTCTTGTTCCCGATCTTAAATGAAATGCTTGTAGATTTTACCCATTGAGTATGATGCTGGCAGTGGGTGTGTCACATATGGCCTTTATTATGTTTAGGTATGTGCCCTCTATTCCTCCTTTGCTGAGAGTTTTTTTTATCATAAAGGGGTGCTGGATTTTATCAATGCTTTTTCTGCATCTATTGATATGATCACGAGGTACTTATCTTTCATTTTGTTTACGTGGTGAATCACATGTATTGATTTGTGAATGTTGTATCAACCTTGCATTCCTGGAATAAATCCCACTTGATCATCGTGTATATTTTTGATGCGTTGCTGTATTTGTTTTTCTAATATTTTCTTGAGGATTTAGCATCTAAGTTCATCAGGGATACTGGCCTATAATTTTATTTCTTTGTAGATTTTCTGATTTTGTCTTTTTCTGATTTTGGAATTAGGATAATGCTGACTTTGTAAAATGAACTTGGGAGCCTTCCCTCCTCTTGAAATTTTTGAAATTGTTTGAGGAGGACAGGTGTTAGTTCTCACAATGTTTTGTACAATTCACCTGTGAAGACATCTGGTCTTAGGATTTTGTTTGTTGGGATTTGTTTGATTACTGCTTCAACTTCACTGGGTGTAATCTGACTATCAGATTCTCTGATTCTTCCTGGTTTAGTTTGGGAAGATTGTATGTTTTTAGGAATTTATGTATTTCATCCAAGTTGTCCAGTTTGTTGGCATATAGTTCATAATACCTACTTACAATCTTTTGTATTTCTTTTGTATTAGTTGTTATCTCCCCTCTTTCATTTCTGATTTCTTTATTTGGGTCTTCTTTTATTTTTTATCAGTCTAGTTAAAGGTCTGTCAATCTTGTTTATCATTTAAAAGAACCAGCTCTTGGATTCACTGATCTTTTTTATTATTTCTTTTTATTTTTTACTCTATTTCATTTATTTCTGCTACGATCTTTATTATTTCCTTCTTTCTATTCACTTTGTGCTTTGTCTGTTGTTCTTTTTCAAGTTCTGTTAAGTACAGATTGTTATTTTTTAATTATTTTTTGTTGTTCAATTACAGTTGTGTGCATTTACCCCCAGCCAAATCCACTTCCTTCCCTTGCTTCCACCACCCCCTTGGTTTTGTCCATGTGTCCTTTAGAGTTGTTCCTGAAAACCCTCCCACCTCCCCTCTGGTTACTGTCAGATTGCTCTCTGGTTATATTTTGCTTGTTTTTTTCTTTTATTAGTTTCCAGTTAAAGGTGAGATCATATGGTATTTGTCCCTCACTGCCCGGCTTATTTCACTTAGCACAATGCTCTCCAGTTCCATCCATGCTGTCACAAAGGATAGGAGCTCCTTCTAACATTTATATAAAGTTAGATTGTTTATTTGAGCTTTTTCTTGTTTTTTGAGATAGGCCTGTAATGTTATGAATTTCCCTCTTAGGGTTGCTTTCCCATTGTCCCACAGAATTTGGATTGTTGTGTCTTGTTTTCATCATTTCAAGGTATCTTTTGATTTCTTCCTTGATGTCATTGTTAACCCATTCATTGTTTAATAGCATGCTATATAGCTTTCATTTCTCTGTATGTTTTTCAGTTGTCTTTTTATTGATTTTTAATTTCATAGCATTGTGACCAGAGAAAATGCTCGATATGATTTCAATCTTCTTAAATTTATTGAGATTTTTTCTGTGTCCTAACATGTGGTCTATCCTAGAAAATGTCCCATATACACTCAAAAAGTATGCATATTCTGTTGCTTTGGGGTGAAATGTTCTGAATATATCAATAAATCCATTTGAACTAGTGTTTTGTTTAAGTCTGCTGTCTCCTTGTTGATTGTCTGTCTGGAAGATGTATCTATTGAAGTCAATGGGGTGTTAAAATCTCCAACTATGATACTGTTTCTATTGATCTTCCTTTATGTCCATCAAGATTTGCTTTACATATTTAAGTGTTTCTGGTTGGGTGTGTAAATGTTTACTAGGGTAATATCATCTTATTAAATTTTTCCCTTTATCATTATGTAGTGTTGCAGTCACCGGCCAGTGGTGACCACAAATGTTGTAGATGCTCGCAAGTCACAAACATACACATGGACTACTGAGTCCTGTGGAGGAATAGGGACTACATGGCTACCCTCTCAAGTGGAGGGTGCCTCTGAGTGGCCTGGCCACTCTCTCAAAGGAGAGTGCCCGGAGCCGCCGCCTCAATAGGCTTTTTATTAGGTAGTATTGGGTAGGTGAACGGACACAGAAGTGGATTCATTGTCTAGCAGAAAAGATCAAAACAGGTAGATAATTTACATCGGATTCAAAAGTCTCACGCTGGGTTTTGGGGCTGGTATCACCTAACAGATACAGGATTAGTCTTGTTTCCTGACAAAGCCTACACATCCAAGAGCATCCTAGCAAGCAGGTCTCACAGGATTTTACATATCTTATGCCCCAGGTCCAATTTACCCCAGGTGTCCACCGACTCTAGTCTGAGCCTCACTGCCCCTGCTATTTCTGCAGGCTCTGAGTTGGGCAGAGGAGACAAAGGCAGCCAGGAGACTTGGATTTCTCACATCCAGAACAAGGACTCAGGCTATTGTCAAAGCCGAGGGGGCAGGGGTGATGTCGATCACTCCCACACTTCCACAGCCTCTTGAGTCTCTTCCCTGATGGCTTATTCCCACGTGACTGTGTCTGTCTTAGGTCCATTCTTTCCAGAGAATGGTTGCGGTTGCCCGTCATTGACTATGCGACCAAGCTGAAGGGAATAGCAGAGCAGGCAGTGCCCATGTTCAGGGAAATAAGTTTTGTCTCCTTAGGCCTCCTGGTTCTCAGAGGTTTCTCACTCAGCCTTAGCCACAGAGGGTTAGGGCTCCTGAAACCAGGCAGGGCGGATACCACAATGTAGTGTCCTTTTTTTGTCTCATATTATAGCCTTGGTTTTAAAGTTTTCTTATTTTCCTTCATATTTTATTACTGTTGTTCAATTTTGTTGGATATAAGTATTGTTACCCCAGCTTTTTTTCCCTTTCCATTTGCATAAAATATCTTTTTCTATCTCTTTTCTTTTAGTCTGTGTGTATCTTTCAATCTTAGGTGTGTCTCTTAGAGGCAGCATACGTACAGATCTTGTTTTCTTATCCATTCAGCTACCCTCTGTGTTTTGATTGGAGCATTTAAGCCATTTACATTTAGGTGATTATCGATAGATATATATTTAGTGCCAT
The DNA here is from genome assembly GCA_028533065.1 of Trachops cirrhosus. Taxonomy (NCBI): domain Eukaryota; kingdom Metazoa; phylum Chordata; class Mammalia; order Chiroptera; family Phyllostomidae; genus Trachops; species Trachops cirrhosus. The sequence continues at coordinate 32,782,078 of CM052548.1, read as the reverse complement.
TTTATTGTTAGACTATTCTCCTCTGGTGTTTTTCTTTCTATTTTTCTTTCTCTTTTTCTTCTTCAAGCAAGCCTTTTAACATTTGTTGCAGTACTGATTTGATGTTAACAAACTCCTTTAGCTTTTTTGGGGGGGTCTGGGAGGCTACTTATGTCTCCTTCTATTTTAAATGATAACATTGCTGAGTAGAGTATCCTTGGCTGTTGGACCTTGCTCTTCATCACCTGGAATATTTTATGCCATCTCCTTCTGGCCTGATATATTTCCGTTGAGAAATCAGATGACAGTCTAATTGGTGCTCCCTTGTAGCTAACTCCCTGCTTCTCTCTTGCAGCTTTTAGGATTCTCTTCTTGATGTTAAGCTTTATCATTTTAATTATGATGTGTCAGAGTGTAGGCCTCTTTGGGTCTAACTTGTTTGGGACTCTCTGAGCTTCCTGGACTTGTGTGACCTTCCTTCACCAGATTAAGGAAGTTTTCAGTCATTACTCCTTCAAACAGGCTCTTGATCCTTTGTTCATTCTCTTCTTCTGGTGTCCCCATGCTGCAGATATTGTTACACTTCATGTTGTCTACAATGTTTCTTAAGCTCACCTCATTTATCTTAAATTCTTTTTTCTTTTTGCTTCTCTACCTAGGTGTTTTTTTCTGCCCTTTCTTCCAAAATACTGATTCTATCCTCTGCTTCATCTAACCTACTGTTTATTCCTTCCAATGTATTATTTATTTCAGATATTACATTCTTTATTTCTGACTGGTCCTTTTTTATGGTTTCTGTATCTTTTTTCATGCTATTGAGTATCCTTATAATCATTAAACTATCTGATTAATTTCTGCCTCCATTTTACCTAGTTCTTCTTCTGAAGAATTCCTTTTTCATTTGGGATCTGTTTCTTTGTCTTCCCATTTTAAATGCTTTGTTTTGCCTTTCTCTGTGTATCAGGTAGATCTGCAAAGACTCTGATGTATGCCTTTTTCAAACATTACTTGTGATTGTTCCTGGGAAACCTGTTTAGAGCTATCAGTGATCTACCATTTGTGGCTTCGTCTGCTGGTCCTCAGTGTTTGCAGAACAACCAGGTGCAAACTAGGGCTGGCTTTACCAGCACCAGGCCCAGGGGAGAGTCAGTTAAAGTATCAGAGCTTAAACTAATCACTGCTATAGCCTCAAGCTGTACTCAACAGCTAGGCTTAAGTTCCACAGGATGCAGCAGAGTAATTCTTATGTGAGGGGATATTGCCTCCCCTCAGCCTGATGTCATTTGGAGTAGAGTGTTCTACCTGAGAAAGATGGTCTTTGCAGTTTGAGTAATCACTCAGTACAGGAATCCTAGTGTCTGTTCCTTCACTTCTCTCTCCAGAGCCACCAGACCTAGACTCTACTCACAAGTCTCTAATCCACTCTGCCCTCCCTCTCCTGGAGCCCAGGGTAAGTGGCTGCTAATGAAATTTTATGCATTGGCCCTTTAAGAGGCTCTCTGCCTCTCCAATCATCTCTCCCTGGTAGACAGAAACCCTACTGCTTTTCACAGTTGGATATTATTTGGGTCCCTTTCCCAGCTCTGTTGCTGCAGGCTGGGGAACCCGATTGGGGTTTAGATCCCACACTTCTCAGGGATGAAATATTCTGGCTGCTAAAATATCCCTGCAGAACTTCATCTGCCACCCTTAGGAGCCGGGTCAGCCCTCTTGCTCCTCCTCCATACTCCTACAAGTCATGTTGTGGTGATGTGGCTTCCCCCATCTGTCTGCGTTTATAAGGGTTATTCAGGATGATTTATCTATAATTTAGTTGTAAGTCCAGATTGGTCCTGGGAGGAGGTTAGTGCAGCTTCTACTTACTCCTCTGCCATCTTGGGTCCTCTCTCACAATACTTTTTCCTGTAACCTTCTCATGACTTGTCTTCTCTACACTCTTCTTCCTTTGTTTCATCTGAAAATGGTTTTTAAGCTCAAGTTCTAGCCACCTCTTTGAGTTTACTCATCCCTGAGTTTCTCTCATGTATAAATGAGACATTCATATTAATAAACTTATCTTTGTTTTTCTTTTGTTAATCTAGTTTTTATAAAAAGTTTCTTAGCCTAGAAACTAGAAGGGTAGAAGAATAACATTTTTTTCTCTCCCTACATCACTGTTGTAAATAATTTCACTAATATTTATTGAACTCCCACTATGTGAAAAGTGATTATAATAAAAGCAATTTATGTATCTTCAGAGTGACAATCAATTTTAAAAGTTCAAGTTGAAATTTTATCACCCAATTCTTCCCCCTCCACCATCTTCACAACTCCAGTCTAACCACCTGAATGCAAAATTATACTCCTCGGCAATTTAAATTATGGCATTATTCCTTTGCTCATTTTTATCACAGATTTATTTCTACAGTGCCATGAAACCTGCAGACACAGAAGTTCATGATTTATGTATGCATTGATAGTCTCACCCCTGACATCCTAGCCTCAAATCAAGACTCTTAAACTGCCTACTTAGCTCTGTTAACTGATTTTAATCTTGCATATTAGAGAAGCCATTCAAATGTTCTTAGGCATTATCATCTTGGCACTTTAATTGAAATATATCTTTACATTAAAAAAATGGAACATAACAGTGAATAAAAGCAGCCCTTTGTTCACACAGTGTATGCTAATGTTGACCCAACTGCTCTTGGCTTTTCTAAGGACTCATGATTTCCTGGAATTTTCTGAACTCAGCACTTTGATGACCATGGCCATTTTAACTTCATTGCTCTCCCAACTGCAAAGAAGTTTTTGACATTTGGATTTTGTGTTCATCTAATGGCAACTGCAATTAAAGCTTTCCCACATCAATGAGCTAACTTTCCAAGGCCATTTCAAAGGGTCAATTCAATATTCAAATTGCATGATGCTTATTGATCTGTGTGCTACTATTTGTGTGACTGGAAAGGGACTCATTACAAATGTTCCTGATGCTGTTGATAAAAAAAAATTAGTGAATGGAACTAATTTCACTCAAATGCTCTATTAATATAAAAAAGAACATAGCTGAAGCCCAAATAATTCATTGGGTAACTCTGAGCCTATGTAGAGAATGAAACCAAATTCTCAGGCCTGACCAAACGGTGCTTATCTTGAGAAGATCAATATTCAAACTGCATTTAGAGATTCCTGAAAGTGCAATTTAATCACTTCAGAGTTACTCATAAAAAGTTTCTTAAAAAGAAACTGTGGGTTCAGATAGCTTAGAAATAGAAGCTTCCATTTTAAACCCATGACCTTTAGTAGATTTCGGGTTATTTGATGCACACCTTAAATTCATAGGTTACAAGTAAGTACTTCCTTTTGTAAGCCCTATGGACAGTAAATGCTGGGTCTTCATGTTCTACCATAAATATTTTCAATTTCAGTTTCATTTTTACCATATAAAAGATGTAAGAAAAAAAATGAAACAGAGCACCCTAGAGCAACTTAAGAATGTTCATTTTATACACATTTACCTGAGACTTCATCTATCGATAAAAAGTGAGCTGGAGAATTATTATAATTATCTGGATAAGTGTACCATTAAACATTTTATCTTTGCCAAACATTCGTTTTCAAACCATTTTTCTAATGTGCTTACTGCATACCCTTCCACCCCAAAAAGTCACTTTGAGTTATTCAGGAATCACTGAAAGGCAAATTGAAAGTTTTAACTTACCTAACATTCTTTCCTAAGTTTGGCATTTTTAATTTGCCAATGTAAAAAACTGCTTTAATTAATTTTAATATGTATTTATGTGAGAAAAAAGAACAGAAGTTATGGAAAAGTCATAATCATTTGGGAAATAAAGGCTGTTGGCGTTCATTTCAGGTATCATTTTCTTTGCATGTTTTGAACAAAGTACAAATGTGCTGGGAAAGAGCAACAAATTTTATCCTTAACCTTAAAAAAATAAGAATGAAGTAAATATACAAAAAGAGCAAGAGACATAGAAATATACTGCTTCAGGCTCATTTTGCCCCAGTCTAACCAATAGCAAAAGAAGAGACTGATTTTTTATTATACTGTCTCTCTAGATAATAAATTACACAGTTTTTGAAAACATAGCAAGAGGCAGTAATCATTGCTGGTTTAATGTTGTTAAAATGTACTATATTTGTGTAATATAACAATAATGTAATTCATGTAATTAGATTCTCATGTGGTCTCTTGCAACTTACAGTGTGAATATTATACCTATTTACAGATGGAAATATCAAGATTCAGAAGGTTTAATGACTAACCTAATGCAACCTGGCCAGTTGGTGGAAGAAATGATACTATCAACAGATCATTTTACACCTAATGTAGAACATCACTATATGTACACATATGGCCAATAAGCCATATACACATAAGATATGTGTATAGAGAAGAGAATATAGAGAACACAAGTAAACACATGTAAATAGAATGTACAAATTTTACTGAAATTCTTTCTGTTTGTGTGTGTAGAAGAGAGGTAGAATAGCAATTAGAGTAAACCATCAGGACAATAAAATTAACTGCAAAAGGAGTTGCTTTGTGAGTTGAGTGGCAATTGGCACAAATTAATGAATATAATTAAGTTTGATAATTGATCTGTTCTATGAAAAAACAATTTTAGCTAGGTTGTAATGAATATTTTTCAATACATGTTTTGATTTTTTCCTCACATGATTCCAAAAAAATATATAAAAAAATTTACATCCAAGTAAATAATATTTTTGTATACACACCATCTACCTAAATAATGTCAAAATATAACCACTTATATAAATATTTGAAAATATGTTTATAAAGTTTATATAAATTTCATTATATATAAGCATAAATATTATTTCTTAAGTCCTTCACTATAATTCATTTTATAACAACCAAATTTCTACATGTTACCTAAAATGAACAGTTTAAAAAAAAGTTTTTTCTTTTTTATAATTTTTATTTTTTCAATGACAGTTTGTATTCAATATTATTTTATATTCGTTTTATGTGTACAAAGTAGTGGTTAGATAATCATATACTTTACAAAGTATTTCCCCCAGTATTTCTAGTGTCCACCTGGCACCATGCATAGTTATTAAAATATTATTGACTGCATTCCCTATGCTGTACTTAAATCCCCAAAAATGTTTTTTTCTTAAGACAAATTTCCAAATATAACATGCTTTACACATGCATTCATTCATTTACCAATATTTCCTGTGTGTCTACCATGTGACCAACTCTGTGTCAGGTTCCAGCAATATCAAGAAGATATTTTAGAACATAGAGTCCCTATTCAAAGTAGATGAGTAGAGGAGACAAGTAAACTCAATGTAGCTCTGTATAGTGTGATGCTCAGGATAACTGAGGAATTATAACACACAAAGAACATATACTGGAGAACTCTTTACCCAGACTGGAGAAATCAAAAGGTGCTTTTGGGGGATGATATCTAAGCTTTGGAATCGTTATAAACAATGAGGATTTAACCAAATACAATGGAGTGTGTAGACAGTGAAGGGCAAAGATGGTATTCTGGACCTATACAAGGCAATTTTAGGAGGCATGATCAAAGAATGTTATTTGAGAAGTGGCTGGATTGGGAAGTTCTGTCAGTAATATACTTCGGCTGCAACATGAAATGAGACCAAAATGTAATAAGAAGATCATAAAGAGACATATGCATTATATTAAGGGGACTATTTGTGTAAAGATGTTGGAATATGTAAGATTCTGTTCAATACCTGCTTTTTCACCCTAAAAAGATTTATATCATTTTATTTATACTTTCGATTTCATTTTGAAGCATCTTCCAAGATGTTTAAAAATGAATACCACAAATGTCAATAAGATCTCTTGTTGGTCATAGAAATATTTCATATTACTCATACTTTGGCACTCTTTTCCATATCAAATGACAGTTCTGTGTAATTATATTTAGCACTTTTATCATGAAGGGTAATTTTATCTTCATAAAAGATTATAACAAAAATATGTCATAAGGAATAGGGATTGATAATCCTTGTAATGTTATCTATGCTAAGTGATACAAATGCTATTCATATTTCTTAAGTATTGAGGATTTGTCACAACAAAAATACATAATACAGGTAGAACATTAGAAGTGTAGTTATAAGTAGTATTTCTCAACAAAGCAATTTACATTCCATTGTCGGCAGAATATTTCTAAGCTGTTTGCTTAAATAATGTGTGAGGTAAAGCATTTGACAGGTTAATTATACATCGTTTTAAAAAGTATTTCCTAGTGTTTTATTTGAAACTGGTTGTGTTTTAGTTCCTTTGATTATCCCACTACTCTTTTATCATGGCACTAGAAAAATATCTTTTTAAAAGATTCTACCTGCAAGAGAAGGGGTCTCATAGGGCCTGTTTCACCGGGTTCCAAACCTCTGCTCATAGTCTTTACTGGTTCTTCTCCATAGCAGGAGTTATGACTAATCTGAGTATCTAATGTCTAAGGTGTTATTTGGGGGTGTGTTTTACTACTAATGCCTTAAAAGGCATGAGGCACATGCAGTTTTCAGATCATATCTGGGCAGGACTTCTACCGAGACAACTGTTCTGTTCTGACCAACCTCCTTTCTCCATCTTTCTTATAAGTAACTGTGGAGGGTCAGGGCACAATATTACCCATTTTAGATTCAAAGAAAGGACATTGAAGCAAGAAGTCTTGCTTGGCTCTCATGCCTTAGGAAGTGTTCTCTAATAAAGCTATTATCATAGCTCTAACTCAGAAGTTGTTAAGGATTCGTCCAGCTATTGATATAGCAGCACTTCATTTTCTATTCAGTCTTGGCTTCTAGTAAGTGTAGTTCTCCCAGACAAAACCCTGAGAGTAGAGAAGTCCTGAATGTCAAAATCACTGAAATACAAGTTGTCATGTGACAGTCCAATTTAGCAACAGACTATATCCTTCAGACTGTTGTTTTGGCAGTTATAAGTTACAATAGTCTCCCTTGTATGTAGGGGATGCATTCCAAGACCACCAGTGGATGCCTGAAACCATGGATAGTACCACACCCTATGTATACTATGATTTTTCCCATACATACACACATTTTCATGTAAAGGAAGCACTTTATCAATTCTCGTTGGCATATCCAAATTGCCAGCTTCACTACTCTCACACTTTGGAGCTATTACTAAGTAAAACAAGAGTTGCTTGAACACAAGCACTGTGACAGCATCACAGTCCATCTGATAACCCAAACAGCTACTAAGCAACTGATGAGCAGGGAGTGTACACGGCATAGATATGCCGAGCCGAAGGATGACTCATGTCTGGGCCAGATGGAGAGAGACAGCAGATTTCATCCTTGTTACTCAGAATGGCGCACAATTTAACACTTGCAAATTGTCTATCTCTGGAATTTTTCATTTAATATTTCTATACTATAGTTCACCAAAGGTATCTTAAACTGAAGAAAGTGAACTCATAAAGAGTGGACTATTATACTTTGATCTGTGATCATCATCATCATGTGGAAGGAAGGTATCCACAAATCCATTCATTTATCAAAATGTGTTAAATTATCTATTCCCATCCATATCTCTTCATTGTACTCCAAACTCATATTTTCAAAACCTACTTAACATAACAACTTCTGAATCTGTTAGGTGTTATATCAATACCAAAAACATATCAATACCAAAAAGGTCTGTCCTTCCAAAAATCTTCCCCATCTCAGTCATACTTGATTTCTCCTTTTCTCACTCCTTATCCTTCATCTGATTCATCACAAATTACTCTTGACTCTATCTCCAAAGTATATTTGAATGTATCTACTTCTTCTCTCAACTACAGTAGTTCTCTTAACTACTGCAATTGCCTCTTAACTGATCTTCTTGCTTCACATTATCTAATCTTCACATAGGAGTAAATAAAATTACAACATTTTACTGCTTAAAACCTTCCATGTCTTCCAATACTCTTAGAATAAATCAAAATTTGATATCTTCACCTAAAAGATCCTATATGTGATTAAGCTTCAATCTGCTGTCTTTCTCCTTTATTCCCTCCTTGATTTCACAGACAAACTGACTTTTTGTTTCTATACTTAGAAACAACAAGTGCAGTTTTAATCATGAGCCACCATTTGACTTCTGCTATTTCCTCCATCAGAAAAGTTTTTGTATCAAGTTTTCACTTGCTTATTTATTTTTGTCTTCCAGAACTTTAAAACCTTTGTATTTATTTTCAATATTTTTATTATCTAGTAAATGCATATAAGTAATATATTTTGCTCTAAATATCATCTCTAAATTTTAAAATGTATATATTACAATTCATTTTTAACAATCTCTAAAGTTTGCTATAAATTTCTCTTTTACTTTACCATTTTGAAAGCACATTATTTAAATTTCCATGTGCATATTTTTAGAGTTAAGGTAGCATTTTCCCTTTAGTTACTAATTAACTAAACATTTATTCATTTGCATAATTATCAGAAAATATAGTTAAAGTGATTAATGATTTGGCAGTTAGCCAGTTTTTCTTTGTGATCATATTTCTAGCATCATTTCTTTTTAATGTTGCAAGATATTTGAGAAATGTGTGTTCTTGTGTGAGTTCAAAAGTGCACATAAACACACATAGTATTATGGTATCTTTTACAGTTTTTAAAATCTACAGGTACTGTGTAACTTAAAAACTAGTAAGAGTCAGTATTGTTTGAAAATCCTCTTAAAATGTTTCAGTTTGGTGACCTACAGAATACTGGAACAGATCAATGGGTCTTTTGATCAGCACTGGAAGAACTCATAAGTTTGCATCTTCTATTTTCTGTTTTTAAAAAATGTATATTTAAAGAATAGAAAAATATTTACCCCAGTGACATACATACAGTTAGAGAAGCAATGGACGACTAAAACTAAATAAGTCTCAGGCTCATTTTAGGAATATGTTCAGCGATGAGAAACTGGCCAGTTTGTTACACTCATCCGTGTGTGTCCCTCTCTCTCTATGTATAAATATACACAAAAGAATATTTTTACACTTAACAAATTTGCTTTGTTTTGTTTTGTCTGATATTAAAACCTAGTCTCTTGTCAATGTGTTGGATCTTGACACATATATCTTTGACAATCTCTTATTTTCCACCATTTTGTGCCTTTTATTTTAGATACAGATCTAGTAAAGCAATTACAGCTTTATTCATCTATATATTTACCTCACTGAACTTGACAGTCTATTTTTATGGTGTAATCTAGTTTATCATTGTTACTCTTTAGTTTTTTCTTCTCTCTAATTTGAAATTTACATATCTTACTGTCCCTGTCTATGAGTTGTTCTTGGATTTTGAAATATATACACAAATGCATATCTTCTATCAAATGTTTCAGCAAATCTATCAAAATATTTCTTTCTTTCAAAACCATTCAGAATCATAATTCTTTCTTGACATTAAATTGGTAGAATATTTTCTAAAGACCACCTTTAGTTTTTCAGATAGATTATCACATTTTTTTACATGTAAATATAACCATCCCAAGAGTACTATCCCCTGAAAGTAATTTTGACAGGAAGCTGATCTGTATGCTGGGAAGAGGATCACTAGGCAGTCCTTCTGCCCAACTTCTTTATGAGAAGAGTTAGGTGGTAGTTCAAGATATTGACATAGAGGACCCTAACTCAGCTCCTCCCACAAACACAACTAATGAAAGACTTCCAGGAATCAGGACATTAGAGAAGACTCCCTCTGGTGCAGGTAGGAGAGGTTGAGACACAATCTTGCCATAAAACTCACCCCCAAGGGCAGCAACTCCAAGTCAGGAGAAAACTCAAGACCCAGAGCTTCATCCTGAGTAGCAAAGGCTTTGAACTCCACATGAAACACTCCCAACTTTTAAGATCTGCACCTGACAGACAAGCCCCAAAACATCTAGCTTTGAAAACCAACAGGGCTGCTATCCATGAGACCCACAGTCTACAGCAATCCAAGAAGCACTCACCTGCCCCAGGGGCCAGTAGGGAAGTGGCGGATGGAAGGAGGCCCAGATTTTGTGTGAAGCAACCTCCTCTGCTTGTCTTGGAGCATCTGCCTTGAGGCACAGTCTTCTGATTTGACACACATTTGGAACCTGCTGTATGCTCTTCAAGAACAATGACTGGTAGGTGCTGTATTTGTGGTTTCCCTCTGGTTTTCTCCAGCCAGTGGACACCATCTTTCTTTCCTTTCTTATTTTTAACTCTACACTTTTAAATTTGTTTCTCTTTTTTCTCTTTCTAATTTCTTCCTTTCTGGGGGGAGAGGAAGAGTGCCTTCTCTACACTCTCCCTCAGCCTCACTCCAAACTGCAAGTATGTGTCAGAGAGGACCTTTTACATGCATTTGGTGTCCTGGTCTCTACAACAGCTTCCCAAGGGATGCCCTTTGTTCTCCTGGCTTCGTGGCTTGGGAGTGGGAGGATTGCATGGAGAAAGAGTTCTTGCCAGGCTCCCACCTGCCCAGGGTATTATCCAGATAACAGACTGAAACTCACCCAGTCATTCTGGAAAGAGGCCTCCATGCCTCTCCTTGGGCTGTGGCTTGAAGGCCAGGCTTTAGGTTTGGGACACATCTAGAGACTGTGGGGTGGTCTCAGGGAACCAGGCTGAGGATGCATTCCCATTGCCTTGCTACAGGTCACAAGGATTGCCAGACAGGAGTTTGTATATTTGCCTGGAGCCCTGATCTTGTGTGTGTGTGTGTGTGTGTGTGTGTGTGTGTGTGGCCAGATTTATAATTTGAGTTAAAATTGCTGATTGAATAGAGTAGAATGTTGGATAAGGAGCAGAATAAAGAGTGACTCCTGAGTGTCATTTCCTGAGATACTGGCACAAGCACAGATTTTAAAAGGTGTTATGGTGAGTGGAAATGGAATATTTAAGTATAGATGAATTAATTTGTTTTGCAATGAGATGTTCTAATGGAGATGTCAAGTAGGCAACCGGGTACACATGACTTAAGTTCAAGGATAATAACTATGCTGGAGATACAAATTTGTGAATCATCACAATATAAATGCCATTTAAAGACATGAATATAAATACAATCTTGTCCTGAAAGCATATAAATAAATGTGAATGAAAATTCAACATTGAGCCTTGGACAACATGAAAATACAGTAGTCAAACAAGGAGCAGAGTTATTGAAGGAGACTAAGAAGCACCAACTGTGAGAAAGGAGAGAATGTGTGAAAATGGTGTAACAGGAACTAATAACTCTTTCCAGAATAGAGTGGTCAAGTCTGCCAAATGTTGTTGAGATACCCAGTAAGACTACACTAAAGAAAGTGTTTATTGAATTTGGTGACATAAAGGCTCTGGGTGATTTCAAAGATTGAGGAAGGCAGACTCTGGGCTAAGAGGGTTAACACATGAGATACAGACAAAGAAGTGTGTATGTCTCTCTTTAGAGAATTATATTTTTGAGAAGGCTTCTAGAAATAGAAAAATACCTGAAAGGAGTTGTTTATATGTGGAGGATTTTTGTTTTAGTGTGGGGCACTGAAGCTTGTTTCACATTGATGGAGATAGGTATAGGAAGAGAGAGATTTTGATGAACTAGAAAGAAATTATATAGATATGAATTCCTTGAGATGATAGAAAAAGAATTGGAAGCTAAAGCACAGAAGAAGAAATTGCACTTTAGTAGGAGACCAATTCATTCCTTCCTTTTCACATGAAGAAAAAAGACAGTCGAGTTTTAGGGAAAGATATTATTATAGATCAGGTGATGGAAAATAAGGAATTTTGGATTCCTTAAGTGAAATATGAGCAAACTAAGCATAAGGAGAGAGGACAAGAGAGTTTTAATAGTAAATGAGCAGGTATGAAATAGTTAAGCGGAAATATCAAGCTAATAAAGTATAACAGACTCAGTGATCATTGATTTCATGTGTGGCTAGTCTATGTGGTTGTGAAATTGCCCTTGCAGACAAGGAAAGGCTAATACTGTGGTCAAAACAGGGTTTTGGTTTGGCTTGAGAGTGTGACTGACAGAGAAAGGGGTGAACAATTACAATAAAAAAACACACACACTATCCAAGCTATAGAATAGGGAAACCAAGAAGCTAATAGGTTGTATGTTGTGGGATAAAAGGATGGAATGTTTCAATGGGGTCAAAGGATTATGGTGTGGCGTTCGTGTAAGTGAATTAGAAAGTTAGGAGATAAAGATCAGAGTAAGGGAAGCAATTTCCAATGATGACTATGTGGTATCCTGGTCTTAAATCTTCCCTGCTTCATCTTCTAATGCAACTGTGATTCATTTATTAGTCCCTGTTCCCTTCTATTCTTTCCTCTTTGTCTCAACTGCTTTATCTATTTTTATTCTATTGCACTGTATACATTTTTGTCAAAATTTAAAATTACTTTTTGAAACAAAGCAAGGCATTGATTAATTAATTTGCATATTTCAAAATAGTTTGTTTATGGCATAGTTTCTAGATCTATTACCATCTCAGTTTCCCTTCTCTGAATGGATTGCATTTTTCAATACTTTTAATACAATGAAATACCTAGTAGTAAGAATAATCACCTAGTGATAGATTATAAGTGTCATAGTCAGTAAGAGGAAGAGCTAAGATTGGAACACAAGCCTCAGACCTCTGATCCACTGCATATGTCTCTTGATCTACATAGGGAACTAAGAAAAATTGCAAATACTTAGTGAGTAATAATCTTGTTCCATGCATGATACTTAACACTTTACATGGTTCATATCATTTATTTCTCACAAAGAAAAATTAAGAAGATATGAGCCCATTTTAGAGATAGGGAAAATGAGACTTAAGAAAATTAACTTATACACAATAACACAGCCAAGAAATAGAAGACCATATAAAGCCTCAAGCAGTCTGACTCCCAATCTACCTTTCTTATTCTGATGTTCTACTTGCCTTCTATCAGGTAGGTTCAGATTGTATTTTCTTGTTTTAACAACTACTCGGATACTCATATAGATTTTATAATGACTTAAAATTCCTTGGTAGCCTTCACATACAGTCAATCTATTAGCTTTTTCTCTTTCTACAATGCCAGAAACATAATAGGTACCAAATAAATATTTGAGTCATTGAATTTATTGTTATGTTCAATCAGTAAACTGCATAAAACTTGTTTCCCATATCTTTATTCCAATAATTAATTAAAACATTGATTAGAATAGGACTGGAGACAGAGAAAGTAGAAACTTCTCTCCATCATTCTTCTAAAATAAATGTTTAATTTATGATGCCAATTTTAAGTCTGTATAATTTACTATCTCTAACATACATTATTCATTTTTTTCCACAAAGATAATCTGAGATGCTGTCAAAAATTGTAAAAAAGCTAGATTTTTTTCTGTGATATTCACTTGATCTGTCTTTCTAGAAAACATACTGAAATAGAAAATGACATGAATTTGACATCATTTCGTTTCAGTGAACCTATGTTGGTTTCTATTGATCATTGCTATCACTTTTGATAATGCACAGGCCATTTTGGTAATCATTAATACTATGTTTTATGTATACTATGTCCAGAAATTATATTTTAACCTCTTATGTTTTCCTTAATATCCATGGATAATATCTGTCTATTAATATACTTAGTTTCTTTGCTTTCTTTTTCATTCCTTTTTGTGAGTTCATAGTATGAAACTCTTCTTCTTCTAATTAAATTCAGTTTTACCTTTTGTTTCCTGTTTCCATTGGTGACAAAGAGTTCCCCACATAAATATCTGGAGTAGACCAATATAGACATAATGATTTTGTCATGATGTGATGATATTCCCAAAATTCTCTCAACAGATTTGCACACCATGGCTGGTAACCTTAGTCTGCCACAAAAACATCTTTTTAGCTTTTCAGTATACGTGGTCCATAAAGTAGAATCTCAGAAACTTCAGAAATGAGAAATAGAAGTTAACCTTTGGAGACTTTACCCCCAAAGTGAACATATAATCATACATGTACATAGTTATCTTCAAAAAAGTTGATCCCAGGTTAGAAAATTTTACTCTAAAATGATTAAATGTGTTAGCATATTTCAAAAAAGACTATAGCATAGCACTGTGGATGAAGACAGGGTGAGATTTATCTATAAAGATAACAAAGAAAAAGAAAGTTCACAAAGGAAAATACAGTGTATGATACCTTGAAGCTCTGTCCAGTGGAAAAGATTCTTTTTCAATAGCCTTTAAATATTCCTGGCCCTACTGGCAAAATTATCCCCATTTGAATTATGCAGTTATTTTAGTCCCACCAGATTTCATTAAACAAACTTCCCTTTCCTCAATTGTTCAGTCACCTTGGAATTTTCTAAATAATGCTTAATATTATATTGCATATTACTTATTTATAGGGAGAAAATATGTTAATCATGCAAATATATACGTTCCCTTTCCTGGAGAGTAATTTCTCATTGTAAACTGAAATTTTAGCTTTGGGCTGGAGGAAACATCATGTCCTCACAATCCATTTCATCTTACTGGGGATGTCACCATATTGGACAAGGTTTTGATATATGGCTGTGGGCCCACTAAAATGAAATATTTTTTTGATCACAACATTGCATCTGAAAGGGTTTTATGATCTATTTTCCATCTATGTGATATGAAAGGAAGTGATATGTTACTCATGGTCCTAGGGAGATAAAATAGGTGTTTATTCTCCATGTTCTCTCTTTGCCTCTACAGCACCCTTAGGAGCCAAGTGTTCTACATGATGTAGCTATAAATTTGAAGAAGTATGGAGGTTCAAGTTATGGAAGGCCATAGTGCCTCACCAAAAAAATAACCTAACGACCTACTGAAACATACAGGCAGAGAATTAAAGTATTAGAATATCATTTCAGAAGGAGTATACTAGTCACAATGTGAAAAACAAAATTTAAAGGAGAACAAATTAAGTAAGAGAGTAGGCATTATAGGAACACAAGTAAGAAATAATGAAAACCTAAAGTAAAAGAGTGGAGGAGATCTAAGATGGCAGAGGAGTGAGTGGAAGTTAAGCTAATCCCTTCCCAAAACCAATCTGGAATTAAAACTAAATTGTGGAGAAATTATCTAGAACAACTAAACAGTGAGAGGGAAGTCTTAAATCCATGGACAGCCAGAAGAAACAAGTTGAACACAATGTGACTGGTAGGGAGTATGGTGGAGACTCAAGAACATGGGCTGGGCATCCACAGGCAGCAGCTGACATGCCTGAGGGACATTTAAGTGGCCAGTTGGATCCCCCTGAAAAGTGTGGGGTCTAAACTCTAAGCTGGGATACCCAGCCTAGAGCACCAGAGCCTGAAAACTACACAGATACCATCCAGCTGTGAAAAGCAGCAGGGTTGCTCTTTGCCAAAGATGGACAGCTGGAGACACAAAGAGCTGTTTAAAGGCCCAGCACATAAATTCTCATTCACAGACATTTACCTTGGGATTAGGCAAAGGCAGGTGGGGTGGTGGGCAGAGTGGACTAGAGACCCTGAGGAAAGACTGGGATGGAGGCTTTTGGGAAAAAACTGAGAGTAGCCGCTGGGATCCCAGTGCTGAGTCATCCCCCATCAGCCATCGTGTTCAGGCAGACCACTCCCCTCTAAGTAGCAGCAGCCTGAGGGGAAACAATAACCTGGACCCCAGTAGGAATTCTGCCCTGTCCTGTTGTGCTTAAGCCTGACTACTGACTGCATAGTGACTAGATTAACAACGAAAGGAGTCAGCCATAGACAGTAGATCCCTGGTAGTCTTGAACAGGCTGCCTAAGGTCAGCGGGGTCACCATCTGATATCACCAGAGGCTTATCCAGAAAGAAAAAATAGCGGTAAATACAAAATGCTACTGAGATAGAATCCACTGTGGTCTTATCCATGATTTGTGATATTTTCTTTACTTCATAGCTTTTTAACATTCATTTCTGGTCCTTCAAGTTCGTGCATATTAAGTCACCAGATTTTATACTATAGTTTATTTCAATTCACATATTTTGACCCTCCCTTCTCTTACCCCAATTTACCTTCCTCTTTCCTCTTATTATTTTCATTTTAAATCTTATTTTCTTTCTTGCTACAAGTTGTTTCCATTCTGCATGCTTACTATTTCTCCCCCATCCAGCCTCTCAAAACCAGTTTTCTTGCCAATGATCATCTCATTCTTTTTCCAACTTGTAAAATACCTGTGTTCTCTCTCCACCTTTAGCAATCTTTGCTCATTAGTTGTGGATAGGGTAGTTCTTGCATTTTTTCAATTTTATCTCTAGATCTTTACTAATTGTGTATTTTGAATCAATTTATTTTATTTTATTTTAATTGTTGTTCAAGTACAGTTTTCTGTCTTTTACTCCCATCCCAGCCCACCCCCCCAGGCCTCCCCACCTTCCTCCCATTTCCACCCTCCTTAGTTTTTGTCCTTGTGACCTTTATACTTGTTCCTGTTAAACCCTTCCCCTTTTCCCCTGAAATTCCTTCCCCACTCCCCTCTGATCAATGTCAGCCAGTTCTCTATTTCAGTGTCTTTGGTTATATTTTGCTTGTTTATTTGTTTTGTTGTTTAGGTTCCTGTTAAAGATGAGATCAAATTTTACCATTCCCCCTCCTACTCTTTTTTTCATCTCAAATTTCAATTTTTCCCTGCTTAACCTGGTTTTTGTTCCTCACTCTTAGTATTTTCTCTCCCTCTATTATCTCAAAATCAAATCCCTTTCTTCTGGACATCTCTTAAGGTTTTCTTTCTTCCTGTTTTCCCTCTTATTCCCATCCCACCTATATTAATTTTAACTCATTTGTTGTTGATAGTGCTGTGGTGGATCTTTCTCTCCAGTTTGGTTCCTATTTTTTTTAATTATTCATTTATTTTTCCTTTTTCTTTCTCTCACTTTATTTTATTTTATTTTCTGTTTAAACCCAATATTATATGCTTCCCTTCTCATACTCCATTCTACCTTCTACATTCCCTTTTTTATTTATGATATAAATTTTACTTTCTCTCTTCTCATTGCTCCAATTCCCTGATCTTAGTAGTAGTCTTCGCTCTACCCTCTCAAAATAATTTTTCTTTCAGTAAGTCATCTCACATTCACTCTCCTTTCTTATAATACTCTTAATCTCTTTACATCCTTGTCAATACTGGTTCATTTGCTATTGACAGTGGGATTGTTGGGGGGTGGTTATTTTCACAGGTATGGGTTTGTTTCTGAGACTTTGTAGTTTTGTTCTGACAACATCTGCACAACAGCATACAAGATGTGGTGGGTGGAGTGACCCTCAGTCAACCAAATGGAGGAAAGAACCCACCAAAGAATGACCCAACAACAATAAAAATGCAATTACATTCAGAGAGCCAATATAAATGGCACAAAAGTTATCCCAAGAGCATCAAGTTCAGGGGATGGAGGACACTACACCACTGAATCACACAAGTCTCCTACCATAGAAGTTCACGCCACAAACACATAGAGTCAAAACAGATCAATTTACAAAGCAGAAGGAAACAAGAAGACTCTCCCAAAAAATGGGAAGACAAAGAAATAAGCCCCCAATTGAAAGGATAGAAGGAATCCTCAGAAAGAGTACTAAATGAAATAGAGGCAAGTAAACTATCAGATGTTGAGTTCAAAACAATGGTTAAAAGGAAGCTCAATGAGCTCAGTGAGAATTACAAAAAAACTACAGGGGACTACAAGGAACTTACTATGAACTACATCATCGTGAAAAAGAACATAAAACCATCAACAAAAGCCAGTAGGAAATGAAGAATTCAATTTCTCAATTAAAGAACGCAATAGAAGGGATCAAATGCAGGATAGATGAAATAGAGGATTGAGTCAGTGAGCTGGAGAACAAGGTAGAAAAAAGCTCCCAGAAAGAGCAAGAAAAGGAAAAAGGATTAAAAAATAATGAAGTGTGGTTAAGGGAACTGCAGGACAACAAGAAATATAATAATATCCATATAATAGGGATACCAGAAGGAGAAGAAGGAGAGCAAGGATTAGAAAACCTGTTTGAAAAAGTAATGATGGAAAACTTCCCTAATTTGATGAGAGAAAAAGTCATACAAATCAAGGAAACACAGAGAGTCCCAACCAAGACAAACCCAAAAAGGCCAACTCCAAGACACATCATAATTAAAATGGCAAAATTCAAAGATAAAGAGAGAATCTTAAGAGCAGCAAGGGAGAAACAGGAAGTAACATACAAGGAAGCTCCAATAAAGCTAGCAGCTGACTTCTCAATGGAAACACTACAAGAAGGGAATGGGAAAAAATATTCCAGGTAATGAAAAACAAAGGACGGTAACCAATACTTACTGTACCCAGAAAGACTCTCAATTAAAATGGAAAGCGAAATAAGGAGTTTCAAGTTTCCCAGACAAAAGAAGGTTAAAAGAATCACCACCCCCAAACCAGCATTGCAAGACATGCTAAAGGGACTGCTTTAAGAAGATGAAGGAATAGAGTGAGAGAGAGAAGAACACAGGTACAAGGAGGAAAAAATGGCAGTGAATAAGTACCTAACAATAATAACCTTAAATGTAAATGGATTAAACATACCAATCCAAAGACATAGGGTAGCTAAGTGGTTAAGAAAACATGACCTGCATATATGCTGCCTATAAGAGACTCACCTTAGAACAAAAGACCTACACAGACTGAAAGTGAAGGGTTGGAAAAAAAATATTCCAAACAATTGGACAGGGGGGAAAAAGGCAGTGTAGCAATGCTTATATCAGACAAAATAGACTTCAAAACAAAGGCCATAAAAAGAGATACAAAAAGACACTTCATAATACTTAAGGGAAGAATCCATCAAGAAGACATAAACATTATAAACATATAAGCACCCAAGATAGGAGCATCCAAATACATAAGGAAAATCTTGGAGGACTTCAAGAAAGATATTTGTAACAGGGTGCAACCAAGAGGGGAGCCCCAAATAGGGTCCAGAAGAGCTTGGAGATAATTGGCTTCACACCACAGGGCCACATCTCTCCAGAATGCTGGCAGCTGTGGCCAATTTTGAGAGGAGCCAGAAATGGAGCTGCATAGAAAGATTGGCACTGGGATTTAACCAGAGGCACCGCAGCCATTGGGCGTCTCTCTTTTTGGGACCATGTGTATGTTTAGGACCATTCAGCTTTGGTGTCTTAGTTGGGACCATGCAGCTTGGGTGAGAGCCAGGACCACAAGACTTTGGAAGTGCTCCCTTTTGCTGTGTGGAGGGTGCCGGGAGGACTGTGTGCATTTGTGGGGAACTTTAGTTTGTGTTATTTCAAAGAAATAATAAATTCCTTTCCTTTTCACTGATCTCTGGTATTAAGAGACATCTTTCCTCAGATGGAGGGCAAAACGAACCCAGCAGGTGGGGAGGAACCCCAGAGAAAAAAACGGGGGGGTCTTTTATATCATTCAGCCCCTCCCCCCTGCTCTGTTCTGTAACATATTGACAGTAACACACTTATATAAAACCTCAAAACCTCTGAATGAAAACATCTGTGGGTGTTGCGGCAGTGGGAGAAACTCCCAGCCTCACAGAAGAGTTCGTTGGAGAGACCCACAGGGTCCTAGAACATACACAAAGCCACCCACCCAGGAATCAACACCAGAAGGGCCCAATTTGGAAGTGGAGAAAGTGACTGAAAACTGGCAGAGCTAAGCAAGCCTAATTTTTCCTTTCTTAGACCCCTTCCCCACATGCAGCACCACAATGCAACCACATGGGTTGCCCTGCCCTGGCCAATTCTTAAGTATCTACCCCTTAGTAAGTAATAGGCATGCTGAGAGAAAAAAAAATAGCCCAGATGAAAGAACATATCAAATCTCTAGAAAAAATACAACTAAGTGACAAAGAGATAGCCAGCCTATCGGATGCACAGTTCAAAACATGGTAATCAGTATGCTCACAGAAATGCTTGAGTATGGTCACAAAACAGAGGAAAAAGTGAAGGCTATGAAAAATGAAATAAAGGAAAATGTACAGGGAACCAACAGTGACAGGAAGGAAACTGGGACTCAAATCAACAGTTTGGAGCAGAAGGAAGAAATAAACATTCAACCAGAACAGAATGAATAAACAAGAATTCAAAAAAATGAGGAGAGGCTTAGGAATCTCTGGGACAACTTTAAACATTCCAACATCTGAATCATAGGGGTGCCAGAAGGAGAAGAGGAAGAGCAAGAAATTGAAAAATTATTTGAAACACAATGGAGAATTTCCCCAATCTGGCAAAGGAAACAGACTTCCAGGAAGTCCAGGAAGGTCAGAGAGTCCCAAAGAAGTTGGACCCAAGGAAGCACATACCAAGGCAAATCATGATTACATTAAATCATGATTACAAGATTAAAGATAAGGAGAGAGTCTTAAAAACAGCAAGAGAAAAGGAGACCTACCAAGGATTTCCCATAAGACTATCAGCTGATTCTCAAAAGAAACCTTACAGGCAAGAAGGGGCTGGCAAGAAATATTCAAAGTCATGAAAGGCAAGGACCTACAAGATTACTCTATTCAGCAAAGCTATCACTTAGAATGGAAGAGCAGATAAAGTGCTCCCCCGATAAGGTCAAGTTCAAGTAGTTCATCATCACCAAGCCTTTATTATATGAAATGTTAAAAGTATTTATCTAAGAAAAAGAAGATGATCAAAAATATGAACAGTAAAATGACAACAAACAACTATTAAAAACTGAACCTAAAAATCAAAAACAAAATAAGCAAAAAACTAAAACAGGAACAGAATCACAGAAATGGAGATCACATGAAAGGTTATAAGTAGGGAGAGGGGAGGAATGGGGGAAAAGGTACAAGGAATAAGTAGCATAAATGGTAGGTACAAAATAGACAGGGGGAGGTTAAGAATAATATAGTAAATGTAGAAGCGAAAGAATTTATATGTACAACTGATGGACATAAACTAAAGGGAGAGTGGGGGAATGCAGGTGGGAGGACTTATACAGGGAGGAGAGGTATAAAGGGGGAAAATGGGACAATTTTAATAGCATAATCAATAAAATATATTTTAGAAATAAATAAATAATATATTAAAAATAAAATATGGAGTTGGACATTGAGATATTTTGATGAAACCTAGAGCTATTAAGATAGTAAAACTGAGAGGATAGCATAATCAATAGAATAAGAATTAAGAGTCATGGAAAATGCCAAATTTTTGACTTGTACAGCTCAGAATATTAGTGGGATGTTCCAGTATGTAAAAGGTGATACAGAAAGAAATAAGGTTCTTATCTCAATTTCCTTTAGAGTTTTTATTTTTATTTTTATTTTCATCCTTGCATTTGTATTAAGCCATTAGACTTTTTAAAGGCTATCAATACTTTCAAAAACAGTGTCAAAGCCTGTAATTGAACCAAAGATTTTTTTACTCCAATCTCAGTTGTCTTCTAAAGATAATCATTAATTGTTTATTCTACTTGGCAGAAATATCTTATACACATTTTCTTACATCAATTGCATTGAATTGTGTATATTTTAGAATTCTAGAGATCAAAAATGTTATCCACCTATTTGATTTTTTTCCCTGTGTCCAACTATCAATAAGTTCATGAAAGATACAGATCAGGGTCACATACATTTGAGTCTTTACTAAATATTACCTTCAATTTTCCCACAAACTCTGTGAGCTTCAACATTTGTAAAAACATGTAGAACAGTAAAACCGTTTTATGAACAAAAATTTGTACCTCAATCAATTTTTCCTGGTTGACATAATTTTAAGTTTAAAAACTTTATATGCAGTGTTAACTATGTCTTTTTGTATTATTGTCCCCAGTTATCTTCCCCCAATTTGTCATCTGTCTATAATAACTTTGACATCAGACCTCAGCCCTCACTCTCACTCCTCAGGAATGTTTTCCTTGACCTTTCAGATCAAGTCAACATTCCCCTTGTACATGATAGCCAAGATTCAGTTATCATACCTTTTTAGCTATTATTAGAGTTGAAAATTTCCATTTTCTTTTATGATTCTTTAATCACTATGGCTTTGTTTTACTCTTATACTATCAACATTTTTTAACAAGACAATGGCACAGATTAAAAATGTTAACTATGCTCTGGCTGACTGACCAGTGCATTGGTTGGTGCATTGTCTCATACACCAGAAAGCTGCAGGTTCAATACCCTGTCAGGGCACATGCCTAGGTTGTAGGTTCAATCCCTGGTAGGGGCACAGATGGGAGGGAACCATTTGATGTTTCTCTCTACATCCATGTTACTCTCTCTCTCTCTCTCTCCCTCCCTCCCTCCCTCTGTCCTAAAATCAATAAACAGCCCTTACTGGGTGGCTAAGTGGTTGGTGTACCATCCTGTAAAACAAAAATTTGTGGGTTCCTTCTCCAGTCAGGGTACAATTCTAGGTCACAGGTTGGATCTGAGGCTGGGGTGCACATGGGAGGCAACTGATCAATGCTTCACGCATGGAAGTTTCTCTCTCTTTCTCCCTTTCTCTCTCTCTAAAATCAATAAAACATATCTTTAGATGAAGGTTAAAAAATAAAGTCAAAACCTTCACTATGAATACTGTTTAAAGAGTCTATAGAAACTCTATTAAACCCTGGCCAGTGTAGCTCATTTGAATTGGCCACAAGCCAATAGGTCACTGGTATGATTCCTGGTCTGGGCACATGCCTGGGTTGTAGGTTATGTCCCCAGACAGGGCACGTACTGATCAATCTCTCACTTCAATATTTCTCTCTCTCACTTTATCCCTTCTTTCTCCTCTCTAAAAAAAGTAATTTAATTTTAAAACCTACCCCCAAAAAGCACCCCTTAATGGCTTTTACTCCTATTAACCTTAAGGGATCATTTAATTTCATTAAAAAAAAGGTGATACAACAGCCTCTAGGATACCATGCTCAGTAAAGATATAGCAAAATGACTTTGCCATATTTTTATTCTCTTCTTCCTTTCAGGAACCTCCAAGGAAAGAGGTCAATTTAGCCCTATTTTCTTCTTAAAAAAAGAATTTAGTGTTTTTGACAGGTGTCAGATTGCAAGTCTTTAGAGACAAACATTTTGTTTGCCATCAGAGCATTTATAACATGAACAGTTGTACATGTTGCCCTGTTCCTTACATTATCCACAGACCACACACCTGACCCTCACAGAGCAACTCCAGATGCAGGAGAATAATTCAGTCTCCTGGCTATTCAATCACTTACTCCTTAGCACATGTTCTCTGCTGGGATGGCAGTACTGCTCTGCCACTTGTGAGAGTGTTTCTCGTGTGATATTATACTTTGTTCCCCAGAAAGTGAATGGAAATGTTCAACACAATACACAAAAGTTACTGAATAGGCATTTAGTCAAAACACTTTCAACCTTTTTTTTGTTGTCATCAATGTCAAAATTGGTGTTCCTACAATTATTTAAAGTTTGTTTTAATGGCCTTAAAACTCAGTGTCATAATTTTGGTAGTTTTTCCCACTGAAAATACTCTGATTTTAAGAATGAATAAATTAAAGCTTCTATAACATAAAATATAGTAGTCTACAAAACATTTCTTTCTTCCCAAAGCATTTTCCATTGCACTGGTATTAATTATTCTTCAGAATTTTCTGGAAAAGTTCCATAGGCTTTTTGTCAAATATCACAAAAAACCTTAAAGCTATAGTTAGGCTCATTACATATATCACAAATATCCTAGGAAGACCAATGCAATTAAGCTCAATGCACAGAAGATTGCCCTTCACCTGATAATGATGACAACATTATCAGATTTAAAGGCTTTGAGGCCATCTTTTTATCAGAAGTAGAATTCATCTTTCATGTTAAACCCAGCAAACTTTCCAGCAATGGGAGGGAAGTGACATTTCAGAACAGGTGCATGGCCAGTAGAGTCTGGCCTGAGTGATTCAGGATGATGACCAGTAAAGCCAGCACCTCCTATGGTGGGCTGTTTTCCACTACCAGTCACATAGCTGCAGCAGACATCTTTGAATGACAGTTTGTCACATGAACAGCCACCTTATTCAGACTCCTTTTGAGAATCAAGATCCATGTTGGCAAACTTTTCTTCAGTTCTGACTTTGAGTAGAACAAAGATGCTTGGCCATACTTAGTCTTAGAAAGTGAATCTTTATCTGACTCCCTTTATAATACTCCCAATTTCATAGTCATCCTGAACGGGCAGATTAAGAGCTCTTAAACTTGATGTTTTGATGACAGGATAGAATCCAATGCTTAAAGAAATTTAGTTTCAGAAACACTGTAGACAATTTTATCTTCATGTTCCAAGCATTGTAGAGCTTGGATCCCAACATTTTGTCAAAATTCCACCCAAAAACTAGCAAAAATATGTTTGACTTTCAGCTGTAGACCATTTCTTCAATGTAGTTACTGACATCCTTATCTATTTCCTCATACCTCCTCTGAGTATGTGGAGGGATTCAGTGTAACATTTTTTTAAAAAAGAAAAAAACACTATCACTAGGTGTAAAAGGAAAAGCATTTCAACATACAGTTCTGGCCACTATTTTAGGTACACATTTCACCTTTACCATCACTCTTATCGATAATCAAGGTAGATCACTGATCTGTACTTTTAACAAAGTACAGATCACTGATCTGTACTTTTAACAAAGTACCTTATATCCTAGAACCTCAATGATGGCCTCAGAGAAGGGGCTGATCTCAAATTTCTCCAGAAGGACATCAGTGATATGTTTGCTTTCACCAAAACTCAAGTATATTCAAAGGATTTCTTTCTCACCTCAGAGGTCTCTTTAGCTCCTCATTGGACTACTTATTAATTCTATTATTTTTGTAGATCAAGTGGTCACGAGTGTTGAATACATTAGAACCATGTAGATCACAGTGTTGTACATCTTTTTCTTTAGCATTTTGGCTTAGGTTTAGAGATGATTTCCATTACATTGCCCGGACTGTGGTTGAAGATGCATTGGGAAAGTTTGATTTTTACTGGATGTTAGAGAACATAATCTGCTATTCTATTGAAAATTTTCTATTATTATTGAAATCACTCTCATAATCAGACTGTCTATAATTTCTAAAGTTTCTCTCAGGAAATTAAAAGTTTAAAAATAATCTCCATAGCATGTTTTAATTATGAATGAGTGATTAACAAAATGCTTTCCCCATACCACTGATAATCACCTTTTGTATAAACTTGAAATCATTTCAAAGCACATGAACAGAGCCAGCAGTCAAGATTTTTTGACTACTGTCCTATACTGCTGGCGTGGCACCCGGCACTGGAGATGCGGAGATGAGCAAGACATTCTCCTAGAACTCACAATCCGGCAAGACACATGTGTCTGCTTCTTTCATTCACTAGAGTGGCTTCACTATTTTTTTCCCCTTACAGAGGATGCTGACACAATGTGTACAAGGGAATTAATGAACACAAGCAAAAGAGACAAATGGCAAAACAATTTGAAGTATTCTTTCTGGGTCTGGCTCTTCTCCAAATGACAACTGATAATTAGGTAAGTAAATGAGACCTCACTGAAACAACTGACTTTCTCTGATTAAAGCACCATGCAGCGTAATGACATACTGCAGAGGGAGCAACCTTTCCCCATAGTGCTCACTACTCCCTTGTTGAGTTATCATTCAGTATTCGATAGAGAAGCAGCTAAATGTACAAAGTTTAGGGTCAAGTGAAAATTACCCGAAGATATGGGTAATTAGGTTGGGTTATATTAGGCAAGGGAGTATTCATTAGTTACAATGCAAACACTATAAGGTTACTAGACATTCACATCCCAGCATGGTTTCTAGTTCAGCCCATAATTACCTATTCACCAGATGATCAATTTTGCAGCCGGGTGAAGAAGGAATCCTCAGGAAACACTGTTGTGTCCCCCTAGAAACATGGTGAATAACAGAGCAAGTAGGTTGGGGAAAGCTTTATTCTTTCTCAAGAGGAAAAAGACACTCTTTGGAATTTTTCTACCCCCAGAGAGAGGCTTATGACTCATTTGGGTAAGTGGTCTCCTACATGTGACATGAAGGAATTCATAAGAGGCCTTTTGCTCTGAAATATCTGCCTTGGTGGTTGCCCCATTACCATTACAGATTCATTTCCTTAGACACTGGATGTCTTTTAAATCAAGAATCACAAAGTGAAAAACAAAATGCTGCCAGGAGGCTAGTATTTTAAATTGGTGTCAAATAATAGTTTAGGTAACCGTTTAAGAAGGGTGACCACATGTTACAATTTACCTAAGACAGTCCTGGTTTAAACCCTTCATCATGGCATAGTCATCAATAATGCCACCATTCACTCTCTGTCTGAGTTAGATGATGATAAGTTGTCTGGTCTGTAAATCTAGACCCAGCCAGGAACTGTGGTTTCAGATAACAGAAACAACTCTGGCTCATTTAAAGATTTGGCAGGAGCATCTAATTGGTAGAACTAAGACTACATATTCAAACTGCAGTTGCCAGTGACCATGGAGAGGAAGAAGGTAGTTTTTACTCAAAGTGCTGCCTTCAAACAGAAGTTTGTGGTTAAACTAGCCAAACCAGAAAAAGGGATCAGAAGCTGAGAGCTAAAAAAAAAATTCTTAATCAAAATTTCTTTTCCTTCTGGCTAATCTCTGATGTGTTGAATTATAATTTGATGTGACAATATGTGTCTCATAAGGACATAAAGAAACATTAGTTAAATGGAAGAAAGAGCCCCAGACCAATAAATTTCTCCTTCTTCATAGTGTTGCCTAGAAACAACCTTTTATAAGTCTCATCAGGACACTATGATTTATAAATGATTAGATGACCAAAATTTGTTGATAGCTCATTCAGATCTATGAAGGCCTAAAATAAACAAATAGTAAATATTTCTGGGAATTTTATATTAATTTCTCCATTAAAAACTCACTTTCTAGTATATGAAGGTTACCCTAATATTATTGCTATTACACTAGTTTACTAGTGTAAAACATTTACTAGGCATATGTGGTAACTTTGTAAAATTGGAAGGATGCCATGGTTTGAGATGTTTAGCAATATTTAGCTAAAAAATTATGTATGTATGAGTGTGAAGCTGTTGATAGTTTAATGCAAATGTGTTTTCATAAATTAATGACCTTTTTATTGAAGATTATGGAAATATTTCATTTCCTATGAAAGTTTGGAAAAGTGATCAAAGATCATCAGTTATACTTTGGAAAGAAACCAAGCTCACTTCATAGATAGTAATAAAACAAAAGTATTCTGTGTTACACCAAATGTGTTGGTAGAAAGAAAACCATTAAGTACTACTGAAACTCATAGTCATCATTTCGGTGCTACTGAAACTCATAGTAATCATTTGCCTTATAATAAAAATGTTTAAAGCACTAGTATAAAATATTAAAATACACTTCATATAACACTTAAGAAAAAATTTTGATTTTTGTTTTATAATGAAACACATTTTTTAGAATATTTAACAAGGTCTAAACAAATGCACATTCATGCAACATACTCAGAGAATAAGGAGAAAATAAGAACACATTAATCCCTATATATTTGAATAATAACTTAAAAATTGAATGGTTTTTATTCTGTTCACTAATTCTTTATGTAGCCATAGCTTAAAACCTGAAATTCTGTTTACCTTAATGTCTGTATCGATAGTATGGCTGTTATATGGCTTTTATTAATGTGAAATCCTGTCCTACCATTAATATGGCCTACATTTAATTTTGAAGGTCTAAAACAAAAACAAAATTGCCATATAAGGACCTGTACTTGGCCCCACATACTGCTTAAAACAAAGCACATCTTTCACAAAAGCCTTTTTCTCTGGCAGGCTCATTATGGCTATACTTAAACATTCTATGTCCTCTCTAAATGTTCTTTCTTTACCTTTACATTTCTTGATTGATGATGAAAATGAACTTCAGAGACATGTTAAGGAAGATTCACATATAGATTTGCACTGTAAAATAAGTGCCTAATCACAGCGGGACTATTTGTAAGTGATCCATCCTAATAGAAGGAAAACACAACAGGTTCTATCTATCCTGCCATTAAAAGTCCTTCAGAACATGAGTGATTGTTAATTGCACGCTTTAAAAAAGTTCTGAGAGTAGAACAGACTCTATTTAAACTGAGAATTGATGAGCTGCATGCCAATAAAATACATACACTTCACAGTTTAGTAAACTGTTCACATGACCAAAAAATCAAAATAATGTCAATATTAAATAAGATCTTAGCCAGAAGAGAACTTACTTAGACATATGGAATGATTATATCTAATATGTTATAAATTATTATACTATAAAAGATATAATTTTACCAATATTTAAATAAGCTAGTTTTATGATTTTTAATTAACAGTATAGAGCTGCACTTAGATATGAAGTTAAATGAACCAAAAACATATTAGTTTTTACTTCAAGTTGCTACCAGATCACTAATCAACTTTGAACAAGTTACTATATAGGTAGACCAAGAACAAATTTTATCTAAATAACTTAAGAAAATAACTTGTAAATTCTCTATAAATTCAAGTATCTACAACTTCATAGCACACAAACTTAAATAGGTATAATAGTGGATATGGAGAGAAACAACATAACGTATATGTTCTATATGCATTAATGACTTTGCAATATCTTTTTTATCTGTATGAATAGAAGTACTTCAAGTTTTACAGAATTTTACCACCTTTTTAAATGAAAATGCTTAAGGACAAAGTCACATACTTTTTAGTATGATAGCAATATTAAACAATATTTAATGCTCATTGCATACGTCACAAGTGATGTTCCTAAAAAAGTCAGAATGTAAGAGTTCCATGTGTCATGTTTTGCCACAGTCACTACAACATTCTGTTCAGTAGCTGATATGATGATTGCATTGTCTAATTTTCTGTGTAAGGTTGGTCACGAATTCAAACAGAAAACATCCTATAGTGAATCCAAACAAAACTTCCAACCAAATACCTTTTCAATTATAATATTTTATCCCAGAGACCAATATCTAGTTCAGGACTTTCTTCACTATGAATTTCCAAATAGCTTAATAAATTATCTTATTAAAAAATGCTTAGCTCTTTTCTTATTTTTTTGGCCAATGTGTATCTGTGAATTTCATAATTCATATATTCACACATTTATTTATGAAATACATTTCATAATTATACAGATATGATACTTAAAGGATGAATCTGACTATATGTTATCATATAGATGTCACTAATAAGTAATAAGGAGACAATGGATATCACACTCTGTATAGCTCAGACCTAAGTGGTAATTACTTTTATGAATTGTATTGTATGAATAAAGTATAGATGCATGGGCAATAACATTTGTATGTGTATATATATTTAAAGTAGATTTATGTTTAATTTTACAGAGAACAAATTATTTAAGTTTTGAAGAAAACATACATATTATGTGATAAATGCAGTATTCTACACTTGTAAAGTCTAATAATGTACTAGACCTACAAATAATTCTCTCTACTAGGTTTGGCATCATAATATAGCAAAAAAATAAAAACAAAATCCATTTTTCTCCTTTTCCAAAAGGAAATGTTTTTCTGCAAAAAAAAAAATGGACCCCTCCCTATATGTACACTACCTCTAATGTAGCCAAGACCTCCCTCTTGTGGCTGGTTGATGTCAATATATATTCCTTTATCTCTTAAGTGACTGATTTCTTCAATGGTTTCAGCAAGGAAACAGAAAAGAAAAAAATTGAAAAGTTGAAAATACATGAAATCAAAGATAAATAACACGTAGTTTGAATAACTTTTCAGGGTCTCTGAAATATTTTATAGTTTAAAATAATCCAATTAAGTCCCCAGTATTCCTTCTAACCTGAGTGTTAATATCCTTCATTTTCTGCTGGCTCATATTTCTAAGGATGTTGCTTTATTAAAAGGCATTTTAATAGTTTCTGAAAAAAAAATTCCTGTGTTCTTTAGACAATTATTTCAGCCCTACTTTAAGTGGAAAAGAAAGATGACATCCATTTAATTAATATTATTGTCTTTGAAAACACACATAAAAATGATTTTTCTGAAATTTAGGGCCTACTGGGTAGATCTAAGAAGAATAAATTTAACCTTTAATTCATCATCTCTGAGTTAGAATAAGCAACTCTCCTTGGAAACAACAAAGGAGAGTGGTAAAATTGAGAAAACCTAAAGGGAAAAAAATTGCGGACTGACTCTATGTGGCTCACCTTACCATTCATATTTCAGTTATGATTCATACAGCTCTGTGAGTATATTGCTAACTTCAATCTTGTAAATGAATGAGGAAGTTGCTGTTTTGATAATTGGCATGAATAAGCACAACCTGAAATGGTATAATATTCATAATTAATTGCCATATATGTTTTGCTGAACTATTTTCTAATTCTGCTGCCTATGTTTTTCTACCCAAGCTTCACTCTCAAATAAAAAATAATTTTGAGATAAAGATATTACATAATTTTATCAAAATTACAGACAAAAATCATTGTCAGTTATGAAGTAAGCTACATGGATTTTTTTATCTTTTCAATTGAAAAATATTATCAACTAGGTGTTTCAGCACCAAGAAGGATTTATTTGGAAAAAAGAAAGGGGATGCATCCCACTGCATGCAGACATGGCATGCTGCATGCACACTCTGGCCTGTGTGCCAAGATGCAGAGGTATTTAAAGAAAGGAATGACAGTTAAGGAAAGGGGAGTTGGAACCATAGAATTTTAGTACACAGTTCTTCCTGTAGGGTTCTCATGATCATGTAGTGTCATGAGTGTATGTTCATGATATAGTCTTTCCTATAAGTCAGCTGGGCAACTGCTCAGCTAGCTGCCTGCTGAGCAGCCCGGCACAAAGGGATAGACAAAAGTCACACACAGTAATGATGCTATTCACTCAGCTTTTGTTGAATGCAGGTTCACACAAAGTAGAACATCAACATACATTAATATCCTACTCACACTCTAACAATCTAAGAGAAGTATAACATATATACACAGCAATCGATGGGAGATAATGAACCCGAGTCCCAGAGTCTCAGTCTGCAGGTCTGGGAGACAGCATGGTGAGCAGAGGAGTTGTCAACGTCTTGCAAGGAAGGGTCTCTAGAGCCAGCTGGGCAGCAAGATAGGCGAAGTCCTGGGTCCAGCAGGGCAGAGCTTCCAGCAGCCGATGCCAAGGGAGATCAGTGCAGCATGGAGCAGCACTCTGGTGTGTGGAACTCGGCTGTTTCAGCAGCGATCTGGAACCTGCCTCAGTTACACTTTGAAAGTTGTGGACTCCACACTTCTGGGTCTTTTCAATAAACATCTTGACACCCCTGATGACAAGTGTGGAATTTTCCTAGACTATGGGTGAAACATGGCTGCTCTGCTTGGCACCGCTACTGGCAAGTGTGGAATTGCCCCAGGAGCCTATCTATGGGTGGTCCCACTCTGCAGATATGGCTACTCTGATCATGTGAGCAGGCATCTTAAATGTGTCTCCTTGCCAGACATGTCTCCTCTGACCACACAGGCAGATATGTCTCCCTGCCAGATGTGTTTACTCTGACTTAGGTAATTTTCCTCTTCAACCAGTGTTATGGCTGACTGACAGCAATTTTAGTTGACATAAGTGACTCCACTTTGTTTTATATACTTTGTGTGGTATTGAGCTGACCGTTTTATTTGGTCCTGTTCTTCACACGTAGTATGTGAGAACTACCATAAGCCCTAGCACCTGGCACAGGCCTTCCTGACTATGCTTGTTTGAAGTTTCAGTTGATCTTTGTCAATCTCAAAGGAAAGATATTACACATCTATTCTTACTTTTGGCCATAGGCTTTACCTCATTCTAGCTGAGATGACTTTCATGGATGCCATAAAAAAACTATCTAGAATGAAATAAAAATAATAACGAAGTCCTTCAATAGACTTGTTTAGTATGGGTTTTGAAAGTAGTCTATTTTATGATAAGAAGAAGTACAAAGTACAAAAATATTGCAAAGAACTAGAGGTAATATATTTGAACATTTGCATAAAACTAAAACGTAGGGATAGATATAATTCACTAAAAAGACTTTTGAATTATTAACAAGCTTGTCAGCAATTGTTAATCCCATACAGGCCAGAAGACTGGTTGCCCTGCCTCCTCTTTGATAAGGTTTCTGAAAAGCTACTGTCATGGCAGAGTATTTTGGAGGCAACATTTATATCATTGCCCACCACATGTGATGAATTCCAAAATATAATTACCACAGTTTAGAGCACTTTTCTTTTGAAAGTTGTGAAGAAAAAGGAGCACATTTGAAAATATTTTACTATAAAAATGCAATGTTTCTTCTAAGAATGAATAATATCCTACAGGAATTAATATGTTAAAAAAAAACAAACAGTTGTATAGTTACCCAGAAAGTTGTCACAGATCGTCATCGATCGTTCTCAAGTTTATTTTCTTTGCAGCAATCTGTTTCTAGTGATTCATAATGAAAGCCACTCTAGGCATGAAGAAATGTGTAAGAGGGGTTGAAACCTGCCATTATTTAAAATGCTATTTTCCTTTTTACTTTAATGAACAGGAAGTGATCTGAAAAAGATCCACTTGCTAATGCTGATAGAGATGTTAACACAACATAAAAACTTCCTTCAGAGCTGAACATGCTTTTTGAGTTTCAAATTGTTTATCTTTAATTCTATGAGACAGTAAAACTTGCAATATTTGAGAAATTTCATTTGTCTTAGTTCATTGTCGTGAAGAATCTTTCAGAGAAATATCAAGGATTGTCAAATGCTGCTAAACCAATGGACTATAATAGATTTATCCTATGATGCATACCTTTGTTGAAAGCAATATTTTATTAGTAGATCATATAATAGACTTTAATACAGAAGACAAATCTGTCCATATATTTGTCATAAGGCATGCATTCATAAGTTCTCTATTCATTCCAATCATCTAAAGTAGCAAATGCATAGAGATCTAATGCATACTATAATAATAAAGACACCTTTTACAAAAGGTCTTATCTTCAAGGGTTTAACTACAGATTAGATCTTGAAATACTTGAGCTCTTACTACTACAATAGAAACAAATGAGTGCTTTCAAATTTCAGATACAGAGCTCTGTTGCGGAGGTAAAAAGTTTGTTTTGTCATACTTCACAACCTTATTTTAAGGCCTCAACCTACTTTCACTTTTTATATACACTTGGCCACTTAGGTTATCCTCTGTTTTTTTTTCATAGTTAAGCCATTCAGACACATATAAGAAATATTGAATCCATCCTGAACTCAATAGGTTAATCCACTTTTTGAAAGAAATGATAGAGTCTTAGAAAAAAGTACTCATCACAAATGGATAATTGTAATAGACAAACTAAGAAACCAAGCAGCCATGAAGAATAAATCAAAGATGCTTTCATAAACAAAGTTTAGAAAATTCTCATAAATGAAATTTTAGGAAATATGAATGATGCAAGAATTTAATATAATGTATTATATTTTCAAAACGTATTCAAGTAAATCATGACATGTTTTTCTTTATAATTCTTTTTTAATTTATGTATTTTCTAATTATGGTTTGCATACAATGTTATATTAGTTTCAGGTATACAATATAGTGATTAGACATTTACATACATTATAAAGTGATTACCCCAATAGGTCCAGTAGCCATCTGACACAATATATGTAGTTACTACAATATTATTGACTATATTCCCTATGCAGTACTTTACATCTTTGTAACTATTTTTATAACCATCAATCTGTACATCTTAATCCCTTTCATATTTTCAGAATTCTTTAAACTAAGATTTATTATATCCATTTTAAATAAATTAATTTTTAAATTGCTATAAGCTTAGGTATACCAAGGGACAATGGAACTAAGATTTTATACTGATAGATTTGCATCTGATAAAATGAATGAAACCACCCATTAGTTTCTGAGCAAGTGTAGGACATCATTTAAAAAGTAGAGTAACAAAAAACTTGGAAGACTATAATGTATAAAGTGACACTAAAGAAATTGTAAATGCTTATTCTGAAGAAAACTTGCAAAAGATAGATTTGGAATGGTTGTGCTGTGGAATATGTATTCACTTTTTCCCAAAAAGCCAAAAGGTGGTCATTAGGAATTAGACACATGGTAACCTGAGTCTGATCAAAAGCACAGCAGTGTTTCCTAGAGAGGAGCCCCATCCCTGGAAGTACACAGAACCTACTCATCTGGGAAGGAGCATAGAGAAGGGATTTCCAAACTAGAGTTTTTGCATTTAAATCTTGGGATTGGATCCCATTTCTACCACGGGGATTTGACTTTCAGCACTGTCAACAACTCATGTAGCTATGTCATTAGGTTGTCGAAGATTAAGTGAGATAAATGAAAAACAACACCATAGGCTCTTCAAATATAGCATAATAAGACAGTAGTAAGTTGTATTGTTATTTCATACACATATAAACTCTTTTGTGCCTGCAAGGCAGTTGCAAGCCAATAGCTATGCATTAAGCAGTTAGGTACTACCTAAAGTATAAAGACAAATAAGACAGTCCCTGCTTTTTAATTTGAGCTTATTGTTCTCAAATTAAATGAAATGCCAAATCATTTCAATGTGGCTTGATATGTGCTAACAAGGCACTGTGGGAACAGATGAGGCAGGCACTGGGTTTACCTGAATATGTAAGCAGCTGCCAGGAAGGCGTACACAGGATTCACGGCTCATCGTTGCTTTATTTCTATTTGGGGTATTTTCAAATTATTTAAATTGAAAATTTCTACAGGTGGCTAATCTCATCATTATTTTTTATATCACATGGGTTTCACTGTTAGAAAGTAACCTGATGCTTAGTAATGACTTCAAATTTTCTGCATAGAAAGAGTTGGAAATGTGGCTGAATAGATCTAGAGCATTTATCTGAAAGAGATATTTGCATAACAAACACCAATTTTGGGGACAAAGATCATGAGGATCACAAAGCCCACAAGCTACACTTTGGTGCTGTCACTGCTGACCTTTTATAATATAAAACACAACATTATTATTTTTAGTAATTCTTAAAATATTTTTATTAAACCTTAAATGAAAAAAAAGTGTTTTTGACAAGACTCCCTTTCTGTCTCTGTAGAGAGATGCAATTTGTCTTGAATGTGAGACAAGGTATTTCTCTCTGCTTTAGAGAACCTTCTCCATCGTCTTCAACTCAGGATCTTTTGCAGCCTTCAAACACCCAATGAATACCTGTCCTCTGATTCTTCTAAGTAAATGATTTTTTTCTTTTATGAAATACCATACACATACCATTCTTATATTCTACCACAATTTGTATTTTTAACATGCTTGTTTTGTATTTTTCTTATTTACTGAATCTTATTCATCTATGTATCACTCACAACCCCTAAAATTGTACTTTGCCCTCAATATGTGCACCAAAACATTTGGTAAATAGTGAAATTGAATAACCCTTGCTTATCTCATTTCAGTAGTAAAAGAAGAAAAGTAGCTATATCAAATATAATTTTTCTATAATTCTAGTTTCAAAAACTCTCACAATATAATTTGAGTTCAAATAATGTGATTTGTGAGAATGAGTAGTTTTATATTTCCATCAAATTCCTTTCTTATGCAATTACTGAATTGCAAGTCAGTAGTCAAAGTCATGTGTTTCAGACTTACCCCTTGATTAAAGATTTTAAAAATGTGTGGATCTCATAATAAAAGGGTGAGTTGAGCATTATGAAAATCATAGAGCAAAATATAAAAGCAGCTTATTGACATATGCTTTGGAGTCAACATTTTATTATGGCAAAATGGTTCCCATGTGATGCTCATATAGGTTAGGGACAATCATTCCTTTTCTTTAGACACTGATATATACTAAAAATTAACTTATGTACAACTTTTAACATTATCAAACTAATATAAAGAGATAAATGCATCAAAGATGTCAAAAATGTAAGAATCACATAGCATTAAATTGCATTTAAAATTAACAACCTTTTGCCCCCAAGGAAAATTTCCAAATTTGACATTTGGACAATTGTTTGTCTATTTATAAGTCCTGCAGAGAATACCTAAAAATGTGATGCAATTTTGTGATGCTCTTTAGAAATTTCAATACTTTTGCTGGCTTAAGAGAGTCAGTATTTAGAGTAATACAGATGTTTAATAATAAATCTATTTGCTCTATGCAAATAACCATTTATTGTTTCTTGCTTTCACCCTGCCTATCCTGTGCTCCTTTTTTCTTTCTCTATTTTTATTCTCATTCCATTTTAGTTTAATAATATTCACCAACAGTCGCACTTCTTGAGTTGCATGAAACAGTATTTCTGTATGTTCTACAATTAAATGCAACCATTATCACACAAGCATGGAAAATACTACACAACCCATTCCCCTCCTTGGCAATTCGACATACATATTAGTATATTAAAAGTCTTGAGAAATCATACAGTAAACTTCCTCCTTGAATAGGTTAGCCAACATTTTTCAAATTTATTTGGCTTTTATCATGTAATTTACTATATAAATAATAAAAATGTCTCATGCACAATGGACCACATCAGGTACATTACCTCATGACATCATTTAGTCATTTTAACAACTCTAGAAGGTATGGTCCATTATTACCCAAGTTTACAGATGATAACATTGAACCTTTGTTAAATTAAGAATTTGCAGAAATTCATAGAATTGGCAAGACTCAAGAGTGGTCATCTCAAGAATCCACGCTTACACCCATTATGTTCTTCAATCTCAATATAATTACACACTATTATAAAAGCTATTTTAGATTTGAGGGAAAAGGGGATATAACAAGGGCTATAAAACTTATTTGTTCAAATTTAGTTCTTGCTTTAAAATATTATTTGAAGGAAAAGCATTCTAGCAGTTTAACAAATTTGTGAAAATGTCTTAGATTCAAATTCTAAACAGACTCAAAAAACTCAGTTTGTATTTTTCCTGATATAGGGTTATCTGGGATATACCAACTCTCCTTAATAAGATTTTAACCTTTACTTCTCTAAGCTGGTTGGTATCTGCTCCATTCATCCTTTTCTTTTATTATTTTTTACCTTACAATTTGGTACTTTGTTTACAATTCAGATTTATAAAGGGCTGATTAATGTTTTAGTTAGAGGTCAAAGTTAGTCTTCTCTCACATTTCTACAAAATAATTATCATTTTCATAAGATTCATTTGAAGTCAATCAAACTCAACAATTAAAAAGATAAATTAAATAACTGATTATTTATGTAATCAGTTTACATGATAAATTTTGGGTTTTAAAGAGATTTAGGGATTCAGTTGACTTCAGTAAACACTTATTGTACTTTGTGTAGGAGGTTATACAAGCTACAAGGCATAGGAATTAATGTAAAACATGAATTCTATCTTTAAGAAACAAGTACTCTAGTGAAGAAAACAGTCACATAACAGAATTCTAATACTTTAATGCAGAGAGTGATAAGTAGAATGAGGGGTATAAGTATAGAGAATTAGAGGACCACAGAAAGAAAAGTATCTCTCTTTGATTTTTGGAAGATTAATGAGTTAAACAAATGCATGTCATAAAAGAATGGGGTTCCAGCACATGAAAGTATTCACTAATCACAGGTCTGAGAAGCAGCAGGGGATGTCTGAGTATTTACATGTCTGTATAGTAAATATCCCAGAACTGTCAGGGCATAAATCATAAAATGTAAATTGGCACCACAAGAGATGGTACAAGTAGATCCAGATCAAGCCATATCAGTCTGCCAAATCATGCCAAGATATTTATGAAATCCACGGAATAATTATAATTTTATGCAGAAGAGTAACATGGTTAGACTTGAATTTTAGCTAAATTATGATGGCTTTCATGTGGAGAACAGATTTTCATGAAACTTAACTGGTGATGAGAACGAACTGGACTGTATCATGATCATTGAGGTGAGAGGTAATAAGGGCTGAATGAGAGGAGTAGTAATAAAGATCGAGGTGAGCAGGTCAATTTATGGAACATTAGAAGGGGAAAATGGAAGGTGGTAGATTGCATTTGACATATGTGTGGGGAAGGTGTTATGGACTGAATGTTTGTGCCCCCACCTCCAAATTCATAAGTTGAAACCTTGACCTCCAAAGTGATGGAGATAATTAGCTTTAGATGGGGTCATGAGAGTGGTGCCCTCATGATGGAACCTGTGTCCACATAAGAAGAGGAAGACAGACCAGAGCTCTCTTTCTCTCTCCATAATGTGAGGACACAGCAAGAAGGTACCCATCTGCAAGCCAGGAAGAGGACTCTCTCCAGAAACTGAATCCACCTGCAACTTGATCTTGGACTTCTCAATCTCTAGAACTTGATAAATGTCTAGTGTCCTAGCCACCTAGTTCTTGGTATTTTGTTATAGCAGCTTGAGCTAAGACAGAGAGTGAGACTAGAAGCTATAAAGCTCAACTCCCCCACATCCAGCTTATGTGATGGGCTGAATAACAGGCACAAATTGAAATAGAACAAAGAAGAGGAGCATTATGTTTGGGGAAAGATAATGGGTTTTGATATGGGCATACTGAATTTGAGGCAGAGATGTCTTGTGAGCATTTTCATTTATATGTATAGAAGGTGATGGATACATGACAAGAAAAGAAAAAAGGCAAATGCTACTGTAAGATACAAGCATGTGTAAAGGTACCTTAAATACTCCAAATATCTTTTCCTTCATTATGCATCACCTAAGGTAAGATGAGCTTTTAGTTAATTGAAAAGAAGGCATATATTTTGCATACTTAGTCACCTTTTCTTGTAACCTTTGCCTTTCCTTGGTGGCACTTTATTTTCCTGAGAGATGAAAGTCATTTTGGAGAAGTTTTTTTTACCACTTTATAATTTTATTTTATTTTTCATTTTAAATATTTTATTATTTATGCTATTGCTGTTGCCCCAATCTTTCCCCCTTTGCCCCTATCCACCCAGCCTTTTCCCAAAAAGTAAGAAACTAGTTAAATAATTCTGTGCTGGTTTCTCAATAGCAACTGGGAAGCAAGGAAAAAAAAAAAAACATCTGAAGAGAAAACTCCTAATAAGCATTCAGTATTATGATTCAGAACCATTTCTACTGAATGAATGAAATCCAGCTCATTCTAATAAGAGGGAAAAAGAAGTGATTCATTGACTCACAAAACCAAAAGATCCAGGGATACTGGCTTCAGGTATTGTTTCATCCAGGGTCTCCAATAATATCACCAAAATTCAAATATCCTCCCCTTTCTGTGTTCATCTCCTCTCTGGAGGGCCTGATTCTCATGCCACCTCTGTCTACAGTTGGGACCCCTAGAAATTCTGTGTTTAGATCATTTTAAGAATTCTATTAAGAAAAATGTCTCTCATTTTAAGCTCAAAAATAAATCCCAGAATTGAGCCTTATTAGCCAGATTTTAAGCATGTATTTATCCTTGAACCATTATGTCTAGTGGGGATAAAATGTGACAATTGGCCTACAGGGATCATTTTCCCACAGTAGGTGCTGGCAGAAGGAGAAGATACAGGTCAGCACCACTGAAATAGGAGGGGCTCCCTAACAGGAAGCCAGGTTCTGACCGAGGAGGGAGGAATGGACTCTGGGATGGCAGAATCAATGGCTAGCTACCACAGAATCTTACCACAAAAATAACCAAGTACTGATCAGGGCGCATACTAGTATCAAACAATAAATGCATACAAAGTGGAGCAACAAATGGAAGCTTCTCTCCTCTCTCTCTCAATTAATCAATCAATAAAATAATAATAATAATCATGCTGGAAGAAACGGCAGGTGTGTCCATATGTTGTGCTTGCATAAGCAAGTGTACGTGCACATCCACAGTGAAAATAGTGCATAGCATTGTACTCCCTCACACCCGCCAGATTAAAAAGCTGAAGAAAATCCTCACAGCATCTTGGTTCTCAGTAATAGTATTACAGTAGTTCTTCAAAAACATCCGTGGGTAACTTCAATCCTGTCCTCCCTTCTACTGTTCCAATATCCCACCTTGGAGGTACATATTCAAGGTGAATAAGCCCGTATCTGATTTAGCATCAGAAAAGCCAAAGTAACTCTTTTTCTCTTCTTTCACTACCCAAACATTTGGCACTTCTAAGAAAATGTGCCCGTGACAGCTCATCAGAAGTGTGGGGAAAGGGTCAGGCACCTTAACATGATCAAGACAATATGAACTTTAAAGCATTTTCACTGTTGCCTTCTTTCTTTCACAAAGTCAATGAACTCATTTTTTAACTTCTTCCTTCACTTCCTTGCTCTTGGCTTTGTTTTCTCATTAGATTAACACAAAGACAGTTAACAATCATGTCAATTCAATGCCAATGGCTCTCAGGCTGGTATTCTTGCTTGCCACCCCTGTATAAACTGCTGGTGGCCCAAGGGATTGGGGAGCTGAAACTCTATTCAGAACTAAAAAGACAGTACTGATTTTTACTGTATTTCAGTACAAACATATACTATGTCAGTTAAATTACATAAAATACTGAGTGTCTAATTACTTTCTAAATATTAAACTTACAAAATTATTTTATTTATTGAATATCAAAATTTTAGATAACTTACTTTTAAACAGTACCTTTATAAGGAAGAAGTATGTATTTCCCTGAGTTGGACAGTTTCACATAACCCATTAATAAGTTAAAAACTACCTGGCACTGTGGAGGCCACAATTAGGCACTCAGTGAAGATGTGTCTGCAAACAGTTTTGCATAGTGTAAATAGAGTAAATATAGAAAAATCAGTGCATGCTATGTAAGGGCATTTATTTTTATATCTGCTCTGTGCTTTGCACCCAGTACACTGTCTGACATATGGCTGGCATTGCATAAATATCCTGAATAATCAAATGAAAAAGAACTTCAGTTTATAAGATATGGAGATACAAAGAATAAGTAGAGTAACTATTGCAAAAGTTCTTTGAAGAAAGCCAAACTAAACAGATAAACAAAAAAAGGAGGGAAATCATCATACTAAGCTTCAGTTATAACATTCTCAACTAATAACCAAAGTTTCATGTTACCCAAGTGAAGATTTTTGACAGAAAAACTAGATCGCTTCCTGAGCGCTCCGGCAGTGCTCAGAGAATCTTCAGACTTCATTGTCACATCCATGACTCACCGGTAAACAGCGAGCGCACTTTTTTGGGCCTTTGTTGTCAGCCCATGTGTGGCCTGATTTGTTTTAAAGGATTCAGACTCAACTGTACCTGAACTGTGACTTTGTATATCAGAAAAGGGAATAAAGACACAAACAAAACACAATGAAGGAGCAAGGGGAATGTGAGAATTAAGAAAATACTTTATCTCAACATCCTTCCCATTCTTTATGCTTTAGGTTGAAATTGTAAGTGCTTATGGGATTCTTCCTACCTCTGATTCCCCAAAATCTTCTGTTGTCTTACATCCAAAGAATCTCTATTGTGTGTGAAGCAAAACTTGTTTATTTTTTTCCAAACTGTCTGCACTCCACAGTAAGAGCCGGGAAATGCAGATATGCTATAGTGCTTTATTTGGCGGGGGTGTACATTCCTCACTGTGACCATTCGCTGTGGCAACAGTTTCCATTTGTCAGTTTAAACGGTAAGCACAGGTCTTGCCCATTGCAGGACAACCTTAATAATTTTTGAAATATATTAAATCATGGTGGGGCAGGCTAGGTGGAGGGGGTGAAGGGGAAAATAAATGGACCAACTGTAAAACATCAAAATTATATATACAAATAAATCGTCGTACTGCACTATAAGACCAGAGAGAAAGCCTGAGCCAAGCTCCCATTTCGCTGTGTAACTAACTACCACCCTGTCAGTGCACCAGGCATAAACGAAGCTGTGAATAACTTGTGGTCAATATGTGAATTCACAACCAACCACAAGCATTTCATTCCAAAACCAAAAAGTGCTTATAGTTACTTTCCCAGTGATAAGATCAGATACAGGGGTTTTTTTGTAAGTCTCATTTTCTAGAATATTTACATGTGAATTCTTGCTCAAACACATATCCTCATTTTTAAGACTAGCATTGAGAAATAGAGAATCTGAATTAATATAAATATTGTTACATAAGAGGTGAAAATGGGAACTTCATTTTGATTTATATTAATGTCATGTTTAATGTTTCCCTTTTGATCCAGCGCCATACTAGTTTATACTCAGATGGCTATATACTAAATACTTAGTTGCTATAATGCAATAAACATGTTGAAATTTATTAATGCAATACTTTAGATCAGGCTCAACAAAGGATAACACTAAATCCCTGGTTTGAAAGCATTAATACCATTTCCTCATGTCTGAGGGAGTCATGTTCTTCTTCCCTTTCCTTGATTATCTGGCCTGGCTATATGGATCTATAATGCATATGGAGCATTTTTTTGTGTATAAGCTTTCTGGCAATGTTGGAATAACAAAATCCATTTTTCATTTAAATGTTTGTTGAATTTATTCAGTTTCCTTCTTTTGGAGAAAGAACCTGAAAAATATCTGTGTAGAAATATGAATTTTAATAGGAATCAAACTTACTCTTAAATAATCAAAAACTTCTGAGAGTAGGCTACATTTTAAAAATCCATCAGAAAGCCATCATTTCCTTTAATGCACTAGATTTTATGAATTAAAGTTGCTTTCCCAAGCCCTTCTGTACATTAGCATTTTTGATTGCTGGTTAGTAAACATAAGCATCCTAGTGGGTTTTTAAAATGATTTTTAACAATCTTTATAGAGCTTCTTTGTGTAATCTATGCTTATAAAAATGAAATCATAACACCTACAAAATTTTACTACTTCTAAGGTAGTTAAAAGCCAGCTTTGTCACCATTTTGCCCAGTAATAAGTGGAGGAAAAGAAAAAATTAAAATTCATGTTGTTGATTTAAGATTTATCAGCTCAGCAAAGTTCAAGTATACAATACAGTACTGTTAAGTCTCATCACAATGCTTTACCTTAGGTCTCCAGAACTAATTTATCTTGCTTAACAAATACTTTCTCATTTTACCTTCCCCTGCACCCCTGCCAATCCCCATTCTACCCTTAGCTTCTATGGGTTTGACTGTTTATTTTTATTGAGTTATATTTGACATATAACACTGCATTAGTTTTAGATGTATAATGCAATTATTTGATATATGTGCATATTTTGAAATGATCACCCCAGTAAGTTTAGTTAACATCCATCACCACAACACAATTACAATATTTTTCTTGTGATGAAAAATTTTAAAATGTATTCTTTTGGAAACTTCCACATATACAGTACTAGTTAATTATAGTCAATGTGCTGAACATCATACCCCTAGGACTC
Source organism: Trachops cirrhosus (assembly GCA_028533065.1). Classification (NCBI taxonomy): domain Eukaryota; kingdom Metazoa; phylum Chordata; class Mammalia; order Chiroptera; family Phyllostomidae; genus Trachops; species Trachops cirrhosus. The sequence continues at coordinate 32,738,889 of CM052548.1, read as the reverse complement.
TTTTGTCTGATAATACAACTGGAAGTTTGTATCATTTGGCCACGTTTCCCCATCTTGCACACCCCTCAAACCATGCCTCTGGCAACCACCAACCTGTTTTCTGTATCCACAAGTTATTTACTTATTTTTTAGATTCCACAGGTAAGTAAGATCATACAGTATTTGTCTAACTCAGTTTGACTTATTTCACTTAGCATAATGCCCTCGAGGTACATCCATGCTGTTGCAGATGAGATTTCTTGATACGATTTCTAAGAAACCAGCACTGTGGAAGTATGTATACAATAAAATGTAACTAACATCAAAGGATGTAACTATAACATATAATAGTAAATTGCACTGTACCATCTGTAAGATTAATAGTCTAGAAAGAAAGAGCTCCTGTGAAATGTTCGTTGATACTTTCACTGACTTCAGCCCTAACAGTCCCATGCTATGATTCCTGGGTTCTTTTGGCAGGTGACAAAGCCAGGAGTTGATGGCCAAGTATATTGTGAGGGACACTAATGATTTCCATATAGAAAATACTTTCCTTGTTATGATTTCCATCTCTAAATCTTTTGATATTTTTTATCTTGAGTTATTCTTAATTTCTGAGATCTCTATCACAAATTAAAAGATAGGTGATGAGTCTATAAATGAAGACAAACCCACTGAAAGCATATAGCCAGTGGTCATCTCAGGGTATTATCTCTAAATTATGTAACTGCATATTGTCAAGAACTACACAATTACAATCAAGGGAAAATAATAATAATCTTAGCAACTAACATGAGCAAGAGTCATGAGTTCCCAGTGTAACTATAAGGTGAAAATGCATGATTAATCCTGAAATATATAAATAAACTGAAGGAATGTAAGAAACAAGAAGTCTCTTTTGATTTCTTGTTGCTGAAAAAAAGGGCAAGTGAAAAATGTGCTAATTGGTTGGAAGAATACTAGTATTATAGAGACAAGGCAAGGTTTTTTTAGGCACCAAAGCCACCACTTACTCTCCCAACTCTAACCCTAAGTGAAGTTGGTATTTAGATTCAGAGAAAGGATAGCACTTACTATCTCTAAAAATGAAATTTTGAGCTCTACAAAGCAGCTGAAACGATAGGGAATACATTATTTGTTCTGTCTCAAGGGAGCAAGATGGATTAACTAAACTATCTTTGGCAAAAGCATTTTTATGTTACACCCAACCCAAATGACACTTGGCTATTGACAACGCATATATGAGATCTCAGTATTCCTTTGACTGAGTGAGTAATGATGAATACATCATTATATATTTCAGAGCCCCGATGTACTCATCTATGTACTGAGGAAAGAAGATATGTGTACTTGTCTAAGAGAACTGCAATAAGAATCAAAGGCAAAGCACTTATTAACTCTTATCAAACTGCTTAAGGAAAACAGTCTGGATTGACTTAACCTTGATTCATGTGTGTGTGGGGGGGTATACATGCACAAACATATGTACATTTGCCTCAACTCCTGTTCAGAAAGTATCCAGCTCATAATGTCAAAAATAGAGACATCTTCTTATTGAAGAAGATACAAGATACAAGACACATTGTACATGCCTCAGTCCCCCTCAAAGTAGACACCTCGGGACTTCATGTGGTTCTCCCAGCATCTCTTCCACTGTTCAAAGCACTCTGTAAGATCCTTTGTTGGAATTGCTATCAGCTGCTCCATTGTATTTTCCTGAATCTCACTGATAGTCTGAAATCTCTTCTCTTTCAACTATGATTTTAGTTTTGGGAAAAGTCAGAAGTCACATGGCACCAAATCTGGACTGTAGGGGACCTGAGTCATCTGGATGATTTGATGTTTCACAAAAAAACTCTACACAAGATGAGATGCAGAAGCCAGCATATGGTCCTGATGAAACTACCAATCACCAGTAGCCCATAGCTGCGGCCATTTTCATTGCATTGCATCTCTCAACCAATGAAGAACATTGAGGCTGTACTTCTTATTAATTATTTGTCCTGGAGGGGTATAGTCTTGATAGACAAGATCTTCCCAATCAAAAAACACAGTTATCATGGTTTTGATCTTGCTGTGACTTTGCTGTGCCTTCTTCAGGCATGGAGCAACAGGTGACTTCCATTGGGATAACTGGGTCTTCATTTCTGTAGCATAGCTGTAGACCCACAATTCATCTCCTTTTATGACCTTATTGAGGAAATGTGGTTCACTGGTAGTGGTTTTAATCAAGTCATTAGCAACTGCAGCAGATTATTCCTTCTGCTCTGGTAGCAGAAGCTGTGGAATGAATTTTGCCACTACACATTTCATGCCAAGATCCTGTGTCAAAATCTCAAACACAGTAGTTTATGGAATCTCCAGATCAACTTTTAGTTCTCAAACTGCCAGTCACCTATCTCTTTGATTGCAGCCCCTATACATTCAACATTCTCAGGTGTTCTGCTTATTACAGGCCTTCCAGAACATGGATCACTTTCAACAGATTCTTGACTATCTTTGAAGTGTTTATGTCACACTTTTATTTGTGCTCTACTCGTTACATTTTCCCCCAAAGCCTTCTGAATCACCCAAATAGTTTCCATGGAGGAATGTTCAAGCTTAAAGCAAAACTTGTTGCAGCATTATAGCTCTACACACTCAGTCATTTTTTAATGCAATGGCCACACAGTACATGTGCTCACTAAACAGCATCTACCACCCCCATTGACATACAGTGAAGTTGTCATTGTTCACACATGCACATTCCAGTCCACTCTCCTTGGCTGCCAGGTTACATTGATGTCACGCAAACCATTCTTCTTATATTAATAATGGCTGGTCTTTTTCTGGACAGAACTTTTTATATATATATATATTTATATATAATCTCATATATATAATTTTAAAATTACAGCTGATATACAATATATTAGTTTCAGGTATATAATCAGATTATATACCTGATTATATATGATTAGACTTTTGCATAACTTACAAAGTTAACACTCCAATAAATCTAATATCCATCTGACATTGTATTACAATATTACTGACTATATCCCCTATGCTGTATTTTACACACTTGCCACTTTTCTTTAACTGTCAATTTGTACTTCTAAATCCCTTCAATATTTTTACCCATGCCCCTAAGCCCCCTCCCAGTTGCCTCAATTCTTTTCCAGGCTCTATGTTTATAGGTTGTAAGCATAGGGTTAGTTACTTAACTTCTTTCTACCTCAGTTTCCACATCAGTAAAATGACAATAATAATACTACTTACCTCATAGAGTTGTTATCAGGACTAAATGAGTGTATTAAGTAAAGATTTAGTGTCTGCATATAGTCTTATTTAAGCACTTGCTGTTATTATTATTGATATGAAGTTGAGAAATCTGACAGAGTTCTTCTTTGTACACAACATAAATCCTTTATACTGCAGTTTAAGCACATATATTGGTTGGTGGGAAAAGAGCTGGAAGAAAATGAGTCTGCACAGCAAGAGTAGAAATGATCTCCCAAAAGCTATAGCAATCATCAAAAATTCCCCAACCTTTCATTACCCAAAGCTGTCAATTTATTGTATTACAAGTGCCCCATAATGACAGTGGTCATGTTTTGCTAAAAAAGAAACTGCATTACATCAAACACCTTTCAAAGTATATGTAAAATACAGTTATTAACAAGAATCTAAGTTATATACACATATATATGTAGATTTAGAATAAATATTTAGCTTCAAAATACTTCTATATCATTCTCTGTAAAATGAAGATAGATAGCTGGCTAAGAAGGGTGATAAATAATAGATACATATTCAAAGATAACAGGTATAATAGATGGTTGAAAATTCTGGATTAATGTCCATTTTTATCTTAAAGATTACTTGGCAGATTGTACAGAAGACTAATGAAAAATAGAGACTTATCCAAAAATTAACTTTTAATGGTTTGAATGGAACTAGTTTTGCAAGAAAAAAATTTCATAAAAGAAGAAACACGCCAAGTGATTTTAAGGTGGCCTGCAATCATTTTCTACTATAAAACAGGAAAATTGAAAACCAACGGGCTGTTTAGATTTACAAAAAAAAATTGCATATGGATATTTTCATATACACTTGAAATATTTTATGCATTCACAACAACACACAAATTCATTTCACACATAAAAAGTATGAAATATGAAATGTCAGGGTGTGATTTAATTCATGGATATATATGTACGACAAGGAGGCTTACTTTATTTCCCTTCTAATGAGAAGGACACTACAGCATGAAATATGGAAATTTCTAGTACAGAATATTCATACATAGGTTATTTCATATGAAAGACAAGCTTTTGTTGCTTATATGGTCATCGTAAAACTCAGTGACCCATGAAGGTAAGAAATTAGAATTCTATTATTCTTGGGTCCATGAATCTGGTTGAATTTCTATAATATTATAAGGCACAGAAACATGTATTTTTTGAAGTGAGCACTGGAAACCTCTTCCATAATTACATTTTTCACTGTGTCAAGCAACATCATTATTTTGACCATAATAATAAAGTCATTAAAAGAGATAAATTTTATGTTTTAAAGACTTGGCTATGAAATACAAACTGATTATGACAGTTGACTCAATATAATCTGCCCTCAAGTGGTAAATTTAGGATGAATTACCAAAATAAGTAATTTGCTTTGATACTTTTGGAACAGCCACATATTAAAGGCAGGCTCATCATTTAGTGAGCCACAAATATTAAGCTTTGAAAAGTATCTTTTCCATTACTCTAGCAACTGGATTCAGACTTATATGAAAAACGGAACGTAGGCAATCCTTAAAAAAGTTGAAAAACCTTGACTTTATTTCTGGATAATTCTAAGTGTAGTGTAAATTGTCCTCATCATTGGTGTTTGGAAGAGAAATAAAGGCTGTTGGGCTTTAGAATGGTGGGATCAGGTGTTTCCAGTGGCCTATGCCTAACCATTTTCAAATATGTATACTGTGAATGTGAAACACCTTCACAAAATCTTATAATCACCCAGGTCTCTGGGGCAAAGAGTAGGGTAACAAAAGGCAGAATACTGAAGTGGTGAGGTTTTTGTCTTTTAATAAACACAGAATGTTTTTAGTGGTCTGAAAGGGGTAACAGTTCTCTTTATCTTTCAAGCTAATCTGAAGCAATTTTTATACAAATAGATTTGATTTCTTCTTATATCTGTGGATATCTTGTGCATCTAATGAATGGGGTGGAGTCCTAACGCCATGTGTACTGAAAACAAGTATCCTCAGATACACTGTTAATAATTACCTTATCTCTCTCTACCCATATTCTCTTTATTGCCTGCCTGCATAAATTCCATCAATATTTTCAAAAGCAAAAATTATTTGTAGAAGTAATAATCTGAAAAATCAGCATCATCCAGCCTAAAATTTGCTCTTTGTCTCACATGGTAATGTTATACATTACTCATCAACCTTATGGAATTCACATAGACAGAGACAGCTTTATTAGTTTTTCAAGTAAGAGTGTGACTTAATTTCTCCACTAATTAAGCTAAAATAGAGTTTAAAAATAATGAATGGATGGATGGGTGGATAAGAAATTTTGCTGAGCTGATAGACACTGTCATTAAGAATTATTTCTGTTCTGGTATGCATTGGCTTATTAATTTTAAAATATATACTTGTTTTTTTTTTTACAGACACAGACTTAGTGTCAAACACTCCATAACTGACTACTTACAAATGTTTTCTATTGAATCATTAACCTTGGTGGTATGTCACAACTTGAGAATGATCTGCAAAACTCTTGTGCTGCTACTGAAAGATCATAGGACTATTTGTCATCCATGTCTGTGCCAGAAAGGTATTTGATGAATACTGTCTTTATAGATTGTTGGATACATTTACTATTCAGAGTCAAGTTGAATTTTTTTTTTTTGCATTTTCATCCAATGCTCTCAGGGGAAGTTATTTTTACATTCACAAATATTTAACATAGTAGAATATACTGTATATGTTATTTTCCAGATATAGTAAATGCCGAAATCTGCTTTTTTATTTATTTTTTAAGAAAACAGCTTTCACCTTAGGAATATTGTTATGTTACAATGGTTCTTAACATAAAGCAAAGCATTCTGAAAGATGTACTCATTCTTCATTCTAACTCCAGTAGAAAAGGGTCTTCTTTTTTCCAAAGATGATAATATATTGAATCATACTTAAGTAGGTTTTTTTCTAAATAGACTTATTTTCCAGCCACACTCTTCCTATTTTCCCTTTGAACAATACACACATTTTTTTGACCAGCTGTAGAACCATAGGATATTAGAATTAAAAACCATCTGGAGATTCTCTCCTCTGACCACAGTTTAGACAGAATGATTGAGGATAGTCTGTGAGCATGAAATGAGTGTTTCTCAATGGGGCTGTATGGGAAGCAAGCACACAAATGGTATCAAAGTAATTAAATTTTTATCAGAATGTTTGTAAATTTTAGACTGTACTTCACCACCACTCGACTAAAACTACCTTTTTCTGTTAGACCCTGGCAAACTGAGCCTGCAGATAATCACATCTCCTGCTCTAGAACACAAAATGAGGTGGTTAATACCAATCTTGGCAAGAAATATACAAAATAAGGGCTAAAACTAAGATCAAAGAAAGTTATTTTAGTTAAATATTGAAAATATTGGATATCAAATAACTCTTGTTATGTAGAAAGAGATAATCAATAATGTATCAAAACCCAAGTGAGAATTATCTTTAGATAGATCATAATTAATGAATTGTCATTTGTGAATTTCAAGCTTGAGGCAGATGTAGAAAGGCAAGTGATGGTCCCAAGGGGAGGAGAAGCTCTGCTGGCTTCCATCACTGAGAACTTGAAGCTCATCTGTATCTCTGATGCCTTCATGACAAATGCAATAGAAACTTCTCCCCCTCCCTCTCACCCTGCGCATCTCATCTATTCAGGCTGAAGTTTGCCTTTGATCTTTCCATTTGGGAAAAAAAACGTGTGTGAAGAATGGGGTGGGGGGCATTAACAAGAGAGGCACTAATGTGGAAATTGAGAAAGGATATCATTATTTTTGGTGCCAATTAATTTACAATTATCAGGAAATCCTCATCTGTATTTCATACATTCTTTGTGAGATTTTTTCAGATTGTGATTACTTCCTAATTTAATTGCATCATCATTTCCTCACTCAGCCATTACTATACCTCAGACTGATGAGTCTGATCAGTTTTTTTTTTTTTTTAGGGAGAGAAAGTGGGGAAGGGAGGGAGAGAGAGAGGGAGCGAAACATGGACGTAAGAGAGAAACCTCCATCAATTGCCTTTCATACATGCTCTGACCAGGGACCAAACCCACAACCCAGGCATGTGCCCTGACTAGGAATGGAACCGATAACTTTTTGCTTTGTGGGGCGATGCCCAACCAATTGAGCCACACTACTCAGGCCCTGATCAGATTCTTCATGGAAATTATTAGTGGAGCCATTATATATCTTAAACTAAAAGGGAAAAAACACACTAATGTCCACTTGTGTGGTCAGGATTTCCTTTTTGCTTTCCATGGTTCTATCTTTAGAAAATTTTCATGACTGACTTGCCTATAAAGGTGTTTTAAAGCTTTTGTTAATTGGTTCATCCTCTAGTTCTCCACTATTCATGAAATATGCTGATTACCTGAATCTGGCAGTAGTTATATAGATGGATGTTTGTTTTGTTTATATTTCCTGTTCCCAGAATCAGCAGCTTCATTTGATTCTCTTCTTGTCTATCTTGCCAACTGTCCCTACTTCTCCCTTTCTCTTTCTTCCATGTTTCCAACTAAGTATTTTACTCTAATTATCAAGTGGAAAATTATTTTTTCTATTTCTTTAGCTAAATCAGTTGATTCTAATCTCTACTTTGTATCTGGGAAGACATTAGGAATGTGCCTGTCTTGGCAGAACAAATAGAAAACCATCTCTGATGCTTACCTCCCGCTACGGACAGACTGTATCGGAAGACAATTTCTAACTTTGGTCATTTATCAACCCATTAACAGGTCTCTGATGTATCACTTTAAAGAATCCATCAGGAGAAGAACAGGAAATGCAAGCAGGAAACACTGTACGATTACTAGTGTTACCCAAGTATATCTTTGGAATATCATTTTTATATCCCTTCAGTGAAAACAGAATCCACAAAGTTATAATATTTTAATGCACTCACTTCTTTGAAGTTTAGTGTGCCAAGAAGCATTTGTGAAACAACAAAAAATATGAATTTACTTACTGTACAGAGGAAAATGCTTTGGCTTTAATTAGTATTTACAGTTTTGAAATCAATGATTAGCTATTGAAATGCTATAGAGAATATGAATATTATGTGTATATATAATACTATATATTATTATATTATATATAATGTTATAATATTTTGTGTATATATATATGTGTGTGTGAGTGTGTATAGCCCTCTTTTGAAGTATGACAGTGTAGTCACCTGCTGACCTCAGAGTGATGGCTAAACTTTGAGACAGGTGTAGAGCCCATATTCCTTCACCATGCCTCAACATGGATCAGACTATCAGTCAGTGTTAGCATGGACTCCCCACCTCCAACCACTTTGCTTTTCATCACCTAAAGCTCTCAGCCAGAAAATGGTGACAGTGGCGGCCTGCGTTGTATGTCAACAGATTATTGGGATGGTTAGTAATATTCCCTTTCCAGGAGCCTTTTTAAATCCCTGCATTGGCAATCTTAAAGCTCTGTTGATTTTTGTTACTTGCTGATAAGGCTTTTAATGGCCAAAGCCTGATATATTTTTAGATCTTTTGTCACCCTGGGTCTCCTGTCACTCACTGAGGTTGAAATCAGCAGGCTATTAGTTTGTCCAATGCATAATCCCAAGTCCTAGGGAACAAGGACTCACAGCAAGTAGACCCCCTGATTCTGAAATTTATTTCTGATTTTTATTCATAGAGCACTGTCATTTCTGCCTTTAAACTAAAGTGAAAATGTTCCTGTCTGGAGCTGTGTTAGAACTTTCTAATGGAAGACATATTCTCAAAAATCCTGTTATTTCTCTTTAAAAGTATATATGTGTGTGTGTGTGTATGTGTGTGTGTGATATATGATATCTGTTTGCTTAACACCATCAAAATATAGTTCAAATATTTCTAAATTACTGGTTGATTTTTTTCCTCCCAAGAGAGGTCATTAGAATCTCTTTTTAATTTAGATTGCAGCACTTCCTTAAGATAAAGGGTAACAAATCATCAAATGAGGACATCAAATGAACTATAGAGAAAAAAATACCTTCAGCACACCAAGAAATATTGAGTCAGTGTCCTTTAAAAGATACAATGTGGAAACAAGCCCTGGGTCACCACTGAAATGTTCTTTTACCATAAGTTTTGTTAATGGAACTATATCCCTATCTGTGGTCTCTCAATTATAACTGTGGCTCCCCGTCCTTACGCAGGAGAATATAACAAGAGTAGAGGGGGGCATTAAAGAGGAATTTGAAAAAGCTTCACTGAATTAGTTTTACTGGGAAGGAGGAACTGTAAACACTCAGGAAGAATAAAGAATTCAGGAAGCAGTTAATGAGGCCAAGTAAACACATTGTGAGTTCCACATAGGGAAAGAACTCATGGCAAGTCTATTTCCGTGAAAGAGTGAAAAAGAAATCCCCTGTTATGTAACTTTTGCTTAAAATGTATTTTTTCAACTTTTAAATTATAAAATATCAAACTGTAAAAAAAAAGGGTAAAACGGCACTATCCTTAGCGATCTGCTTTAAAATCGATGACAAAGACAGACTGTAGGATGGCCAGTGACACCGTGGGCAGTACAGGGTGGAGAAGAAAATGTCACAGTGCTGACGTGTAGGGAACAAAGCTCATGTAGAAAATGATGTGTTAATGTGAGGCTCAATAAGGTCTTACAATAAATAACTCAGTTGGATGAAAGAGCCCTTTAAACACAACATGTGAATGTGATTTGAAGACGTGGACAATGAAATGTGATGATGATTATAAAAATTCCTGGAAAAACAAGACTGTGTGGCCTAAAACATATGATCTCATCCAGCTGTTCCTGCTCTTCTACTGTAAAAATATATACTCCGTTTCACTAAATCTTAGCTACGTCCTCCTACAAAACCTGCTTCTTTTTCAATGGGTAGCTACCTCACTTTCAAGAAGTAATATTCATTTCATCAAAAGCTGCAGAAACAGAAAGAGAGAGAAATACTGTAGTAGTCCCAACACCTAGGAAGGTGCAGGGCACAGGAAGTCCTCACGGAAGGAGGATTACTAAGTGAATGAAAGCAGGGAGTTACAATGGCACACGATGGCAGAATCCATCCAATATGCTCACCGGGATCCCATTCTCTCTACTTTGTTTACTCCAAGTTCCAAAGAAATAATATAATATGTAAGTTTGGAATGCTGCATGAACAGCACATCCCCCACCCCCAACATTCTGTCTCCAAAGCCCAGCAGTACAAATTTCCTACTGGTTATTTTCTCCTTAACAACTCTGCAGTGGTTTCTGTCATTTCCTCAATAGTAAAATTGCACTTACTAATGATGACTGACTTTGATATTGCCAAAGCTAAAATTCCTTTTTTGTGTGTTGATTTTCTCTGACAAAGTAGAGTATGATTACACAGAAAACCTCCCTTTGAGCAGCTGCGTGCTATTTGGTGTCCTATATCCTTTTATACAGCCTCAGTATTTCCTTTGTTACAGTTACTACAGTGGGAGTGGTTACAAAAGAAATACTAAAAAAAGAAGTACAGAGAAAGGCACCAGAAAGGTAGGAGACAAAATATATTCTGTTAAATATGCATTGTGTGTATATATATATATATATATATATATATATATACACACACACACACACATATATGTGTGTGTGTATTTATACATATGTGTATGTATATACACACACACACATACACTTTAAATAATCCAGTATGTATATAATGGCTATTTTATATCTATGATTGTATGCTCTATAATATATATAACAAAACACATAGACATGCCATTGAAATACTTGAACTCTCATTATAAAACATAGCATATACATGTGAAATAAGAACCTTTACAAAGAGGATATTCTGAGGTTCAAAGGTATAACAACGTAAATTTTATGCTTCAGGATTTAAATGGGGTAATATTAGAATATTATGAAGACAGGTTTAACTGTAAACATATTCTGGATGAGATACAATTTGAATCATATTTTTCTAGAAAATCATGTAAATACATTGGTTAAGATAAGCACAGACTTTCTGTCAATGAGAGAGGCATGTTTAAAGGAAATTACTAGGATAGAGGTAAAAGCAGATTTTCTAACAGTTCTAAACCCATTACATGTTTCTAAATAAGACTTTTCAGTGTGTTCAGTTTAACCAGATTGAATGTTTTTAGTCTTATTCCACTGAACAAGTTTAAATGATTTGTTCAATAATGAAGCATTTGCATTTAATTATAAATTTGGAACACAGCATCTTTAACTTGGTTATTTCTGTTGGAATAGGTTCTTTTAGGGCTTTATGTTTATCCTGTAGCAAAGACACAGATTCCTCAAAATGTATTGCAAATGTAAAAAATGAGAGAAATACTTATAAAGAAACCTAGGATATATAGTACTTACAATATAGCAAACCAAGAGTTGTGTAATAAAAATCTCAAAAATGTTACTACTAACATTTACAACAGCTCCAGAAGACTATTTTTAAAAGGAAGACAGAAACACAAATTTTGGAAAAGTGATTCACAAGACAAAAGCTATTCTTGATAGAGAAAAGCTGAACTTCTAAGAAACAGATGAGTCAGAAACAAATTTAGAAGTAGTACATCAAAGAATGTGTTAAAAATTCATCATTCGGGGGAACTATAATTCATTCTAGCTATAACAAGCAAAAAGATAAAAGAAGAAAGTATATTTACATAGAATTAAACTTAATAAGAATATTAAATATTTTTTAATTGCCTGCCTCTTCTTTATTAGTAACAGCTATATATTTTTTAAAGATTTTATTTGTTTATTTTTAGAGAGAGGGGAAAGGAGGGAGAATGAGAGGAAGAGAAGCATTGATGTGAGAGAGAAACACTGACGGGCTGCCTTTGAGCCTCGATCAGGGACCAAATCCACAATCCAGGCTTGTACCTGACCCTGAATTGAACCTAACAACCTTTTGTTTTGTGGGACTGTGCCAACCAAATGAGCCACAGGTGAGGGCAGTAACAGCTTTAATGAGATGGAATCCACATATAATAAGTCGCCCTTTTAAGTTATGCAATTTAATGGCTTTTTGTATGTTCAGTCATGCAACCATCACTACTAATATTAGAAAATTTTCATCAACCCCAAAAGAAACCCCATACCCTTTAGGAGTCCCTCTATTTTCTCCCAATTTCCAAATCCCCCAACCCTAGGCAAGCATTAATCTATTTAAAATCTCTACAAATTCAATAATCTGGATATTTCATGTAAATAGAATCATATAATATCTAATCTTTTATGGCTGGTTTCTGTTCACCTAGCATATTTTCAAGGTTTGTGCATGCTGTAGCATGTATCAGTACCTTACTACTTTATTTATTGCCAGATCATACTCCATGGTAGGGCTACATCAGAAATTATTTATCCATTCATCAAGTGATGGACATTTGAGTTGCTTGCACTTTTTGACCATTAGAATGCTGCTATAAACATTTGTGTACAAGTTTTCATGTGGATATGTTTTCATCTCACCTGGATATATACTTAGGAGTGGAATAGTCTTGCCTGTTCTTGCATGATAAAAAATATTATGGCCTTGTATATTAACTAAAAACAAAACAAAAAGAAACTTTAGACATAGTTTGTGGTTATTCAGTATTTTAGCTTTATAACATACAATTAAAATTGATACTGTGAATTATAATCTTCAGGCACTGTAGGGGCATCAGACTGTCAGAAAGATATTGGATTATTTATTTACCACTTTAAGCTTACTCAAGCTTAAAACTGAAAAAATAATTTTTGGTGAGTTTTTAGTAATAAAGTTTAAAGTGCAATGTAATTGAAATAGACCCAGTTTAAAATATAATCAAAATTTAATGTTTTTTCTTTAAAATAGTGACCACACTGATAATATTGTTCAATGAAAAATTCATTTAATGATGAAATTATTCAACAGACATTTAAATGAAGTTAGAGTGATATAGTACCTGTAACATAGCCATAATTGGTATTGGTAATGAAAACTAATATCTAACATTGAGTAGAAAGACTCTGATGATTCTAGTGGGGTCAAAGCAATATATATGATAAGAAATGTGTTCTACATTGTTGTGGAGGTTCTCAGATCAAATTTCATCAAAATGTAGTGTTTTCAAGTGATACATAAGATTAAAAATAATCCTACATGAGAGATCCATTCTCTTAACAAATTTCTAGTATGCCATAGCATGTTATTGAGTACAGGCATACCTCATTATGTTGCACTTCACTTTATTGTGTTTCATAGATACTGTGTTTGTTACAAACTAAAGGTTTGGGGCAACTGCACACTGACCGAGTATATTGATGTCATTTTCCCACTATCATTTGCTCACTTTGTGTCTCTGTGTTGTCACATTTTGATAATTCTCCCAATATTTTAAACTTTTTCATTATTGTTCTATTTTTATTGTGATTTCTGATCAGTGATCCTTGATATTAATGTTGTGATTGCTTTAAGGTACCACAAACTGTGCTCACATAAATGGGGAACTTAACAGATGTGTGTGTCTGTCCCACCAACTGTGTTCCCTGTCTTTCTTCCTCTTCTCAGGCCTCCCTGTTTCCTGAGACACAACAATATTAAAATTAAGCCAATTAGTACCCTTATAATGGCCTCTATGTGTTCAAGTGAAAGGAAGAGTCACACATTTAAATCAAAAGTTAAAAGTGATTAAGTTTAGTGAAGAAGGCATTGTTGAATGCCAAGACAGGTCAAAAGCTAGGCCTCTTGCACCAAACAATTAGCTAAGTTGTAAACAAAAGAGAAAAGTTCTTAAAGGAAATTAAGAACTCCAGTGAACACACAAATGATAAAAAAGTAAAATAGTCTTATTGCTGATCATGGAGAAAATATTAGTGGTCTGGATAGAATTTCAAACCACCCACAACATTCCCTTAAGCCAAAGACTAACCCTGAGCAAAGTCCTAATTCTCTTCAATTCTATGCAGGTTGAGAGAGGTCGGGGAGCTGCAGTAGAAGAGTCTGAAGCTAGCAGAGGGTGGTTACTGAGGTTTAAGGAAAGAAGCATGTTCATAACATGAAAGTTCAAGGTGACAGCAAATATTGATGTAGAAGCTGCAGCCAATTATCCAGAAGATCTAGCTAAGACAATTAATAAAGATGGTTACACTAAACAACAGATTTTAAATGTATATGAAACAGCCTTATGTTGAAAGAATATGCTAAGACTTTCATAACTAAAGAAGAGATGTTAATACCAGGCTTTGAAGCTTCAAAGGACAGGCTGACTGTCTCATTAGGGACTAATACAGCTGGTGACTTGAAGCCAATGCTCATTTACCATTCCAAAACTCCTAGGGCCTTTAAAAATGATGATGCATCCACTCTGCCTGTGACCTACAAATGGAACACCAAAGCCTGGAAGACAGCACATCTGTTTACAACATGGTTTACTGAGTATTTTAAGCCCACCCACAAATGACACCAACTGCTCACACACACACACACAAAAAATCCATTTCAAAATGTCCATTTATCCAGTAGCTCTAATGGAGATGTAGAAAGAGACTGTTGTGTCAGGCTTGCTAATACCACACCCACTCCATGCTAATACAACACAACATTCTATGGGTGTTGTTCCATTCTATACCCCATGGAACAAGAGTTATAACTTTCAAATCTTATGTAAGAAATACATTTCATAAGGCTATAGCTGTCACAGATAGTGATTGCTCTGATTAATCTCTGTAAATTACATTGAAAACCTTCTGGCAAGCATTCTCTATTCTAGATGCCATTAAGAAGTTTCAAGATTCTTAACAAAAGGTCAAAATATCAATATTAGTGGAGGTTTGGAAGAGGTTGATCTCAAACTTCATGGAAAACCTTAAAGCATAGGTAGCAAAAACAAGGTCCGCAGGCCAAATTCAGCCCTCCACCTTGTTTTATCCAGTCCTGTACCTTTTTTCTACCCACTGGCAGCACCAAGCTCCTTGCCCCTAGTCAAGGGGTAGTTACATTTATATAGTCCTAAAATTACATTCAGCCCCTTGAAGGCAACCTCGAGGCTGATGTGGCCCCTGGTGAAAATGAGTTTGACACCTCTGCCTTAAAGGGTTCAATAATTCAGTGGAGAAAGTGGCTGCAGATGTGGTGAAAATAGCAAGAGAACTATAATTAGCAGTGGAGCCTGAAGATGTGACTGGATTACTGCAATCTCAGAATAAAACTTTAATGGATGTCATTACCTATGGAGGAGCAAAGAAAGTGATTTCTAACCCTGTTGAGGATGTGAAGACTGTTGAGATGACAATAAAGAATTTAGATTATTGCATAAAATTAGTTGATAAAGAAGTGGTAAAGTGTGAGAGGACCAAGTTCAATTTTGAAAGAAGTCTTATTGTGGGTAAAATCTCTCAAACAACATTGTATGTGACAAAGAAATTGTTCATAAAAGGAAGAATCAATAGACGTGGCAAACTTCATTGTCTTATTTTAAGAAATTGCCACAGCCACCCTAACCTGCAGTGACCACCACCATTATTCTTCTCTGTCACCATCCATCACTATGAAGGCAAGACCCTCCAACAGCAATAGGTTCCAAACTGCTCAGATCATGGTTAGTGTTTTTTAACAATAAAGTATTTTGAAATTATGGCATACACATAGTTTTTTTAAGACATAATGCTGTTGAGCACTTAATACACTACTTTATCATGTAAATATAACTTTTATATGCACCTGGAAACCAAAAGCATTCTATGACTCACTTTATTGCAATAGTGACTTTATTGTGGTGTTTAGGAACCAAAACTGCAATATCTCCAAGGTGTGCTTTTATAGATACCATGTTGTAAATTAGTTAGTTCTCTAGAATTTATGCTTCCTGAATAACTGAAAATGTATACCTGTTGACCAATGTTTTCACATTTCTTCCACCTCTCTCCCACTGATCGTCCTTGTGGCAGCAGAGTGACTCATGAGTTAAAACTATGTATTACTGTGGGGCACTTGGGAAGAATGTTGAATATTTATACTGACATTATTTTGTTTAGTTGCTTTGTTTTTTGCAAAAAGTTTTACTTGATTCCTTGTTTTGTTTTATTAGCCTGGATTCCAAGCAAGCTCACTGGTTGACTGCTTCCTGTCTGCAGAAGGCACTCGGCAGGTTCACTTGGCATTTCCATGCAGAGAAGCCAGAGCTTCAGAATTGACTTACCTGTTTACATGAAGAGTGTCCTATGCATCTTACATATAAACTCCTTTACTTCCTTTATTTTTTCATTAGCAGTTCTCGACTTTGGTTTATCATTAAAATCACTTAGGAAGCTATAAATATATGATGCCTAAGTCTCCTCTGTGAAATTCCTTGTTTAATTGGTCTGAGATGAGATCTGGCATGATTTTCAAAAGTTGCTAAAATGTGGCTAACGTATAGCTCGATGTTGAAAACCACTACCTTACCTAAATCCAGCTCTATGCTATGTTCCTCTACCTTCAAAATCAAATGCTGCTGGACAACCACCTATAAAATTTTATTACTAATCCATGCCCTTTAAAAGAGGCTTCACCACTGTCAAAACATGTTGCTCTAATTTTCTGATTAAAACATTCATGTTCTATCAAAACATATGTTTAAGACTTCTTCGCTCAATGTAAATGTTAAGGCTCGATACATATCTACACATGTTTTACCTCTTTATTCCTAGAGAAAATGAAACTATTAGAACTTAAATGTTTCAGCTAACGAACATCAAATTTTCCAATATCAGACTCACGTTTTCCTCTCTTCCTATAATGATGAACAAGTGGTCCCTTTTTCTACGTGAGGGCATTCTTTTAAACCGTGCTTTCAATGCACCCATGCAGTTCCTTCCATCCTACCTTTTGCCTCTCTATCCCATGGCATCTTATCCTGGATTCAAGAGAAGCTTATACTAGATTGTCTATTCCCTTGTTGTATGAACCACAACTTGTCAATAAGATCTTTTCCTGACATTTCAATAAGCTTTTATTCAACTTACTTCCTCTCCAGTAACACTCTATATGTCTCTTCTTCACCTTCTTAAATTCAATGGACATTTTACCCTCATATTACTTTATTTCTTAACAGTGTTAATTAAGTACATAATTTTTCTTCAATGATTCCCTTCTCTTGTCTCTCATGAAAGATATTCTCTTATTTTATTTTCTACTTTCCTGGGCTCTCTTTCCCTGTATTTATTTGTCCAGATTCATGATTCTCTACCGAACCTTTATTTATTAGTGTTACTCAAAGCTAAAACTTCAGCATATTCCTCTTGTGACTTTACTTTCTGTTTAGGCAATCACATTTATTTCCACAAATTCAATTCCCACCTATATAAAGATGATTCTAAAATTTATGTATCTCAACCATACCTTTCCTCCTCTAAATTTGTTTCTGTTTTCACCTTTGAATCTCTAACATTTCAAGAGCTGGAAAGGGTCTAGATTTTACTTCACTTGCAAGCTAACAACTTAGTTTGTCACAGTGAATGGGCATAAATGTTCAGGGCTCATTGCAGATGTTCTTTCCCAAAATAAGGTGCCTTAAATTCTCTACACATCTGGAACATTAAACTTAGTTTCTCAAACTTATGCCATGTCTTCCATTGAAAGACCTTCACAAAGGTGGACTTTCTTCTCTGCCAGGAGTTCAGTTTCCACTGCAGCAGAATCAAATGAATTTCAAGGAGGTTTGTATTTGTCTGACAAAAAACATATGAAAGTCAGCTGAGAGCAACAAGAAAACAAAAGCATAATTCAATGGGGTGGGAAGAATGCCAACTATATCTACAGTTTATATTTAAAAATATCCGAGATAAAAATAGGTTATTGATTTAAATCGAAATCCATATTCTTTATTATTAATGTTTATATTTGGTGCCCTAGCATTGTAAAAATTACCTAGTGAATTGCTCTAGCACAATATAACTATATATTTTTTAAACTTTCCAAATTGTTATTGCATGTTCCTCACAATGTTTTATAAACACATTCCCAATGAATGGCCTAAAACCAATGTGGGGAATATCCTCCCATTCTCTCCTTTCTGAAGAAAATCATTCTGCTTCTGAATTTCCTCTGTGGTATCTCACAGGATAGTGATGCTTCACCCCAGGCTAAGCTGTGGAAATGGATTGTGAGCTATTCCAACCTACTGTGACTTTCTCTATCCTCTGCCTTATATATGGACCCCTGCTTGGAAGTGTAAAACTGCATCAAGGCAAGCAGAGAGTGTTAATATACTTAGAAGAATACAAATCAAAGCAACTTAAGAGAATCTCTTCTAATTTTTTCTTTTGACTCCATACAAACTCAATCAACAGTTTCCATTTAAAATGGCAACTGTCTTGCCAATGTCTTAACATCTTTCTTGCTGACAATTTGTTTAGTTATAATCTAGAAAGTTTATTTAATGGTATAATTTCTTTTATTTTTACTTACAGGCTTGCATTGTTTTCACTTAGCTCTAAGAATTTCAGTATGTGATATATTTTGCAGGTGTAGAATGTCTCTTCAATATTTGCTGTCATTTGCACATTTAAAAATAGACCTCCCACTTTTATATTTGTAGTTCAACTGCTTTTGCTAGCTACCATTTTACCCTTTTCTCTATAGTAAAATTGGTATTGCCACCTCCCACAGCATAACATTGCCTTACCAGTATTGGCATAATTAAGAGAATGAATTCAGTGTTTCCTGGCTTTCTTATATTGGCTCCTTAAAATATAAATTTAGTTATGAGGCTCTTTTCCTGAGGGAAAATACCAGTGGCAACCCAATCAGTTTCTGGCAGTTAAATTTCAAATAACAGTAGGGTTTCTGTGTTGGTTCTGGGCAATTTTTCTACCCTCAGTCAAGAATCTTGCCTTAGATGCACCTTTTGTCAAACCTATCTAGGAACAGACTGCTGATTGACAACATAAGATTTGATTCATTGACATGATGCCAAATCCACGTGATTAGCAAGGAATTTGATTAGTAACTTTAGAATAGTAGAATTCTAATATTTGAATGTTTTAATATGTACTTAACTAGAATTATACATGTATACTTCTTACCTAATGCTGAGCATATCTTGGCATTTAAAATAGAATGTTTAATAATTAGGATTGAAGCTTTAAGACAAAGGTTAATAAAGATAAAGGAGTGATTTGAATTTATAAAGGGAGGATTTAGTAATTAAAGTTAGCACAGCTGTGGTGATGTTAAAGATGATACATTAATGAGACTTCATCATAATAAGGTCTTGGCATCCCTGCTCACAAAGCTCATATTCCTTAGTGATGTAACTACACCCGCTTTAGAAATGAAGAGATATGGAAGAGCATCTGAGCTAGCATTATAGTAATACCTTCTAGTCCACAATAATGTGGGGACCAGAATGACCCAGAATGGAGACAGATAGATAGATGATATAGATATAGATATAGATATAGATATAGATATAGATATAGATTAGATATAGATATAGATTAGATATAGATATACATGGATAGATAGATGAGAGAGAGAGAACATGTATTTCTACAGCCCAACTTTTGAAGCTACATCTACTATATACTTGTAGTAAAGATTAATTAATGCAGTGTCTGTAGTACTCTAATCAAAATAAAACTTCTGTTCATGGGAGCCCCCAAGTGGCTGCAGTAGTATACACCTCCTGGTTATAATGAGTGTATTGGGAGGGTCCATGAGTATTTCATTATACTGTTTCCTCACCCCTCTTACTGGCCTCACTTAGCCCATGAGGGGAACAGTGTTCAACACTATCTGTAAATAATCCCTTCAGCTCATTTTTTCAAGAGGACCCAGAAAAAGAATAAAATGATATATCCAAAGTCTTCACATACAATTTAAGACACTATTTTTTCTATAATGTAAGAGAATACATCAATAATGGCACTTATAAAGTATAATTTAGAGGCAAAAATAGCTAAACTTTGTTTTGCATTATATAGTGCTTTCTATCCTATTTTAATTTGACATTCTGTACATGTGGTTTTCAATATCACTGAAAATTTTCTTGCTTTTTAAATCATTTTTTAAATATATGAACTTATGAAAGTTGGAAAAACACATTTTTTATTCAATCCTTGCTTGCCAATAAGTATCAGCAAAATACTGATATGTAACTTTGGCTCTTCCTTGGAATTTTATTTTTATTGAATGTTATATAATAATCATATACTTTACTCAAGTCAAATTAATTATATTGTGAAATCAAATTGATGTCTTTTAAATAAAGATATGATTCAGGAAAGCACAAATTAAGTATATCTATTGCAGTTCATTTGCCACAAAATATTTATAGCTGTACATGTTTTTAACACTTTTACTATACAGTTTTTTCTCTATAAAAATCTACTTTAATCCATCTTTGTTTAAAATGGAAAGGAAATCCACTAGCTCTTCTGTCAGAGCATTGTGTCTTTATTATCAATAAATCTCTGAATATGTTTGACCATATATTTCATTTGTTTGACTCTTAATCTACATATTTTTACTATTGGAAATTAATCATGAACTATATATATTTATTTTCTGTAGTATTTAGCCATTTAAATAATTCATTTTACCTATAGCTATGATAGAAATGATCCTAATGAAATAATTATGTATAATTTCTGTGTTATACTGTGTACTACTAATGGTAACACAAAGTCATTCTACTATATCATAAAGGTTTATACAGACCTAGTGAATCAGCTCATTTTTAAAAAACTTTCTGGCCCTCTCTCTTGACTCTATGGGGCTGGACTTGGACAGATTCAAATTGGAGCTATCACACTGGATTCAGCATACTGTGCCCCTCCAGGTTCGTGGCTTTCCTAGGGCACATGTATCATACCTGGGGTCCTCTTTTCTTAGGCGTGTTTTCTCCAAAGAGGTTCTGCAGTCCCTCTTAAAAAAAGAGTTCTTTTAAGTCTTCACCAATCTCAGCTACCTTTGGGTACCAGAAAGCTTAAGCTAAGCTTTGTTGTGTGACTTTAAGAGAATCATCTTAAATTCCTGACTCCATTTTAAAATGAAGTAGTAGTATAACATCATTCTAAATCCCTTCACATTACTTTCAAAGCAGTATATTTTAAAATACAATGCAGAAGATTATATATCAAACGTAGATACTATTATAGTTGTTTAACAAATATTCTTTGAGTATCACCATGTACCTAGCAATGTCTTCATCTCCAGGACCTTAGAGAGAAACAGGTCTCTAAACTTTTAGAGCTTATATTCTCCCAGCACATTCCCGAACCCTAAAACACTTTTTTCCCCAAACTGTTCCTAATTAGGCATTCTGTCACCATAATCTGTGCAAAAAATTATCTGCTAACTTTAACCAGTTTCTTAACAGCCTCTCTTGTGCAGGAAAGCTAAATTCAGACTTCACTTTGAAGAACATAAGCAAAATAAGAATGAATAAACACTACAACAAAAAATGTTTCTGAAACAATCACCATCAGTATAAAAAGAAGCCACACCAAATCTGTTTGAATTCCAGAGTAACAGGTTTAAGTTTTCATTCAGCAACAACCAAAATCTTGTATGTCAAAATATCGGTCAATAAAGTCCCTAGGTACATATCAACCTGAATTTACAAAGCTATATTATTGTGGAATGACACTTATATCATTGTTATACATATTTTTAATATTTCAAAGAATAATATAAGAATTACATTAGCCTACTAAACTGTAGATGATGGATCAGCAGTCTTGTTTCCACTTACCATGCCTTATAGAGCTTCCACTTGCTGACAGCTCACACTTTGGAATGGTTGCTTATGAATTACTCTTAAGCAACTGAGCTGTTTAATCCAAAGATATTCTTCCACCCTTTCTTCCCTATTATGAAATATGTCTCTTCCTCTTAGGCCTTTTGTGAAAATTCTAATTTTCCTATATTTCTCCTATTATTTCTTTAATTTATGTGAGAGTGGAAGAACAAGTAGTTAATAAATCTTCATGATTTTGGAGAGTCAAAGGACACTTAATTAATCATGACACTAAACCTGTGTCTTCAAGAAACTTCTCCAAACTTGTTAGTACTTTCTATGGTTTACTAGTCGGGGATCAGGTGTCAAAAAATTAAGCCAGAAAATGTATGTTTAAAAGGAACAGAGATTATTTTACTGTTCAAAAGCAACATATAAATGTATATATAAATAAGTCTGAAAAAGCAATTTAGCTCTAAAATATATTTTTAGTGCACACAATGGAGACAATTCTATCATGCTGTAATAAAAATAAACAAGGGGGATATAAAGTAGATATGTGATTACTAAGTATGTGTCAGGCACTTTACATATAGTATTTATTTAATTCCTCAAATACTTATATCAAATATAATATATAACATGTATATATTAAAATGAAATGTCAAACAAGTAATGTATCTCATTGAATTTTCTACAATTAGCACATGGTAAAGGCTGAACACTACTGTCTCACCTCATGTTACTGACTTTGTAATGCACTGTCTACATGTCAGTATGACAGGGTCTATACCAGCTCAGAAAAACAGAAAAGACAGAGACACAACAGACCAAATTCTGCACTTAAGTTTCAAGAAAAAAATCCCTCATATGAAATTTGAGAGCAAGAAAAAGTCATATTTCCCTTCAGAGAAAGTGCCGTTGGCCTCAGAATGCTGAAGAGAACCTGAAGGAAAGAGGAAGGATGTTAGTGCAGGCAGCAGACTGATGAGCAGGTGTGTGCGCACTGGCACTGTGTTAAGAAAAGCCATTCCTCGTATTTGGGAGTTTTCCGAAGGACATGAAACACTGTCTCTTCAATCACATCTAGACCCTAGAATTTATGAAACCTCCACAGTTTTTTAAAAAAATATTTGCTAGTGTAGATAGTTCCAGAAACCAGATAGCTCCTACTTAGAAAAAAAGTGCCAGATCTCAGAATGTAAAAAGAGTAAAATCCTCACCAGTAACAAAGGACGGAAACACACTCCATCAACTCCCAAGCTGAAGATCTTCAAAGAGGAGGATCGACCCAGAATTTTTAGAAAATGAGCTCCAAGAAAACTCACAACTGAATTCTTAAACTGCATGCCACCGGACTCTGGGCCAAACTATAAAATCTGAGAACCAGAATTGCTTAAATATGTGAATATAAATATGTAAAAATGCACATCCAGCTAAACTCATGTAGACTTATAAAAGCTAATGCTAACAAGTCCATGGCACAGGAGCTTTGGAACTTTACTCTCACCTGCAAGGCCCTCAAAAAGGAAAAATAAGTGTGACATTTAAAAAGCTGGATGCTCGTTCCCAAGTACTAGTTATGAGACTTATGAATCAGATAAATCTGTTTGGCAAGGCAGCTGCTTATAATTCTGAAAATTCAAGTCTAAAGAAGCATTTTCAAATATTTTGAGCATTTAATTAATTCTAAAGGCTGCCCATACTTTATTTAAAGTAATATTTTAAATTATATTTTACAACGAATATGTCAATATGCCAAGTGGCACCCTTCCGTTACTTTTTCCAGTAAACTGTCATGGGAGCTATTTTAATGACTCTGTTCAGAAAAAAAGGCTCCTTTATGTCTGATAGAGTATTATTATGAAGAATGAAGAGATTCCTTAAGTAGTTTAAGCCCCCAAAGATCTGCTAAGTGCCTATAAAATCTGCTTTAGTCTTTCCTTCTCTTTTACTGTTGTAATTGTTGTTATTGTTTTTATAGTGGAGGTTGTAATTGCAGTTCAATGAAAAAAAATCCCTACAAAGGAAATGGCATGAAGAAGGAGAATGAACTAGAGTTGGGGACAGACTTAGGCTTCTTTGTGAATTTTGCTCTTGCTTCTCCCACTATTTTCTTTTTATTTATTGAAATGGCTCTGTAGCTCAGCAAGGGGAAAACAAAAGGAATGAAAATTCATTTAAATACTCCCTTTTATTTATGTTAACATTTCATCATATGCTGTTCAACAATTTACTAAATGTTTATTATGCACAGTCTTGCATTCTCAAGAGAATAAATAAGTTTCTGTCAGCACTTCTTTTATGAAATCCTATTTTGGTTGTGGATTTTAAAAATTCATAATAAACATTTCCTTCAAGAAGAAGCCAAGAAAGGAAATGCTTCAACACTGTTGATAAGTGTGCTTATAACTTAAAAATGGAAAACAAACAGCTTATATATTCACTGGGTGTACATATGGAGAAGAGAGAGGGGGAAGGAGGAAGAGAGACAAAGGCAGAGTAGGGTAAGAGAGAAAGAATGAGAAGATGATTAATTCCTGGATCTTATGATCACATGGATAAAATAAAAAGCAGACCTTTCTGATAGTTTCACTGTTAATATTCTCACAGTTATCTCACTAGTATACTTGCAAAATCGAAATGGAAAACTAGAGAATTAACTAGATAATGTCCAAATTACTCTCATCTCCAAGTTTTTATTATTCTATTAAATGAAGAAAAATAGAATGGAAAATAAAAGTCAAATAAGTGTCAAAAGATGAAGAGTGACAATCTCTAGTACTCTAATGTATATCCAACATCATGTGGCATAGATAATGGTCTGTCCAGAAAAAGTAGCCATTGTTAATATAACAAGAATGGTTTGCATGACATTGATGTAACCTGGCTTTTCCCAAAACTAAAATCACCTTTGAAAGGGAAGAGATTTCACACCATCGATGAGATTTAGGAAAATATGATAGGGCAGGTGATGGTGATTAGGAAACTGTGTGAGGTCCCAAGGTGCCTACTTTGAAGGAAACTGAGGTTTCATCATCCCATGTATAATGTTTCTTGTATTTTCTTCAATAAATGTCTCTATTTTTCATAGTATATGGCTGGATACACTCTGGACAGAACATATATATGAAATCTGGAATTCTTATAAGCCATATACTAAAAAGTTTTTAAGTAATGAAAACATTTATTAGTTTATTATTTGTCACTCTTCTAAGCCTTTTATTAATTTATTTAATCTTGTAAACAACCTTATAAGGTAAGTCTACTATAATAGTATCTCATTTAATCAAAAGGGGAGTTTTGTTTTTTTCTTTTTATTAAATTGATTGTGATGATGCTGATTAACAAAATTATACAGGTTTATGCTCTGACCAGTGTGGTTCAGTTGGTTGGGAATCATACCACAAAATGAAAAGTCATTCATTCAAAGTTAAGGCACATGCCTGGGTTGTGGCCTAGTCCCCAGTTTGGCTGTGTGCAAGAGGCAACTGAATGATGTTGCTCACATCAGTGTCTCTCTCTCTCTCTCTTTCTCCCTCCCTTCCCTTCTCTCTAAAAATAAATAAATAAAATCTTTTAAAAAAATATACAGGTCTTAGGTGCATGATTTCATAACACATCATCTGTATTTTGTGTTGTGTGCTTAGCACCCCAAGTCAAGCCTCTTAACGTCACACATTCCTGCCCTTTACTTTCCTCTACCTTTCCCCTCCCCCCTGCCAATCACCACACTGTCTGTGTCCATAAATTTTCTTCTCTTTTTCCTTTTTTCTCAATCCCTCTACCCACCCAGCCTAGACCTACAACCCCCCTGCACCATCAGATGTCGGCCTGCTCTCTATCTGTATGAGACTTTGTTTTGCTTGTTAGTTCCTTTTGTTCATTAGATTCCACATATGAGTGAAATCATATGGTCAAATGGGGAAAATTCAAAACAGAGAGGCTAGTGACTTACCAAGGTCACAATGCTTCTAAGTGACAGAGCTTGGATTCCCAATCAGTACTTAGGTTCAAGCCTATCCAACTTCGAAGTCCAACTCAACCTCCCCAAAGAGGGGATGGGAACATGGATCTCACGAATGCAGAAGGCCTTCATATATGACCAAAACTGAAATGAATAAAAAGAATTTTTCTGTCTATATGAAATACTTATTGAATATGGAAAACTTAGAAAAAAATATGTCTTCTCTAACCCCATGCCCCAGGTATAATTGTCAATATTTTGGTGAATATTCTTATAGTTATTTTTGGTTTTATAGAGCTTTAACTTATGAATATAGTGAGGATTTTCCAAAGTCATTAAATCTTCATTGAGTTCATTCTTTTGAATAGTTACTGAATTATATCACAATTTGTATTTCATAATTGTTGTTTTTTCAACCTACAGTCATAGCTTGTTTATTCACTCTTACTCAGGATCCTCAATGAATTTTTTTAAATAATTAAATTTATTAATCTGTTTGTATTAGTTTTCTATGTTGTATAACAAATTATAAGAATTTTTGTGGCTAAAAACAGCACACATTTATTCTATAACAGTTTCTACTGGTAGACAACAGATACTGCTTGATGGGGTTCTTTGCTGTGTCTCAGGGGCTGCACTCAAGGTATCAGCCAGGCTGCTTTCTCATCTGGAGGCTTGACTGGGAATTTGCTGTAAAGCTCCCTCATGGTGTTGGCACAATTCATTTCCTTGCTGCCATAGAACAGAGGGTTTTGGTTTCTTGTTGGCTGTGGACCAGAGGTTATCCTCAGCCACAAGA
Organism: Trachops cirrhosus; assembly: GCA_028533065.1. Lineage (NCBI taxonomy): Eukaryota > Metazoa > Chordata > Mammalia > Chiroptera > Phyllostomidae > Trachops > Trachops cirrhosus. The sequence continues at coordinate 32,712,197 of CM052548.1, read as the reverse complement.
AGTCATCTGTCATTCCCTCCCTTGTGGCCCTTGCTTGTGAAGAAGTCAACTCTGATTGACCATGAGATAGAATTAAAATAAAATGTACTAACAAACTTATAAAAAGAACTCATATACTAACAGTGTCCTTATGAGCATGTTGCACAAACTAGCAGTTCCCGTTTCTGTTTGTATGGGAAACAGCCTTGACCAAAAGATTTTGCCTGATGCTGACCAGTTCTAGAGTGCTGACATTAAGGGTTCACACCAGGACCAGTAAGGACACTGCCTGCAAACCCACTGCCTCTCCCTCGATCTCTTTGTTCTGCTTTCCCTCTCCCCCACTGTGAAAACCCCTGCCTGCACTGAGATGTTATGATGAGCTTTGGGACAAAAGTCTCCATCTTCTCAGGTGGCCCGCACTTGAATAATACATTTTTCCTTACACCGGCACCTGCATCTTGAGTATTGGCTTTCAAAGCAGCAGACAGCTGAACTTGCCTTTGGTATTAGGCACACATCCCCTTAAAACACAAGGCTATTCTGGATCCAGAGACAAGAAGGAAAAATTAGATTACACGATTGTTTCTTTTCCCATCTCTCTCTTATTGGCAAGGTTTTCTCATATGCAGAGAGTTGCAGAAAACAGTGAGTGTTTAGATAAACTCACCAGATCACTACTGACCCGCTTGACATCTGCTGGTGCCGCACAACTTTCTACTCTGGAGAAGCAGTAGGAATGCAGAGTGAGGTCATCATGTGTGTCCCTGAGTCTACAAAGTTATACCCATCCCAATCATTTCACCCACTTGCCTTGGTAAAGGAAATTCAAGCTTTCTTTAATAGGGTCTTTAAAATCAGAAGTGCTTAATTTTTGGCAAGATTTCTATAATATGAACAAACAATAATGTGAGTTGTCATCTAGGCAAATTATCCCTTAGAAATCTTGTACTTTCTTCATTTTTGTGCAAGAGAGAACTTCATGGTTTTTTGATCCCCATCTCCCTCTCAACACTTGCATTTTAACCTGGCACATGATCCAGTGATATTGTTCAAGATATAATCACAGAAAAATCTTTAATAAGTCTATTTGACAGTAGAATCGTAGGTAGAATCAAAATGATATAAACAGTAAAAATATAGAGAGAGGCTAAGTGTTTTCTAAGAGCATTTTGTCCATTACAAGTCCAAACATTAATTTGGAAAGAAATGTTGTCTTTACATTATTCAAGCTTTGCATTCAGGAACATGGTATAGCTGTTTGCTTAAATATGTTATCTCTCAGTAAAGTATTATACAGTTCTCCCTATAGGTCTTATCCATTTTCTTGTCAGTCTTATTTTTAAGTAATGTATGAGTTTTTGTTGGTGGTGGTGGTGCTGCTATTGAGTATAAACAGTGGTTTCCATTATATGTTAAATGGCTACCACTGGTTTAAAAAGCAATTGATTTTTGCACATTATCTTATATTTGACCATTACTAACTCCATAAAATTTTGACAGTCACCTGAATAAAAATAGCATTCACAAAAGATATGTCAAAAGTCATTAAGACTAGTTTAGATCTCTATTTTTACTAACTAGTTATTTCAGAGGGTACTTTTCACTTCTAAGTGGTTTACTTTGTTTGAAGTTTAGTATTATTTTTGAGTATTAGAGAATCTAAGCTACTCAATTTCAATATTGAGAAGAGTACAGAGATTTCATTTTTGAATAACTTAAGAATAACCTTAAGAATAACTTTTGCATATATCCCATGAGACTTTGAATATCTTTCTTTTTATTCCTTCTATTCTTTCTTTTGCTGGATACTATATTTTTTATTATTTTAAAGTTTCAAAGATATAGAAAATAAACAATTTAAAATTTTTTTAAATCCACTTCCAACTACATACCTCTGATTGCCAATACCAAACCCAAGGTACTTCTTTTGATTTCTTCCTATTCCATCACTACTCCTTATCTATATCACTGTAATTTAGTCATGAAATATTATTCAAAAATATTTATATGAAATGATCATATTTATAATTATTTAGACTTAACAAAGTGTTCAATTGGAAGTTATATCTATTACCAGTCTTTTTATATTATGATTCTCTGTTTTCAGTTTTCAATTTTGCTTTGTCTCTTAAAATCCAGAAAGCATTTTATTATATAATTTTCCAAGTCTTTGCATAGTTGAGCTTTTTTTTTTTTTGCACAAGAAATGAGAGTATATAAACATTTACCCACAATAAATAAAAGACACTGGAAATAAACAATTGATAAAATTTTTCACATATTTATAAATCTACATTCAGGATTTTGCAGTGTGTAGGGTATTTTAAATGGTTAGGCCTAATTGAGTTAAGTATAAATATCTGAGAATAGAGAGAAGCAAAGTTTCTTTAAAACACTGAACGTTGTATAAAATCTATAAAGATCTAGGAATGTCCTACTTTATGAGGAACAAATGAAACATTTAACTGACTCTTGTCTTCCCCTCATGTTCCTTTGAGTAAAACACCTGTGGTTTCATCTGCTAAATCTTTGCTCAGGGTGACAGGTGAATAGAGACTTTCTTCTTTTTGTGCTTAAACGTCTTCAGAAACTTAAAGGCCATTTGTGCCCTAAAGTTAGGTCACCTGCAAGTAAAGATTCTCATGCCATGCAGCCTCACCCACTGCTCAGGTACATGATGCCATGCTTTGATTCCTGTCTGACTTTGTTCCGTTGGTCTTTGGTACATGGTTCTGCCCCTGTGATTTAGGCCACCCAGGAACTTGTCACTGGTGAAGACACTTTAAAACTGTGATTCCCACTTCTCTCAACAATTACACTCTGCAAGAGGTCAAAATGAATATTCCAGGACTTCACACATGCTACCTGCCTACAACTGAAGTCACGTAATTCTCTGATATTACATTTTAGCGGAGAAGCAGTTCTTGGGGAATATTCAAGGCTGTTATTTTTCACTTTCATTGCAATGAGGCAATCTAGGAAGGTATCTTTCCTTTGATTTCATCTCTACGTCTGGTTGGAGTTACTATGTAATTGCAATGATAGACGCAAATCTCATAAATGTATCTTTGATAATATGACTAGTGTGTAGTTTAGCCATGCCTATTGTTCAAAAATGCCATTTGTGGGAAGGTGGGAGAAATGAAATTGGAGAGCTCTTTCTTTCTCAAGGGATACTTTCTTTTGTATTTTCTCACTACTCTCTCTCTCCTCTCTGTGTCACTATTTTAGGTGGATCCAGGGCAGTTTCTTACTTGGGACACTTAGCTCTTGGAAAGTGGAATTAAGTATAAGAAGCCGTGATATGGGCACTTTCAGGAGTTCTGCTCTAAGGATTGGTTTAGAATTGCCAGATTAAATATGAGATGTCTGGTTAAATTTGAGGTTCAGATAAGCAATGAATAATTTTTAGTATAAATATGTTCCAAATATTGCAAAATATATACTTACACTAAGAAAATCATTCATTTTTCAACCTGAAATTTAATTTCTTTTCTGTATTTTTATTTGCTACTACTGCCAACCTTAAGTTGGACTACACAGCAAGGGTGACATGTTGCTCATCATAGATTGTAATGGTAAGAAATGCTAGAGAGACTTAGAAGCAATTTCCAAACCAGGATAAAGTTTGCATACTTGCATTTATGTGATGTATGCCTTTTAAATGCATATAGGGTCTGGAATGGTGGAAAAAGGACTGGTGATTCACAACAGGCTTGTCGAGAGTTAGGAGGTTAGAATCCCAATGAAATCTCGGTACCAGGAGACACTACTAAAGTTCCTTGCTTTCCCTGATTTCACTTTGGGAAATAAATCTTCTCAATGGGAAGGAGTAAGAATAAAATTGTCTCTCATCACACAACTCCCACAAGCCTCAGAGTATGGCTTGGAGTGTGTGCTAACATAATTTGGCATAATTATGAACTGTATTTTTAGTTTTAAATAGAATATATTAGGAAAAATAGAAATAACTTCTTTTTTGCAGGACATAAAGTTATATGATCCCATCTTCTTTACAAATGTCTCTTATTTCACCCTTTATAACTAGATCATCTTTTATCTCTCAGCTCTCAGGTCACCTGCTGTAGAGAAATTTCTATGACCACCTCCTTCTCCAATTTATGTATCTCTCTCTCTCACAAGACTGAGAGTTCTTTTAGGACAAGGAGTGTTTCTTATTGATCTTTATATCCTAAGAATCCAGCAACCAGCAAAGTTCAAGCAAGTAATGTTTGCTGATTGAATGAAGAAGTGAAATCTGCAATAAAATTGCATGAAAATGGGAACCAATGAACAGATTTTGAAGTAAAGAGAGACTCCTCGAAGAATGTACAACTAAAAATCTAAAATGCACAACTACAAATCTTCAAAATAATATGAAAAAATCATTAAATGAAGGTAAAACTTAAAAAGAATTCAATCAAAACAAATTTCAAGGTTTTGAGCCCCACAAGACACAGGAAAATGCTTCTCAAATAAGCTTCTTCTATTAACTAATTTTTAAAAGTCTATTAATTAGTTGGTAGAAGAGAGGATATTTAAACTATATACAACTTCATTTTTTAGCTCTCATTTAAATTTGAATGATCATATATAGCCAGTGGCAACTTAAAGTGTCACTACATTTTACAAAATCAAACTTTAAACACATAGACACAGACAACAGGTGGTAATTGCAAGAGTGAAAGAGGGTTGGAGGTAGGTAGAGGTGGGCATAGGGGTAATAAATGGGGACAGAAAGGGACTTTGTCCTGGGCAATAGGCATAAGATGCAGTGTACACGTGATGTTTTGTTGAGGTGTACACTTGAAACTTATATGGTTTTGTAAGCAATGTCACCTCAATAAATTCAATTTAAAAAGAATAAATAAGCGCTGGCTGGTGTGACTGAGTAGATTGAGTGCTGGCCTGAGAACCAAAGGATCATGAGTTTGATTCCCAGTCAGGTCACATGCCTGGGTTTCAGGCCAGGTCCCCACTAGGGGCAGCGTGAAAGACAACCACACATTGATGTTTCTCTCCCTCTCTTTCTCCCTCCCTTCCCCTCTCTCTAGAAATAAATAAATAAAATCTTTTTTAAAAGTTAAAAAAATAAAAATAATAAATAAAAAATAAACTATACTGTTGACAATAAAAATATTCATAACATTTAACTCAGAAATTCACTTCAACAAATTAATTCAGGAATGCAAACTGTTTTATCTACAAAGAGGTATACCAATTCATTATATATTGCAACACAGTACAGGAAACAACCTAACTAACCAGCAAGCAGAAAAACACACCTACATTCAATTGGAAATTATTTACTCTTTAAACTAAGGTCTAGAAAATTAGATTACATACAGAACTATTTATAACATTATATAATTTTAAAAATATAATGAATTTTAATCTTTACAAAAAGATTACCAGGAAAAAATGATCAGTGCAAATAGAACAAAATGATAACATTTCAGAAAGTGATTATTTAGTATTTTCTATATGCCAGTCATTTTTCTAAGAATTTTAAATACATTAACTCCTTTAAGCCTATAACAACCCTGAGATAAGTACCATTATTATTGCCAAGTTATAAATGAGTATATAAGTCACAAAATTGTTAAATAACTTGTCTAAGTCATACAGCTTATTGGTAGAAGAAAGAATATTCAAACTCAGTCAGTCTAGAGCCAAAGACAAGACTCATAGGGAAAACTATAATTATGTACCCAGATAGACACTTGTCATTTTTTAAAATTTTATATATGTTGTATCATATTTCATGTAAAACACAATTCTATGTAGAAGTATAATGCATTACTTAATATATAATTTTAAAATAATGAGGTTCAATAAATCAGACCTTTGAAATATTAAGTGCTATTTTATCTGAATCTGAACTTCCTTGAATTCTGCCTTACAAAGAAGTCTTTTGACACTTTGATAGCTAATGAACAATGAGGTCCAAAAATGATGTTAAATTCTTCTCTACGGCAGATTGCATACCAGGGTATATTACTTAATTGAAATACCAGGAGGGTACTTGAAAATGACAAGATCACACTGAAGCTAGAAAGTAGTCTGGAGGCATAGGTGGAGATCAGCCAAGTGAAAAGGAAGCAGGTGTCTAAGTTAGATGGGAAGTGAGACAATTAGTAGTTCCCTAGATTTGCACAAAAGCCTCCTGAGGCTCATGAAACCACTTCCCAGCAGGTGTGTGTAGTTTGATACCTGAGATAGCAAAGTGAGCTAAGGGACCTCAGGATAGCAGCTACAAAGCTGGAAACAGGGTTGCTACTCCAGGGAGGCGAGGGGTACGTGGCAATGCTCCCGCACCTCCCTGAAGAGTACTGCTCCATTTCCCCTGGTGATAGTCTCTGGGAGGTGTGCATAAACACTCCTGGAAATGCATCCGTTCTGCTGTTATTTCCTTTCTAGCATGGTGCTGCAGCAGCCTCTTTACAAGTCAGACCAAGTTCAAAATCCTCACACTTAGGTACAATCTAGGGACACTTCACTAGCAAATCTGTGTTTGAATGATTGAAATCACAAATGTGAGCATTTCCTTAGATAATCTTTCTTTTTCATTGTTGTTTAATGGACTTTGGAATCATCCAGTCAAAATTAATAGTAGATGACTAAGGTTTATCCTCCTTTTCAAGATGAGCAGACTTCACAATGGCATTCTAGACAAGAATAACATTAAAATACCCAATCAGGAAGGTATGAAGACACCTAGCTTTCTCATCTCATTCATGTGTTTCAGAGCAGTTCTAACTCCATCCCCCTTAGTTTAAGGGAGAAAGAATATTTGAACTCAGTAAGATGTTAGAAGTAAAATAGTAAAAGTCAGTTTATATATGCAACTGCTAGGCTAAGTGCTCTCACAGTATCAAATCATTAGAAGAAAATATCCCTCCTGTAAATAATTATTATATCATGTCCTCTAACCACCAAGTTTCCTTCAATTAACACTAGTACTTAACACAAGTAAACACAAAATACTTACCACAAGTAATATATACATATTGTCAAAACTTTTAATCTTATTTCATGTTGGTAACAACTTGAAACAGTAAAAAATGACTATGCTTCCTTTTGCTAAATAAGTTACTTGTTAAGTGCTGTAGGACCAGTATTAAGATAGCTCTCACAGACCATTACAGTTTCAAGCATTATGTTTCTCCTCTCCATCCATTACATAGGTATATTAGAATGTGTGGAATATATATATTTCTGAGTACAAAAGCCTTTATGCTTTATGTGCTTAAACAGATTTTAGTGTTATTGTGTTTTATATGTTGTAAACCTTTTTCAATGCCTGATTGAAATAGAAATGTCCTAATCTGACAGTATTTGCTCACGGCAATGCCCTATATAAACACATATTCAGGTTGGGTGTTCTAAATGACATTAATACTAACTCTTTATGAAGACAACTGCTGCTACATAATGCCTCTGTCTTCTGGATAAACTGTATGCCAACAATGGGTACACTTAGCTGAAATTTCAATGCATGTCTGTTATGGATGTGAACAAATGAGCTTAACATCTTTATCTGAGCTTACTCTGCTTCACAAGTTGACTGTTACATTTGTGAAAGGGAATACTGCTACAGATACTCTATTAATGCTATGTCTTTCTTAATGCCAATTCCTGGACAATGTTTAACACAATGTGCTAACACAGCCTGCACTTCAGGAAGAGCTTGTCAGAATGCTTGAATTCTATCCCCACAGTTCCTTCTACCTGTAGAAGTCAAGTAATTTTTCTAGTGTCAATTTCCTAGTCTCTGAGATTCCTCAAAGCATTCAAATCCCATGAATCCATATATCTCATCTAGAGGAAATTCTGGGTTTCTACTTTTTACCCAGTAAATAATATTTCACCTCCCTTATTATGCATGCAACATGGGATGTGGAGCATTACACACATTCTTTCACAGAGGTTACCATGCCAAGACATAAACAAAATGGAAGAAATTACAGAGGACTATGATTATCACCATATATTTTTATAAATATAAAATATAGTTGATATATTTTATAAACTGCTCTAGAATTTCAAAGAAAGAGCAGCAGACTTCTTTCTATAGTCAACAAATAGTAATAAAAACCTTCCAGATGACAATGTGCTCAAGCCTTGAGTATTCTGGTCAAAAATCAGATCTGCTTCTAATATTTTGATAGAGCTAGTGCAAGAATATAAATGGAGGCCTATATATCACATGTCTGATTATGTAAAAGTTAGACTAACAAACTATTAAATAAAGTATGTTTAATCATCATACCTTGATGAACATAACTTTACAATGACCTAGAAGATCAGATTCAAATTTAGAATTCTCAGACTTACTTGCCCCTGGCTTTCAATCTGCACTCCTCCATCCTCTACTCTTATTTTTCCGTCTCTGCCTCTGCTCAATTCCCCATGTGTCCTCATGTTTGCCCTATGGGTCCTCACATATGTTCCTGAGAACCGCACTGACTGTGTATACAAGAAATTTTAGGGAAAGCCAAAGCTCCCTCTGAGAAGCTGAAGAGGTTTTAAAGGATAGCATTTAAAACATTCTAGGTGGAAAAAATAATTAAGACTTTTGGTGGATGAAAGCTTCCAGGCATGGTTGTAGAATGTTGAATTCTTCAGTTTTGCTAGAGTTTCAACAAAACAAAAATATTAATGCTAATCTCATAAGAATAAACCTAGATTATGATGTCAAAGGCTAAAAAAGTTTAAACTTTATTGATAAGCAAAGAAGAGATTTGAAGGTCATTGAGCAGGGGTGACATAATCAAAACTATACTTCATGAAGATTAATTTGGCAGCCAAATGTGGACTGAATAGATTAGAAGCAATACTGAAGGAAGCGAAGAGTTATAGCAATAGTTTAGGTAAACAGTAATAAGACAGTTAACTAGAGCTGGGGTAATGCAGAAGAAAGGGCTGTGTGAAACAGTAAGGGGAGGAATTGACTGCCTTTGATGAATCATTGGTAATAGGAAAAAAAAGAGATAAATCAATGAGCCCTCAGAGTCTGTTTGGAGCTTCTGTGACAAAAAAGAAAAATGAATATTGGAAACCATCAGCAAGAAATCAGGAGAAGATAAACTATGGGTTGAAAATGATGAGTAGCATTGGTATATGTTCTATTATCAACATTAGCAAACCTCCACCCGCGTAAAAATGCCATTGAGGACTAGAAATTCAGGTCTAGAACTCGGGAGAAGTTACCAACTAATCATGTAAAGAGGTAAAACTCATGGCCGACTTTTTCATTTTTATTTCTTATAAATTTTATTGCAGTTTTCATCACCCTTTATCCCCCTTACATAAACCATTGTTTATGCAACTTAATTGTCCACAGGTCTTGAAAATTTCTAGTGGTTCATAGTTTAATTCCTTAGTTTGTAGAATTCCCAAAAATATGTGTCATCTTAAAAATGGTCATTTGCAGAGTTCATGCCAGTTCCTTCACTTTGGCAAGATCTCCTTTATAATCAATAGCATAGTGGTCTGCTTTGTCAGGATTTGGTGAAAACAGTCCAAGTTTCTTCCCAGCATGAATCATTTCTGAGTGTCATAATGGTTAGTTCTGGGAATTTTGGATTTATCCAGATTTAAACTTTGTGCTTTTGTCTAACTTAATGTGCCAGAAGCATTTTTTAGCTATCAGATGAAATATCTATTGGTTGATTATAAAAGCACTAGCCCTTTGATCTCACTCATATTGGCCACTGTTATACATACAAAAACCACTACATAACACACACACACTCACACACAGTTCATGATCTCAAGAAACAATAAAGATGAGCTAAATGAGCTAATGCTTTTCTTCCTGTGTCTACTCAATAATATTTTTCTAGTACCTACTTTTCTCTTGCCCCTAATGCACTTCAATATTTGAGTTGGTGAAAATCTTAAGATGACTGCCACAGGTGTCATGATGGGGAAGACACGGTAAGAAAATCTCAGTCTTTAGGCAAACAGCAACTATGCTGGACTTCTCAGGGAGGAACAAAGGGCTGTAAGAGGTCATATTAGGTCACTTCAGTTTAATCCCTCTGCTTATGTCTACTTTAGATAAAATGTAGGTATCAAAGCTTTTTCCACTACCAATGTCTTAACTTTCAGAGTTCATGACTAGTCCCATATCTAAATAAATATTTGAGTATGTTATGTTTCCTCCACATATACCTTTAACCCAAATAACAGAGAGGAATGTATAATTAAGTATGACAGGGTGAATGCAGACTTCCAGATGTTTATAAAAGAAAAATATAAACTTAAATTTCAGTGATGGCTTTCAGATAACAAAAGGTTCAAGCTTCTAAAGGGGGCCACATTACACTGATAAGAATATTTTGCAAAATAAAAAATGCAATACAGACTAATATAACCAAAACTATAAATAACATTGTAAAGGGTTATGACTTGTAGGATAGCTTACTGCATTTGACCTTCCACAGTCAACCAAGGTCTGGAAAAAAGACATTCTGAGTTCCCTAACTTCTCATGATCCCCTTGGCCCTGAGTCTTAAACATAAGGTCTGTCCAGAAAAAGTTCAGCCATTATTAATATAATGAGAACTGTTTGCGTGATGTCTATATAAGCTAGCAGCCAAGGAGATTGGATTGGAATGCATATGCATGAACAATGATGACTTCACTGTACTACTCAGTGGGGGCAGTAGATGCCATTGAGTGTGTGTGTGTGTACTGTGTGGCCATTGCATTCAAAATGACTGAGCAAGTACAGTAATGAATCTGCATCAAATTTTGCTTTAAGCTTAAACATCCTCCACAGAAACTATTTAGATGATTCAGAAGGTTGCAGGTATGGGCTACTGGTGATTGATTGACAGCTTCATCACAACAATGTGCCCACTCATAATTCACACCTCATACAGAGTTTTTAGGCAAAACATCAAATCACCTAGGTGACTCAACCTCCCTAGGGGCCATATTAGGCAGCCTGCAAGTTCTAGCTTTTCCAAAAACTAAGATCACCTTTGAAAAGGAAGAGATTTCAGACCATCAGTGAGATGCAGGAAAATACAGCAGGGCAGCTGATAGCAACTGGGAAAACTGAGGTCCCAGAGTGGCTATTTTGAAGGAGACTGAGGCATCATTGTCCTACATACAATGCTTCTTGTATCTTGTAGCCTCTTCAGTCAGTGTCTCTGTTTTTCATATTACATGGCTGGATAACTTCTGCACAGATCTGATCTCATACATACATGTAACTATCAGAGCGATTTGTTAATAAGTAAGCAACTGTCAAAGGGGCAAACATGGATTTTCTGAAAGGATATGAAACTTTCTTTTAAAGGTAATGAGCCTTAAAAGTAAATTTCTAGGAAGATAGAAAGAAAAAAAAACAGAAGGAAGACAAGTTGAACATTCAATTTAAGTCTGAATTATGGAATTAAACTAGAAAGTGCCACTATTGATTCTGGAGTGTAGTCTATATAGACATTTTTTAAATATAGTAAGGAATCTTTTTGATATATCTTTTCTCCACTCACTATATGATATAATTTTCTGAATTTCTTTCTATACTAAATTACATTAAGTAATACTTTTTGTCTTCTATGTTTCTAAACAGAGAAAGTTATTAGAACTTTATATCAGCATTACTAATTGGAATTTATGAATTGAAATGTCCCTCAGACTGAAATATTTTGAAATGCCGTAAGGACCCATCACTACCCCCGAGGAACTTAGTAGACTGATGTTCTCAGATTTGGAACCCTGGTTTGAAGTATTAGGCATGCAAAATGACCTAAAATGCTCAGTTCAGACAACCCACTAGAACCATGGTTAAGTCAGAGGGTCCAAGGTTTATGACTAGAATTTCTTAGGCAAGAGAAGAAAGTGGACCCAGGCAATAGGCCAAGTTTGATGAAAGAAATAAACCAGGTTGGTGAAAAAAGCTCAAGTTAATCACATGAAAGACTCATAGGAAAGAGCAAGGCAAATTCAAGTAATAAAAACATTGAATGATCAATATATAAGCCAAAAGTGTGCTGAAATAATAGTAAAGCTGGCTCAGTGGCCTAGTCAAGGAATCTCACTGCAGGGAAGTGGATAGAAGTCAGGTTACAACAAATTCCAATATGAAAAAAAATACATCTAAGCTAAACGTCTATGGGAAAACTCAGAACCTCCAGGAAATCCTGTGATTGGGAAAGAGTCATTAGCTCATTCAAAGGATAATTCTTCAGGGAGATTTTCATAAAGGCCTTAAAAAGCTTGAAAAGAGAGTGGTAAACAGAAATGTCCTCAAGCATTATAAATTAAAAATAAATTAAAAGAATCACAGGTTTAGTTAGCTCCATTGAACATAGATATACAAGAGGCTTCGGGCATCGCGCAGCAAGGTTTCCTATTAATTTAAATGATGTAAAATGAGAAATACGATTCAGAAGACTCATGAAATAAAAATGTAGGTTCTGAGCAATGTCAACACAAGTTTAAAGTCAGGACTCAGAGCCTCCTGTACCTAAAGTTGATGGGGTGCCACCTCAACTCTATCTGCTCAGTGCCCCATTGTGCTTCAGTTTTGCAAGTCTGATTTTTAACTGTGAATCTCCTCCTCCTCGTTGCCCAAAGGTGGAATGTAATGTCTTTTGAAATCACTTTTGCTGGTTGAATATTTTAAAACTCAGACTGTGTTATATAGAATGTACAGGACATTGAACCAGTTTATAGAACAGCTTTAGCAATAACATTTTATCTATAAGCACTATTAATGACAATGGAAAGGCAGCAAGCTCGATGATCCACATGTATTTGTTAAAACTGCTGGAGCAGAAGAGACAATAAAGAAGGAAGTAAAATGCATATGGAAAGCCAGGATGAGGCCAATAAGGTTGAAAAAATATTTGGATTATTTTTTTAACTTATTTATGTCATGTACATGTAGGATAAATCTATTTTTTAAAATGAATATAAAAATATAGATGCTGAAATCAGTAGTTTAGGAAAAACAGTTTTACCTGAAAATTTTAATGATTTGCTTTGATATTTTTTTAAGATTTTAGTTTATTTATTTACTTTTAGATAGAGGGGAAGAAAGGGAGAGGGAGAGAAGCATCAATGTGTGGTTGCCTCTCGCACGCCCCCTACTGGGGAACTGGCCTGCAACCCAGGCACGTGCCTGACTGGGAATTGAATGAATGACTCTTATGTTTCACAATCCAGCACTCAGTCAACTGAACCATACCAGTGAGGGCTGCTTTTGATATTTTTATATGTTCATGTTTTTTTGTTTAAGAATCTAGTGAAAGAATGAAGCACAACTACAATTGGTAAGATATGTAACAGTTAACCATTAAGGTAGAAGAAGTTTCTGTTTCTAAGTTATGAGTATATCTCATAACTTGCTAGGAGGTTAAATAAATATTACAAATGCTTAAAGATTAATAATGTATGCATTTTATGGCTTAAAAATAAAGTAACTTTTAAAAACACCATAAGTTTGGTGGAAATATCATATGTATATGAGCTTATTTAATTTTAGTCAGTGATGACTGATCTTGTCATAAAAGCAGTATAAAAATCTTGAAGTGAAAGATCAATAGGTACCTACGTTTTAAAAAGCAAATAAATATAAACAAAATTAAGATGCAAATGATAACTCCAGTGAATATATACTTACAGTATAGACTGCAAAACATTGAAATGTTTTATGCTTTTTTACTTCATTTTTCCATTACCATTTTTATCCCATATACTACCCCTCTCTCCCACACTCACCACTCTGTTTCCATGCCCATGAGTCCTATTTCCAGTTTGCTAAATCCCTCCAACCCCTAACCTCTTCCCCATAACTGTCATCCTGCTCTCTATCTGTGAGTCTGTCTCTATTGTGCTTGTTAGTTCAGTTTGTTCATTAGATGCCACACATGAGTGAAATCATATTGTGCTTGTCTTTCTCTGACTGGCTTATTACACTCAGCATAACATTCTCCAGGACCATCCATGCTGCCTGTCACAAATGGTGAAATTTTCTTCTTTTTCATGGTTGACTATCCATTGGGTAAATATCCTATAGTTTTATCCACTCATCTACTGACGGACACTTGGTCTGCTTTCATATCTTGGTGATTATAAATAAGGCTGCAATGAACATAAGGGGTGCTTAGGTTCTTTCAAATTAGTGTTTTGGATTGCTTCAGGTATATTCCCAGAATTAGTATTGTTGGGTCAAAAGGTAGATCCATTTTCAATTTTTTTGAGGTATCTCCATACAGCTTTCCACAGTGGTTGCACCAGTCTGCATTCCCACCAACAATGCAAACAGATTCCTTTTTCTGCACATCTTAGCCAGTACCCACTTTTGTTGATTTATTGATGCTAGCCATTTTAATGGGTATGAAGTGATATCTCATAGCAGAAGATTTATTTTGCATTTCTCTGATTAGTGATGTTGAGCATTTTTTTCATATATATATTGGCCATCTATATGTCCTCTTTGGAGAAGTATATATTCAAGTCCTTTGCCCATTTTTTAATTGGATTGTTTGTTATTTTAGTGTTGAGTTTTGTAAGTTCTTTATAAATTTTTGATATTAACTCCTCATCAAATGTATCAGTGAATGTGTTCTCCCATTCCGTGGGTTGTCTTTTTATTTGTTGCCAATTTCCTTTGTTGTGCAAAAACTTTTCAGTTTGATGTAGTCCATTTGTTTTTTTCTTTTGTTTCTCTTGCTAGGGAAATATATCCAATAAAATATTGCTGCCAACAATGTCCAAGATTTTACTGCCTATGTTTTCTCCCAGGATTTTTATGGTTTTAGGTCTAATATTTAAGTCTCTAATTCATTTGGAATTTATCCTTGTGTGTGGTATAAAAAGGTGGTCTAGTTTCATTTTTCTGCATATATCTGTCCAATTTTCCCAATACCATTTATTGAATAAACTATATTTAGCCTATTGTATGTGATTGCTTCCTTTGTTGAATATGAATTGACTATAAAGGTGTGGGTTTCTTTCTGAGCTCTCTATTCTGTTCCATTGATCTATGTGCCTGTTTTTATGCCAGTACCATGCTGTCTTCATTACTAGGGCCTTATAGTACAGTGTGATATTAGGTAGCATGATTCCTCCAACTTTGTTCTTCTTTCTCAGTATCTCTGTTACTATGAGGGACCTTTTGTGGTTCTATACAAATTTTTGAAATATTTGTTCTAGTTCTGTTAAATATGTCACTGGAATCTTCATAAGAATTTAGTTGAATCTATAGATTGCTTTTGGTAGCATGGACATTTTAATAATGTTGATTTCCTACCCATGAAGACGGTATGTGCTTACACTTATTTGTATTTTCTTCAGTTTCTTTCCTCAGTGTCTTATAATTTCCTGAGTATAGGTCTTTTACATTCTTAGTTAGATTTATTGTTAGGTATTTTATTCTTTTTGAAACAATTGTTTATGGGATTGTTCTCTTAATTTCCCTTTCTGTTAGTTTATTATTTTCATGTAAAAATGCAACTGATATCTGAATATTAATTTTGTATTCTGTTGCTTTGCTGAATTCATTTATCAGTTCCAGTAGTTTCTTGGTGGAATTTTTGGGGTTCTTTATGTACAGTTCAATATTCTTAATAGAAAAAGTCTTAAATATAGGAAAACCAGAAAAGATAAAAAAGGCAAAAGATTTGAAAACTCACTAAAAATACAAAAATCAACTAAAATGTGAAAAATGTCTTTATCTTTTTCTGTAAATAAGAAATTCAAATATGAATCCAAGGTAACATTTGATTAGAAATTATTAAATATTTAAATATATAATACCTAGCACAATGAGGAAATGGAGATTATATAGACCTTGTATATGATTTTTTAAGATTTTTTTTTATTTTGAGAGAGAGAGAAAATGAGGGAGAGAGAGAGGAAGAGGAACATCAATGTACAAGAGAAACATCAATCAGCTGCCTCTTGCAAACTGCCAACTGGGGGGAACCTGGCCTGCAACCCAGGCATGTGCCCTGACTGGGAATTGAACCAGAGGCTTTTTGGTGTTCAGAACGATGCCCAATTCACTGAGCCACACCAGCCAGGGTGACCTTTTGTATGCTTTTGGTTGAAGCAGAAGTTGCTGTATATTTTTCACACTTTGTCAATCTGTACTGATTCTAAGTATTCATGGGCTCTAGTTTTATAAATCAATTTATAGAAATTTAATGAGAAGATAATTTCTCACAATGTGATTTAGAAGAGGAAATAATTGTATAGAATCTACATGTCTCGTGTTAGAGGATTACTATATAAATTATATCCATAGAATTGTACATATAAACACAGATTTTGGTTACTTTTTCAATTTTCTATTTTTAGATAACAAAGCAAAGATTAAATTTCCCCTTTCTGTCCTTGGATATTACATGTGAAGTAAAATATAACAAAAATATAAACTTTAATCTTTGCGAAGCCAAAAGATATCTATAATCTGAAACATAGCAAAGGTCAAAGATGAGTGCAGCAGCATGCTGAGAGATGATATTGAGGTTGCAGATCTCATAACAAAGCCAGCAAAATGGTTTTCAAAGGTATGTGGCATATACTATTGGGAGAAATCCAGGAATCTGTTATTTACAAAACAGGAACAAGCTGACGGCAGGAAGCTTTCTGGTCCTAAACTGGCAATAAGCTGATGCCAGAGAGGTCATCTTGAATGAGGAGCTGCAGTGGCAAGACTATTAGCAGGAAGCAGTCTGTCGTCAAAGCAGATCAAAGGAAGATATGCACCATTGGCAGCCCTACAGCTTCAGACCTCTGTAGGCCAGCTAAAAATAAATGGCAAAAGAATCGACACACCCTAACACTGCTATAAGAAGACTACATTATAAGCCAGAATTAAATACCTGGTAGCATGAAACATGGTTCTACCCTGACTCCCATATGATCTTCCTGAAAATGCTGGTCCAATAATTTACTTCAATAAATATGTGTAAATTTTCAAAATAAACATGAGAGTAATCCACAAGTGGCACAAGAAAAAATATTTTCAGATAAGCAAAGAAAGAAAAAAGATGCTTTTATAGAAAGAAATAAAAATTATGATCCAACAGCATGACAAATTAACATTCTAATTAACAAATCACCTCTAAAAATATGTCAAAACAGGTTAAAAAAACACATACAGAAGATACAGTAAATCAACAGAAATCAAGCAAACAGTGAAAATATGAATTGGTAGAGATCAGGAACTCATTTAGAGGTAAAAATAAACTATCATAGTAATGAAGATCTCACAAGAAGAGGTGCAGAAGAGAAAGACAGCTAAAGCAAGATGGTGGACCATAAAGACCTAGCACAAACACACCAACTTACAGACAAGTTCTCTTTGAGACATCCGGAAACAGAAAAGTTTCTGCCCATCAGGTGAATGTGAAACCGGACTCACTGAAACTGTTAGAAATATTTGGGACACCCTCTCACCAGAATCTCTACCCCTGGCATAGCACCATGTCATCTGGGAGGCTCCCAGCTTCTACCTTCTCCCAGGGAGGGAAGGGGTTGGTTTGTACAAGTTGCCAACTTTTCTGAAGGTCCTCTCCAGGGGACAGGTTTTTTCTTATTGGTCTTAGATCTCTTATGGAAAAAGTACAATGAACATCGTCACTTGAGGGAGAATGGAGATAGTGGCTCCCCACTGCTCACCATAGGGTAATGGACAAAAATTCCAGTCCTCAGTGTCCCCCTGAGGAGGGAAAGTGTTGGTCCATGCATCCAATACCCCAACTTCCATGGGGTTACCCAAAGAACTAGCATTTGTCTTAGAGTTCTGCATAGAATAGCTACCTGGAGGAGGATGGAGATAGCAGCTTGACTGTGAGATGCAATAGCTTCCACCCCAACTCTGCTCAGCACAGAGTGAGAAGAAAAAAACACAACTGCTCACTTCTCCCTATGAAGAAAAGGGTTAGTAGAAGCCCCCAGATTCTTTGTTTGAGCTTATTAGTGGTACATGTCTAAGATGGCCAGTCTACAAAATTGACAGAGGTGCCTGCTAATTCTAATGTGCAAATGCCAACACAGTGAGTCAAGGAACACAAAGAATCAATCAAAGGTATTCCAAACAAAGGAACAAGATGAATTGCAGAAAACTGATCTTAATGAAATGAAGTTACATGATTTATCTGATAAAGAATTCAGAATAACTGGCATACAGATGCTCACTGAAATGAAGAGAGTAATGCATGAACAAAATGAGAATTTCAATGAAGAGATGAAAATATTAAAAAGAACCAAACAGAAGTCATAGAACTGAGGAACATAATAATTGAATTGAGAAATTTACCACAGAGGTTCAACAGCAAACTAAATTAGGCAGAAGAAAGAACTGGAAAACTTAATTGCAGGTCATTGGAAATACTTCAAAGGAGCAAAATTTGAGAGAATAAATAGAATAAAGAAAGTTTAAGAAACTTATGGACACAAACAGACAAACAGATGCAGTATGGCAGTCTCAGAAGGAAAAGAGAAACAGAAAGAACCAGAAAGGCTTTTAAAAGAAATAAGAGCTAAAAAATTTCAAAATATGGGGAAAAAATGAACATCTAGATCCAAGAAGCTTAAAGGACTAAAATTTTGATGAATTGAAAGAAATCCAAACCAAGACATATTATGATCATTGTAAAAGGTCAAAGAGAGAATCTTAAAATCAGAAAGAAAAGAGTAACTTTTCACACACAAGGGAGGCCCTCATAACATAATTAGCATATTTTTACTAGAAACTTGGCAGGCATGAAGAGAGTGATATAATATATGCAGAGTGTTGAAAGAAAAAAACACAAGCCAAGGACATTATATACCTGGCAAACTGTTCTTCAAAAAGAAAGACTTTCCCAGAAAAACAAAAGCTGAGGGTGTTTGTCAAGATTAGACCAAACTATAGATAAAGGTAAATATATAAACAAAGAAAGAATCCTGTATTACTCTAATGGTGTTGGGTAAATCACATCTTTTCACTTCTATTGAATTTATTGGGTAACACTGGTTAACCAAATTATTCAGGTTTCAGGTGCATAACTCTACCACACATCATCTGTGCACTGTACTGTGTGTTCACCCTCCCAAGTTAAATATCTGTCCATCACCATTTATCCCCTCATGCCCTGCTCCATCATAAAACACTTTTAATTAGAGTATAAAAGTTAAATAACAAAAGTATTATAAACAACTACAACTGAAATATATATTAAAAGATATATAAAATGGTTTCACGGTTTATATTTAAGTCTTTTATCCACCTTGAATTTATTTTTGTGTATGGTGTAAGTTGGTGCTCGAGTTTCATTTTTTGCATGTAGCTATCCAGTTCTCCCAACACCATTTGTTGAAGAGGCTATTGTTACTACATTTTATGTTGCTGCCCCCTTTGTCAAAAATTAATTGACCACAGAGATTTGAGTTTATTTCTGGGCTTTCTGTTCTGTTCCATTGGTCGATCGGTACATTTACACAATGGAATTCTATGCAGCTGAAAGAAAGAAGGAACTTATACCCTTTGCAACAGC
>CM052548.1:32635177-32692604 GCA_028533065.1 Trachops cirrhosus | reverse complement strand
ACAGGAACAAATATAGAGGACACATGGACAAAACTACGGGGCTTGGAAATGTAAGGGAGGTGGGGAGGGGTGGGTGGGCTGGAATGGGAATAAAAGATAGAAACTGTACTGAATAATCTAAAATAAAAAAATTAAAAAAAGATATATAAAATGAACAGATGTAAATTCTGACAATAATAACATAAAGCAGATGGGGAAAAAGTTAAAGTGTAGAATTGTTGTATGCATTTGAACTTAGATGTTATCAGTTTAAAATAGACTGTTTAAACTATGAGATATTTTATGTAAGCCTAAGGTAACCACACACTCACATAAAATATCTATACAAGTTACACAAAAGCAAAAGTAATTAAAGTGTACTATTGTTCTAAAATAAACAAAACAGGAAAGAATGCAGCAAGACAGGAAAAGATAAACCAAAGAACTATGAGAATTAACAAAAATAAACCAACACAATGGGAACAGTAAATCCCTATCTATCAATAATTGCTTTTCATTTAAATTGATTTAACTCCCCAGTTGAAAGACATGG
Organism: Trachops cirrhosus; assembly: GCA_028533065.1. NCBI lineage: Eukaryota > Metazoa > Chordata > Mammalia > Chiroptera > Phyllostomidae > Trachops > Trachops cirrhosus. The sequence goes on along the minus strand of CM052548.1, from coordinate 32,692,072 downwards.
AGTAGAGGAATAAATTTAATGAAAATAACACCCAACAATATGCTGTCTACAAAACACTTACTTTAGAGTTAAAGACAAATATCCTGAAAGTAAAGGGATAAAAAGATATTACATACAAATGGTAACCAAAAGAGAGCTGCATACAAATTGTATCTGAAAGGGAAAAGGGATAGTCATACTTACATCAGACAAAACAGACTTTAGGTCAAATTGTGCTGAGATGATGAAGGGCAAAATATAATAGCGAAAGTGTAAGACACAGCAAGAAGATACAACCATTGTAAATACAAATGTATCCAACATCGAAGTAACTAAATTACAAGATGTAATGTAAGCATTGACAGAGCTGAAGACATAAGTGGATAGCAATACAGTAGGAGCAAGAAACTCCAATACCCCACTTTAATAATGACTAGAATATTTATAAATTTTATCAGTAAAGAAACAGAACTTGAACACTATAGATTATTTGGATCCTTACACATACACACAAAATGTTCTACCCAACAGCAATAGAACACACATACTTAACTGTACATGGAACTTTCTCTAAGAGAGATCACATGTTAGGTCACAAAACAAATCTCAACAAATTTTAAAAGATCGAGATTTATATTAAACAAAATTGAGCGAATCTAGAAATCAACATCAGAAAGAAAATTGGAAAATTAACAAATATGTGAAAATTTAAACAACATACATTTGAACAACCATTGAATCAAAGAAGAAATAGTAAAGAAAATTAGGAAATACCTCAAGACAAATAAAAATATAAACACAATATATCAAAATGTACAGTATGTAGCAAAGTAGTACTAAGAAGAAAGCTTATTAAAGTAAATGTCTATTTAAAAATTTGATTTCAAATAACCAAACTTTACATCTCAGGAGCTAGTAATAATAACAAAGTAAGCCCAAACTTAGTGTAAGAAAGAAAACAAAGATTAAAACAAAAATAAATAAAACAGAAAATATAAAAATAGTAGAAAATTCAATAAAAACAAGAGTTGGGATTTTAAAAATATAAACAAAATTGCCAAAATCTTAGGTAACAAAACTAAGGAAAAAAGAGAAGACAAATAAATAAAATCAGAAATGAAAGCCGTAACATTAAAACTGCTGCCACAGAAATACAAAAGAACCATTAGTGACTATTATAAACATTCACCAAAAAACTGAATAACCTAGAAGAAACAGACAAATTCCTATAAATTTGTACAACCTACTAACACCAAATCCTGAAGAAATAGAAAGTATTAGCAGACCTATAACTAATACAGAAATTGAATAAGTAATCAAACCCCCCCCAACAGTGATAAGCCCAGGGCCAACTGGCTTCGCTGGTAAAATCTATCAAACATATAAATAAAAATTAATGATAATCTTTCTCAAAATCTTCAAAAGAAATTAAAGAGGTAATACTTTCAAATGTATTTTATGAGTTTAACACAGCTCTCATTCCAAAACCAGGGAAAGACATAAGAAGAAAAGAAAACTACAGGCCAATATCTTTGATGAATATAGATATAAAAATCCTCAACAAAATACTGACAAATCCAATCCAAGACACATTAAAAGGATCATACATCTTGATCAAATGGGATTTATTCCTGGGATGCAAGGATGATTCAACATATGAAAATCAATTAATGTGATAATATTGAGTATAAAAGGTAAAAATTATGTCATCATGTTAATGGATACAGAAAAAGCATTTGACAAAATTCAATATCTGTTAATAATAAAAATTATAAATGTTTAGGTATAGAGGAAATATACCTCAACATTATAAAGGCTATATATAAGCAACTGAGTCTATGAAATGAGAGAAAATATTCACAAACCATATATCTGATAAGGGGTTAATATCCAAAATATTTCAACTCCCATAATTCAAAACAAAAAAGGAGGATAATAATAATAACTCAGTTTTAAAATGGACAAAATATTTCAATAGACATTATTTCCAAATGAGACATAGAAGTGGCCAACAACATTTAAAAATGTTCAATATGACTAATTATCAGAAAAATGAAGGTCACACCACAATGAAGTATCACTTCGTACCTGTTAGGGTGGCTATTATAAAAAAAAAATAATAAAAGACAACACATGTTAGTGAGGATGTGGAGAAACTGGAACCCTTGCACACTGTAGGTGGAAACACAGAATAGTTTAGCTGCTGTGGAAAAGAGTACAGGAGTTTCTCAAAAAATTAAAGCAGAACTACCACATGATGCAGTAATCTCACTATGGTATTTTTCCAAAAGATATGAAATGAGAACCTCAAAGAAATATGATACTAGCCCTCCTGTGATCATTACAGAACTATTCCCAATAGCCAAGAGGCAAAAGCAAATTAAATGCCCATCCACAGAAGAATGGATAATGGACTGTATGTATACTTACAATGGACTATTATTCAGCCTTTAGAAAGAAGAAAATTCTGCATTATGAGACAACATGGAAGAAACTCAAGGTCATTACACTAAGTGAAAAAAGCCAGTACTTAGACTGATACCGCATGATTCCACTTGCATGTGACATCTGAAATATCCGAGTTAATAAAATCTAAGAGTGGAGTGGTGGTTGCCAGGGGCTAGAGGTAGGGTTACTGGGGAGTTACTAATCAAGGGGCATGAAGTTTGAATTAAGCAAGAGCTGCTATAGGACACTGCCTCTGTAGTCAACAATAGTGTACATTAAAAATTAATTGAGAATTAAGCTCATATTAAGTGTTCTCAACCATGGTAAAATTAAATTTTATAAAAAGGAAAGGAAAGGAGAAAAGAAAACAGAAAAGAGAGAAGAAAAGAAAAAAGTTTGTTTCCAGACGCCAGTGTGGATCTCATCATTAACTCTAGAGAGAAGCTTATAGCACTTTCTACCTTATTAGTTTCTACCCATATTAGTTTTCTAGTGCTGTATATAAAATCACCACAAACTTAAAGACTTAAAACAATATCTGTTAATTATCTCACAGTCAGAAGTCCAGGGGACCCCTGGTCATCTCCATAGGGCTGAAATCAAGATATTAACCTGGCTAGGCTGTTATCTGAAGTCTCAGGGGAAGAAGACACTTTCCAGATCATCCATGTTGTTGGCAAAAAGCGTTTCCTTACAGCTATCATTCTGAGGTCCTTTTTCTTGCTGGCTGCCAACCAGAGTTCACCATCAGCCCCTATAGGCAGCCCATATTTTTTAACTAATCGCCGTCTTCATTTTCAAGCTGACAACATCACATCAAATCACAACCATGCTTCAAATTTTTCTGGCTTCCTCTTTTGCTACCAGAGAGAAAATGATCTGCCTTTAAGGGCTCATAGGGTTAGATTACGCCCGTCTGGATAGTCTCCCTGACCATCAAATGTACCATGTGTTATGAGTTGAATCGTAATTTGAAGTTCTAACCCCTACTATCTCACATTGTGACCTTATTTGGAAGTAGGGTCTTTAAAAGCTAATCGAGGTACAAATGAGGTCAAGGTGGGCTGCAATGTAATATGACTAGTCTCCTTGTAAAATGGGAGAAATTTGGACACTGAGACAGACACACACAGAAGGAAGCTGGTGTGAAGAACTCCCTGTGAAGACAGAAATAGAAATTGGATGGATGCAGCTGCAAGCCACGGAATACCAAGGATTGCCCACCACCAACAAGCTAGGTAGAGTCAAGGAAAGCTTTTACTCCAAGTCTCAGAGAGACATATACCTCCCAGAACTGGGGCATAAGTTTCTATTGTTAAAAAATTAAAGAGATAAATAGTGAAGACTTGGGAACAGAGAATTAACAAAAGGCAAAATGCACAAAGACTCGAAAGTGTTAGTTGAGGAAGAACATGGAACAAATAAAATTTTAAAATAGGTTTAAAATAAGTTTATAAAGTAAAATATTATTTTAAAAATTTTCAGAAATCAAAGGTAACCTGAATAAATAGATAGGAACATTACATCGTATCTCAGAAATAGCTGCCCTAGGATTATTTATCACTACTGAGCCTCACACGGATAAAATTTCTGGACTTCAAAAAGGATGAGGGAAAAATCACTAACATTCAACTTTGGAAAGGGTTAAAAACCTGAGTGGTTGTATATCAACTTAAGAAAGTAAAAGGGTCTTTCCTCTATTTTATTGAATTAGATGAACAGATAATTCCTTTGTGCAGGAATACTTTATGGAGAAAAAACAAAAAAAAAAAGGTAAAGTTTCAAGTCCATCATAGGAGGCTAACATAAATCTGATTCCAAAAGTCATTAAATATACCACCTAGAAAGAACACAATAGACTAATCACATTTATAAACCAAAATAAAACATTAATAAATTAAATTAAGTGTAGTTTAAGAACACTATACCATAATCCATATAGTGAACCCAGAACATATGGAAGGTTATATTAACAAATATACTAATAAAGTTTTTGACATAGTTGATTAAAGGTCAAAAACAATTAAAAATAAAACAGGCAACACCAATTTATGATTTTAAAATGAAGGGAAAGTTAGCAGGATCAGATAAAAGTTATCTACAGCCATCTATAAGGGAAGTAATATAAGCCAAGAGAAATAAGACTAATCATATTAAAATTGGTATTGTCAATGCCATCATTTATCATTTTAAGAGCAGTTTTACAAAGCACAACAAAACTTTAAAAATAAATCATTAGTATGCATATTAAATGAAAGGAACTTTCACTATTCACAATCAGGTCAGATAAATTGAAAAGCATACAAACTTACAAAAGCATAAAAAGATTCACAAGTAATCTGAATTACAAGTTAGAATAAAAGAAATATTGAAACAGAAAATGTTTTCAAAGCCATAAGAAAACACTGTCTAATTAAAGAAAAAATGTAATGTGTACATCAAAGAGAATAATCTGTCTTGCAAATACATATGCCCACCAATAATCTGCATTATGACATGTCCTGGCAATGTTACTGGATTTAATATAGTAAATAAGCAGATCATTTACAGGAGGAGAAAAATGAAAATGAAACATAATAATCAAGTACACAAAAAAGGCATAGAAGAATTAATAATATAATAAGTTTATTTATATATGTGTGCATTTATGTATGAATTTACAAGTATTCTGTTCTAAAAACAGGGCTATGTATAATCATTTGAAAAAATACAAAAATGTAATTGAGCTAAAAACAGTGGACTTTCAAAAATTGAGAAAATAGCTACTTCCTCTAATTTTTCAAAAATAAACACCTAGAAAATGTATTAATTTCAAAATGACATATAAATCTTCCGAGGTGCATTCTCCCAAGCTATAGCAAGCTCAGTAAATATATTTATAAATACATATATAAATATGACAAGTATATTTCAGGTGGTCTTTCCTTTGGTTGTTGGATTTTAGCACCTGCCTCAGAAAAGTTGTTTAAAAGATTTATGTGCATCCTTAACATGGAATATTCTGCAACTTTAATAACATGGACAGATCTCCAAGACATATTTTTATATGAAAAGGAAAGTTGCAGAGCAATATGGAAAGTATATCCCAATTCATGTTGTAAAAAGAATTCCATATGTAAAAGAATTTATGCAAGTAAATACAGTGAAAATGTACTCAACTTTGAATATCAAATTATCCATCAGGGAGAGAAGAGTAGGGAGATTTGAATAAAATTTAAATTTTTATTCCATCTATTTCAGAAATATTTTGAACTTACAAAAAGTATTTCCATGCATTCTGTGATTAAAAATTAAAAGATATTTTTGAAAGGGATATCTGACAAAGAACTAAGAAACCTCCAAGTGCCAACTACTTAAATGAATTGTTAATTAACATGATTATGCAAATTTTGTGCTATTTGTGAGGCTGGGAGTTTCTGCCACTGCTGCAACATCCACAGGTGTTTTCAGTCAGAGGTTTTGAGACTTTCTTTCCCTGAGCTGGAGCCCTGGGTTGCTTGGTCTATCTGGCTCCCCAGCTGTTCCTCCCAGTTTATCTGCAAGCAAATGTGGGACTGCCTGGCCAGCCTGTTGCCTCCTCACCTGGTCAGCAAGCAGCTGCCTTGCACGTCCTGGTCCTCCAGCCATCACCCTGCAGTGAGTCCTCTCTGCCCCAGCTGCTCATCTCTGCCCCTCCTACTGGTCTGGATGCATGTTTCTTCTTTAACTCTTTGGTTGTTGGACTTCCATACAGTTCAATTTTCTGGCAGTCCTGCTTGGTTTTTTGTTTTTAAATTTGTTGTCCTTCTTTTGGTTGTGCGAGGAGGCAAAGTGTAGGCAAAAATACCTACACCTCCATCTTGGCCAGAAGTCCAATTTTCTGGTATTTTGTTTTTGCAAAAGTAGAGTAAATGGTATTCTACAAGTTCAGAAGAAATGGGTAATCGATGATACCAGAAGTATTTACCCCATTCTACTAACTGATAGCTCAAAGCGTACATACCTTTCCTTTAAACTTTTGATCTCATTAAAAGGTATAATGTCCTAAAGTATGCAGCCCTTTAAATAACTTTTAATTATGCTGAAAGGTGAATGATTGTTGATCCCTTTCTTAGGAAAAAGGAAGACACTAGAAAAAACTGAAATAGAGAGTGAGAACATCTAAAGAAAAGGAGGGAGAATTGCAAGTCCAGAAATACCAAAGATAAACTCATGTACTTGACAGAAATACCTAGAGCCTAAAAAGCAAGATGACACAACAGGAAGGTCTTCAGAGAAGGAATAGGAAACCAGTTTTAAGGAGTCATGGGTCTTGAACTCATTTGCTACTTTTAATACTTTAAAATATAAAACTGAGAATTTGGATTAGGGAATGCTTAAGCCCAAAGAAGAACAGAAAGAATAGTAGCATGAATACAGATGTTGTAATAGACTTCCATAGAACACTGATGCCCAGTCCTTCCTTATCACTTTTACTTCTGGTGAGTCATTTTTGACTTCTAGTGAGTATTTTCCAAATAATTTAGGCTCTAACTTTGGCAAGCAATTAAACACTGGAGGATTAAAATATCCCAGGAACAACTAAACCAAGGAACAACAACCAAGCACCCAAGGCTCTGTAACAAAATAATACTATGAAGAAGGAATGATGTTAAATTTAAATTCAACACAATTGTCTTTTGATTAAAAAAAACTAGACCATGGAATAATAATGTGTAAGTTTATGTTTAATATAAAACAAAGAGAAAGCCTGTTTAAGCTAAAGAATCCAAGCAAAAATTCATGATTGTCATAATGCTGTGTTATAATGAGTCTCATAAGTGGCTCACCTAAGTATCGTCCTACTGTTGTATTTTCATCTTCTTAGAGAAGTGGTATATATATTTTTAAAGGACCAGATTTTATTAACTTCTTCAGGGAGGAAAGAGGCTGTATCTAATAAAAATAGAGCATTTTTCTCATTAATCTAAACATACTTTCATTTTTTAAGATAACACACTTGGAGAAATATTAACATATTCTTATTGGCAAAAAAAATATGAACAGGAAATTTAAGCACCAAATGGGGAGGGTAACAAGATAACCTGTAAGGTCCTGTTCAACCCTGAGAGTCTATGATCCAAATGAAAGGACACTGCAGTTCAAATGCAGACATTGAATCAAAATCATCTGATAGTATTAGACAATCCTTATAAGCTGGATTTCATGTTTATATTCTCATGTATTTAAATTAACTAAGAATGAAATTGCATTTTGAACAAAAAATTAATATAAAGCCTATTGAAAAACAAATGGTTTTATTCAGGAGAAATAACTCATACCTGGGAAATAAAAGAGCTCTTTAATATAGCACTGTCACTGAATTTCATAGCCATTCAAAGAAGCACCCTCTCTCTCATCCTTCCTTTGACCTTACTTGCTGCTATATATCACGCTCGACTTTTTCAGCAAACAATTATTATTTGAAACTCATTGTCTTCTGATGATTGATTACTGGCTTTGTAAAAGAAATTAATACATTTATTTTATATTGATTATTCCTGGGCTTATTTTTGTATCTTTTTCTTTCAATAGAATTTCAAAATTACAGAAATTATGTTCATTAATACAAGGATGTCCCTTGTAGCTTTTACTCAGATTCAACAACTGTATAATTCAGCCCACTTCTTGCTTTATCATTCTTTCTAAACACATACACACACAACACACACTCACATGCACACTTTTCTTCTGTACTATTTGAGTGCTATCCTGCTTTGGAGGTATCCTGCTTTTTTATTCCTAAATACTTCAATGGGTATTTTCCAAGAGCAAGACACTCTCTTACATAACCACAGTACAATTACAAAAATCAAGAAATACTATTCTGTAAACTGTTTTTATACAAATTTGTTGATGACCCTATTCAGATTATTTACTTGGCATAGCTTCTTAATCTTTAAGTTAGGACAATTCCTTGACTTTTGTCTTTTGACGCTTTGGTATTTTTAAAGGATACAGGTCAGCAGCTTTACAGAATATCTCTCAATTCATTTTTGTCTCATTTCTCCTCAACTTTTGATTCAGATAATACATTCTGAAAGGAAATACCACAGTGCACTATACTAGGAGGCACCTGATGTTGGTTTTCTCCAATGTTAGTGATATTAATGTTGATTGTCTGGTTAAGGTGATGTCCACATGATTTTTCTTCTGTAATGTTACTATTTTTTCTTTTGTAATCAGTAAATCAACTGAGTGTAAAGTATGCTTTGAGGGAATGGAAATAATATATTCCTTCTCAAAGTTTCATCCACTAATCTTATCATTCATTGAACTCCTAACTTCATTTTTGTCATAAATGTTACGTGGCTTCCATGGCAAAAAATAGCTTTCCTTTCACACATTCATTTTTTCATTCATTTATTCATTGTTATATTAATATGGGCTCATATTCTTATTATATTTATTATTATAATTATAGATACTATCATTTTATTTATTTGGCATTTAATTATTTATTATCATCATTGATACACCCATTGATACTCTAGTTATCATCATGAATTTGATGCTTGATTTCCTATGTTAGGTTAGTGAAAGTCTTTGTCTCTTTGATATGTTACTATCTTTCTTTATTGTGTAAGATAATGTTTCAGGTTTAGTTTGTACTTTCCTCATTCCAGTCCTGTAATCAGCCTATTCATCAAGGATTCCTGATAATTTTTGTTAATGGACAGCATTTATTTTTTTTATTTTTTAAATCCTCACCTGAGGATATGCTTATTGATTTGAAAGAGGGAGAAAGAAACAGAGAAGGAGACAACAATGTGAGAGAGAGAAACATTGGTGGTTTCCTCCCATATGTGCCGTGACCAAGAATTGAACCCAAAACCCAGGTACGTGCCCTGACCAGGAATCAAACCTGCAACATTTTGGGGGGTATGGGATGATGCTCCAACCAACTGAGCCAGGCAGCCAGGGTGGCATTTTTTAAAATATTTTCATTGACTGTATTGGGTTTATATTGGTTAAAAAATTATGTAAGTTTCAAGTGTACAATTCTATAATACATAATCTGTATAATGTACTGTGTGTTCACCACCCAGCGTCAAGTCTCCTTCAGTCATCATTTATCCCTACTTTACCTTCTTTTACCTGACCCCACTCACCTTTCCCATTGGTAATCACCATACAGTTGTCTATGAGTTGTTTTTTTTTTTAATAATCCCTTCACCTATTTTAACCCTTCCCCTTGGAGAGCTATCAGACTGTTCTATCTATGAGTCTGTTTCTATTTTGTTAATTTGTTTGTTTGTTTTGTTCATTAGATTCCACTTAGAAGTGAAATCATATGGTTTTTGTCTTTCACTGACTGGCTTATTTCACATAACATCCTCTATCCCATCCATGCTGTTGCAAGAGATAAAATTCCCTTCTTCTTCATGGCCAAGTAGTATTCCATTGTGCTAATGTACCACAGCATTTTTATGTACATATCTACTGATGGGTACTTGGGCTGCTTCCAAATCTTGGCTATTGTAAACAGCACTGCAATTAACATAGGGGTGTATATATTCTTTTGAACCAATGTTTCAGGTTTATTTGGATATATTCCCAAAGGTGAAATCACTGGGTCATAAGGCAGTTCCATTTTTTTTTTCCTGAGGAAACTCCATACTGTTTCCTATATGTCTGAACCAATAAGCATTCCCACCTACAGTACAAGAGTGTTTCCTTTTCTCTACACCCTTACCAGCACTTGCTGTTTGTTCATTTATTGATGACAGCCATTCTGACAGGTGTGAGGTGATATCTCATTGTGGTTTTAATTTGAATTTCTCTGATGATTAGTGACATTGAGCATCTTTTCATATGTCTATTGGCCATTTATATGTCCTCTCTGGAGAAGTGTTTAATCAGATCCTTTGCCCATTTTTACATTGGATTGTTTTGGTTATTTGGTATTGAGTTTTATAAGATGTTTTAAATAAATTTTTTATATTAACCCCTTACCAGATATATCATTGGTGAATATGTTCTCCCATTCAGTGGGTTGTCTTTTCATTTTGTTGATGGTTTCCTTTGTTGTACAGAAACTTTTTAGTGTGATGTAGTCTCATTGTTTATTTTTTCTTTAGTTTCCCTTGCCTAAGGTAATATATTAGAAAATATATTTCTATGAGAAATGACTGAGATTTTACTGCCTATGTTCTCTTCTAGGATTTTTATGGTTTCAAGTCTTACATTTAAGTATTTGATACATTTTGAGGTTATTCTTGTGTATGGTATAAAGAGGTAATCTAGTTTTATTTTTTTGCATGTGTCTGTCCAATTTTCCCAATACCATTTACTGAATAGATTGCTTTTAACTCATTGTATATACTTGTCTCCTTTGTCAAATATTAATTGACCATAATGATGTGGGTTTATTTCTGGGCTCTCTATTTTTTTCCATCAATCTGTATGTCTGGTTTTATGCCAGTGCCATGCTGTTTTGATTACTATGGCCTTGTAGTATAATTTGATGTCAGGTAGTGTTATTTTTCCTAGGCTATCTCAGCAGACAGTGCTAAGAAATATAACCTAATTATATACATATAGCTATATCTGTCTCTCAATCCATTTATATCTAAATATATATTATATATACATTTAGAAGTAGTACAGATATAGGTAAAATAATGTGTGCATTTATATAGCAAATGTAGTTCATATTGATAAATGCAAATCCAATCCATTAACCACAGGATCTATTTTTGTCTTGCATATTTGTTAATTCCCTCCTCATTGAGAAACTTGATTTTCATTATTCTCACAACAATTACTCATTTTCTCAAGCCAACAAGACATAGAGAGCACTTCCAGTATTATTAACCTATACATCCGCAAAAAAAAACCATGCAAACTATGGTTCAAAATTTATTACAGGTCTTGTTTGTGGGGGATGGAGTATAAAACATATATTCAGAACAATGAACATATTTTAAATATATATCTTAGTGAGTTTTGACAAATACATATTCCATATAACTTGCATATCATCATAAGATACAGACCATATTCATTATCCCAAAATGTTCCTTAGCACCCTTTTCTATAAAAGACCTTCCTACTCAGTAACATAAATTGTTTGGCCTGCTATGAAAACTCATATAAATAGGGTCATAAATTATGTACTACTTTGTGTCTAACATGTTTGCTCAAAACAAAATCTATGAGATGCACAAATATTATTGTACCTAATCAGTAGCTTTATTTTATTGGCCACAGAATACATGTGCATGCTCACTCAACTGTGTCTACCACCCCCACTCACTAGTACAGTGAAGTCATCATTGTTCATGCATGCATATTACAGTCCACTCTCCTTGCTGCCAGGTTACACTGATGTTGTGCAAACTGTTCTCATTATATTAACAATGGCTAGACTTTTTCCAAACAGACCTCCATCGTATATTTAACTTTATAAGAAACTGTCAAATTGTTTCACATATTTTTTGTGCTGTTTTAGAGTCCTGCTAGCATTGATTTCATTAATTTTTGCTCTTTTCATTTCATTTTTCTACTTATTTTGTGTTTAATTTGTTCTTTTCTTTCTACCTCCTTAAATTTGAAATATAAATAATTCATTTTAAACTGAATTAAATGTCATAAAGTTCCTTGTATTTCTTTAATAACTCCCAAAATATAGTAATATATTGCATTTTTTTATTATTCAGTTTAAAATATTTTCTAATTTCCATTCTTATTTTTTTCATTTATGTCATTTATACATATGTTACTTAATCTCCAATATTAGCACAGTCCCAAATAGCTTATTATTGATTTATATTTTGTTTTTGGTAATATATATTTGTAAGATTATAATTTTTTTAAAAATATAGAGATGTTTTATAGAGCCCAATATATGGTCTGTTTTGGTGAAAGATTTCCTTATACTAAATAAATATATGTACTATAAATTTTGGGAAGTCATGTACAATAAATATAGTTCAGATTAGGTAGTTGAGGGTTTGCTCGAATCTATACCATTACTGACTTTTTGTCTAGTTATTCTAACAAATACTCTCTGTCAAGTCTCAACTCCCAATTTTTACCTATTTCATTCTCCAGTTCCTTCAAATACTTGCTGTTCTTAATTTGGTCAGAGTTTGCAATTTTGTCTTTAATAGCCTCAGTCAAATACAAGTTAGCCCACTCTTACTTGTACTAACCCTGTCACTGAATAAATTTTAACTGAATTATTAATTTAGTCACAAGTATTTACTACCCTCCCACTGTGTTTCAGATATTATTCTGGGCACTGAGGATTCAAAGGATGTAAGACTATAACTTAGCTCTTTATATGAGGCAAGTCAGAGTATATAACAATTATTCTGACATAGTGTGATAAGATAAATTCAGGGAGTACTATGGAAGCACAGAAAACGAGAACTTAGAGTTATATCTCTATTTCTTATCTTTCTCTAAATTCAATAACATATTCCCATTTGAGATAATTCTATGTTATGTAATTTCTTCAGTATTTTATTTATGTAGTAGTGATTGAAGAGTCTCCTTGCATTGACTTGGTCAAAGTAGACTCTCAAAAATGTTTAAATACATTAAACTGAGAAGTTGCTATGATTGAGAGTAGATTTTCTTTTTTGGCTTAGTAACTTACCCTTTTAAGATCTGGTGGAGGGGGGTGATCACCGTGGATGTGCACCGTTACATTTTTTTAGAACAAAGCTGTTTATAAAAGCAACAAAATGGAAACTGCTTAGATATAAACAAATTTAGAGCCAATGAAAACACTTTAGAAGAAAATTTAGGAGACTCTTTTATAACCTAGATATTGCAAAGATCTTTTCAAACCAAGAAATAAAATACATATATTTTTAAAAATATTTTATACAAAATTATATATTAAGGTGGAGAGACATATGCCAGTTTAGAAAAAATTGCAGTGCAGATAAAACTGTAAATATCTCTAATGCATAAAGAAATTTTTTAAATGTTTACAATAAGCTTAACATCCTGAAAGACATGAATGAAAAATGTATGAGTGAACAATTCACAAAGGAGCAAATCCAAGTGGCTGACAAACATGAAAACATGCTCAATCTTTACTGATTTTAGGAAAATAGGAATTAATTTAAAAAGATAGCACCCAAGGTTGAAAGGAATCAGAATGAAAGAGGTTCTCATATATTGTTGTAGCAATTTTAGAAAGTAATCCTGCAACATCCACTAAAATTCAAAATGCCCATGGCCTTCATTCCAACAATCCAATCTCTTGAATTTGTCTCATAAAAATAAAAGTATTAATAGGTAAGGAAAGATACACAAAGGGATTCATCACAGTCTCATAGGAAGAAACAAAAATTCTGAGGTTTTCTTCTGCAAGCTTAGAGCATCTAACCCAATGCATAAAGAGATGACATCAGGTAGCTGGTTGCATAGACTGAAGACAAATGGGAGAGGATGAGCAGGACAACAATATTCTACAACTTGGAGACGGCTGTGAGAAGTTGTATTTGAAATCCATTACATACTTTTTCTGATCACTCCCTAAATTAGCATACACTAATTCTCTCTGTATGTCTAGTGTCTTTAGGATATCTCAAACTCCTCTTAGGTAGGGACTGAGTTCCTCTGCCGGCCCAGGACCTATAACATGATTGCTGCTAAACATGATATTAATCAATGCAGGGTATTTGTTGAGCTCAGGAACTTTATCATCCATGTTATTGTCTGAGACAACTTTAAAATATGTTTGATTTTCTTTAAAACTGTATGAGTAACAATTGTCAATCAATTTTGAAGTCAGCTCTTCAAATACATTTAGTTATCTAAATATAGTTGACTTTCTACAATTTTATATAATCAACAGGAAAAGACATTGCAAATATAGTTTAAACTATCAATGTATATTGCTCAATAAATTTCTGTAATAATTGTTTTATAATCTCAGAAATTTTTACTATTCTCCAAATAGTCTAATTTTTTGGTGTTTTCCCCAACAGTAGGTCAATGAAGAATAACAATATTTAAAATATGCAGTCCTGTGAAAATGCTTCACAAAAAAAGCATTAAATAAAAGGACTTGAACCAAACATACTGACAAGATTATAATAGCTCTCATAATCTAAGTTGCATTTACTCTGTAATTACCCAGAAAAAGGTGCAGAAGTATAATTCACTGATGTCACAGAATAGCAAAGAGATATGTGATGAAATTGTGAACTAGTAGGTAAAATTAGCCACTTGTTATGCAGGTTCTTTCTGATGATACCAACATTATGGAAAGCAAAGGCAGAATCATTCACAGCTTTATTCTTCACATGCCCATTCCTAGAACACATGGTCCCTCACCTGCTCTGTCAGTTGTTCTTCTCTTCCTTACTGCGTAAAGTTTGCATGTGAGTTCATTGCAAATCATAGGCAGCCTTAGCACAAAAAAATAGATTTGAAACTTTATCAGCACCATTGAAGTGCTTTGAATTTCAAGATAAAATTTTTGGGAAAAAAGAGAAAACAATTAATTAACTGGTGATCTTATACCTTAGAATAATCAATGATTGAATACAAATTAAACTATCACCCATAAAGTTTCTTAATCTTTCACAATTATATTATCACATATTAAATTTCAGTTAATTAATAATTCTGGAAAATAAAAAGAGGGTTAAAGGAATATCTTCTTGCTGACTTTAATGTTTAATGAGACTGTTCAAAAGTTTTTTTAATGAAAAATATCAACTCAATTTAATTTTCAATTCTTTCAGAAATGTCACACGAGACAATAATTTTGACCCTCTGAATCTGTTGCTTAATTTGTAAAATTAGGGTATATATCATATGTATTCAAAACGGTGAATGAGATGGTTTATATAAAATATCCAACTCAGCACTTACACTGTGGTGAATGATCAAGTTTTAATTCCTTTTATAATAATTTGAGTGGTCTGTTTGCAATATCATGTTGACCATAGTAATAAAAATAGCACATTATAAAAATAGTATTACAAATATAAAACTTAAACAGGTTGCACATAGAAAATTTTCTAAAAATAACTTCTTGAAGCCCTGGCTGGTGTAGCTCAGTGGATTGAGTGCAGGCCTGTGCTAAGAGAAATAAGCCAGGCAGTGAGAGACAAATACCATATGATCTCACCTTTAACTGGAACATAATCAATGAAAGAAAAAAACAAACAAAATATAACCAGAGACAATGAAATTAAGAACAAACTAACAATAGCCAGAGGGGAGTGGGGTAGGGGACAGTGGGGAGAAGGGTTTTCAGGAACTACTATAAAGGACACATGGACAAAACCAAGGGGAGGTGGAAGCAAGGGAGGGAGGTGGGTTTGGCTAGGGGGAAGGGGGAGAGAAAATGCAGACAACTGTAATTGAACAACAATAAAGTAATTAAAAAAGTAGACAAATAAAAATAAGTTCTTGAGTTATTGAAGCTGGGAAGTACATTGTATAGCTACCCAAACAAGAAGTATAAAACCTATATTGCTTCCCATGGGTTATCGGTTTTCTTCTAACACCCCAAGTAGTAAATATTCTTCCAATTAAAAGTGAGGAATAATTCCACCATTCTTATTACACAAGGATAGATGGTACAAGGACCAGAAATAAAGTCACTGGTCAGATAACTATGCATTTAGATTACAGCATTCATGCTCAACAAGACGTGCATTTCCAGTTCTCTCTCTTGATCAGAATATCTAACAATTGGAGGGAAAGGGAAAAGGATATAAGTAAATTACATATTTTTGGCTTTGTGTTAGCATTTTTAGGGCCTCAACAAAAATTCCACATATGCTTGAGAAAATGAATCAATAAAAGATATTTTAGGGAATTTTAAAAACATTTCTGAAGCTCATAAATAGTTCATAATTTTTTTGAGATATGGACTCATAGAAAAATATAATGAAAGTTACGGTCACTCTCTCATAAAAAGAAAAGAATATTATATACAACTAGTTTCAGTGGATTAATAGACCCTCTAAAGTCTATCTGAAAATTATGTCTTATCATTTGTTCTTCAGTTTATGAGCTCTTGATATATAGGAGATTATTCAAATATTGATGTTGTCATCATAAGACAAAAAGATTTATTTCAAATCCCCTTAATTCTCACATTTGGATCTCTAGAAGTCCATGATATGAATCTCATGTCATTGTTCAGTTTTAAAAAGTCACATTTACCCAAATATGAGTAATTTCTAAATAAATTATTGCTGATTAAATAAATGAATGAGTTAATACACACATAATTCTATTTTTTATTGACTCAGGTTCAAATACTTGTCCTGTTCTATGTATTTTAACAGAACCTTGAAATTACTATCCAAATCAGCACTTCAAAAAGAAGATCAATGGGACATTGTGACCTTTATCAAATTTGTTTTTTGTGACCTTTAAGTGAATGCATAAGTGACAACCAAACATTTCCTGCAAATAGTGACACAAGGAAGTGACATTTATTGTAGACAGTGGTAGTGCAGCATAATGTGCATAGAGGACAAGCATTTGGCTTTCAAAGTATGAGATGAAGAATGAGTCTAGATTAAAACAAACTAAAGGTATTGTCCTACGTCTGCTCAGTGTGATATTCAAGAATCCTTTAGTGAAAAAGAATCCAAAGTTGATATCACAACCCACTATACACTAGACATAGATATAGGTATGAGCTTAGACTTAAACATACACTTGTACACATATGCACACACATAATTATGCCAGAATCCATTAAAATTCATTCATATTATCATTGGTAATACTTTTTTTAAAAGAGAGAACTGGGGGGGTGAAAGGAAAACGATGAGATAAAATGGAAGGTGGAGGAAGAGAAGATGTTATTGCAATTGAACTTTAAAAATTCTGAGGAAAAGTTGGGCCTACATGTACACTTTTGCTCTTGTTGAAAAGATGGAGCCATGTATACAGGGAAAGAGAGCATCCAGCTAGAGAGGCTTTCTAAACAATGTTGAAATAGAGTAGCCCTGAACCCTGAGGAAGGGCTTGTAAAGTATTTTTCTGAAATATGTGTGTTAAGTGAGTGTTAACCAAAGCTCTGTGTATCTTTATCATCCAAACTACACTTTGTTTCCGATAACAGGGACTCCCAGGACACAGGTGTTAGTTAATACAGCCATGTAATACAAACTAAAAAGACTTGGGATATTTTGATGTGGCATTAAATATAAAATAACACAAGCTTTCATAGTATAGAAGAAATAAAAATAAATCATAAGCATCCCATCAATATGAAAAAGGAAGACCTCAAAAAATTTCTAGCAAATGAGGAATAGTAAACAAAGTCTTACACAATAACTATTAATATTTATTTATATTCTGTTAAAAATTTTTTCATAAAATAAAAATAATTTTATATCTGTTATCCTATCAGCTCTAAAATCTCCATAATGTTTAAAATTCCTCAGTGCCCAATTCTAACACCACCAGTAGCTAGAGTGAAAACTAGAGAAAGGATTCATAACTATTAATAATTAACTCCTTGTCTGGGTCAACACTGCCTCATTACATATTGAAGATTCTGGAGCTTAAGATGGAAAAAAAAATATGTATCTATTGGTTAACACTCTAGTTCGTTCAGAAAAAGAATGGAGGGTCAAGCAGGATGGGATAACATAGGTCACTGACGGGCCGAGAATTGGCCGGAACCGTATGTCACACTACAGAACTGCTGGCAGGGAGGTTCCCACTGCCCTTTGGAAACAACTTGCTCCAGAGCCACTGCAGACAGAACACAACTTGATGCTCAGGTGTGTCTGAGCTCAGGTACGTATGATTCATTGAATCTAGCTCATAAACCTTCATCTCAGCTGTCATGGAGGCTGGGAAGAGGAGGACTGCCTTCTAATGAAGGGAATTAGCAAAAAATAAAGTGATTAAAAGATGCTAAGTGATGAATTATGACAATTATAATGAACAGAATACTGCTCTCACAAGCCTTAGTTTTGCCCAGGTTTTACAACATTTACCTCTCTGAATGATGTTATGTTGGGACAAAAATAAACCACACTAGAAAAAAAATAATTCCTTACTGACATGACTTCACTTAACACTCTTTTCTCAGCAATATTTTCATTATCTCCTGTTACAATTATTCTCTCCCCCTATGTTTAAACATGTTCATTTTTCCCTATTTATCAACATGTAAGTCAGTAAATAACCCTTTATTTGACTACTCTACTATACCAACCTACCTTTCTGTCATTCTCTATATCTTTCACAATTTTATTTTTTTAATTCTGCTTTCATTATTTTTGTATCCCTCTTTCAAGGAGCTCCTTGGCTCCTATCCCCATGACTCCAGAGTAACTGCATTCCTGAAAATCACAATGACCAGCTCTTCATTAAGTCCTGTGGTCTTTCAGGAGCAAATTCTCCTTGACTTCTCTGATGCACATGGTGATGTAAATAATCTTCTGGAAGCTCTTCCCAATTGCTCTTCTGGAATTCATATTATTTTCCCCACTTGATCTTTGATACCTATTTTTGCATGTTTATTACTTCATCTCCATTGTCAGCTCCTAAAATTCTGTCTTCAAGTCTCTCTTTTTCTTTATTATCTCCCTTACTGAGATCACTCCATTCACCCATTCACATCCACTTATTCATCTATTCCTTCATTTATTCAACACATATTAATTGACTGTCTTACTAGATGGCAGGTACTCCGCTGGGACCTGGTGGAAAAAAAAGTGAGTAAGAGACAGGCTCTGACTTCAAGGAACTCCGGGTCTTTCAGGACATGCATAACAGAGATGTCTGTTATAAAATAGAGCAGAGGTGTGTGAATATAGCTGCGCACAGCTCTAAATCATAAGAGATAGGTGATGGTGAATGACAATATCACTTTCATAAAGATTTTCTCTTTTTTTAAATTTTCATAATTTTCTAATTAAGATGTAGTTGACATACAATATTATATTACTTTCAGGTGTATAACATAGTGATTCAGTATTTACATACCTTACAATGCAATCACCACAATTAGTCTAATAACTGTGAACATACAAAGTTATTATGATATTGTTCACTATTTTTTATATGCTGTACCTTACTTCTCTGTGACTGACTTATTTTATAATTGGATATCTTGCACTTGTGTGTTTTCCTTTTCTTTTTTATTTAAAATCTTTTTCTAAAGATTTTATTTATGTTTTTTTTAGAGAGAGGGGAAGGAAAGGAGAAAGAGAGGAAGAGAAACCTCAATTGGTTGCCTCTCACATGCCCCCAACCCAGGGGCCTGACCAGGAATCGAACCAAAGACCCCTTGGTTTGCAGGATGACGCCCAACCCACTGAGCCATACCAGTCAGGGCCACTTACTTGTATGTTTTCATCTCTATCCTTCTGTAACTTTAATTTCACCTTTCTTCCTCCCTGCTGGATATCTGCCCATCTGCCCCTCAATGCCTTTGAAGAAAATATGTTTAAAACCAAACTTCTCATTCTCACTCCTACATTTATTTCTCCTCCACATATTCATATTTATAATGATAGTGTCAATGCTTGTTTATCCAGACTAGCTCTAGACCTCTATCATTGTGGACTTGCCTCTCTGCCTCCGTCTTGACCTCTGCTTTTTCACCAATTACTCACTTTTTAAAAAACTAGTGGCCATATCAGGTAATAGCAGCATAGGCCTGGCTGAAGAAAGAAAAAAGGTCACTTAACTCTACAGATTTAAATAGCTTTATAGCTACTGATCAGCTGCAGGCTGATCACTTTTGTGTCTGTTTCCTCCTTTTTATTTTAGTTTGTTCAGTTTCCTCCTTCTTAAAATGGAATAATGTTTCTTACATCACAGGGTTGTAAAAATTAAATGAGATGGCTTCCTGAAACATGTCAAGTATTGATTTTATGACATCTATTGTTATTCATAGTTCCTATGTTGCTTATTTTTACTTTTCATTCCTACTTCCTTAACTCTGGCTCTGAATTTAAATCATCCACAAATGTATAATCATTTTATTAAATGAACTAAACTCAACAGGGTAAGCTTGCAAAGATACTTGATTCCTTTATCTACTGTCTCTTCACACTCACCCCATAGATCAATTCTATCCTGGCCTCTCAACAAAATCTGTCAGGTTAAATAGCTTTTCAGGTACTCTGATTCATAAAAACAATAATTCTGGTAACAATAACTTTAGTTCAATATAATAATCAAAATTCCAAGTCTTATTTCTTTTGGAGACTCTCCTTCCTCCATCTTGACAGTACAACAATCTGTAAAGCTAGGAGGTGAGGGGTAAGGTATAAAGGACTTCATTGTTCTCTAGTCATCCAGCTCCACCCTTAACCCACATGTTGCTATTGAAGACCCCTCCAGGGTTAGGCCCAAGGGAAGAAAGAATTATGGACTAGTACTCTGAATGTCTACTGTTTGGGTCCTCTGTCTTGGAAGAAGGTATTCAATTTTGACATTTTGTTGCTGTGGGTGATTCAGCTCTTCTGCAATGACTTTGATATATACAGCTCCCCTGTAAACCCTTACAACCAGTGTTTTGAATTCTGCATCCAGTAGATTGCTTGTCTCCATTTTGTTTAGTTCTCTTTTTGAAATTTTATTCTGTTAATTCCTTTGGGACATGTACCTTTGAGTCCTCATTTTGTCTCCCTGTGTTTGTTTGTATGTGTTAGTTAGAGCTGCTACATCTTGGTAGAGTGGCCCAATGTAATAAGTGTCTTGTCAGATCCAGCAGCACAGCATTTTCATTCACCCAAGCTGGGCTTTCCAGGTGCATCCCCACCCCTGTGTGGGCTATGTACACCCTCCTGTTATAGCTGAGTCTCCATTGTTGTGGGCATATCACTGGGAGAAATATACCCCCATGCCAATCAACTGCAAGGACTGGCTGTGACCACCATGGAGGATCAGCTGTGCAGGGGCCTACCACACAGAGCAGAACTTACTTCAGTGAGGCTCTGGTGCCTGCTGAGTCCGCCCCTTGAATGCGTTGCTTGTGGAGGTGGTTGTGTGGTGCTTCAATGTAATTTGAAGCTGTCCACTTGGTGCCCTGGCTCTGGGGCATCCCATAAGTTGCAAGCCAAGGTCAGGCACAACTCTGTTCAGCCTGGGGCCACCCCAGCATGAGCTACATATCCATCGGGATATGGCTGATACTTACACTGGACTTGCAGGTGCCTAGGAGAGGCTAAAGTGCTAACGAAGACTGGCTGCCACTACTGCCAAACCTGGGGCCACTTACGAGAGATACAGGGCATGCCAAGGCCAGATGTTCTTTGTCTGAATGATTTTAGGGAAGTATGAATCATGAGCCAAGACTAGCTGTTCACATGGGAAAGCCACTGGAAACAGCTTAGGTGGGCTTGCAAGTTTGGTGTAATAAGGTCTCAGAAAATCACCAGGGCAGGGAAATAGCAACAGCTAGGTTGATGGAGACTCAGATATGGGGCCCTCCTGCCAGCTCTGTGTGGGAAGGGTTCAGAAAAGGAACAATGGCCTTTGTCAGCACTTTGGGAGAAAGCTATCCTTCCATTTCTTCCCTGATGCCAGACAATTCAGTTTCTTTCCATGTGTCTCTGGTGCCTTTCAAGCTGCTATCTCAGTGCTGGAGCTCAGAGGGAGTGAGTATGAGTAAACCCATGCATGGGCCCTTTAAGAGAAACTATCTGGGACTCCAGAAGGCCTTTGTCACACTTAGTCACAATCTCTACTGCTTTTTAAAGCCAGAAGTTTTGGGGACTTCTCTTCCTCACATTTGAACTCTCAGTTGGAGGGCCCAGTGTGGGGCTGGGACCCTTCACTTCTCAGGAGGGACCTCCACAGCTTTGATATCCCTCCCAATTTTTATCTGCAACACATGGATGTGGAACTAGCCCCCTCTGTGTCTCTGCCCTTCCTACCAGTCTTGATGTGGCTTTTTCTTTATATTCTTAGTTATAGCACTTCCATTACATTAGATTTCAGGTGGTACTGAATGATGGTTGTTCTGTAGTTTAGTTGTAATTCTGATGTGGTTGTGGGAGGATGCAAGTACTGCATGTTATTTTGACTGGAAGCCCAAATCTCTGCCATCTTAAGTGATAGCCACACCCTTTGATATTAAGATTTCTCAAATATATATAAGAACATCCCCCTTTATCCCTTATACCTCTGATAATAACTATAAAGCTTTTCAAAATGTTTCCTTGAAGCTCTTCACACTTGGTTTAAGTTGAATGGAAGCACCTTAGAGGGAAGAAGAAATTCTCCTGACTTCCAACAATGCATCCACAAGAATTGTATGCATTGGCTCCATTGTCCTTCTGACCAGTCCTTCGCCCTGCTTCATCCATGCCTGAGAGAGGCAACGGGTCTCATAAGGCACTCTGGGGATAGTTCCTTGAACAAACCTAAAATGAGTCTTGTAGGCACTTGTTCCCAGTGTTCTCAGTCTTAGGACCTTGTGCTAAAACTGAGAAAGACATCCATTTTGAATATCCCTTTGCACCCGTACTAGTGTATTCTCCATGAAACTAGTCTGTCTGTCTACAGTGTTTTCCCCTGTCAAACAGATAAAACTCCCTCAAGCATTGCTTTATAAAGCTCCTTGGCTTAAAAACTCCCAGTGAGTCCCACTACCCACTGAGGAGTTATGCTACTTATATTTGGTCTAGATATTTCATGCTTGGCCCATCTTTAGTACTTAAAAATAAGATCTTTCCCAAGTGGTTCTTGAATCATTACTATTACTTTTTAATAACTAAGAGAGAACAATCTACTAACAATTAATCAGAGTAAATGAAAGGGAATTGTCCCTGCATAGATGAAAGTAAACTGTTCATGTTTACAGAAGATTTACTAAAGTACTTCAAATTGAAAGATAGACACTCAAAAAAAGTGAGAATATTTTTATCAAACTGTGACCAGAACTGATAAAGAATTTCTCTGCAGATTAGAAGCACAAATAAGGAGCAGCACTCATCCCTGAATAAATTAAGTATAATTATACATTATCTTATTCATAAAAAGACCTATTGTAGTTTGCCTATAGATTAGAAAACTAGACTGATAAATAATTTAGACTAGTTACATCCTTATTTTAGAAATCACTGTCATTTAAAATATCCTATATTTTCTAAACAATTATTTGTATGTTATACTTATTGGGAAGCACCATACAGATGGTATATTTTAAATATAGTCATATGGAGAGTGATTTACTAATAGAGAATAATATGGTAAAGTGTTCAGGGATGGAAGACTTGAGAGTCATTTTAATCAATTAATACATTTCAAAATAAGTAAGATGTCAAGAGTTTCTCAAACCTTTTAATTTAATCAGCCTGTGGCTTTAAAATTAACTGATGGAAGGAGAGTGACAGAAGGGAAAAAATTAAAGAAAAAATGTGTCTTATGGTCTTGTTTCAAAAAAAACCCCTAAAAATGCAAAAGTCTGAAGTTAGCTAAAAACAGATGAATTGTGATTCTTATTTTTGATGAATCATAATGTTCAAGAGGAAGGGTATATGAATACAGAATGAGGTTGTTCTAATTTCTTGAGGTCTTTTAATATATTAACTTATATCTTTTTTTTTCCACTTGAAGAAAGAAATGATCTGACCTCTGAGAGGCACATTTTCAATAAATTCCATAAAACAGCAGGAGAGAATGCAGATTGAAAATGCAGTTCCAGCATCTTGCACTTTAAAAAGCTTTTAAAGCCTGTCTCATGCATTTATCTTTGAACAAAGATGAATGCACAAGACACTTCGTATGCTACCCTGCTTGGTAAGGCAGTGATAATGTTAAATCAATGGCACAATGATCAAAAATGAGAACAGGATCAATATTCAGATCAATTGAATTGCTTTAGATATTAAAAAGTAATTATTCTAGGACAAGTCTGTGTTAGCAAAAATAAGAGTATGTCTGCCTTGTCTAATAACTTTCACTTTAAATATTGACAAACTCAATTCACAAATAAAATAACAAATTTTGGGGAATTGTATTGAACACAAAGTTAGCAGAAAATGTGTCTGGTATAGATAAAAATACAATTATATTATTTCACACATAACTCATTAAGGGAAGATCCCCACCCCAAAGAGAAGCAAGTCTAATTTATTATTACATTTTGTAATAAAAAGCAGTCATTTGTGTAGGAAAAAAAAAGTAGGCAGAAGCCCTACCCTTAGTGCCAGACGTAAATCAGAGCTGCCAGGTGGCCATCACAATGCATCGATCTCTAGCTGCAAGTAAGTGGCACAGTAGGTAGAATTAGAATTGGTTCCAGACTTTAAGGAACTTACGTTCTGGTTAGAAAGTCAAACCTAAACATATAAAAAAAAAAACTGTGAGAAGGCTTACAAGCAAAATAATGTAATGAAAGCTAACTTTTATTGGCAGCTTACAATGAGCCAGATACAGTTGTAAGCACTTTGTATGTCACAGTGAATGCTGTTGGTGGGCTGCCCAGAACCGCATTGCTTTGTGACTGTGTGTGGCCAGCACCTACCTGCCATAAGATTTTGCTGCAAACTACTAAAAGCTGGCCAGTTCTCAAAAAAACTGTCCTCTATAGAAGGAAAGCCAAGGAGCCTGGAAGTTTATGCTCTGTCACTTCCCTGGAGCAAACTGCAGTCAGCAACTGACTGACACAGGGATATAAAAAATGCCACCTTTCACCAAAGGTAGCACCAACTAAGTGGTATAATTTGCAGTTCACAGCTCCCAGTGGGATCAGCCTGGCACTAGTGTCTTGCTGAGAGCCCATCTTTGTTTGGCTTCTTTCCCCCACCCTCCCAACTTTTCTTGAGATCTCTCTCTTAATAAATCATTGGTACAATAAACTCTGCCTCAAGATCTACTGCTAGAAAATCAGACCTAAAGCACATAAATTAACTCATTTAATATTTAAAACTATCTTTTACTGCCGTTATACCCATATTACAAATGAGAAAACTGAGGCAAAGAGAGGTTAAGAACATGGACAAGGGCACTCAACTCATAAATGGTAATCGTTGCTTTGATCCCAGGCACTGCTGGCTTCAGAGCCATGCTCTAAAACTCTACATTCCATGCTGCGAATGTTTGCCAAGCGAAGGCAGTTGCTATGGGTGGCAGAAAGAATGCAGGATTTAAAATAAGGTGATTGATTTAATGTGAGTGCTTTAACTTCATAGCCTTGTGATTTTCAGTTAGTCACTTAATTTTACAGTACCTATTTGTAAAATAGGAATATAACATGAAGCTATTGGGAGGATAAGATGAGATCAAACGTGTGAAGTACCTGGCCTAAAGCAGGCCTTCAAGAATGTTAGCAAAATTTTGATTTCAAGAATACCAACATTTCTTTGAAAGTGTATAGCACTTTACAACTTGTGAAATGTTTTATTCAATCGTCTCTTCTAGTCTTTACAATAGCCTTGTGATAAAAATATTATTGGATATATTTTATTTATTATAAAAAATTAGAAGCTCTGGAGACTCTCAAAGTTAACAGAATCGGGATTCAAATTTAAGATATCTAACTATAAAATAGTATTGTAATAACTATGTAATGTACCAGGGTATACTAGAAATATTTGGGGGAATAGTTTGTAAAGTATTTAATTGTTTAACCACTATGCTGTATACCTGAAACTAATACAAAATAAGATTGAATGTAATTGAAAATAAATTAAAAATAATAAAATAAATTTTAAAAAATAAAATAAACATTGGTTAAGAAAGATATCTGACTATAATTCTAGTATTTTATCTTTACACCACAGCTACTTAAAATAATAAGTATAACTTGAAGATACTCCAGTAATTACTGGAAAATTTTATTTTATCCTTTGCTTGACTTTTGAAAAACTAGTAATATTTTGAAAATGATGAGTACTATTAGCTCTACAGGAATTCACAAAGGGAAGAAAATATGTATGTGGATTCATAGACAATGTTAGGAGACAGTTCATGAAGGGTGGGGCACTAGAGCTCAATTTTTACTTCTTCAACAAGCAAACATTTGTTGAGTGCCATATGTATTTCAAGCACTGTGTAAAATTTGAAAAGACAAAGATGTGGTAAAAGAATAACAATAAGCAGAAGCAAAGAGTCAGAAAGGAAAGAGCATCTTTAAGAAAAGGGGTAATATATTTTGGGAACCTGAAGAAGTATCAGATATTTTTTCTCTTATGTTTATATAACATAAGGCTAGAAAGTTCATTTGGGACAGATATTTGGAGACAGGAAAACTCTGGATTAGAATTTTGAGGGTCAGGTGTGCAATTGAGCACTGAGAGTAATTGTGACATGATTACAGTTATACTTCAGTATCTACAACAGGGAAAATAATGGATTGGAGAAAGAAGAGAGAAGGAAGGAGACACATTGAAGCTCTAGTAATAAATTAATAATCCAGGTGAGAAATATGAAAACTAAGGATGGGGTGATAGAATGAGGTATTAAGGAGGAAGTGTGAGACTTTTCAAAGGTCACATTAACAGAATTTGCTGATTGACAAGACACATGCTAAGGGTTGAGGAAGATGAGAGAGCCAAAGTGATTTTGTAAATGTTTCATTTGTATAACATACTGGTTAAGAAAAGGTCTAACTCAGACCTTACCCTGTTTCAAACCTTAGTTCTGCCAGTTAATTGCCAGCTAACTCCCTTTGGGTTTCCTGCTTCTGCTACTTTACCTATATTATGGGATGCATAATAGTGCCTACTTCTTTGGATCGTGGATGTTAAATGAGTTCTACTAGGAGCACCTGCTTGCAGAGGGGAGCCCAGAAAACATTCCATAACTACAACACACTTTTACACAAAGAAAAAAGCAAGAAGACATGATTTACAAGAAGCAGCAAATTTTGTATGCAAGGCCTATACTCCCAGAAGATTTGGGTTTGTCTTTTGGCATTGCCTTTCAGTTTGGGAATTATTTTCTTATAATTCCTTAGTTTAATTTTTACGATTTTCCAAAAAAGAAAAAGATTAGTTTCTTAAATTCCTAAATACAAATACCATGGAAATAAATCGCCATCAACAAGATTAACTGAATCTTCATTCATGTACTGATCTGTCAGGCACATACACCCACAGCCTCAGGAACGCACACATTCACGCCATTCCTCACAACAGTCTCATTTCTTCATAGCCTACACATCACTGAGTTAACTTTAGTAGCTGAGAGTTGGAAAAACAAAAACGAAAAGTATATTTTAATATTATTAATGAAAATGTTAGTGTCATTGATAAAAGGAAATCAGAAATATCTCAGTAATATACAATTTGATTTTTTTTCTGGTCAGCAGTGTTCCTGAAGACAATGGACTATCCTTTCTGAAACTTGTGATTAAATAACATATAATAGCTCCACATACTCACCTCTATTTATACTATTTTATTACCTGATCTATTATTGATTTTTCAATTTTTAAATAGAGTTTACTGTTTAGAGCAGTTTTAGGTACACAGCAAAATTGAGCAGAAGGTATAGAGAGTCCCCATATACCCTCTGCCCCTACACATAGCCTTCCCCATCATCAACATCTCATCCCACACCCACCTCAGTAGTACATTTGTAACAACTAATGAACATCTTTATCACCAGAAGTTCATAGTTTATATTAGAGTTCACTCTTGATGTTGCCCATTCCGTGGGTTTAGACAGATTTATGACATGTACCTACCATTATAGTATTATATAGAGTAGTTTCATTGCCCTAAAAGTACTCTGTGCTCCTAATCCTTAATTTTTCTATTTCCATTTTAGTCAGGGTTCCTACAGCTGTCTTGGGGAAACTATTCTCTGGACACATAAATACAAAATTTTGCAAATACAATAAGGCTAAATCATGATCAAATAAAACCTGTATTATAATTTTTTGAGATTTTACATGCTGAAATATGTATATATTATATATATACTGCATATTTTCTCTAAGTTAATATAAATTAAGTCAATTTAGCAAGAACATTGTGAGTCTCATATATGCACTTTTATTTTTTCAATGTTTTCAATGTGTTTTAGGAAGGGAAATATTCCTTAGGCAGCAATCCCCAAGACTTAACTTATTCTTAACATGAGGCTTCATGTTTTCTATAAGATACCAAAGAAATTTTCAATGAGACATTCAGTACTAACTAAAAAATGAAACTATTAGAACAAAGACTGTTTACTCAAGTGAGACAATAGAAAAGAAAAATAAAACTGTTACACATGAATTTTTATCTGATGCTTGTCAATAAAACCTTTACCCCCAAAGTAATGCAAGCAAAAATGTCTCCAGACATTGTCAGCTATTCCCTGGAGAATAAAATTGCAAATAAGACAAATAAGATGAGTATTAACTTTTTCATTTTTTAAATATATTTTATTGATTACACGATTACAGTGGTCCCATTTTTTTCTCCCCTTTATTCCCTTTTGCCTTGTACCCCCCTTCCACCATCATTCCCCTACCTTAGTTCATGTCCCTAGGTCATACATATAAGTTCTTTGGCTTCTCCATTTTCCATTCTATTTTTAACCTCCCCCTGTCTATTTTGTACCTAACAATTATGATTCTGATTCCCTGTGCCTTAGCCCCCATTCTCCCCCTCTCTTTCCCCCTCCCTTTTGATAACCCTCCATGTGATCTCTATTTCTGTGAACCAGTATGTGTTCTAGTTGTTTGCTTAGTTCATTTTTGTTTTTGTTTTTGTTTTTAGGTTTGGTTGTTGATAGTTGTTAAGTTTGTTGTCATTTTACTGTTTACATTTTTAACCTTATTCTTTTTCTTAGATAAGTCCCTTTAACATTTCATACAATAAAGGCTGGGTGATGATGAACTCCTTGAACTTGACTTTATCTGGGAAGCACCTTATCACTTTATCAGCCCTTCCTTTCCAAATGATAGCTTTGCTGGATAGAATAATCTTGGATGTGGGTCCTTGCCTTTCACGACTTTGAATACTTCTTTGCAACCCCTCTTGCCTATAAGGTTTCTTTTGAGAAATTGGCTGATAGTCATAGGAACTCCTTTGTAGGTAACTGCCTCCTTTCCTCTTGCTGCTTTTAGGGTTCTCTCCTTATCTTTAATCTTGGGTAATGTATTTATGATGTGCCTTGGTGTGTGCTTTCTTGGGTGATACTTTTGGGGGATTCTCTGAGCTTCCTGAACTTCCTGTAAGTTTATTTTCTTTGCCAGATTGGGGAAATCCTCCTTCATTATGTTTTCAAGTAAGTTTTCAATTTCTCCCTCTTCCTTTTCTCCTTCTAACACACCTATGATTCAGATGTTGGAACAGTTAAAGTTGTCCTAAAGGTTCTTAAGCTTCTCTTCATTTTTTTAAAATTCTTGTTGCTTCATTCTGTTCTGGTTGAATATTTATTTCTTCTTCCTGCTCCAAACTGTTGATTTGAGTCCCAGTTTCCTTCCCATCACTGTTGGTTCCCTGTATATTTTCCTTTATTTCACTTTGCATAGCCTTCACTTGTCCCTCTATTTTGTAACCATACTCAACTATTTCTGTGAGCATCCTGATTACCAGTGTTTTAAACTGTGCACCTGATAGGTTGGCTATCTCTTCATCTCTTAGTTGTATTTTTTCTGGAGCTTTAATCTGTTTTTCATTTTTCACCTGTTACATAGAAAGGGGTGGAGACTTATGTATTGGCCAGGGCAGGGCAACCCATGTGGTTGTTGTAGTGCAGTATGTGGGGGTAGTGTCCAAGAGGGAAAAATGCCACTTGCTCAGCTCTCTGTGGCTTTCAGTCACTTCCTCCCCTACCCACAAGCAAATTGGGCCCTTCTGGTCCTGATTCCTGGGGCAGGGGGGTGGTGGGCTTGTGTATGTTCTAGTACACTGTGGGTCTCTCCAATGAAGTCTCCTGTGAGGCTGGGAGTTTCTCCCACCACATCAACCCCCACAGGTTTTTTCAGTCAGAGGTTTTGAGGCTTTATTTCCCAGTGCTGGAATCCTGGGTTGCAAGGTCGCTCTCACTCTCCAGTTGTTCCTCCCAATTTATCTGCACGTAAATGTGGGACCCCGTGGTCCTCTAGCTGCTGCCTTCCCATGAGTGTTCTCTGCTCTGGCTGCCCATCTTTGCCCCTCCTACTGGTCTGGATGAATATTTCTTCTTTAACTCCTTGGTTGTCAGACTTCCATACAGTTTGATTTTCTATCAGTTCTGGTTATTTTTTGTTTTTAAATTTGTTGTTGCCCTCCTTTTGGTTGTGCAAGGAATTGAAGTGTATCTACCTACACCTCCATCTTGGCCCAAAGTCCCAAGTATTAACTTTGTCAATCTCCCCCACAGTTTGGGGATGGACAGGTGATTCAGTTCTAATTAACGAAATATAAGAAAAATATAATTTAAAAAATTTTGGACATGTTGTCCTTCCTAAGGAAACTCTTTTTTTTCTTTATTTTCCTGTCTTGGTAAGTTACCTTGCTTAGATCAGAGGCTGCTCTTTTGAACACGAGAAGAAAGTCAAAAGCATACCAATATACTGATCCAGAGACCTAATGCTGTGTAACTCTTGCTCAAAATCAGCATTTACCTATGTACAGAATTCTTACCATAAGAAAATAAGTCTTCTATTATTATACACATTCCAGTTAGGTGCAACTGAAGATATTACAACTGCATGACTGTAAATAGGCTATTGTCTTTAAAACTCCATTTCCACAACCCTTAAGTGTGGTATAATGCTGGCAACTTGCAGAAATGGTTGAGAGGGTTAAAAAAACAACCATGTGCATAAAGCAGGTGTGTCTGGCAATGGTAGGAATTCAGTAAATAGTAGCTATTGTCATTTGGCATGGTATCAGTTGATGAAAACTGGATGCCTTCTTAATGCTTCTTCTCATTCTCTCCAAAATAATATTTCATAATAGAGTTCCTAGGATTCTCTAGACTGGACAAAATCCTAAAATGACAATTCTTAGTTGGGGTCCAAAGATGGCCTTCAGAGGATTTGTGGACTTCCTGAAATTGTTTTCAAAGAATGTAAATGACCTATATACATGAACAGAGCCATTGTTTTCATCAATTTTAGAAGAGGCTCCAAAGAAATTTACTCAAAACTAGATTGACAATGAGCACTTAGAAGCTTCTTGACTTGGGAAGAGTACTGTAAATAGTTAATTTATATAGTCTGCTTCTGAGGAAAAGTGCTTCAAGGAGTTCAGCAGGAAAACAGAATATGTTTATTATGAATTTACAACATAGGTGGCCTTATAGAAAAAAGTCAGTCTCTACATCACAGGAGTGATGTTAGCTTTTGAAATAACACAGAAAACACTTCTTCAAGAACTTCTGCTCAAAGACTGAGTGCCAAAGATAAGCTCTTTCTTTAATGGATCTCAATTCCCAACTAAAAAGAAGAATTGGAAGGTAAATGCAATACTTTCTCCTTCCCAAAAGAATGCATTTGAGTATCCCTGGAAAACACAATGCAAACAATTACATTAAGAATACTTGAGTCCATAAAATAAGAACAAATCTAATTTGGATTGAATTTACCAGGAAAGAATTATGCTTTCTAGCCTAATGCATATATATATATACATATAAATATATGTTTTTTTTCTGGTATAATTATTATAGCTTTAAGGATTTAAGATAATTGATCACAGGCTTTAAGTATCCTCCAAAAATATTATAAGTAACTCATTTTAAAATAAAGCCTTTTGAAGAGCTAATCATTCTTCTTTTTATAAATCTGTGCTAGGGAAAAAATATATACTTTTGTTCAGAAGAAACTGTAGAGAGAAATGATCACAACTAGAGAGAGACAGAGAAGGCTAGAGATGAGACAAGACAATGAAGAGAAAAGCAGCTGATCAATGGCGGAAAATGAATCCCATCTGTGGAGCCAGTGTGTATTAGCTGTCTCATTGCAACAAATGGAACCTTGAGAGGGTTGATTTACCTTACAGGGACAAGAATGTTACTTCCAGAAAACACTTTATTCACCAAGACTAAAATAAATGAACTTGATTTATGCATGCAATTAAATATATTCATTGATATATTATTACAAAGTGTCAATTTCAAAAACTAAGTGGAATATCAGAAACTTTCATGTTATTTTTTCAGGATTTAATAAAGTTATATGGATTGTACCTTTGCTACATATTACATTGCCTTAAACAATAGAACAGCCTGTTCCCTGCACCATTTCTCTGAATGAGACTTGTAAAAATCCCCATATCACTGAAGGTCATTGTCAAGTATCAGAGATTCTAAGTTTTCTAGATTTGCAAGCAGAGATAACTCAGGAATATTAACCAACTTAGCCCTTCAACAATAATTATCCTTATTAAATAAAATCTGTATCAGCCAAATCTTTAGCACAAAAGAAATTAGACCTGCTATGGCAAATCTGCAGTGTAAATCCATAGCAGTCCCTGATTTTTGCAACAGAATATTAATCAAGAAAAGTTTTAACTTTATCAACTCCACTAATGAAAAGACATTTTCTGTTACATATCACACAAAGCCTGATGGGGTGAAGGAGTGCAAGCCTTAAGCCTCTAGATTTTAGCTGATGTATTACTTCTCCAAATTCACAATGCTTTTGAAGTGCCTCAGATCTTAAATCAAGGAACTTGTACTACAAAGAGAAGAGTTGCAGTAAAATTAACCTTTTCCTTTCCCTGTAGATAATGTTGTTATTTTTGTCTTAGCACCTGAACATGAAAGATGTATAATACTTAGAGCAGCAGACATTTTATATAAAGACCTGAATGGCTAATTTAGTGAACAAATAAATTGTGACACAAATGTTGCTGCTCCTTTAACCCGTTGTCAGCAATTCTAATCAAGCTAGTTTGTTCCTAAATGAGAATTTCATGGTAGCTGCAATTTTTTTCTTGTAGTTGCATTATTTCTTTAATATAGCCACCGAAAAGATAGCATAACAAATATATTGTCAAAATGGAGTTTAAAAGCGAATTGAATTTCAGGGTCACATTCTCCCCTTCTCTGCTGCTGCTGTTGCATGTTTTTCTTAATCTCACTAAACATCAGACCCTTCATCTGTGAAATGGGAGTCCTAACACTGCTCATCTTATAGGCTTAGTGTGTTTATAAAATGAGACAGTGACAGTGTATGTAACTCAGCCAGCATACAGTGCCTGGCATGTAGGAAGTACCCAATACAATTTGTTTTAATTTTTGTTATTTTCTTGCATAGATTTTTTTGAGGGAAAAATAATTATCTCCACAATTTCCCACTGTGATAACAGTATGTATGCATATGGTGCGAAAATAAATAATCAATGTGATAATGGAGAAAATAAAAAGGAATAAGCATTGTTCAGTCACTTAAAACTGAGTCAGGAGGCCATTGAGGAAACAGGGCCAAGGCAGGTCTCATGCCTCAGTTCTCAGAAATGCTGTTAATTAGCTAACCTGTAGCTAAACTCAGACCAAGGCTGAACCACAAACATCCTGGGTTAACAACTGTTACATGGACATATACTGACTTGACTTCCTTCTTAGCATGGCAACTAGACCATCTGCATTCTTCATGTTTGAAAGAAACCAATCCATTTTGCCAGCCAGCATCCTTCAGGTACATATAGGACCTAACTAAGAATGACAGTTGTAGTTTTCGCCTCCCTCATTTGCATATTGGAGTTAACCAATCCCTGTTAATTTAGCCAGCATCTGTCATTTGCGTGGAGAACCTAAATGGGAACAGCATTTATGATTTTCGCCTTTATAAACCCTGAATTTCTCTTTTCTCTTTGGAGCACAATTTAGGCTGCTTTCTGAATCTGTGCCTCCAGGACAGCAATTCATTGCTCAAATCAATGCTCTTTTTTTGTCCTTTATTGTAGCTTAAACCTCTTCTGGTAGACAAGTGAGAAGAGGAAATAAGTTGTATCTACACGTGTTTACTGAAATATACTATGTCTGTCTTAAAGTTCACAGAAAGAGAAATTTATAAACTGTTAAGGTACGTCTGATTGCTTCTAATGACCTGGATGACACAACAGGTACAATATCAAGGACTACTTCTCTGTGCCGGGACAAAAGTTCCATACTGAGACTTACCCCTGTTGATGCCTGGTTAGGAGAAGATTTGGCAGGTGGTTGGTAAATGCCAGTTCTGACTTTTGGGGGAGCTCTCAGGAAAGCCTCCAAAACAATACCAGATTGATACAGTGATACAAGTAATGAAGTAAATGGAGGACAATGCCAAGGTAGTCAGTGAGGAAAGTCAAAAAAAAGAGAGAGAGAGAGAAAGAGAAATAGGACAAAGGATGTATGGGGAAGTCCAGGACACAAGTGTTCAATACATACTTAACAAACATTCATCACAAAGCAGCTATTGCACCAGCACAGAGAGCTCTAGTCTAGTACATACCCTGGCGAAGATCAAAACTGCCTGGAATGTAAAAATAAGGGCGTGAATTTGTAACTAAGAACATAGCGTTAAAGTATAATGTGCACATGATAACAGAGTTCTTGGCAAATATACTAAGAGGTATGGAGTATGCAACATATCAAGTCACATTTTCTGGGAGAGTGGAAAAGGGGGATCATTGAGAAAAATGTTAAAAAGATTGGTTTGTAAGTAAAATTGGAGAGAAAGAAGACTCCAATAAGAGGGAACAGGATGACCATGGTGGAGCTAGACAAGATGTATGTAGGAGTAAATGAAAATCAAGTTAAAAAGCCAGGGTGGGGCCTAGAATTTTGAAGCCACTTCTCTCCTGCCAAGGGGTCAGACCCTCCTTTGGTGAGCAGTGAGGAACTACAGAAGATGTTTTATCAAGGAAGTGATATGGTTGTAGATTTGTCTTAGGAAAGTACTAAGGCAGCTGTCAGGAAAAATTAAAAAGAACAACACTTGGAAAGAGAATCATCATAGAACCTGACTACAGTCATCCAAAGGAGAAAAATGTGAACCTCAGCTAAGGAGACATATGTGAGAGCTGCACAGGATGAGGGGAAAGAAAACTGGATTCAATGGAGATCAAGGTTGAGGCCCAAACTAATGATGATAGCAAAGCCGATCAACAAGTCAGACATGCTGACATTTGAATGAGACATTTAGAAAATAATTCATTGAGGATTTTCCAAAGGCAGAATATCTTTTCTTTTATGAAGTAGCTTAAAAGCACGTACTGCTTGCTCTGGTTGTTTTTGATTAATTTCTTCAGCAAGTGCTAATTACATGGTAGGTAAAGCTGACATAGTCCTTTATTTACAAATAGCCTATCTCTCATTATGTGCCAAATACTGTACAACGAGTTTCATAAATATTAATAATTGGGTCATGAGGTGCTCAGACATTTGGTTAAATGTTATTTTGAGTGCATCTGTGAGGGATTTTTGGATGAGATTAGCATTTGATTCAGCAGACTGAGTAAAGCAGATTGCATCCCTAATGTGGGCCGACCTCACTCAATCAGTTGAAGACCTTAACAGAGCAAAAAGACTGAGCCACAGGGAACTTCTCATGCCTGAGGGTTGGAGCTGGAGTATCAGTCTTCTTTCTGCAACTAAAACTTATACTTTTTATCTCTCCTGGTCTCAGACCTTTGATCGCAGAATGGAACTACACTCTCAGCCCTTCTGAATCTGCTACTTGTTGACTGAAGATCTTGGGGCTTCTTAGACTCAATAATTATGTGAGCCAATTCCTTATGATAATCTCTTGGTTCTGTTTCTCTGGCGGACCATAATTAATACAATTAATTTATTTACTCCTTGTAGAAATCATTTAAGCAAAGTCTTGTCATCCTGATTTTAGCATGAAGACAGTGAAGTACACAGGGATTAAGTAACATGTCCAAGGACACAGTAGTCTGGAGCGCAAATCCAAATACAAGCACCTCCTCCCCAAGGCTCCAGGACCTTTGCTCTCAATTACTATACAGTACACACCCACTGTGGTCATGTACGTATATACATTCAATGGCAGGGTTCTTTCAGACAAAAATGGCACAAATAATTATCTAAAATTGTGACAAGAGCCACAAAAACAGTCTATAGGGTGATATAAGACCATGTAAGAGTGGGATTCTGTCTGTTCTGGGTGAGGTACAGGGAATGCTCCTTGAGAAAGTCCTGTTCTAGCAAGACCTGAAGGATGCACAGGAGACAGTTGATGGGCAACAGAATTTCTAAAGACCTCAAAAGTGAGGGCCAGTGTGGCTGATGTTAAGTGAGAAGGGAAGGGAGGTGGAAGAAGAATATCGATAAGTAGCCTAGAGGCAGGTGATCTTTAGTTAATATCAATGACAGGTTATTGAGCAGATTTAATGGGGCCATGGACTGTAACAGAACTATTTGCATTTGAAAAAGCCCTCAGCTCCAAAGAGGCCTGAATCAAAGTGAAGTGGAGAAGAGGGGAAACCTTAGTAGGCGTGGCTATGGTTGCCCGGAGAGATGGCCCTGACTTCCACAGTGCTCTCCAGCCTACAGGAGAAACATATGCCCAGGTGCTGTTTGTTCATTTTTGTTTTTTTCAAATTCAGCACAGATCAATGATTTTGTAAAATACTACAAAAAAGTGAAGGACTAGAAAAACGAGCACATGCTTGAATGTTTCACAAGATCAAATTCCATTAAAATTTTCTTCTGTAAATAGTTCCTCTTCATTTCAATGTTTAGCTCCTTGAGAACAAGACCCAGTCTGTGGGCTGGCATTAGCCTATAAGACACACTTTGAGTGGAAGACTAGGTTGGTAGTAACAATAGAAGTGAGAGGAGTGGATGGATTTGAGACCTATTTATGTAGAAAAACAAACAGTATTAAGTGGATGATCAGATAGAAGGGTTTGTTTTGCAGCAGAGAGAATTGGCAAGAATGACGATTATATTTTTTGGCCTAAGCTATTGAATGAATCACAGAGTCCTTTACTGAAAGAGGCAAAATTGGCAGAAATCATGTTTAGGCCAGATATAAAAGGTATACAGAAAAGAGAATGTATTCAGCAAAAGGGTGTTTATTTTTCAATGACTGATGATTTTGCATGGGCAATATGATATATGGTTTTGGAGCTTAAAGCAGTGATATTATCTAAAAAAATTAATAAAAATAATAAATATTATTAGTAATAATAAGCATGTATAAATAACACATTAATAAAATAACAATAATACCTCTGAATACAAAATAATTGTCTATGAAGTTCAGGCATTTAATTTTAATCATGGTCTGGGCATTATTTTTAGTTCCAGTTTATAGATAAGAAAGCTGAGGCACAGACAAAATGAACAATTTACTCAGAATGTCACAGCTGAAAAGTAGATACCTTGGAATATAAAGAGAAGCGATAAGAATGCTTCACACTATTTTACCTCCAAAGGAAATTGCTACATAAAAAAATGTAAGTTTAAGATATAAGTGGGTCCAAAAAGAGCTCTGTCTTCACTTATGGGCAGATCACATAAGCTGTATGATTGTGTTGTTCAGATATGGGGTCTCCAGGCTTCAGGCATGAACGCTAGTTGTACAGAACCAGTAAGCCAGAGGCATAACATTTACCACTCCTTCTTTTCATGAAGTGGGTAATTATAAACTTTAAATATAACATTTTGAAGAAAGGAAATCAGAGATAAAATATTTCCTTTTCATTACTTGGAATTATTTTCCCCCTTACACTCAATTTTGTGAAATCTAAGTGACAATGTAAGTGTGATTGACAAAAAGTATTGTTAGACCTACATTACACATAATGTTGTCACTTTTTATACAACAATGGTAGCACTGTCTTATTTAGTAAGTAATAATAAAAATGTATAGCAGTTATCAAAGGATACAAGTAGCAGGTTAGGATGCTAGCTGTCAGAATCATTAGGTAGGCAATACCAGATGGGCCAGGCTAAGCAGAGTGTAGATGTACAAGGCCCCACATAAGCTAAGGGTCCAGGCTAAAGGGCAAAGGTAGGGCAAAGACCTTGACTCTGGGTCTTGACCATCATGGGCCTGAGTCCAGGAGGTCATCCTGAAATCTGTCCAAGGGAATAGGAGGTCTGATGGGTGCACATAACCTGAAGCTAAAGAGAATTCAATATGAGATATATCAATCCAACCAAAAACAGCATCTGGAAGATCTAAAGGACAGTCATCCTAAAAACAAGAACAAAAACAAAGGATGGCATATGTCAGGGAGTGATTTCTAATCACTTTAGAAAGGCAGTATTTATCAACACAGGTTTTGTATTCAATAACATGGATTGAATACAAGAGTAGTCACCTATTTAACCTTGAACCATTTACTCAAGTTCCCTAAACTTCATTTCTTCTTCATAGAGTTGGTAGATAACTTACAAAACACTATATGGAATGTTGTCAATAAATACGAAGTTATTTCTGGCTGATGATGAAAATGATATTCAGACAGGGTCAGGTGAGCTCCCTGCTTGTGAGTAACACTGTGCTGTATAGTTATAAATATGTCATATTTTTCTCCAGTCATTTTAACCAGTATATTTTTTGGATAATAAAAATGAAATTAAGCCCTGGTAATATGAGACTGATTTTTTCAGATTAGTCTGCCTGTCACTACAAAATTACTGAGACAAGCTTGACCAGGGCAAAGCATGTCAGAATTTTCCACCTTACTAATGGGTAGGATGCAGTATAAGTGATGCTGAACTATCTCAGATTTAGTTTCCCATGTGCACTGAGTGACCCCTAAGTCTCTAGCCCTAATTTGCCTTAAATCACCTACCCATTTTGTCTGTAAAATAAGCTGGAGGTATGAGAAGCATTAACTTGCATGGAATAAAGAGTGGGACCTGACAAAAACATGAGAAAACAAGGCACATTGCGGATCAGAGTGTTTGAATTTTACACTTACATGGTGGGTCAGTGTTGGCAATAGAGCTCTAGGGAATGCAATGTGGGGGAAACTCAGTCAGGGATTTGAGGACAGACAACAGTACCCAGACCCAGCATGGCTGGCTCACCAAGCTGTCTGAAGATTGAAAGGGAACCCTGAAAAGGGATGGAAAAACCAGAATTGCTTTTCCAAGAATTGCTTCGAAGAATTATTTGTGGAAATTTTAACAAATTTGTGGAAATAGTATAACACTTTTGAGCTAATTTAGAGTACAGGAAAGAGTAATTCTGAATCTTTCCTGGCCTCTACAAGGAGTGTAAGAGTTACTGGTCTGTTGTTTACCATATGGAAAGAGTA
Organism: Trachops cirrhosus; assembly: GCA_028533065.1. Classification (NCBI taxonomy): domain Eukaryota; kingdom Metazoa; phylum Chordata; class Mammalia; order Chiroptera; family Phyllostomidae; genus Trachops; species Trachops cirrhosus. The sequence continues at coordinate 32,652,560 of CM052548.1, read as the reverse complement.
TTAGGGTAGCAAAACCGGAAAATTTCTGTATATACATTTCAAGTATTAAAATTGAAAAAAGATAGGATCAAAGGTGATTCTTGCTAACTTCAACATTCTTATACACACATATACACACTCAAATACATTCATCCACTCATATATACATAGTCACTCTCTCATGCTCTCTCCTCCCCGCTCACGCACACACGCACACACACACAGATACACTCTTTTTGATGTATGTGTGTTTATGATGATTCACATCAAGTGTGTAGTCATTAGATATTGTCCCTGGCTTTTTCTTCAACTGTCAGCCTCTGAGATAAATTATATTTACATTAAAATTATATTTATAAATTTACATTTATATTACTATAAATTATATCAAAATATTCTTATAAAATTATTAACACTGTGATTTAAAAATGTGATGGACATAGTATATCACTAGTTAACAAGACAATTGACAAAGATCCTCATGTAGAATTATAGAAGATGGAGTGATTAAAGTTCTGGGTAAGAAAAAAAGCAAACAAATTAGTAACTGGTTTAAAACCATACTCAGAAAAATGAGAGAATGTCACATAGCTTAGGAATCTGACAGAACTAACTCATGTAGAGTATGAGCGGGGGTATTTATTAGCCTTATAACCAGGGACAACTTACTTTACATCTCTCAGCCTTTGTTTCTCAACTCTATAATATGAATAATTAAAATAACAGGAAAAAATAACAACCTTCTTCATACGTTAGTTCTGAAGGTTAAATGAAAGTTTATAAAGGGGTCTTAGTATAGGGATCTATCTTGGCTCAACTAAAAGAAAAATATTTTGGGCTTCTTTTCCTCAAAGATGAAATTGTATCAGCTTGAAAAGATGTGCATTACCTGTAATAGTATAGTTCAGAGGTCCTTTTCATATGGATGATATTAAAAAAGGTCAAATATCAGATGGGTGTTTGCATGAAATGACATTAAGATCCCCTAGCTTATAAGTCTACAACCCTATGCCAAATTATTAAGCAGTTGGCATTAGAGGGATCTTTTATCAGAATTCAGGTGTCACGTCTCTAGGGCTGAGGAATTCAAGTTGCAGAATGGAGTCATAAGAAAGTCTTCCGCTCAAGTAGCAAATGCTTCCACTTAAACTGGCTCCACTCATAAAATGTAATTATTTTAGTCAAAATAGTTCAGAGATAAATTGTACTAGAATTGGTTGATTTAGTGCTTTAGAGCTATTATTCAGGAAATTTTAAATTTCTTCTTCCATCAGTAGGGTTGGTTTCATCCTTAAAGCAGGTTTCCTCATGGTCCTAAAACAGCTGCCAACAACTGGAAAACATGCTTTATGATTCATAAACTCCCCCAAGCCCTTAACCTTCTCTTCAGTACAGTTGGGCTGTTTAAGAATATAAGCTCACCTCCAGGAGGTTAACAGTCACCAGGGGATTTTCAGGCTCTGGCTGGCTTATACCAGTTAAGAGGCACATTTGGATTAATAAATGTGCTTGGTGGAAGTACATGACTATGAGAAGGAGATGTTCTAAGGCAGCTTTTCTAAAGCAAACAGATGTTTTTAGAAAAGAATAAAGATACAGGGCATAGAAGCAGGAACATTATCCAGATGTTTAAATAAATTTTTCAACCCCAGTGCTCTTTACATAAGAGTAAAAAGATTATGGAAAACTGTAAAGAAGTAATGAAAGTTTAGTAGTGACTGACAGCTACTTGGTACTTATTTTTCATTACATATTATATAATCATAACAGAAAACTTTTTTTTTCAGAGTACTCACTTTGTGACTGGGCTAGGTGTGTATATATATATATATATATATATATATATATATAAAATATATAAAAATATATATATATATATTAGTTCAACTATGTGCCAGGCACTATTTAAAATTTTTTTTTGTTTGTTTGGTTTTTCTTTTTTAAGTATATGTTATTAATTATGCTATTATAGTTGTCCCATTTTTTCTTTTCTTTATTCCCCTGAACTTCCCATCCCACCAGTATTCCCCTGCCCCTTAGTTCATGTCCTTGGGTCATACATAAGTTCTTTGGCTTCTCCATTTTTTCCCATTACCATTTATCCCCCTTATACCCTCATCCATCTCCACCCACCCTTCTCCCCACACCCACAACCACCACACTGTTGTCCATATCCATGAGTCTTTTTTTGCTTTGTTTGATCTCTCCATCCCCTAATGACTGACCCAATAAGAAATCAATGTATTAGTGAAAGAACACCTATATAAAGGAAATACTGTAAAATCATATGTCATTTCAGTTTTGTCTCTCTATAAGATTGGTCTAGAGAGATTGTTAAAGATAAACTAGACCACAAACTTGGCTATAAAGTAGCCAAACAGAAATCGTGGGAAATATGAATCAGTTGATAGAAACACAGCTTTTAAACCCAGATGGAGAGTTAAAGGTAATTAGGTGGTGTAGAAACTAATAATGTTCTAGAGTATTTCATAACACCCCCCATAAAATAGAAACTTTCAGATCAGTTCCCACAATGGTTAGAACAAAGAACAGGATGTCCAGTTGAAAGAAAAGTTTCATTTAAATATATAACTATTTTTCTCCTTGGAAAAGTCAAGAAGCCTTTGCAATGGGACCTTAGTAGTTCTCAATGGCTGGGTCCTTCTTTTCTTGATTTGGGCTTGAATCTACCATATAGTGGATGCACTTATTACTCTAAGCTTGGAAAAAATAGAATATTAAATGAAGGTTATTTGCACATTATTTAGAGCCTACAACCTTCATTTTCTATAACCTCTGATCTGCCAGATCCTGGGTTTTCCTGCCATTTCTTTCAAATTTTGTGCTTGCTCTCTGTCAGTGTCCACTGGCAGTGTGACAAAGCGCTGGATCTGCAGAACCCTGGCCTGCTGGGCAGCAGCTCCCAGGGCAGGTTTCTGACAGATTTTCTTCCCCTGCAGCAATAAGGCTTGTGCTCCATTTTGTGCAAAGGAACATATACTAGTTAATATTTCTAAAGCATTTAGAAAAAAGAAAAGAGTTATATACATCCTAAATTTTACTATCAATTTCTGTTGCTGTAAGAATCAAGATAAGCACCAAAATACATTAAGCTTTATTCACAGAAGCATTAACATTTTGCTAAAATTGTCAGGATGCCTGACAATGACAAAACATTGCATTTGCCTTCACATTTGAAAACATTTGATAAAATGGACAAATCAATGTCCTGGAAAAAAAATTAGACATTTATTGCAGTCATAATTTGTTTGAGTCATAGATAAAATGCTAACAAAGATTTCGCATATGTTGACAGTGTTACAGATAGTCACTTGAGAATTGCATAGCACAATCTCAATTCCAAATTCAACATCCTTTCGCTAAAATGGGCACTGGTGTTTCTGTATATCGATTTCTCTGTCACAGATGAGACTTCACTTAACCCAAAGTTCCCAACTGACAAGGACAGAGCCAATTCCTAAGAATTTCTTAAGGCCCAGGTTAAAAATACCAATCCTCTTGCCCACTTTTCAAAGTACAATCAAAATCTTCAGGGATGAATCCAGAGCATTGGTATTTTTAACAAGCGTTCCAACTGTGTCTGCTTTCTTGTCGGGGTTTGAAACCCCCATTAGCTAATTACCACACTCCTAAAAGAGTCGTCATTCTGACAGCTACCAAGATTTTAGTGGTGACCTTATTCCTAAGATTTAGATTAAAATGGTTCAAACTATAGGAAATACAAATTTGTACAATTTTTGGAAATTATTTTTCCACTTTTTACCTCTGATTAAGTATCTAACCTTTGTAAAAAGCCTGCCTCTTCCTTGTGCCTTTGGTTATTTCTCTATTCCCATCCTTACTCGCTACAAATGTTTTGTGGTATCACATCAGAAAATTCCACCTATAGTCTTCAGCACAACCCCACCCTTTGATTGCTACAATAGCCCTCAGTCTTGTACTAGCAGTGCACTAACTTCTTGCTTTTAACTATTTTAAATCTAGACAAAAGTCTTAACTTAGGTCTTTGAGGATATTCTGTCTGTTCAGTTGAATTTTGTGTTTTTACTTTGTCTGCTTGTACTGTTTCATCTCATTTTCCTTTAAAGTACTGTCAGTGTATCTTTGTTTTATTTATTTTTATCCACCTTTTTATTCTTTTCTTTTCAAATGTGAAACAGGACGTGCCATTGTTAGATGAACACTCAGGTTCATTGCCAGCCGATGTCAGAACAGTACAGTCAACCCCAATCGAAAACGAGGATCCTGTTGGTACCACAGTGTGTCACCTCATTATCTGAATGATTCAGATGTATCATAGTAGACATAAAAGTGTATATGACCTAGGATAAGAAAGTTCATTTAATCCCTGTTTAGACTCTGATTAACTGTGACCCCAAACAAGAAATTTACTGAGTCTGAAATGAAAATGATAATGGTTGTACCTATTTCATGGGTTGTGTGAAAAAGTAATAAAGAAAACCTCAACTAAAATTGGAGATGGAAAGACCTGTAGTAAAAGCTGTCGAACTCTACCATTTATCATCAGGTACCCCAAACAGAAAGAAAATGTCAATTACAAGATGAGTTAATTCAGTTCCAGACCCCAACCATAGCAACTATAAGTTGTACTCCAAAACCATACACTACTTTACCACTCTAGCAGGAGGAGAGATTTTTCTTCTAGCCCAGCAACAAGCCCAGCCGATGGAAACATCACAGTCCAATTAGTGAGAAACTGTTGTTACCTAAACTCTTACTTTCTTCCAATAAACTTTCATTTTTTCTTGCTGATAACTTTATTGTTTTGCCCTCCTTTCTATACAAGCCTACTGCATTGTAGAACACCTCAGAGTATCTCTCTGCTTGCTAGATGACATGCTGCCAATTCATGAATCATTAAATAAAGCCAATTAGACCATCAAATTTACTCAGTTAAGTTTTATTAGCAAATGACTGTCAGGATCAGCTAAATCATGGCTCTACAAGTGTCTTGAAAACTGTCAAGAACTGTTGCTCATTTGGGAAAGACTATGAAGTCATGGTTTCAATGTAGAGAACCACTGGAAATTGATTAATTATTCCACCATTTACCTCTGAATAAAGAAGAGACCCGGTGGGAAAGTGTAGAAAAGGGCAACACTTTAGTGGACAAGAAGTGAGACTGTGTGATGACCCAGCTGAAGCCAACACAACAGAAAATGGAGTAGAAAGAAGTTTTTCCCTGGAGCCACTGAATTAGGCTTGGACTGACAATAGCCACACCTAGGTACTTTTTGGAGAAGTGAGTCAATACACTATTTGTTGTAATGCTGTTTTACTTAGATGTTTCCTCACTTCCAACTCAGGAAATCGTAACAGATAAAGTTCATCTGTTAACTGTATGTACTAAGGCACTGTGCTAGCTTCTAGGATTTAGATAGAAGAATTCAAATAACTTGATTTGAGATTAGTTTTGAGAGGAGGGTTCTCTTTTCTGTAAGCATACTTAAAATGAACAAATATGTTCAAACAACTCAATTTAGAAAGGATGAATAAGGACCTCCCGGGGGAGAATTATACTTTGGGATGCTGTAGAACTGGGTCCCTCAACAAAATATCCTTTATGAAAGGAATGTGGGGCGCAGAGAAAGCTATTCCATTGTTGACCATTGCTAAACATCTACCCTATTTTTCATCTTGTGCTATGTGGAGAAAGTTTTACCTTACTGGGAAAATATTTGAGAACAATGGAAGCCTTTGTCAGCTGTATTGATCTACAGTTAGTCTTTGATTCTGTAGACATGAATCACTACGGGACAAACTATGTGATCTCAGCATAGATCTCAGACTATGAAGGTTCTTTCAAAGTCTGAACCATAATACCACTGTGAGAATCAGAGCAGGTAGCAATGGACTCTCAACATTAAATTCCAATCAAAAGCCAAGAAAGAGACTTGTGTCCTAGCCCTACTTCTTTTTAATTTATTTCAAAATAATATGAGAGAGCTTTAAAATGATCTGAATGAATACCTTCCTGCCACAGGAAATAAGAAGACAAGCACCTACTTCTGTGCTGATGACATGGATTTCTCATTAAGTTCCAGGAACTGCCTTAATAAGCTAGTAAGCCTGCTGGCTAAACACTGTCAGTTTAATATCCACTGTGCCAAAACCAAAATTATTTTAGACAGACACTCCAACATGCAGATGAAAAAATATGAGTGAAGTCCCTCTACCATGGTTATTAATTTAGCTATCTGGGCTAGTGGTAGGGGTGATAAAACTTGTAGTTAGCAACCCAAGGAGCTCAAAAAATTAATTTATGACATCCTCGTTGAATAAATAGATTTTCCAAGTGCCAGATGTTGTACCAGGGAGAATCTGAGGCTCCTTAGTGATTAAGATTCGGCCCCTGCCCTGAAGAAACTTACATTCTAAGGTGAATGCCAAGACTATATAAATTCTATGGAGTCATACAATGATATAGCAACTATGAAGAAAAAAGTCAAACAATGCTAACACTTGCTTTGAACAGACAATGTGTAGCAACAAATTATGTGTTTTAGCTTATTGTAATATACAAGTTTAACATATATCCTTAACTAAAATCAGTTTAGCACTTTAGTAATTTTTGCGTACCTTTCTTATTTCTAGTATCCTCAATTTTTATGTTAATTTAAATATTTTCAAGTATTAATAACATATTTTGTATCTTTGCTTAACAGTCTCCTTGTACTATAAGGTCACCACTTGCATGACTTACATTCTTCATGGCAGAAAATTGAATGAAGAAGAAAACTCATGGCAAATAGGGGAAAGGGGAAAAATTACAGTCCACCTCATGAATGCAGAACTCCAGACCATCAGATTTAGTACAAAATCATTTGGAAAGGTGATGTTTGACAGAATTTCTCATGATACTCTTACATGGTATTCAAAATAGTACCCACAAGTAGACGCTATTCATTGTTAGCTGAACAGAGGTGACTCACAGATTAGGTTCAATTTGAAACCAACTTATAAGGGTGTGTCTTAGAAGGTGCTTTTGGTTTTGTCCTGTGCTGTGGTTTTAATCACAGATCAAATGAAACCACAGAAGCCATGTTTAGTATATTTTCAGGATGCAATAATCTCAATGATATAGTTAACTGTTTGGATAGCAGAAACATGATGTTTAAAGTTTTCCTTTAAATTTTACACATCCTTGTTTGATTCTACAATTAAATATAAAGGTTAAGGTTAGAAGAGACTGCAGTTGATTGCATTGGGGGGCAGGATGGAATATATGAAGTGCCAGTAAACATGGAACCAACATGTGCTAGCAGTGCTCTATTGTTCCAAAAAGTAAAACAAAGCTACAGTGTGAGTCTTCTACACCTTTAGTTTAACAAAAATTAAATAAAATTAACAAACTCAGCATTGTGCAAGAAATAAGAGCAGGGACATTGACGTATTTATAAAAATGTTGAAAGAATGTGCAAGATTTAGCTTGGAGAGAGGAGTGCTTAATTGAAAATACCCAAATATTGAAAAGCATGTAAGGGAAGTAGACTTATTCTAAAAATTTCCAGAGGGAAAAGCTAGGATCAGTGAACCAAAAAGAAGTGGATTATGTCTCCATAAAGGAAGAGATTTTAAAAAATAAAGCCTATATTTGGTATTTTATCAATATCAACATCATAAAAATTATTCACTCTCTGCCTAAATAGCTCATCATCCAATTGAGAAAGCAACAGGTGTATAGGCTTTACATCAAATCTCAGTATGAGCCTTATGACAGAATCAGTGTCAGTATCCTACCCATGTCTGCTCAACATTTATCTGTATAAGTTGATTTTTTTTTTCTCTTTCTTGCCAAGGAATTAGGTTCAGCTTACTGGCAGAGCAGGACAGAAGTCTACAGAGCTAAAGTCCTGAGAAACAGGACCAAACCAACGACAAATGGGGAGCCAGTGGATTTGTGCTGAAGATTTCTTATCTCTCAAATGGGATAACTCTGCAGTATTCTGCAATATCTGCCAGTTTCCTAGAAGGACTGAGTTCCAGGTGTCCACAGTGGTAACTGGCTTGACAGTGACAACTGATTTCTTCTCCTTTTTTGTTCCAGGTACTGACTTCCCTCTCAGTGCTTCCTGGGGTCACTTCCACAGGATACTTGAGCTGAAATCCTTATTTCTGGGTCTGTGTTGGTGAGGAAAACTTGAACAAATATAGAAAAAGAATATGTGCTAGAAAATACTTAGAAACCATTTATCTGATCTATGTATACAAAATTCCTATGTTTTGTCCACAAACTCAAGGAGGACATTTAAATGACAGGGACTGGTAGATAGATTTCCTTTAAAGAAGTGAACATTGGAGAAACATTGAAATGTTGAATGGCTTTGTCAAAGTGCTGTGAAAAAAATTCTTAATTGTGAAAGAAGTAAGATGTTATGACCCATATTTTTTTCTTTAACTCTAGAAGTTCATGATTCTGTACATTGCATTGTTCCTGGTACATGGTAGGTCCCATATCAATATGTGTTACTATCTTAAGTACTAATGAGTATATAACTCTTTTGTTTGAGAGACAGATCCTCATATCTTACATCCCTGTTCCTACTTGGTATGTTTCTTCCCTAGGAAAGGACTAGGTGACAAGAAGAGAGTTTTAGCAGCTGATAAAACACAGGAAAGAAAACAAAACAAAACAAAAAAGAAACAAAAACACAGGAAACGGGTAGAAAAGAGCTGTTTTTAATAATTTGAAAAATAGTTTTCAATACTTAGAGAGGGGACTAGCAGTGGCCCTTTCCAAACTGATGAGAGCATCTGGGGGACAACAGCTTTTCACTCCAGTAATCTCTGTGACATTAGCCCTACCGACAGCTCACAGATCTGACTGATTATTTTACATGAAACAATCCATGCCCTTGGTTACTGTTTTTAACTTCTAGGATTATCTAACTAAACAAATGTTTCATATTCCTCAACACTTAATAAATTTTACCATTACTGCTAAACTCTAAGTTCCATACTCTGGAATACTCTCTTCCCAATAGTTCTCCCTCCGGCAAACTCCTACTCATCTTTCAATCTCCTGCTCAATTTTCCCATGCTCTGTGAAATTTGGCACAGCTGCCATAGGTGGAAATGTTTATGCCAGCTTTCTCACCAATAACTTTCTTCAGATCTTCACCACAGCTTTTGTGATCTATTATTTACATGATAGTCTCCATATCTAGAATAAGAACACTTTCTAGGAAAAATTGTTTTTGTTCAACTTTATGTCTTTGGAATCCAACACTGGGTACCTGGGACATGGCAGGTATTAAATAAAAACAGTGAGGAGAGATGACTGAAGCAATTACATACAATGGATGAGGAGATATAATGGTTCTGTAAGAAAATCTCACTTGTAGAAATTATGAATTTAAAAGTATAGCACATGTATCATACATGAGATAAGTACATACCTGATGAAATATGGTAATCACAATTTCTCTGAAATAAGGCTAAGGTGCAGTGTTGTGGCATAATCCACTGTTACTTATAACAGTAGATATTAAGTGTATATTACCACCTAAATTGTCTTATTCTTGAGAGTATAGTTACCTAAAAATGCAGATAATAAAATTTAACTTTATTTTAAAGTATATTTTATTGATTATGCTATGACAGTTGTCCTATTTTTTTCTATCATGTATCCCCCTCCTCCCTAAACACCTGTACCATGCAGCATTCCCCACCCACCTTACTTCATGTCCATGGGTTGTACATATAAGTTCTTCAGCTTCTCTATTTCCTATACTATTCTTAACCTGTCTATTTCATACCTACCAATTATGCTTCTTATTCCATGTACCTTTTGCCTGATTCTACCCCTCTGCCTGCCTATTGCTAACCTCCCTTGTGATCTCCATTTCTGTGATTCTATTTCTGTTCTAGTTGTTTGCTTAGTTCTTGTTTTTGTTTTTTAGGTTTAGTTGATAGTTGTGAGTTTGTTGTCATTTTACTGTTCATAGTTTTTTATTTTCTTTCTTTTCTTAGATAAGTTCCTTTAACATTTCATATAATAAGGACTTGGTGATGATGAATTCCTTGAACTTGACCTTCTCTGGGAAGCACTTTATCTGCCCTTCCATTCTAAATTATAGCTTTGCTGAAGAGAGTAATCAAGGATGTAGGTCCTCACCTTTCATAATTTTGAATACTTTTTTCCAGCCCCTTCTTACCTGTAAGGTTAATATTGAAAAATCAGCTGACAGTCTTATATTATAACTCCTTTGTAGGTAACCCTCTCCTTTCTTCTTGCTTCTTTCAAGATTCTCTCCTTATCTTTAATCTTGGGTAATGTATTTATGATGTGCCTTGGTGTGTTTCTTCTTGAATCCAACTTCTTTGGGACTCTCTGAGCTTCCTAGACTTCCTGCAAGTCTATTTCCTTTGCCAGGCTGGGGAAATTTTTCTTCTTTATTTGTACAAATAATTTTTCAATTTCTTGCCCTTCCTCTTCTCCTTCTGGCATCTCTATGATTTGTATGTTAGAGCATTTAAAGTTGGCCCAGAGGTTCCTCAGCCTCTCCTCCTTTTGTTGAATTCTTGTTTCTTCATTCTGTTATAGCTGGATGTTTATTTCTTCCTTTTGTTCCAAATTGTTGATTTGAGTCCTAGTTTCCTTCCCTTCACTGTTGGTTCCCCATATATTTTTCTTTATTTCACTTTATATAGCCTTCATTTCTTCTTTCATTTTACAGCTGAACTCAATCATTTCTGTGAGCATCCTGATTACCAGTGTTTGAACCAGATCTGCATCTGACAGGTTGTCTATGTCCTTATCACTTACTTCTTTTTCTGAAATTTTGATCTGTTCTTTCATTTGGGCCATATTTCTTTGTCTTGATGCACCTGTTACATTGTAAGTGGCAGAGATCTTATGTATTTGCCAGGGTGGGGCAACCCACTTCACTTTGTTGTAGCACTGTATGTAGAGAAGGGGTCCAAGAGAGAACAATGCCGCTTGGTTGGTTCTTGCCCTACTTTCAGTCACTTTCCCCACTTGCCGCAAGTGATTTGGCCCTTATGGTGCTGATTCCCAAGTGGGTGGGCTTGTGTACCTTCTACGAACCCGTGGGTCCCTACAACAGACTCTCCTGTGAGGCTAGTAGTTTCTTCCACAAAAGCAACCCTCATAGGCTTTTATAGCCCGAGGTTTTGAGGCATTAGTTTCCTGCACTGGAACCCTGGGTTGCAAGGTTTGTCTCACTCCCCAGTTGTTCCTCATGGCTTATTTTCGCATGAATGTGGGAAATCCCACCCACCAGCTACCTCACTCACCCAGTCCACTACCTTGCCACATGTCCTCTCCACCCCAGTTTCCCATCTCCACCCATCCTATCAGTCTGGATGACTGTCTCTTCTCTAACTCCTTGATTGTCAGACGTCCATACAGTTTGATTTTATGGCAGTTATGGTTGTTTTTTATTTTTAAATTGGTTGGTACCCTTCTTTTGATTGTACAAGGAAGTGAAGTATTTATACCTATGCCTCGCTCTTGGCTCTCTATTTTAATGTATCAAACTTAACTTCTGTGTGCCACATTTTCACTTCTTTTTCTAGAAAGATTATGAACAAAATTGAGTAATTGTTAATTATTTTAAGGTTAAACATGTGTGTGTTCACATTTTTCTAACTATATTTTCTATTGCTTACACTATTACAGTTGTCCTCATTTTCTCCCCTTTGCCCTCCTCCACTCCCATTACTTTTCCCCACTTCCCTCAGACCATTGTTGGTCTGAGTCTATCCATTATGCATACATACCCTTTGGTTAATCTCTTCACATTCTTTCATCCAGTACCCACCTTCTTCTTCCCCTCTGACAGCTGTCAGTCTGTTCCATGTAACTATGCCTGTGTTTCTATTTTGTTTGTTAGTTTATTTTTTTCATTAGATTATATGTGTTAGTGAGATTATGTGGTATTTATCTTTCATTGACTGGCTTATTTCACTTAACATAATAATCTCCAAGTCCATACAGGCTGTTACAAAGATAAGAGTTCTTTCATTTTTACAGCTGAATACTATTCCATTGTTTAAAAGTACCACACCTTTTTAATCCACTCATCTACTTCTGAGCACTAGGGCTAATTTTAGATCTTGGCAATTGTACACAATGCTGCTGTGAGTAAAGGGGTGCATATATTCATTCAAGTGGATGTTTCAAGATTCTTAGGATATATTCCTAGAAGTGAGATTTCTGGTCTAAAGGCAGTTAGTTCAGTAGACTTCCTGTCAAGATGGAATTGTAGGTAAACACAACTTTCCTCCTCAGACAACCACATCAAAATTTCAATTAAATTATAGAACAACCATCACTCAGACCATTAGAAATCGAGTTGAATTGAAGTCCAACTATGGAATTAAAGAAACCACATTGATCCAGACTGGTAGGAGGGACAGAGACAGGAAGACATGAAACAGGCTAGTCCCACACCCACATGTGGCGGACAAACATTTCAGGAGGGATATATCAGGAGTGAGGAGTCCCAGCCTGGCACTAGACCCCCTAACCCAGGGTTCCAGAGCCAAAAGGGTAAGTCCCCATAACTTCTGTATATAAAAACCAGTGGGGTTGAAGTCAGTGGAAGAAATTATAGTGTCCCAAGCAGTTCCTCTTAAAGAACCCAAACACAGGCTTAATCAGACTCAATGGCTCTGAGTTCCAGCACCAATATAGCAACTTGAAAGGCACCAGTGGCATACAGAGAGGAACTGAAGTCTCTGACATCAAGGCAAGACCTGAGGACAGCTTTCACCTAGACAGAGAGGCAGGTAGAGGCCATTGCTCCTTTTCTGAGCCCTCCTCCCACAGATCCACAGATCCATATGAAACTCTATCAACCTGGCTAAAAGTTTGCCCCATGCTGGAGTTTCACTGAGACTCTACTCTGTCCAACTTATGGGCCCATCCAAGATGTTAAAAGTGGCTTTTTCATATGAATGGCTGGTCTTGGATCATGCTTCACAACTTTCTAAATCTTCTCAGACAAGCAACAGCTGACCTCAGCAATCCCCCAGCCCCTGTACCTCTCATCAAGTGGGCCAAGGCCTGGCACTAGCAGCAGCCAGACTAGGTTCACAGCCTGGATTTGCCTGGGAATCTCCAAGTCCAGCATGGGAAGTAGCCATCTGCAGATTGCTTTGTAGCTGAGGCAAAGTGATCCCAGGCAGAATACAGGTGGGGGCTGACCTTGGCCTGCACCACCCAGGAAACACCAGAGCCTGCACACCCAGTGAATAGCTATAGACCATATTATAGCACCACCACTCTGCCCTTGCACAGCTGATCTACCAGAGAAGGCAGAGGTTGGTGGTCAGTGGCCACAGCCAGTTCTTACTGCTGACTGGCCTTGGTAAATCCATTCCATTGACCTGCCAACAGCAATCAAGGCTCAACTACAATAGCAGAGTGAACTCAGCCCACATGGAAGGTACACCTTGAGTACCCACTTTGGGTGATAAGGGATGCTGTGCCACTGGAACCTATAGGACACCTACTGTATTAGACCATGCTACCACGACAAGGAGTCATAGCAGCTCTGCCCAATACATAGAAACAAACACAGGGAGGCTGCCAAAATGAGGAGTAAAAGAAACATGGCCCAAATGAAAGAACAGATCAAGACTTTAGGGAAAAAAACTAAATAAAATGGAGATAAGCAATCTATCAGATGCAGAGTTCAAAACACTGCTTATAAGTATGATCAAACAACTTAGTGAGGAACTCAAAAGTATAAGAAAAACTCAGTCAGAAATGAAGGATACACTAATCGCAATAAAAAACAATTTACATGGAGTGAACAGTAGAGTGGATGAAGCCAAAAATCAAATCTGATTTAAAACATAAGGAAGCAAAAAACAACCAATCAGAACAACAAGAAGAAAAAAGAATCCCCCCAAAATGAGGATAGTATAAACAGCTTCTGGGACAACTTCAAGTGTTGCAACATTTACATCATAGAGGTGCCAGAAGAAAAAGAGAAAGAGCAAGAAATTGGGAATTTACTTGAAAAAATAATGAAAGAAAATTTCCCTAATTTGGTGAAAGAAATAGATATGCAAATCCAGGAAGCACAGAGCATCCCAAACAAGATGGATGCAAAGAGGCTTACTCCAAGACACATCATAGTCAAAATGCCAAAGGTTAAAGATAAAGAGAAATTCTTAAAAGCAGCAATGAAAAGCCAGGACCTACAGCCAACATTGCTCTACCCAGCAAAGCTATCATTTAGAATCAAAGGTCAGATAAAGAGCTACTCAGATGAGAAATAGCTAAAGGAGTTCATCATCACCAACCATTATTATATGAAATGTTAAAGGAAGCTATTTAAGAAGAAGAATATCAAAACTATGAACAATAAAATGGCAATAAATACATGTCAATCAACAATTTAATTTAAAAAACAAACTAAGCAAACAAGGAGAACAGAGACAGAATCATGGACATGGAAAACATTTTGATGGTTTCCAGAAGGAAGGGGGATATAGTGGAATGGGTGAAGAAGTAAGAGAATTAAGAAGTACAGCTAGGGCCCTGGCTGGTATAGCTCAGTAGATTGAGTGCGGGCTTCAAACCAAAGGGTCACCAGTTTGATTCCCAGTCAGGGCACATGCCTGAGTTGCTAGCCAGGTCCCCAGTGGGAGCCACATGAAAGGTAACCAACCACACACTGATGTTTCTTTCCCTCTCTTTCTCCTTCCCTTGCTGTCTTTCTAAAAATAAATAAATAAAATCTAATAAAAAAAAGAATAGGTAGTTACAAAATAGCCATGGGGATATAAAGTACACTACAGGAAATTGAATAGCCACAGAACTTATATGCATGACCCATGGACATGAAAAATGGTGGAAAAATGGTGAGAGAATTGCCTCAGGGAGAGGGGGGTCCTGGGTGGAGGGGGGCAAAGAGGGAAAAAATGGGACAATTGAAATAGCATAATTAATAAAATCTAATTTAAAACAAAGAAACAAAACAAGGCAGTTAGTTCCATATTTACTTTTTTGAGGAAACTCTACACTGTTTCCACAGTGGCTGCACCAATCTGCATTCTACCAACAGTGCACAAGTGTTCCTTTTTCCCTACATCCTCACCAGCACTTGTCGCTTGTTGATTTATTTATAATGGCCATTCTGGCAAGTGTGAAGTGACATCTCATTTGTGGTTTTAATTTGCATCTCTCTGAGTATTGATGTTGAGCATTTTTTCATAAGTCTATTGTCCATCTGTATGTTCACCTTTTTACCTTTATTTATGTGGCAGAAGCACAACAAATATTTTTAAATGCACTTATTAATTATTATACATTCTAAAATTGGTTTTCTCTCTCTTTTTTAAGCTAGCACTTTACTATTAAAAATCTTTTGCATGACTTCCCCTTTCAAATTGCTATCATACGTAAGAAATTAAATAAGCAATTTGGTTAGACTTATCTGTAAACAAGATCAAAATAATCTGAATTATGTTCTCTTCAATGTATTAAAATTGGAGCTTTACTCAAAAATTTTCTTTATGGTTCATTGTCTATACTTAGTCATGGCTGCCTCTCTTTGTGTTTGATATTGGTCAAATTTTAACCTCCAGATTACTGAAGGATAATGTTTTAAAATGTCTGTTGCTGTCATGTATCTAAATGAAGAGAAGGCATTGTTATTGTAGTGTCTCAGACAGAATCTGATTTTTACCCAAAGATGAAGTTGCTGTGCACTGGTATAACAAAAAAGATTCAACTACTTATATCTAGATTTAAAAAGCAATACTATTTGCTCTGAATAAATATCAATTTCTTTGCATATTCATAAATTCAATTGAAGAACAAGATCTATACATAAGGGTCAACAAAGTTTACATGACATTATTGATTAAAATTTCACAAATTTCACTGCAAACATGAGCAACATTACCTAATGAGAGCAATATTCATGAAACTATGCTATGGTGGTTACATGTTTGTTTTTGAGGAGTTTTTTTCCTCAGTAAGAATTCTGACTAAGCTCTATCACTTATCAGCACAATACTGTTATTTGAAATGTAAAAAGTAGGTGCTATACGGGGATACTTGCTGAATCAGACCGATCTGATTCAAGAGTATCTTAATCAGTGAAATTTATGGAGCTTCAGTATAACACCCTTATGACATTGATACATTCTGTGTTATTCAGGCAGTGGTACTGTTGTACGCTTGTTGATTAGTGAAGTGTGGGGCAAGCCACACGTTCTGTGTTACTTCCTCAACAGCTAAAGAACACTCTAAACATTATATGACAGATGAAATACTATGTCTTCTGAGTAAATCACATGACTCACACTTCCCTAACACTTATAACACATGTCACAAATAGATTTCAACTATATCTCACACTTCTGATGTGCTTTATAATTGTGTTTATACATTCAAAGCATAAGGTGTTATAAAACAAGTTAGAGGAGCTATGCTTATTAAGATTACATAGATAACTCCCAGTTAAAGGAAGATCTACATGGGCAAACCAAGAACTTGTGTCCACTCCATTTTTGGTCTAAAGATGGTGTCAAAGAAAAAAGTATTTATCTGTAAATCTTCTTTAGTTTTTTAATGTTTTGCATGCACTTTTATTGCAATATAGTTGCATTATATTTAAGGATTTTAGTACTTGGAGGTGAGACCTTGTGTTCTTGAAATGCTTTGCTAACTTAGTATATAAAGTTCAAAGCAGGGAAATTGACAAAAAAATCAACAATAAGAGGTATGTTCTTTTTTATATATATATTTTATTGATCATGCTATTACAGTTGTCCCATTACCCCTCTTTCATTCCCCTCCACCTTGAACACCTTCTCCCACCCACATTCCCCCCTTTTAGTTCATGTCCATATGTCATAAGTTCTTTAGCTGCTACATTTCCCCTACTATTCTTGCCCTCCCCCTGTCTATTTTCTATCTACCATCTATGCTACTTATTCTTCGTACCTTCCCCCGCTCTCTCCTCTTCCCACTCCCCTGTTGCTAACCCTCCATGTGATCTCCATTTCTGTGGTTCTGTTCCTGTTCTAGTTATTTGCTTAGTTTCTTGTTTTTTTTTTTAGGTGTGGTTGTTAATAATTGTGGGTTTGCTGTCATTTTACTACAGATGTGTTTTATATTCTTTTTCTTAGATAAGTTCCTTTAACATTTCATAAAATAAGGGCTTGGTGATAATGAACTCCTTTAACTTGACCTTATCTGAGAAGCACTTTATCTGCCCTTCCATTCTAAATGAAAGCTTTGCTGGATAGAGCAATCTGGGGTGTAGGTCCTTGTCTTTCATGACTTGGAATATTTCTTTCCAGCCCCTTCTTGCCAGCAAGGTCTCTTTTGAGAAATCAGCTGACAGTCTGATAGGAACTCCTTTGTAGGTTA
>CM052548.1:32622220-32635077 GCA_028533065.1 Trachops cirrhosus | reverse complement strand
GTGTTCCTCCTTGGGTCCAACTTCTTTGGGACTCTCTGAGCTTCCTGGACTTCCTGGAAGTCTATTTCCTTTGCCAGCTTGGGGAAGTTCTCCTTTATTATTTGTTCAAATATCTTTTCCACTTGTTTTTTCTCTTCTCCTTCTGATACCCCTATAATTCGGATGTGGGAAAATTTAAAGATGTCCTGGAGGTTCCTAAGCCTCTCCTCATTTCATTGAATTCCTATTTCTTCATTCTCTTCTGGTTGTATATTTTTTTCTTCCTTCTGGTCCACTCCATTAATGTGAGACCCATCTTTCATTCCATCACTATTGGCTCCCTGTGCATTTTTCTTCATTTCACTTATTGAAGCCTTCATTTTTTCATTTAGTTTGCAACCAAAATCAACCAATTCTGTGAGTATCCTGATCACCAGTGCTTTGAATTGTGCATCTGATAGGTTGGCTATCTCTTGGTTGCTTAAAAGGATGGGTTCTGGGGCTTTCAATTCTTCTTCTGGTTGAGCCATCTCTTTGCTGTTTTTTTTTTTTTTTTTTTGTCTTTGTCAAGCACCTGTAGTGAGGTGTGTTCTTAATTAAGGGACTTCTGATGTACCAAGTGTTATATTGAATCCTCATATAAAATGTGTAAGATATATATTGTAACCTCTAATCTACATATAAGGAAATGGAGACTTAGAGTGGCTGGGTGACTGGCCTGAAATCACATATGGCAGTGCAAAGATCTGAACCAAGTCCACTGTGCCTCCATCACCATGTTATGCTAATAGCCCAGTGCTATATCTGAGAAGAATATAACAAAGGTGTGTTAAAGAGTTTTCCATTCTAGCACTGCTTAATATTAATTCAAAGAAAAGGGTAAAAATATGCCCACTTATTTTATGTAACTGTATGTCTATAAGATTATTCCAGATTTACTGACAGAAATATAGAGGGAAAAAAGCTGTGAAAAGAGAGACAGTAAAAGGTAATCCTGGACCTATTACCATCTGGAGACAGTACTTTGTCTAGCTTTAAAGTCTTTTGAGAGCTTTAATAAAGAAGAATGACACAACCAAATTGGCAGTATCTTTCCTGGATCATCTTGTTAGCATGCTCTTGAAGGGCATTCTGACCTATGTTGCTCCAAGTGTCCGATAAGCATCAATTTTCTGCCTTGATTTTTTCTGATTATTGACAATTTCCTCTGCTAGGACTGTTTGGATGATGAAAGAAAACTCCGTGTGATTGTCCAGGCTAACAAAGTGAGAACATTCCAGTCAATCAGTATGTGTTTCATTAGTATTGTTCTCTCTTGTAATTCATGAAAAGGTATCTTGCAATTTACAAATTTTTTTTTTTACAAAATAGAAAACGTTTTATTGTTTGGTCTTACTCACATCGAGGCTTTTTCTTAAATGATAAAAGTCAAAATGATTTTTTTTCTCTGTCTTTATTACCAAGTCCTTGTCTAATGTTTTTCTTACCAAGAAAATACCAAGAAAGACAATAGTATTTCTTTCATACCAAGAAATAGCAGTTTTTGTTTCATCAACCAACATAGCATAATTATTTAATGTTTTAAATGTTTTTCTGTTATAAATTTCATATTCACAGAAAATGAGCAACCATAAAAACCTTGGAAAGATAATTTCCAAAGCACAGGCTTCTAATTTATTTTTGGATATGATTACTTATTTGTTAATAAGACAAAAAGCTATATTTATAGGATAACTAGTAGAAAATACTGTCATTTGAAACAGCAGAGAATGTGCATTTCATCCTACATTGTCTAATTTTGGCAAGGATCTTGGTCTTAAAATAGTGTTGAGATTGGAAAATCACCAAGAATGTATTTAAAACCATGGGAATATGAAACCTTAAAACAAAAAATAAAGCTTAATGTAGACTAATGTTTGACTATTTAGTCAACTAGTAAACTGTGTCTCTAAAATAAAATGCCATTATTCATAAAGTGGCTTCATAAGTCAGCTCAAGAGTAGTGGCAGATAAATGCCACTATATGAATTCTTTTAAAAACAGAGAGTGAATTTCTACTGGCAATTAATGCCAAGCTTATTCTGCTTACAAAAGAAAACACTAAAAATGGCATACTCTTGGGTGCTACCACTGTCCCTTATTTTTCTTCAGAAATGCAGTTGTTAATCACCTTCAGATACTCACCAAAAATATATGTGCATATTGCTTACTTTTACCTATTCAGGTATTATGTGAAAGGATCCTAGGATTCTGAATAACTGAAAAAAAAGCATGTATTACATATAAGAGGACTTCTATTTTCTAGTCAATAGTCTTCAAATAATTTTCTGATTTTTAAATTGTATTCTAAACATTTTATATTAACTTCTTTTTCTCAACTACAAAGCTCAAGAAAAATATAGTAGATTGAAACTGTACTGAATAAACTAAAATAAAATTTAAAAAAGAAAGAAAAATATAGTAGATTGAACATTGAACCAAGAATTAGAATGTCTGTATTTTTATCAGAATTGCTGTCTATAATCTTTTACTAGATTAATTCATATTTAATTGTATTTTACACAAAATAGTGTTGGTAATATTTATAAATTTTTTCTTTT
Organism: Trachops cirrhosus; assembly: GCA_028533065.1. Classification (NCBI taxonomy): domain Eukaryota; kingdom Metazoa; phylum Chordata; class Mammalia; order Chiroptera; family Phyllostomidae; genus Trachops; species Trachops cirrhosus. The sequence goes on along the minus strand of CM052548.1, from coordinate 32,632,498 downwards.
CATTCTAATGTACATTTTGATATCTAGAAATTCTTAAGTTTTATAATCAGGGAAATTTATATTTGTATTTGATTATATTAGTTATTTTAGAAGCCATATTTTGGAGATAGTAAATTTAACTTTAAGGATATACTTTGAAATGGTGTCTGAAGAAGTAATACTTGAAAGATAAACACTAGTTTGTATGAATTGAAAAGCTCTTTAAAATTTATTAAAGTGTGGTGACAATAAGTTGTTGAGTTGATTGGAAGGGTCTCATATGTGTCACTGGTACCAATGTTAGGTCCTCGTAGGCTCTTTAAACAGCTTCATCAATGATCAGGAGGAAAGAAACATGTTAATTTAATCCCTGGAGGCATTAAATCCAAGAATCGATCTATAAATGGTGTCAGTTGAAAGAACACACTTCAGAATGCTCAGGAATAAACTTTAAAACAAAAGACTCACAGAATTTGTTATTTCAACAAAAGGTCATAAAATAATGTTTTAAAATTTATAATGCAAAGATACCATTTTCTAAAATTTAAGGGAAATTGGACAAAGGTGACTTCTGTTTAAGTTTGATCAATATTATTAATTTTTTATGCATAGAATTAAATCAAAAATTTTATTAGGTGGGTAGAACATTAGGAGGCAGATAATTAAGTTCAGGCTTAGAACATGAAACTCATTTGTCCATGACAATCTCTTTTTCTCTACTGCTAAGCACTTTGAGCTGTTACTGCAGGGCCAGCTTGGCTTCACTCTTCAAAGAACAATCCTGACTACAGCTTGTGGACCTGGAAGAAGCTCCGTCGAATACTCTAATCCAGAATAAGATCGGCAGTTTGTGTACTGCTGTTAATCTGGTCTGGCCTTGCAGCTGATCTCTGTGAATGAGTTGCTGTCTTCTTCCTGAGTCTAACTTGAAGCTCTTTCCCACGTTTCTCCCCTGTGCTCTCTTTAGCCTTATCTTGACTATGGGCATAAGTTTTCCCTTCTTCTTACTAACCATTTGTCTTCTTCACACCCTGAGAACTGTCAATTTTTATTTCTAAATCCTCAGTTCTGCCTCTTGCTGACAGACATCTCTGACACTGCTTACCTGGCTGGCTGTCTATCTGCTTCCCTGAGTATTATTATTTTTAGCTTCTTGAGTATTGTATTTTTCTTTGTTTTACCTCTTTGCTTGTTGGAAAACCTATTATTCAATCTAGCAGCAACAGTTTGCTACCACAAATGATGAGAAATATATACATATAAACAAAATTACAAAAATACTTCTATAATTTTAATTCAAAGATATGAGTGTGAATTTTATTTCATAATTATCATCAATAGTACATATGAATTTAAAATAAAATATTCTACATTAATAAAAAGCAATTCTAAATTAATATAGCACATCTATTTGCTAATAAACAAATCTCATTCACTAATTTACTTTCATTAGAAAAATAAATCCTTTGCTTTTTGTTGTTTTAATCTGACCCAGTCCTCTAATAACTTAGATTTTTCTGTTTGGGGCAATTTTCCATCACATTCAGGTTTTCTTTTTCATAATATTAGAATTTTGCACTCAATGGTATATATCAGTGCTGTTTTTAAAATGATGATTTAATAGTAATAATTTTGCTTATTAGAAAATAAAACAGAAGAAATATTATACTGCTCACCTGTTCATGTTCCAGAAAATCATGCTGGGCACTTGCCACTGTATTCTCATCCTTTGGCCATGCCTACCTCCCTGAAAGCCTTGGGTATGAGGTATCTAAGATAGTATTCTATTAAACTCTATTCTTGGCAACTTTTGTCTACTGTTAAAATGCTTTATGAAGCCAGTGCTTTTCTTTCTCAGACATAACATTTTATTCTTGAACTTTTTTTCTCATGTCTATCTGAAGAATCTCTGCTCTATGACTTCCAAAATTTTTTATTTCATATGCAGTGGTATGCTAATAAATATTTAACAATCAGCTCACCAAGGAGAGTAAAAACACTGAGTTACAGCATTTACCACTGTTAATGGCAGAAATGTCATCCTGGACAATTTGAAGCCACCAAAGAGACTTCACTAAATGTGAAGTTAGGAGGCATATTAGTTATTTATTGCTGCATATCAAATGATCCCATAACTTAACAACTTAAAAAATACACATGTATGGTCTCACAGTTTCTGTTAATCCAGAAGCTAGGCCTGGCCTAGCTGGGTCCTCTGCTCAGCGTCTCTCATTATGTTGCAATCAAGGTGTCTGCCAGGCTTCAAGTGAGCAAGTATGCACTTCTAAATTCATTCAGCAGTAGCTGGAACAGTTCAGTCTTCTTACAAACATTATCTTTCACTAGAACCCTTGCCTGCCAGAGTTAATAACAGATCAGAAAGGGCTGTTGTTCTGGCAAATGCTCTGCCTCCTGGATAGAGTTGGCCACTCGCCCTCATTACACCTGAGTTTTGATCAAGTAACAATGAATCCAGTAGCAACATAGAGTCCCAACCCCCCAAAACAAAACTTTTTATTGAAGGCAACAGCCCCAACCTGAAGATATCTAAGCCTAAAGATATCTTTAATTCCCAACATTACTTTGTTTTCATTTCTTTAATAGTGACAGAACTACACAACTCACCTCACCTTTGTTAACTTTAACTTGGGCTTTGCTTCATGAGGCATTTTTTTGCATCTCTTTCTTTTTAAACATTGTTTGACCTCTTAAAACTCTGCTCTCTGGGTTTCTGTGATCCAACACTTTTCATGGTGAACACGACAGCTCACTGTAAACCTTTCTCTGTCTCGTCAGGCCTTCCTCTTTCTCGTCTGCCTTTTAGAAGCTGATTTTTCTAAGGATTTCTCTCTTTGGTCTCTTATACACTTTATTCTACACATACTTCATGCATTTTTTGTGTTCCCCATAAGTGCATAGATAGCTCTTAAAGTTTTTAAATCAGCTCAGATCAGGTTTCTCATCTAAGTTTAGACCTTTTCAGGAATGTTTATAGTATCTTTATAGCCATCAAAAACTGGATGTAACACAAATATAAATTGACTATTAAATGTATAAACAAATTGCAACTTAGCTATGTAATGAAATACAATTCATCATTTTAAAAAAACGCTGATACAAAGTACAGCATCCACAGATTTTAAAAACTTCATGCTAACTAAAGGCAGTGGAGACATATGAATTTATATACTGTATGATTCTATTTTTATGACAATCTGGGAAGACAAAAATGTAAGGAGAGAAAACAGTTTAATGTTTTCTAGATGCTGAATGTCCATAAAAGAGATTTACTATAAAAAGACACATGGAAACAGATCAGGTGATGGATATCTTCTTTAACTTGCTTTTAATAGTGGTTATATGACTATATATTTGTCAAGACATAAATTTAGACATGCCATAAAAGAGTTCTTTTATTTCATATAAATTATTTCATGTTTAAAAATCAACATATCAAATATTGAATGCATTATCTTCCTTCCCTCAATCTTTTTCTATACCTATATTTTAAATGTCAACTGATACCAATTACCCAGTTAGATAAAGAGAAATCTAAAGTCATTTTTGATCCTTCTTCATTTCTAACATTTTACATTAGTCTATCACCTAATCTTGACAATATAAATCTCTAAAATATGGCTTTAAATTGCTTCCTTTCTTACAGCAAACAACCAAGTGTAGACCCTCATCTTCTCTAGCTTAACTAAAGCAAAAATTTACTGAAGTTACTTCTGGGATATGGAGACATTCAATTTCTCCTTTTATCACTATGATTTATCCTTACATTACCAAAAGCTGGCACAGTTCATCATTCTTCTATTTCCTGGTGAAATCTTTGTTAAGTTTTTGGTATCTATACTTATTAATATTATCCTGAACGTACATGCCAGGTTTCTGAAGTAGAACAGATTATTATTTACTGAATAATCCCTACACTGTGCTTTAACTCTAACCAGGATATTTTGGGGGGTCACTATTTCTCATTTAGCCCTTTCAAGCAGAAAATTTTTTTCTCAGACTCAGTAAGGGAATATAATAGGTGTCCTTCCTGCTGTCCTGATACTTAGAGATCATTTCTCCCCTTCCTACTGACAAGATTCCATTCCATTGAAGTACAAGCTATTTTAGCTATTATACCCATTTCCCATTTTCAATCCTGTCAGCTATTTCTCTTCATTCACTAAAAACCTAAGTCTTCTCATAGCCATGTCTGTTGTCATTTTCCAATGAGTTACAACCAAATCTCCCTTTTAGGTGTCAGAAAAATGATACTGAAGAATCAGATCTAATACAAATCTCAAACAAACTCCCTGCCAATCTTTCCACTGTGGCCCAAGCCACTTTCATGATTTCCCTGGAAATCTGAAATAAATCTCATACTGATTTTGTTCTTTCATTCCTGTCCCTTCCAAATTACTCTCCACACAGAAGCTAAAATGTCGATTATTGCACTGCTGAAAACTCCTCTGTGGCTGTTCCTTGCACTTAGAACTTAATATACACTTTTCACCTTGAACTAAACCTACTGACCTGGCCCTTGATTACCTTCCATCTCAGTACATGATACCTGCTCTCTGGATCTCCAGCTCCAGCTCAATGTGCCATAGGTTACAATGGCCTTTCAGTTCTGAGAGTATAGTAACCTCTTTTCTTCTTCATTCTGAACACATTTTTCCTTTGAATTTTGTCCTTCAATTATAAAAATAGATATTTCTTCTTCATAAAGGCCTGTCATAAGGAAATCTCCACCTTTTCCCATTACTCTTAATCACAATACATTCTTTATTTCTTTCATTGCAAGAATTACAACACATAATTTTATTTACATAGGTTTATTTGTTTGATATTTACTTCCTTGTAAGGATGCAAGTCCCATGAAGGCAGCAGATATAATTGAAATCTTCTACATGTGTAGAGGCATAAGTAATTTGATTAAATCCCCCAAGAAATTCTGAAGCAACACCTGTTACTTCTATCCCACACTAGCCATGCTGGTTGAGAATCAGAAGTTCTGAGCAAAAACTTATTTTGTCACTTGCCTATAGAAAACCTTAAGGGGCTCCTTAATATGGCACAAATAGCAATCAATGATTAGACTCATGTTTATATAACCAGTTTCAACTCAGGACTCCCTGCTCATGCTGCACCCTACAGCATTACACAACTGTTTTCAGTACACACATACGCACATACTTTCTTACAATTTAATGATTTTGAGTGGTTGAATTTCACAATTATTTGCTTTCCAAGTAGTTTGATTCAGTTTCCCAAATAGTCCTTTTGGAGTATTTTATTCATTGGCATATGAATTACTTATCAAGCCACCCTAAAATAATAGATTTCTCAGTTACCATCCCTATCCCCAACCTCATTTCACCTCACAGCAAGATTATGTTAGTTGTATGTGTGTGGATGAGGGAAATAATGGGTATTTTGAAAATCTCCCCCAGTAATTCTTTAGTGCTCTGCCCTACATAAAAATTACCACAATAGACCTAACCATAATGGATACTGATATATTGGAATGAAGTGGAAGAAGAAAAAAAAATCATTTTGCATCAGGAGTTGAATTTAGTAATTACTTTTATCTTGCCAGCTAATTAACCTTCCAGATTAGTTTATTGTAATTTAAGTAGCTACCCTTTTGCTTTGCATCATTTGCCAAACTAATTTATTAATGGCAAAAATATTTATAGAATTTCTATATAATATGATAGCCATTATACTATGTGCTGGTGAAACCAATGATAAGCAAACAGTATATAGTACCTATACTCAATGAGCCTACAGTATAGTAAGGGAGTCATATATTAATCATATAACCACAGTGATGATATATAATTATGCACTGAGATAGGTTTACTGAGAGAAATAATCACAGTTATACAAGAAATATATCATATACTTCTGATTTATACTGGGAGTTACAGCAAGTTTCCTGAAAAATAATTAGCTATAATATTAAGGATGAATAAATTAAGAGGGCTGAAAAAGATGTTCCTGACAAAGAAAGAGGAAGCAAATGTCCTTGGCAAAGAACAGTGTATGCAAAAACCCTGTGGTTGAAATGAGCAGGCAGGTCCCAGGGAATCAAGGTCAATGTAGTCAAAAGCAGAAACCAAGGTAGGAGACCAGAGACTTCAAGGGTAGCAAGGAGTAAGACTACTTGGGACTTCTGGTTATTATAAGGATTTGGTCCCTTTTTTCTGAGATTGATGATATCTCATTAGAATGTTTTAGGCTTGGTAAGTGTCTTCTGATTAGTCTTTAAAAAATCTAGTCACAGGGGAAAAATTGAATATGGAGAGAACTGTTATTGGTCAATTCTATATTTTAGTCTATGCTGGTTAAATTCATGTGCCAACTTATCTGGGCTAAGAGAAGCCAGATAGCTGGTAAAACATTAATTCTTAGTGTTTGCAAAGGCATTTCTGGAAGAGATTAGTACTTGAATGGGTAGAATGAGTAAAGAATATCACTTTCATCAATGTTAGTGGGCATCATGCAATTTTGAGAGACTAATAGAAAAGAAGACAGAGGGAGATAAATTTTGCTCTATGCCTGAGTCAGAACATCCAACTTCTCCTGGTCTCTATTACTTGCACTCCTGATTGTCAGGTGCTTGGATTCATACTGGGACTTACATCATTAGTCCCCTAATTCTCAAACTTTTAGACTTGGATTGAGACTTACCCCATCATCTTTTCTGGTTCTCAAATCTTTGGATTCAGACTGAATTACACCCTTGGTTCCCTCATTCTGCATCTAGCAGATTGTAGATCCTGGGACTTCTCAGCCTCTATAATAGCATGAATCAATTCCTATAAAAGAATATATATGTATATATGTGTATATATATACACACATATGTGTATATATGCATGTGTGTGTGTATGTGCATATTTTTTTTTCCTGGAGAATCCTAATACATAGGCAAATGACAAGGGTAATTTGGATTATCATGGTGGTATTGGAGATAAAAGGAACTAGATTTATTCATGAAATATTTAGAAAGGAAATTGGGTTTAATATTGCATTTGAGGGAGTGAAGGAGTCAGGGATTGTTCTCAGCATTCTTTTTAACAAGGAAATTTAGACATCATTTTTTGAATTAAGCAATGGTTTAGGATAAAGAGTTTAATTTTGTACTTGATGAATTTTAGATGCTTTGAGATCATCAAGCAGGTACATTAAGTTAACAGAAAGAAGAAAGGATAGAAGGAAGGAAGGAAAAGAAAAAGGAAGGAAGGAAGAAAATAAGGAGTAATAACTCTGAAGCAGTATTTCCAGGGGTACAATGGAAAAGTTGAAAAATAAAATAAGCATAAGACAGAGTCAAGGGCAAAGAATTCCAAAGCATCCTGGGGATGCTGGTGAAGAAGAGTAGCTTAATACTTTGGGCAGTAACAGAGAAAAATTTGGACAAAAAGAATGATGAGATCAATTTCAAAAGACTTTTGGATAAGCAAGGATCCTGAGTCTAATGACTAGAGTGACTATATCTCTCATTACTTGGGATTTCGGTACTAGTGGTTGCTAATGGCACACCCAGAAAAGACAGAAATTCTAAGTCAAGTTTGGAATTTAAGAAAAAATAATGGCTCCAGACTATATCATCACTCATGGTGGCTATAGATTGCTTCCAAAGAATTGTCCAAATTGTTTTAAAAAATAATCCTGAATAACCAACAGAACACTAGCTAGAGAGAAGCCTTATAACCAGACAGGTGGAAGAAGCCACATCATCACTGCATGACTAGTAGAGAGGGTGGAGGAGGCATGAGAGGTCTGGCTGGGCTTCCATTGGTGGCAGCTGAAGAGTCCTGGAAGGATATTTTAGTGCCCTAGGGGGTTCCCCCTGAGCAGTGTGGGGCTAAACCCCAAGCTGGACTCCCCAGTGTACAGCACCAGGACTGAGAAAGGAACCCAAGTAACATACAGCTATGAAAAGCAGTAGGGTTTCTGTCTGCCAGGAAGAGATGGTTGGAGCCTCAGAGAACTTCTTAAAGGGCCAACATCCAACATTCCATTTTCAACCACTTACACTGGGCTCTGGTAGAGAAAGGGCAGAGTGGACTACAGCCTCTTGAGGAGAGTCTGAGAATGGTGTCTCTGGGGAGAGAGAAGAAACAGCCACCAGGACCCCTGTGTTGAGTCTTCCCCCATACTGCAGGAGCTATCCTTCTCAGGCAGAGCAATCCCCTCCAAGTGGCATCAGCCTGAAGGGAAGTAGTAGCCACACCCATAGGAATTACTCTGCCTCACCCTGTGGTGCTTAAGCTCTGCTGCTGAGGAGTACAGCTGGAAGACATTTATCCTATAGAATGTCTGCACCCTCTGCTGCTGAGTATAGCTGGAAGGTATTCATACTACAGAAAGCCCACAAGTAAAGGCAGTTTGCTGGGAGCTCTGAGGCTTCACCTGACCGGGGCCCAGGCCAGGTGCTGATAAAAGCCAGCCTTAGTGCTCAACCTCATTCTTTGTGCACACACCCAGGCCCAGCAGAGGGATCTACATGCTATGGATCTTGATAGCTCTAAACAGGGTGCCCACAGCCACTCAGTCAGGGTTTGACTTACGTGTGTACCAAACTCATGTAGATCTATCTAACACATAGAAACAAATAAAGAGAGGCAGCCAAAATTGGAATCCAAAGAAAAAGACCCCAAATGAAAGAACAAGAGTATTCTCCTATTCTCCAGAAGGAGAACTGGATGAAATGGAGGCAAGCAATTTATCAGATAGAGAGTTTAGAGTCATGATTATAAGGATACTCAACAGTATTAAAAAAAGATATAGAAACCATAAATAAGAACCAGTCACAAATAAAGAATGCAATACCTGAAATAAATAATACACTGGAAGGAATAAATAGTAGGTTAGATGAAGGATAGGATCAAATCAGTGATTTGGAAGACAAGGAGAAAAAAACACCCAGAGAGACCAGAAAAAAGAATTTTTAAAAAAAGTGAGGAGAGTTTAAGAAATATTTTGGACATTATGAAGTATAAAAACATCCTCATGATTGGAATACCAAAAGGAGAAGGGATTGAGAAACTGAAGAAATGATGACCAAAAACGTCCCTAATCTGGTAAGGAAAAAGTCACCCAAGTCCAGGAAGCTCAAGAGAGTCCAAACAAGTTGGACCTAAAGATACCTACACCAAGACACATTATAATTAAAATAACAAGACTTAAAGACAAGGAGAGAATCCTAAAAGCTGCAAAAGAAAAGCAGGTAGTTACATACAAGGGAGTGCCAATTAGACTGTCACCTGATTTCTCAACAGAAATATTTCAGGCCAGAAGGGAATGGCATGAAATATTCAAGGTGATGAAAAGTAAGGCCCTACAACCAAAGCTACTTTACCCAACAAGAGTATCACTTGAAATTGAAAGGGAAATGAGGAGCTTACCAGACAAGAAAAAGCTAAAGGAGTCTGTTAAGACCAAATCAATATTGCAACAAATGTTAAAGGGCTTTCTTGAAGAAGAAAAATAGAAAGAAAGAAAAAAAATACAGAGGAGAATAGTCTAACAATAAAGTGGTGCTAAATATATATTTATCAATAATCACCTAAATGTAAATGGCTTAAATGCTCCAACCAAAAGACATAGGGTAGCTGAATGGATAAGAAAATAAGGTCCATACATATACTGCCTCCAAGAGACCCATCTCAGATTGAAAGTTACACACAGACTAAAAGAAAAGAGATGGAAAAAGATATTTCATGCAAATAGAAAGAAAAAAAGCTGGGGTAGTAATATTTATATCTAAAAAAACTGAACAACAGATCGAGAAGATGGCGGCGTGGTAGGATGCAGCAGATTCTACTCTCCCACAACCAGGGGAAAAAAAATCTGAGTCATTTTAGGTAGGTACAGAGCAAAGAGCCAACATTATCATGCCATAAATGAAAATAGGAGATCGCAAATTGTAGCAGATTGAAAAACCCGAAGAGAGAGCGTGGTTTGGTGAAAGACTGGGAAACCACAGCATTAAAAAAGGAAAAGGCGCAGGCGCTCTGGGGGACCGGTGCGACCCAGGCCCCAGAGGTAGGAGAAGTGAGCGCCCCTCGGGACCCAGAGACTGCGCACCCGTGGACCCGGAAAAGCCCAGGCACTCCCCGGGACCCGTGAGGCCCAGGCCCCGCAGGTAGGAGAAGTGAGCGCCCCTCGGGACGCAGAGACTGCGCACCCGTGGACCCGGAAAAGCCAGGCACTCCCCGGGACCTGTGAGGCCCAGGCCCCGCAGGTAGGAGAAGTGAGCACCCCTCGGGTCCCAGAGACTGCGCACCC
>CM052548.1:32566055-32621720 GCA_028533065.1 Trachops cirrhosus | reverse complement strand
AAAGGGAATAAAGGATAGAAACTGTACTGAATAAACTAAAATAAAAATTAAAAAAAAAAAGAAATAAAATGATCAAGTTAATCCTAAAAAAAAAAAAAAGAAAAAAAAACTGAACAACAATAATAAAATATGAAGGAAAATAAATAAACTTTAAAACCAAGGTGATAGTAAGAGACCAAAAAGGACACTACATAATGATAAAGGGAAAATCCAGCAAGAGGATATAACCTTAGTAAGCATTTACGCACCCAACATAGGAGTGCCTAAATATGTAAAGCAAATCTTGATGAACATATAGGGAGAGATCAACAGAAATACAATCATAGTCAGGGATTTTAACATCTCTTTGACTTCAATTGATAAGATCTTCCAGAGAGAAAATCAGCAAAGAGATAGAGGCCTTAAATGACACACTAGATCAAATGGATTTAATGGATATCTTCAGAGCATTTCACCGCAAAGCAGCAGAATATACATATTTTTCAAGGGCCATGGAATGTTTTCTAGGATTGACCACATGTTAGGACACAAAACAAGTCTCAATAAATTTAAGAAGATTGAAATCATATCAAGTACCTATATGACGGCAATGTGATGAAACTAGAGATCAATTACAAAAACATTGAAAGACACTCAAATACATGGAAGCTAAGAAACATGTTATTAAACAATGAATGGGTCAACAATGAGATTGAGGAAGAAATCAAAAGATACCTTGAAACAAATGAAAGTGAGAACTCAAGCAACCAAAATCCGAGGGACAGAGGGAAAACAATCCTAAGAGGGGAAATCATAGCATTACAGACCTATTCAAAAAACAAAACAAAATAAAAAAGCTCAAATAAACAATCTAACTTTACACTTAAGAGAACTTGAAAAAGAACAACAAACAAAGCACAAAGTGAGTAGAAGGAAGGAAATAATAAAGATCATCGGAGAAATAAATTAGAGTCTAAAAAATGATACAAAAGATCAGTAAAACCAAGAGCTGGTTCTTTGAGAAGATAAACCAGATTGACAAAACTGTAACCAGACTCATCAAAGAAAAAAGAGAGAAGACCCAAATAAATAAAATCAGAAATGAAAGAGAAAAGAAATAAGAACTGACACCAAAGAAACACAAAGGATGGTAAGAAAATATTATGAACAACTATATGCCAACAAACTCGACAACAGGGAAAAAATGGATAAATTTCTAGAAACATACAATCTTCCCAGACTAAATCAAGAATAATCAGAGAATCTGAATAGACATACTACACCTACTGAAATGGAAGCAGTGATCAAAAAAATTCCCACACAAAAACCCAGAACCTGATGGCTTCACAAATGAACTTTACCAAACATTCTGTGAAGAACTAGCACCTCTCCTTCTCAAACTCTTTTATAAAATTCAAGAGGTGGAAAGGCTCCCAATCTCATTTTACAAGGCCAGCATTACCCTAATTCCAAAACCAGATCAAGACACTGCAAAGAAAAAAAATTATAGGCCAATATCCCTGATGAACTTAGATGCTAAAATCTTCAACAAAGTGTTAGCGAACTGAATACAGCAATGCATCAAAAAATCATACACCATGATGAAGTGGTATTTATTCTGGGAATGCAAGGTTGGTACAACATTTGCAAATCAATAAATGTGATTCACCACATAAACGAAATGAAGGATAAAACCTACATGATCATATCAATAGATACAGAAAAAACTTTCGATAAAATCCAACACTCATTTATGATTAAAACTCTAAGCAAATTGGGAATAGAGTAAACATACCTGAAATAATAGAGGCCATATATAATGAACCTACTGTCAGGATCATACTCAAAGGGCAAAAACTACAAGCATTCCCCTTAAGATCAGGAACAAGACAGGATGTCTGTTTTCACCTTTCTTATTTAATGCAGTAAGGTTAAATAATTTCAACTTCATTTACATCCAGTAACTAACAGAACAGGAAACTAAACATACACCTCTATAATTCAGAAGCTGAATTTAAAAAATCTACTCCAAATTTCTGCCCAATAACACAATAATTTGTATATCAAGAAACTCTCTTCTCAAAAATATAACTTATTAACTCTGAAAGTTCTTTTTTTTGGTATTTGTTTGTTTTATTAAAGAAGTTTATGAGTCAAAACAGTGTATGTTATGCTGCTATGAGAAACAAAACCTTAATCCTAGTGGTGTACACCTGTAAAGGTTTATTTCTTTCTGGCTGTGCATGTCCAAGATGCCTACAGTGTGGGTCTGCATCACATTTTGTTCACTGTGGGACTGAGGCAGACAGAGTGCCCTCAGTTCAAAACACTGCTCATTGCCATGACAAAGAGACAAAAAGAACCAGCCAAGCTGTGAGCTGGTTCATTTTGAAATTATTCTTGTGTGTGGTGTAAGAAAGTGGTCTAGTTTCATTTTTCTGCATGTACCTAATTTTCCCAGCATTATTTAGTGAATAAACTAGCTTTAGCCCATTGTATGTGCTTGCTTCCTCTGTCATTTCTGTCAAATCATTTCTATGTTTTCAATTAGAATGACTTCCACTTTTGCCCTATTTCATTCCCAAAGCAAGTCATGTGACTGCATCTAATCAACAGAGCAGAGAAATACATTACTCCTTCAGGAAGGGGCCATATAAATATTGGTGAACACTGAAACAGTTTAATGCAAAGTGCTCATATATTTGAAGTTTTTGAATATTTGTAAATGTTTTCATATATGAGGATATGCAAGGAAAATTTTCAGTAATTATAAAACAGATACTAAATTAAAAGATAGATACCAAACTCAAGACTTAAGTTTTGAATAAACTTCTATAATTTTAAAAATAGATAGCCTAAATAGAGAAAATACCAATAAAACAAATTTAGAGCCAATATACCCACATATGTATATAGCTATATATCTAAGTATAGCTATAGATATATAGAGAGATATAGACATATACTTACAGTCACTCCATAATCAAAGATCTCTAAAAGCTATTTGTACAACTCTCTAATAGAAAATTTGAAGATCTGGATGAAATTGATGATTTCTAGAAAAACAAAACAAATTAAGTCTGACTCAAAAAGATGTAAAACAACCAAGTATACTAAAAGCTTTGAAAAACATTGGGAAGATGTTAGAGGACTACCCCATCCAAACAAAACATTTCATGGAAATGAAATTATGGGACAATTAATTTTTAAGAAAATGCAACTTTTATGCAATTTAATATGCTCTGGAGCACACAGAAATAATAAATTATCCTAATTTTTAAATACAAACCCAGCATAAAGCCAACAACAGGACTTCTTGCCACAAGTGACAGAAAGAAAAAAAAATGGAAAGAATGGAAGGTGGAACGGAAGGAAGGAAAATAGAGAGAGGAAAGAAAAATTGATAGGTAAAAACACATCTTCTGTCCATGAAATTATGAAGGAGAAATTATTGCTAGTTTTGCTGTGGCACCTCAAACTGCAAAAGTATAGCCACAGTGTGTGATACATACTTGGTTAAGATGGAAAAGACATTAAATTTTTGGGTGGAAAACATGAACAAAAAATGTATTCCAGTTAACAGCAACAATGCATTGCACCAGAAAGTGCTGAGCTTATATACAAAGACTTCAACAAGAGATCCCCTAAAGTGAGTGAGTCACATAGCTTTCATTACAGTGTATTGCTATAATTGTTCCAATTTATTAGTTATTTTATTAATTTCTTAATATGCCTAATTTATAAAGTAGTCTTTATTATAGCTATGTACATATAGGAAAAATCATATGTAGGGTTTGGCACTATCTGCAATTTCAGACACCAACTGGGGGTCTTGCAACATATCCCCCACAGATGAGGGGAACTACTGTAAACTATAGCAATAATGATATAATATTTCTACCTATCAAACTGTCCAAGATTAAAAAGACTGAGAAAAAGACTAGTAATGGTGAGTGTGTAGGTAACAGGCACTTTCAGACACTGTTGGTTGAAATACAAATAGATAAAAATTTCCTATAGAGATATTAGATAGTGTATATCAAAATTTAAATATGCCTATACTCTTCAGAATCTAGTAATTTTTCTATAAGTATGTAGTAGAATCATTGGGCAAAGATTTGTCAGATTAGATAGATGATGATAGATGGATACAGATTATAATATATATGTGTGTGCATATATGTATATGTGTATACACACACATAGATTTTATAATGTAGGCGGTCATTAATATTTTTAATGTACTTGCAACATCACCTAAAGATCATGGAGCAGGAATTGGAAGACAGCCTGCTTTGAATAATTTGGATATCATGAGGCCCATATGGCACTATTGGGATCCCTGCCATTGCCCTAGTAGAGGCAGTACTTAAATCTCTGCAGCACCACAAAACCTGGTATGAGCATGTTCAGTCTCCAAGAATTAAAATCACTGGTCATGTTCTAAACATCCAGGGATTGTGCATAATGCTGGACAGTTATATTGTCTGAGAGCTGTCAGCTTGCCTGAGAACTGTCAGTGGGAGCACCAAGTCCAGTAGGTATATATTATGTGTTTCTCTGTGTTTCCTTGGGTTGACCTATAACTTACTCCATCTGTCTCTGCTTTGATTTCCCCAATGACTGACTGCCTCATGAAAAGAAGGAATTTCATCAGTTCCTGAAGTTCTCTGCATCTTTCTGGAAGGTGTACCCTTTGTACACTGTAATCTAGTCCAGGGTTCTGCCACCATTTGTGCATAGAACTGAGAAAACACCATGGAATCTGAGGCACTTTTGTGGCTCCTCATGACATCAGGAGAGTCACGCCACTACCTAATTGTGCTGGCCATTCTCATAAGGGGGATATTTTTTATTCACTACTTCAACTTCAACCTGTCCCCCAAACTGCCACCCCATTTACTGTCTCAAATGTGGTGTTTTCATTTGTACCCCTTTCACTCCACACTATATGATTTTTATCTTCTAATGGAGAGAATGCATCTTGAGAAACTCGGCACTGTTTATTGTGCTATCCCACTAAATGCTTAGTGCACTGCCATGTACACATTTGATACCCGATCACTATTTGCTTTGGATGAATAAATACATGTTTGTTTAGACAACAGTAAGTTTCTGAAGCTTTAAGTTTCAAATATAATCCCTATGTTTCAGCCCTAGACATAGGAAATGTTAAATTTTAAATATGATATTTCTAGAATGCCAAATTTCTTAGTATCTGAGCTCATATCCACTATGTTTTTGTCTGATTGCAGGTATCTTTGAACTATTTATCCTACAGAGTTGTGTGCCTTCACACTTTCCAAATCTTTCTGCAAATTGTCTTTAAGGCAGTAATATCATCCTATCAGATGTATACTTACTAACCTACTAAGAGTAATAACATTTCATACAAGAAGTTAAATGACTTTGTAATCATGCAGTTTCAGATATAAAATTGCTTAATTAAATTTTGCCATTAGAATTAAGGAAACTGATACTCAACCAGCAAGGGCTGCTCCTCTGGTGAGCAGGAGTTTGCCCTTGATTACAAACCAAGCACTTAATGTGCCTTGTTTTTAAAAGACTTTCCATCAGAGACAGTGAAGTTAGCTTTGTTTTCCCCTAAGCGAGGTCCTGATTTCCTGTTGTGGTGGATCTTGCTGACATGTCCCAGGGTTTCACAGCCGTGCCTTGTTGCTTGAGTTTTACTTAATTGTGTCCCTCTGCCCACTCACTTGAAGGCTCCCTCCTTTATTTGCCATCACGCAGCTGCTTAAGTGCCCAGTTGTTGTCCATCTTCATACACACCCTACCCAGGGCAGTGCTGAGAAACTGTCTGTGTTCACATCCCAACAGAAAATAACAAGCTCGGGGACACCTACAAAGATGGAACTGGCTTGAAATATCAGAAAAATTGTAAATGAAAATAATGATTTAGCAGAGTAAGACCGGGAAAGTGGTAAAATGACTAGTTATCCAACCTAATATGTTGATATCTAAAGAAAAAGGGTAATAAGCCAAAAGGTTTTGAACAGCAAAATAAAAGGAGAAATGTAAATAAATCTATGGAGTGAGCACTTGATTATTGAATACAGAAATACTTTCAGCGCTACAGAAATTATAACAAAGGACACTGAAATGGAGGACAGGATGTCAGTGACCAGAGGGGAGAGGGGAGGGAATTTCAGGGGAGAAGGGAAGGGTTTACAGGAACAAATATAGAGGACACATGGACAAAACTACGGGGCTTGGAAATGGAAGGGAGGTGGGGAGGGATGGGTGGGTGGGCTGGAATGGGAGTAAAAGATTGAAACTGTACTGAATAATCTAAAATAAAAAAAAAAGAAATAACAACATGAAATATTAAGCTAATTCTTAAAAAGATGTCCCCAATTTAATTATTTATTATATGACGTATCTGTGAAGAAGTAATAGTTTATCTTTCTATATAAGTTTACACAAATCTTAAACCTGAAAAACGTGATGAGAAAACCTGGTGATGACTAACCCAGATGCTGTCTTCATATTGCCTTGTAAGTCTCAATACTCATTGCCATCACCACCCCTTCACAAAACATCATAGATTATAAGGGAGAGGAACTCATTTAATATAGTGTTTATCCCCTTGATATTGAAATTAATTGACAGAAGTGAATTTGTACAGGAAAGGACAAAGAGAATAAAATAAAAATCTAACGCTTTTAGTGAAAAGAATTCTTTTAAATGTAAGTTTTTCAAAGCAAAGTGATTAAAAGCCTGCAACTGAAAGGCCCAAAGGGAATAAATGTTTCTAACAAGGCTAGAGTGTTAAAATATACATCTAGAAGAACTTGACACCTAAATTTCTAAAGGGTTTGAATGATTTTCAGCAGACCTTAGGCTAAAAATTTGTAATGAGAACTCAGAAGCAAATACCAAAGGGAAAGAGTTGGTTGTTAATAAAATGGAATTTGTATTTGATTTTCATTAATTCATTTGTTTAACTTTCTTAAATGAGGACTATGACTTACCATCACAAAAAGAATAAGAAAGAAGAATAGTTTGTGTCTAATAAATAGAACATTTCTGGTTGGTTTGTAAACAGTGCCATATAAAATTTCTTTACAACTCCGTGGCAGTCAACAAATATCACAGTGTAATAACAAACTGAGCAATAAGAAGAAAACAGGACTATCTTCCTGTGCTGGTTTATCACACAGATAGTAAGCAGACATGACTTGAAAGCCATGTAGATGTGTAAATTAGGTGTATCCTTACAAATGTAAAGGAGAAAGTCAGTCCACCTACAGTGAGATTCAAAGAAGACAGACGACAGCACTTTTTCTCATTATAACTACCATTAGCTACAATGTCTAAAATTCCACCAGCAATATTTCTCTCTATTATTTTAAACATCATTTGATTGTATTAATCATCGATTTAAAAAAAATCCTGGGGTACAGCAATCAACAAAATAAACACAAAAAGTCATGGTAAGAATCTTGACCTGTAGGGTTTGTCTACTTGAGTATCTTAGAAAGATGGGGCATCAAAAGCACAATAAGGATGGATTGAAGGCAATAAGCATTGAATATTCCCAAACTTTACAAAATTGGCACTGACCTGTATTGTATGGCATCTGTGGACAAAATGGAAGAATGAAATATTGAAAGAAGCCCACTGAAATGAAAATGCTAAACCCATTATATCATTGTCAAACTACCTTATATCATAATGAAGACACCCTTCAACTAACAAAATTTACAGCTGAGTAGGGGTGTCTTGAGATCTTATAAAACCTTCAACATCTGCTCTGGCTGGTGTGGCTCAGTGGATTGAGCACCAGCCTGCGAACCAAAGGGTCATGGGTTCCATTCCCAATCAGAGCACATGCCTGGGTTGTGGGCCAGGTCCCCAGTGGGGTTGTGAGAGAAGCAACCTCACACTGACATTTCTCTCCCTCTCTTTCTCCCTCCCTTCCCCTCTGTCTAAAAATAAATAAACAAATAAAAACCTTCAACATCTTATTGATGGGAAACAGATTGATTGTGACTACTGAGTTCATACATCAGTTAATTACACACTGAAGACCAACAGTTCATTCTCCCAAGTCAGTAGATTCACAAGAATATCTCATAATCTGTTGTTCTTATTTTTCATCATTAGATAAACCTATTAATGCCAGTGATGCCAGCAATCTTATAATAAGACCATATCACTGGGTTGTATCTGCACTACTGAACTGGTACCCAAAGGTATACTATGATTCAGCAACTTGGCATGGAACATTGCATTGCTATTTCATTAAAACTTTCTCTTAACGTGGTGATACCTCCCAGTTTATTTCTAATACTGGATGTCATTGAAGCTAATTTCACTGGGTTCTTACTTTCAAACTTAGGAAAGTTCTATTTGATTAAGGATTGTACATATTGATTAAAATTTCCAACAGAAACACTTGAAAATTAGTAAGTAAATGGAATCCCTAACTATTTGAATCATAAGTGGCTGCATTACTTACCATAAGTTGATCATTCAGTTTCAGTTGTGACTGAAAGTCTAATTTCCCCACTTATTCAAGTTGATATTGAAAATAATGAAAGCTGCATGAGGCAATTGAACCAAAACATCTCATGTCTGGAATCTCATACTATACAAACTGCCCTAGGACTGTGCTATCTTGAGCTTCAGGATTATACTTGGACTACATGAGTTAACTGTAGGAAATTTTCTTGATGGATGAAGTCATTTTACTGTTTACTTTGGGAAATGATTTGATGCCCATTGTAGCTGTCCAGTGCTAAAAGAGTGATAGGGTGTAGTCATTATTTTGCACACTGGCACAGAGTGACATCCAAAAAGTGATAAAAAAGAGTTCAGCCTAGGTCTAGGCCTAAACCACATCATATGTGATTGAAATCCATTCATTTGTAACACATCCATGCAGTTAACCTTTGCATATATTTCCACAAGCAAATAACATGCTATGCCCGTTTCATCCCACCTAGTCGAATATTTGAATGATTAACTTCTTAAAACCATATTGAAGTTTTATTTAAATAACAAAAATAAAATAGATTACAAAGATGTCAGATATATAGGAAGAGAATGCAAATAAATAATGAAAATCATTGGGTACTCTTGACCTCCAAACTCACTTAGTACATTGATAACTAGTGATGATATTTTTTGCTACCCTGAAAATTGAAGTTCTTGGGTGACCTTTATATCTGTGTTCAGTTTCTCAGAATCTTTCATGACTCCACTGCACATAATAATTCCCTTCAATTCTCACCTCAAACTGATTTCTCCTCTCGGCTCTCTGTGGTCGTTGAGATTGTTCCCTCAATTTCTACCTTTCAAAAGCCATGGGTTTCAAAGTGGGTTTGTTTATCTTACTTCACTCCTCTTTTAAGAAATACACATTGCCAAAATAATCTCTGTGCTTACTGATCAGAGAGAGAAATTGTTTCTATTCACTGCAAATGAAAATATGCATTTAGTCTCTTCTTCCTCTCTTATGCTGTTATTATCAGAGTCCCCTGAAAATATCCCTGCACTGTTCTCCAACACATTTCCATATTTCTTATAACAAAATTTTGTTTCATATTTATTTATTTACTCAATAAATATCCACTAAGTTATACTGTGTGCAAAACACTTTTCTAGATTTGTCAAAAACAGACTTCAAGAGAATATAGTTCCTGTCCAAGGAGCTCACAAACTTTTGGGATCTAAAATTTAATGATGTGTTGACATCATAACCCATGAGATTAAAACCATTCCTTGATCTATCTCTTCATACCTTTACCTCGAAGCCATTCATGACTCTTGGAAGGTGCAGTCACTTTATACAATGTAGATTTATGGTCTGGCATAGTAGAAAATGCTGGAAGTAAAATTAGGCCATCTCATTTCAAATCTTATCTCTGCCATCTTCTAGTTATATGACTTCAACAAGTCTCAGTTAAGTGGTTATTCCCCATGCATGTGAAGACTACTTGAAATTCCTCATGAGAAACTCAACACAATTACTGCTCCATAGTAGGCACTGAATAAAGTGATTTTAGTCAAATAAATTATCATCAAAACAGTTCATTAGATGCCAATTATGTGAACACTTTTTAACTATTTATTTTGAAATAATTTTAGACCTAAAAGTTGAAATAATAGCAAATTCTCATAGACTTTTCACTATAATTCTGAAACTATACTATATATAATATTCTAAGATAAATCATAATTTAGAATGCAATTTTTCTGAAACATTTAGAAGTTGCAGATATAATGTCCTTTTACTCCTGTATTCTTTAATATGTATTTCCTAAGAGCAATAACATTCTCTTGTATAACAACAATAGAATTATCAAAATTGGAAACCAACATTGATATAATATAGTTTCATCACCTAATTTATGACCCTACTCAAATTTTATCACCCTGTTAATGTTGATAGCAAAAGAAAAAAATATTTCATGTCCAAAATTCAATCCAGAATCACACATTTCATTTAGTTGTGAGGTTACTTTGTTTCCTTTAATCTGGAAAAATTTCTCTATCCTTTTTGTCTTAATCTTGACATTTTAAATAATATAGACCAATGATTTTGTAGAATATTCCTTAGTTTTGGTTTGACAAGTTTTCTCACAAATTAGGTTTAGTTTATACCTTTTGGCAAAAGTAACAGAAGAGTGATGTGTATTTCTCACTGCATCATATCAGGAGGCACATGCCATCAGTCTGTCCCACTAATGGTGATACCAAGTTTGATCGCTAGATGAAAGTGATGTGCCAGGCATTTCCACTGAGGAGTTACTCATTTTCCCTTTCTGATCAGAATGTGTTTTGTGAGGAATCTTTCGATATAATGTAAATGCCCTGTTGCTCACTATGTGTCTCCACTAGTTTTACCATGCAATGATAGTTTGTACCTAAAGCAATTATCATTATTAGGGAAGTTGCCAAATGGTAATTTTTGGATTCCTTCCACATTTTTAGATATAATCATATGGTACTTATTATTAATTGTGAATAAATTTGTTTATCTAATAACTAGTATTAAGACAAACCACCAATTTAGGCATTAGAGGAAAATGTTTCTGTGACATACATATTTTTGTAAGCTAGGTAACTCATTAGACAGCATCTGGTTGAACATGACTTGAGAACTGTATTAAAACCCCAGCACAAAGAATACTGGATTCCAAAAATGCCAACAGCCTCTAACAAGAAACAGGAGACTGGAACCCACCAAAACAAGGTTAGTTAAATAACATTGTCTGAGTGAGCCCAAGCAGTAAGAGAAGGGTATATAATTACATTCACTAACAGGTCTTATGCTTCTATTTGTATTTGTTTTGAAAGTCACCCTGCTTCTGAAGAAATCTCTAGGCCTATCTTCACTGTGAAGCTCAAAAGAAATGGAAGAAATCATTTTATATTTTGTAATTAGATTTGTTATTGACACAATAGCAGAGAATTCAGAAGAGAAAACTCTATATCACTAAGAGCATATGTAGAGAAATTTCTTCAAAGGTGCTTTTTGACATGCTTGGAAGTTCAGGTTTTTTTCAAATTGCAATTCATTCATTCTTTTGTTCCTCAAGACCTCTACATTTTGGCTTTTGTAACACCACGTTACTTCGAATTCCCAACACAAATTATCTGAACAGCACAATAGAGTGTTGAATGAGTCATGGAGAATTTGAAGTTTATTATATATAAATCAGCATTCTCCAGAGAATAGAACCAATAAGATATAGGTAGTGGTATAAACAGAACCAATAGGATATATGTAGTGATTTATGACAGAAATTGACTTACACAGTTATGGAAGCCAGGAAGTCCCACAATCCTCCCTCTGCAAGGTGTGGGGGGGCAGGAAAGCTGGTGGTGCAATTTAGTCGGAGTCCAGAAGGCCCAAGAACCAGGAGCACCAATGTGTGAGGACTGGAGAAGATGAATGTCCCAGCTCAAGGGAAAAGAGAGCAAATTTGCCTTTTCTTTGCTTTTTTGTTTTATTCATCTCCTCAATGGACTGATTGACGCTGACGCACATTGATAAGGGCAAACACTCAACCTATTGAATCAAACGCTAATCTCTTTCAAAAACACCTTCACAGACAAAGCCAGAAATAATGTTTTACCTGATATCTCAGCATCCCTTAGACCAGTCAAGTAAATTAACTCATAAAATTAACCACCACATTTACTGTTTTATGATAATGGGAAATTTATTTCCTTTTTTGGTTGTACAGCAAAATTTTCCTGTTACAGACTCAGTGAAAAGTCTTAATTACATATTAATTATTGAAAAGTTAAATTTACTGCTTTTAAATATTTATATTAAAACAAACTAATCAGCCCTGTTAGATGCATTTTGCTGCCTATATAGATTGAGATGATTTGGATAAGCAGACAGAGGAAGGCTCCAGTGGTCTAACAGGCAGGAGACCTAGTGTCCAGATTCGTTGCAATACTAATTTATGTGATCTTGGGTTAGTTAATAACCATCACTCAGCATGATCATTTACTTGTAAATGGAAAGAAGTAGATAATATAATCTTCTAATGTTTCTCTAAGACCTAAAACTATTTTTCTATAAAAAAATTGTTCTGATTCTAATTATATTTCTAAAATTTTTATATTTATATGAGTACATTATATTCAAATGATGAGAAACTTCTGCTTTTAATATATATTAAACCACTTGCTTCTTATATACATGAAACTTAATTTCCTATGTCTATTATTTTTAACAGATCACCTGTGTGTGTGACATCAGGTGAGCCTAAGCACCATTAACTCTGCATGAGTCACGATCAAAAATAAAATATCACTAATTCAAGTTATCAACATCCAGCTTATAAATTTTATTACACTTAGTCTGCATGTTTTCCTTTATGTTATTCAACATCTCCATTATTCAACTAAATCTTTCCTTTTTCTATTCTCAACAGAATACCTTCTGATTATAATTTGCTTCCATGAAAATTTGCTTTCATACAGGGACTGCACAAGGATTCTAATCTGGCTATTCCCACAACATCAATATAATACATTCTGGTGAATATTGTATTTTCATGTGAGTTTTATTAGTATGAACCAACCATTCACATTTGGTTGTCTCTAGAATTCTGACAAAAATCAAGTTCCTGTACCACTGGATCAGCAAAACTATCATGCCTGGGCCCTAGTAAATTCAATATGACATTGAGATCTGATAATAGTCAGCAACCTTGCCCAGAGATAACCCCACCTCACCATAAGTTTCTTTCAGAATGTGTTATTTCTTCCTTCTACATTCGGCATTTCTACAAGCTTCAAGCCAATTATTGGAGCTATTCAGGTAAAGTGGATTCTAGTGACTTTGGACCTAATTCTTAGAGCTTTCAGGGATAGAAAAATAGTAGTAGCTAAGAGCCACCAATCAAAAAAAAACCTCTCTCCTTCCATTTACATATTAAGAAAACATGAGAAAGGTACAGTAATAAAGGCAAACACTCAAAGTGTTAAAGGTGAATGACAGAATAACTCTAGCTCAAATCATTAAATCATATCTCATCCCCAGGTTTATTTAATAATTTATATGCCTAATACCAGAACCTGGCAGCTCATCTTGAGGCACTCAGCTGAAGAACTATTTCAACTCAAATACTTCATTTTTTTTTTCATTTAGAGAAGTTCTAATTCTAAATCTCAGTTAGTCTTGTCAAAATAAGTAGACATTTCATCCGGACCAAACTTTTCCTGCCACACTATGTCTGTTACTGGCTTACGAGTCCACTCTATAATCTGCATGTGCACATCCAGGTAATCCAACTACTTATCTGGAGGCAGTGTCTTTGTTGTATATTAGAAAAGAAAATAGGGGTGAGTTGACAGTTGAAGCCATGTGAAGAAACCCTCTACAGTCATCTTGGTGTTGTGGAATGGCTCTCATCTAGGTGAAATCACATTTATTTCTTCTCTTTTAAAAAATTATTTATGCCTCAGGATGTCTTCCATCTCTCATATGATAGCTCTGCTTCTGTTTTAAGAACAGCACACATGTATGAACACATTTTAAGTATATACCCACGCAGATAAAGAGATAGCTCTCCTCACTCATTTGTTTTTTATGTTTTGCCCTCTCTCCTAAGTCCTTTGCCTCCTTTAAAATGGTTAACGCAACTATCAAAGGATTGGCATTATCCCTACCTAAATCCTATGGTTTCTTGTCCTAAACTGTAACAGCTTTATCCTCTAAAAAATGTAAATCACAGGACTTCCTTAGATGGAAGTCAAACTAGTTGATATTGGACTTCAGATTTTTTTTTTCTCCAAATCCTTTTTTCCTGGCTCCTACATTGACTTACTGTTGATGCCAATACCAGGATCCAGGGCAGACATTTATTGATTGCCTCTAAGTGCCAGATGCTTTGCAATATGATGTCAGTTAATGTTACTAACAA
Organism: Trachops cirrhosus; assembly: GCA_028533065.1. Taxonomy (NCBI): domain Eukaryota; kingdom Metazoa; phylum Chordata; class Mammalia; order Chiroptera; family Phyllostomidae; genus Trachops; species Trachops cirrhosus. The sequence goes on along the minus strand of CM052548.1, from coordinate 32,607,327 downwards.
GCATGCCAAATGATGAAAATTATTTATATTTTACAGGCAAAGATACTGGAGATAAAATAAGAATGGTAGCTTTCCAGTATATCATAGCTAATCTGTGGCAGATTTTGATTTTTCTGACTCAAATGTCCATGCACTTCCTCTGTAGACTATCTCACAAATGAGAATGCCATCTGCATGTTTTAAGTATACCTGAGATACCTAAGGAAAAAACAAATCAGAGGCAGCAGTATCCCAAGACTTACCTTGTCAGTTTGAGATATAATTAATTGTATTTTTAATATATATTATTTATTTATTTATTTTTAGAGAGAGGGGAAGGGAGGGGGAAAGAGAGGGAGAGAAACATCAATATGTGGTTGTCTCTCACACACCCCCTACTGGGGACCTGGCCTGCAACCAAGGCATGTGCCTTGACTGGGAATTGCAGCTGTGACCCTTTGGTTCTCAAGCTAGCATTCAATCCACTGAGCTATGCCATCGAGGGTGAGATTTAACTACTTTTCAAAGCAGTATACATTATAGACAAATAATAACTATATCAGATGGGTGTCTGTGTGTAAAAGAAAATCAAGCTTTGAATTTTTAAAATGCCCTTTTTAATGATTACTTTTGAAAAGCATTGTCATAGAAGAGTTTGACTGAGTATAGCGAAATTTATTATATGCCAATCGAATTAGCACGGCACACAAGTAACTTTGTGCTTTGAGATGGCTCTGGGAATCTCCTCTTAATTTGGGCATTTCCATTACCCATGCCTAGAAGGAAAGAATGATGGCTGTGGTGCTTGTGATAGACAATGACCTCATTAATCATCATGATGGAGATATGGGTTGTTCCTTGCAGTGACTCATTACAGAGTGCATCAAATAATAAGCACTGACAGCTAGCAAGTAGTGAGTGAAGACTGACAGATGGTCAATAAATTCAGAACTGGCATATTTTTGTAAATTGATTGTAGGTTTGAAGGCTGGCAGTGCCTTCACCAGAACTTTAAATCACTAAAGTTGTCTTCCAGACCAAGCAATTAAAATTTAAACATGGAAAGTCCTAATATTTGAAAATGAGATACTTCTTACTCTCTTATACCACTGAAATTTATGCAATTATTTTTACTGGGGAAAAACTTCTTAAAGTTTATGCAAAGAAAAAGTACAGTGACTAAATTGCAGATACTGTTCTATAAATGCCATGAAAAACCTATATAAAATAACATTTTAAGCCACAAGACCCATAAAACTTTTTTCTGCTGAGAATTTTAGATATAATCTAGATAAATTAGATATAGTTTAGATATAATGTTAATATGAAAATTTAAAAGAAAACAAATGTAAAGCTTGAATAATGTGTGATACTTTATAAAATGCATTTCACAAGTCTAGATATTCTGCCATGTAAGACGCTTTCACTACTGATGATATAGTTCTCTCTTCCTACAACTTTCAAAATTGCATGAGTCTTATTTTAGTGGTTTTGGAAGATGTATAAAAAGCTTGCCAATTTCAATGCTACAAATGTGTCTCTGTGTCTTTCGTGTTCAGGCAGCCCACACCCGCTACTATTCTTCAATAGCTCTTTCCTCACAAAGCATAGATTGTAAAAGAATCTGTCCTCAGGAATGATGAGGTAATGCTCATTCCATTCATTTCATTAATGACAAGCTTATTTATTAATACCAGCATCATTAATAAATACCTAAAACATACATTTTCTTTCTATGGAAGGAGGCGCTAAATCTTTTCTATTTGTCCCTGTAGACATGCATTGTTACCTGTCTGTGACAGATTGAATTGTATCCCCTGAAAAGGTATGTTGATGTTCTAACTAACCCCCATCATCTGTGAATGTGATCTTATTTGGAAACAGGGTCTTTCTAAAGGTAATCAAGTTTAAGATGAGGTCCAGCTGAATTAGGGTGGGTCCTAATCCAGTATGCCTGATGTCCTTATGAGAAGAGAACTCAGATACATGAGAGGAGAAGATCTTGTTATGACAGAGGCAGAGACTGGAACAGCTTTAAGCAAGGAACATCAAGGATTGCCAGTAAACCACAAGCAGCTAAGGAAAGGACGGATTCTTCCCTCTAGGCTTCAGAGGAGGTTTGAGTGTGCTGAAACCTCGATTTCAGACTTCTAATCTACAGAACCTTAAGAATCATTCTCTGTTGTTTTATGTCACAAGTCTGCAGTACTTTGCCCTGAGGAGGTGATGCACTATCCATCCTGCTTTATGCACAGGAAGGAACATGACAGACTGCAACAATGGGCTTTCTCTCACATCTAGTTCAGTTTGGTCGAAATAAAGAACGAGCAGGGAATTCAAGGGCAGTGCGGGACTGAGGACTGATGTTTTTTCCTCCAGCTCCATTCTGCTAGGTGCTTTGACTGGTTGTTTCTCTCCCAAAGACCATGCTCCCACCAGTTATCCTTCGCCATACAGCTGTGCTCCCTGGGGATTGGTAACTGCCTTGTCTTCTTTTCCTTTCAGGCTTCTGGTGGTAGTGGCCACCAACTTTTACCATCTACACTAAGTATCTATTGCTGCATTATAAGTTGTTATAAACTCAGTGACTTAACATACATTTATTATATCAAAATTTCTACTGGTCAGAAATTAGGCATGGCTTAACAGGGTCCTCTAATCCAAGTCTCCCAGGAGGCTGCAGTCAAGGTGTTGTTCAGGACTGGAGCTTATGTGAAGGCTCAAGTAAGCAAGGACCTACTTCAATTCATTTACATAGTTAGCTGTATTCATTTCCTTCTGAGCTGTTAGAATGAGGGTCTTAGTTCCTTGCTGGCTGTTGACCGTAGGCCACCCTCAGTTCCTTGCCATGTGGGCCTTTCCTGTGTGGCAACCTACTTTATCAAAGCCAGCAAGGAAAAGTGTTTTCTAGCAAGATAGAAGTCAGAATCTTTTACAATGTAATCATAGAATTGGCATACTCTCAAAGCTGAGATATTCTATTGGTTATAGACAATTTAATCCAGGAGACAAGATTATATAAGGCACTGAATATCACAGGGTTGGGATCACTGGGACTCATTTTAGAAGCTGTTGACCACACTGGCTCTTACTAGCTTCCTTAAATGCTGCCCACACCTTAGTTAATAGTTTCCTCTATGAGTGTGCCATCTGTTTCCTGCCTTGACAATAATTGATATGGAGGGTGATAAACAAAATGTAATCACTCTTCTTTCTGTTCACTGTGATAGATTATTATCACTCTGAATAATGTGCCAGTTTCCAAGATTCACCCAAACTAAAGAAAGCTATGTAGATTTAATTATAGCAAGGCAAATCAGTGCTAGGCATTCTTAACATGTTCAATCTTCCAGGCCAACACAATCAACAAATTTAACAATTTATCTAAGGCATGGAATAAAAGGTTTTTTTCTGAAATGGTTTACATTTAGAACAAAGAAGAATTAGTTTATATGAGAAATTGTGTAAAGATATCAAGGACCGGAGTAGATTCAACAAGTGTGTGACTAGAACAACTGAAAATATAGTAATCAAGATCAATATTAAACATGGTCATGGAAAGAAGACAGAAGTCATAGTTGGAGGGGCAACACAAAATATCACTCCCAAGTGACAAAGATTGTAAACAAGTAGACGTGTCAAGAAAGGAGGAAATGAAAATGTCCACAGCATCCTTGGAAAGGGGAAAGCTGGGAAGTGTGCAAGACAAGGTTCTCAACACAACAGGGAAAAAAGCCCACTAGCATTTGGAGCAAGGGCAAGCTAACCCTTGCACAGCCATATAAGCTCTATGCAGGAGAAGCAGGCATATTTGTGATTCTCTGTTAAAGAAAAGAAGTAAAAGGTGATTTTGTTGTCCCCCCACCTTTTTTTGTTTTTATTTCTCAAGTAAAGCAATATTTTAGGCATATTTTCAAGGAAGGAATACCAAACCAGAAGCAGAATCAAGGAATACATATCCTTCCTTTCTCTAACTTGAACACCAGTTTGCCGTGTAATACATGGCAACTCAATGATTTTTAACTTTAATTTTCCAGTCTATAAAATGGGATAATAGCATCTACTTTGCTTAAATCACTAGAATTTTGTGAAGATTAGATAAAACAATGAATGTAAATGCTTTGAAAATTTAAAGACATTAAGTAAGTATTATTGAAATATTTTTCAAAACTTTCAAGTGGCATATATTTATGACAGTTATAAGCCTCAGTAAATTATCTCTTCATAGACATCTTGAAATTTTCTCATTGAAATTTCAAAAGCACAAACTTTGCTTTACTTTATTTATGATTACACCATTTTGGTAACTACCAAACTAAAACATATACTTTACAAAAATATATCAACTTAATGGCACTAGAAAAATTTTCCCAAAGATATAATTCAGTAATTCATGTCAGCCCAATATTGTAAAAAGGATAGTATTTTTAATGTTTTCAGACATAGTTTTCCTTGCAGTAATTAAATACCTCCCTAGGAAATGTTATCTTGAAGGGAGGAAGAAAATATGATATGGGAAACATCCTTAAAAACAAAACAAAAAGTAAAAGTAAATAGGAGCATTTTCCAAGGGATAAGAATAAAAAGAGAAATGTTATCTTCATTTTATGCCATCTTAGCATATGTGAGTAGAAAGGAGGTATGGTAAAATGATACTTGGTAGTTTAGGAAGAATATATCTGGAGTTTAGGTTCCTGTAAGGCATATTATGCCCTACTGGGAAGATACCACCTGGAATGTCTTCTCCACTGACCACCACACAAAAGAGGTGGGGTGATGGGTATGCAGAGAAAGGAAGATCTGTGATGAGTACCACTAAGACTACCCCAACTTTTATGGGATGTGGTATATTAACAGGGGACATTGGATGTAGCTGAGAGGTAAAACCTAGCCTGCCTACCACGGGGTATTGTGGTAAAGATTATGGCGAACCTATGTCAGAGGCTGAGATGAAAACTTAATCCAAAGGCAAAGATAGAATTTGGTTGAGAATCGAAGGATTCAAGGCAAGCCTAGAAGAGGCCAGCTTAGCCCAGCAAGATCCTCCAAGGGTCATCAGGTTTCCCAGCTCTGCAGAAAAGGTGGCAGGATGGTCAATGAGCAGATGGAACAAAAGATCTGTCACAGAGGCCAGCAAGAAACCAAAGAAGCTACACAAGGGCCTGTGCTTACATCTAAGCGCCCCACACACACACTGAGAAAGGCCCCAGCGACTCCCCCCATGGCCCACATATCACCTTGGGAGTTAGAAAACAAAGGAAAAAATATTTCTGAAAGAGATTTGAGCACTTATTGCCTCAAAATGTATCCCCAAAAAGAAGGGTTTAAGCCAAATGAGACTCAAATACATTTACTTAGAAAGTTTGCATTTTATCTAACATCCTGTAGATAGGGGTATGAAAAAGTTTAAATCAGTTACAGAGAAATTTTGGCACTTCTAATATAGTGTACGAATTTCAACCTTAGCACATTTCCAAACCTATTCCACATACACATTTTAAAAGAAGTATTATATTTCAGATCCACAAATAGTTTAACCATTTAATAGAAGCAAACAGTTTGAATAAAAATCTGCCTTACTATGGAATGACACATTCTGAAAAGAATTTATATGTTAACATGGTACATTTATATGACAAGTGTTCAATGGCACACAACAAGTATCCTCAGGCAAAAGCTTCCTCCTCTTTGGGTTGAGATGTGAACCCTATAAACCAAAGAACAGCAGAAGGGCAGCCCACAATTACTAAGTTTACATTTCATAGTCTTTTGCATATAATAAATTCTTTTAAGTAGAAACTTTGACCTGAAATTCCCAGGCGGCCTTGAGAAGAAGTTCACATTATAGTAATATAAATAGAGAATAACTTAGAACTTGGCTTAACTTCTTCTTTTACTTTAAATAATATTTTCATTTTTCAATTATAGTTTATATACAAATTATGTTGGATTCAGGTATGCAACCAGTGATTAGATGTTGTACGGCTTACTAAGCTATCACCACAATAAATCTAGTACTCATTGGATACCACACACAGTTATAATATAATTGACTAAATTCCTTATGCTGTACTTTTCATCCCTGTGGCATTTTTGTAAGTAAAAATTTATACTTCTTAATCTCCTCAACTTTTTCACCCATATCCCCAACACTTCTCCCATCTGGCAACCATCATTCTGTTCTCTCTATCTATGCATCTATTCCTGTTCACTTTTTCATTTATTTTACTTTTTAGATTTCACATATAAGTGAAATCATATGCCATTTTTCTTCCTCTGACTTATTTCACAAAGAACAAGACCCCCTAGGTCCATCCATGTTATTGCTGATGGCAAGATTTCATTCCTCTTTATATGGCTGAGTCATATTCCATTGTATGTAGGCACCACTTCTTTTTATCCATTCATCTCTTGATGGACACTTAGGTTGCATCCATATCTTGTTTATTATAAATAATGCTACAATGAACATATGGATGTATAAGTTTTTTTGTTTTAGTGTTTTGGATTTCTTTGGAAAAATACACAGAAGTGGAATTGTTGGATCCTTCTTTGTCTCTTGTGATATAGCCTTTGTCTTAAAGTCTATTTTGTCCAGTATAAGTATTGTTACCCCAGCTTTTATCTTCTTGTTTCCATTTTCATGAAATATATTTTTCATATCTTTACTTTCAATCTGGGTGTGTTTTGACCTGAAGTGACTCTCTTGTGACTGTCTTGTGGACAGCTTATGTAAGGGTCTTGTTTTGTAATCCATTCAGCCTGCATATGTCTTTTAATTGGAACATTTAATCATTTAGAGTAACTGTTGATAAATATGTATTTATTGGCATTTTATTATCCATATTTTTAATCTTTTTTCTTCATAAAGAAGTCTCTTTAACATTTCATGCAATACTGGTTTGGTGGTGATGAACTCTTTTAGCTTTTTCTTGTCTGGGAAGTTCTTTATCTGTCCTTCAATTATAAATAACAGCTTTGTTGTGTAGAGTCATCTTGGTTATAGATCCTTGGTTTTCATCACTTTGAATATTTTATTTTCCTATCCCCTCTGGCCTGCAAAGTTTCTGTTGAGAGATCAGTTGACAGTATTATGGGAGTTCCCTTATAGGTAACTACCATTATTTTGCCATGCATAATATGCTCCCATGTTTTTGGTCCAAACTTTCAGGAAAAAAATCTTTCATTTTAATTTTTTAATTCAATTTTCTATTTATTTATATTTAGATAGTTGTTTTTGTATTATAAAAGAATTTTAGTATTTATTTTTGAACACATTATGGTACAAGAAATTTTATGCAATGAATAATTACAAACACAAGAACAAATACAAGTTATTTCAGGTACTATTCACATATAATGCACATCCTTATTTTTCCCTCAAAAATTTGGGCAAAAAAAGTGCATGTTATACATGTCAAAATATGGTAACTGCCTTTCTCAGGCTGCTTTTAAGATTCTCACCTTATCTTTAATCTTTGACATTTTAATTTTCAGGTGCCTTAATTTTCAGGTGCCTTAATTTTCAAGTGGGCTTCTTTTGGTTCATCTTGTTTGGGACTCTCTGAGTTTCCTGGACTTCTATGTTTGTTTCTTTCAGCAGGCTAGGGAAGTTTTCTTTTTCTTTCTCTCTTTTTCTTTCCTTCTCTTTCTTTCTTTCTTTCAACAGAGGTTTTTAATTTCTTGCTCTTTCCCTTCTCTTTCTGGCACTCCCCTAATGTGATTATCTGTGTGCTTGAAGTTGTCCCAGAGGCTTCTTACACTATCCTCATTTCTTTAGATAATTTTCTCCTCTTGATACTCCAATTGAGCTTTTTCTGCTTTCTTACCTTCCAAATCTCTGATCTGATCCTCTGCTTCACCTACTCCACTGTTGATTTCTTATAATCTATTATTTATCTCAATTAGTGTATTCTTCATTTCTAGCTAGTTCTTTTTTGTGTTTTCTATCTCTGTTTTTATGTTTCTTACCACTTTGTTGAAGTTCTCATTAAGTTCATCTACTCTTCACCTAATTTCATTAGGCATTCTTATATCAAGAGTTTTGAACTCTGCATATAGTTGATTGATCATCACCATTTTGTTTAACTCTTTTTTTGCAGTTTTCTTCTGTTTTTTTATATTCATTTGATATATGTTTCTTTGTGTCCTTATTTTGGCAGGCTCCCTGTGTTTGTTTCTTTGTTAGGTAAAGTTGCTGTGTCTCCTGGGCTTGGTAGACTGACCTTATGTCTTAGGTTGGCCAAAAAGTCCATTTAGTTTCCATAAAATAAAAGATGCATTTATCATTCTCACCAATAACTTTATTGGTCTGGATATTTTGAGTATGTCAGCTATTTCTTACATAGTATAATGTTGATTGTGCGCAATTAATGTCTTGATTTGATCACTGTCAATTTCAACTGTTCTACCTGATCATGGATCATCATTCAGCAAGAAATCTCCAGCACAAAACTTCACAAACCACTTTTGACATGCTCTATCTGTCACAGCACTTTCTCCATACACTGCACAAATCTTTTGTGTGTTTCAGTTGTATTTTTACCTTCCTTGAAATAATAAAGCATAACATGCCAAAAAATATTGTGTATTTTCTTCTACCTTCAATATTAAAATAGCTACACAAAAATTCACTAATTTTGATGTTTCTAAATGCATACTGATATGACAGCTGTCCCAATACAATCTAACAAAATTGTTTTGAATGAAGTTCAAGAAAAGAAAGTGCTAGTAGAGCCATGTTACAAAAAAAAACAAATGAACTTTTTGACCAACCCAATAGGTGTCTTGTAGGGTTCAGTGGTGCAGCCTCCTTGTTCACCCAACTTGGGCACTGCAGGTGCATCCCTGTGTGTGTGCTGAGTGTGTATGTGCCTTCTGTTGTATTTGAGCCTTGATTGCTGTTGGCAGCTCAATGGGAGGGATTTACCCTCAGGCTAACTGACTGCAAGGACCAGTTGCAACCACTGTGGAGGATCAGGTGTGCAGGAACTGGCCCCATTGAGTAGGATTAACTTCTGTGGGGCTCTGGTGTCTGCTTTGTCATTTGTGGTGTTGGCTCTGGGGCCTCCCAGGAGGTGCAGGTTATGGTCAGCCTATACCTGTGCACTGTGATGGTCATCTAGCATGAGCTACAAAGCAATCTGCAGATGGTTGTACTTGTGTTGGGCTTGGAGGTACCCAGAAGAAGTCAAGCTGTGAACTAAGGCTGGCTACTGCTAGTGTTGGGCCTGGGTCCACTTATAGAGAGGAACACAGCAAACTGAGGCCAGATTTTGTCTCCTAGAGAGATTTTAGAAAAGTCCAAAGCATGAGCCAAGAATGGCCTTTTATGTGGAAAAAACACTAGAAATGGTTTGGGTTTGCCCCTCAAGTTGGGTGGGTACGATCTCAGGGACTCACCAGGGCAGGGCCAACAGTGTTAGCCAGGTTGATGGAGACTCAGATATGACATTCACCTGTGGGCACTGTGTGAGATGAGCTCAGAAAAGGAACAATGGCCTCTGCCGATATTTCTATCTGGAAGAAAGCTGCCCCTCAAGCTCTCCCCCAATACCAGACAACTAAGTTCATCCCCATAAGTTCCTGGTACCCCATCACTGGAGTATGGACCAAGTGAGTCCAAGTAAGTTCATGCACAGACTCTTTAAGAGGAATGCCTGGGACTCCAGAAGCCCTTCATTTCACTCAGTCAAAACCCCTGCTGGATTTTACAGACAGAAGTTATGAGAACTTCTCTTTCTGGAGCTGGAACCCTAGGTTGGGAGGCCTGGTATGGGGCTATGAGCTCTCATTCCTCGGGGGCGGGGGGGCCTTCACAATTAATATACCCCACCCAATTTTTATACAGCACACATGGGTGTGGAACTAGACCCATCTGTGTCTCTGCCCCTCCTATCAGTGTCAGTGTGGCTTTTTATTTATATTCTTAGTTGTAGGACTTCTGCTTAGCTAGATTTGAGGTGATTCTGAATGAGAGTTTTTCTGTAGTTGTATTTTTGATGTGGTTGTGGGAGGATTCCAGTGTCACATTTACTTACACTGCCTTCTTGACCAGAAACAACTTTTTAATTTCACTTCATTTTGGATTTATTCTTTATGAGATGTGTAATTATTAGAAACATTTGGAATACTGCACAGATTTTTGAAAATCTGTAGTAGAGATCATTTTTTTTTGAAAATGGGAAAAAAGTGCCCAATTCTGATATCAAAAATTGTATTAGTCATCTTTTTATTTATATAACTGCAATTTAAATGCTCTTAGCTTCAGAAACTCATATGACAAAAAGAGGTAATATTACTCAATTTTTTCAAGAAAAATTTATATGTTTAAATTTTTAACAATATGATTTAAAGCCAACTTAGAATATGTATCTCTGCAGACAATACCAATAGATAGCACAACAAACCACACAAACAAAAATGTGCCAACTTTCTGTTGATTAGTAGTTTCTGTGCATGAGCTCAGACAGTCACTTTGGTTGGTTATTTTAATGAACAATTTCCAGTATTGATTACTGACATTTGTCACCAAAATCTACCAGTTTATTCAACTAGAGACAAGAATCCTAAGGATGGCTTGTGTGTACATGAACTTCTTCTGCAATAGTAACCATCTGTCCCTTCCCTCAAGTGCTTCATGTTTTTCCATGGTTTAATCATAATTATTTAGATTTTAGAAGAAGACTAGTAGGAGTAAATCTTAGATATACCAGGCTAGAAATCTCTAAGAGAGACATAAACTAATTTTTTAAAAAGTAAGCTAGCTTGGTGAACATGCAGCTAAATTTGGTAAACAAGGTTGATTCAAAAATAAATGATCAAGTTTATATTATACAATTGTTTACAATTGTGGCTACTTCTGGCTTCTGTGTTTTTCCCAATTTGCTTCAGAAGTAGCTAAAATAAATTATTGGTAACTTCAGGATACTCTATACCCCAGCTGGGTACTTTAAATATTTTATTTTTCTAACAGTGCATGTGTGTTAAGTCACATGTACATCCCCAAATTTACAGACCTGGAGTAGCAGTTATATCTGCTTCTGCCAGTGACTTACATACACTCTTGACAATTTCTTCCTTCTTTCTTTTTTTAATATCATGAAACTCTACACTGCTGGCTCTGGCATAAAGGTAATCCACTCCAATTATTTTCTTCTCCACACTTAATATTCACAAAAGAGTTGACTAAATGATTGCTATGTCTATGTATTATCATAGAAAGTATTGCCAGTTAACTAGCAAAAAAACAAATATTACAAAATCAACATTGTGATTAAACATAGAAAAGAAATGAGAACATCATGATCCTCTTGAAAATCATATTCAGCTATGCAACATTATCAGGAAAGTTAGATAAAATATCTATGGAAGGTAACTCTGTTATATTTTGTTTAATATGAAAGAACTTTTTCTCTGCTGAAGAGCAGTTTCCCACTTTGGTCATTTCCTCTTTCTCGGGTTGGTGACCCCATGAGAGCACCAGTGAACTGTAGGGAGTAAAGAAGGAAGAACAGGAATATAGTATATTTATGCTTGTCATTAGACAATTTATTTAGTAATTGATAATTTTCAAATTAATTAATTAATTTTTCCCCTCACCCAAGGACATTTTTCATTGCTTTTAGAGAGAGCAAGGGACAGAGGGAAACATCAAGAAACATTGACTGGCTGCTTCCTATATGACTGGACTGGGGATGGAACCTGCAGCCTAGGCATGTGCCCCAACCTAGCATTGAACCCTCAACCTTTAGACTATGGGATGATGCTCCTACCAACTGAGCCATACTAGTTGGTACTGGCCAGGGCAGATATTTTTCATAAATATTTATATGTTTTAATATTTTAAAAATATAATTGTATCACCTGGGATCTTTTCAGCTATATGCAATTATAGATAAAAATGTCCATATTCAGGAATTTTATTTTGTATTGTTATGGCTGTCTAACCATTGGGATGTATAGAGTAGATGACAACTGCTTAGCATCAGAATTTTCTTGTAGTAAATTTACCTTATGCCCCTGAGGAAATTACTTTTTTTTAAATTCCTTATTCTCTCCATTTATTAATTAAATATGAAAATAGCCATCAATTTCAATAAAACTAGATGTATTTTAACTGGTTTATGTAAGTGAATTTTGATATCTCATCTTAGAAAGTCCTAGGAAAGTATTATATGATCATCCATTTATAACACCAAAGTTATTGTGCATTCAAATACAAAGTTATTGTATTTTAATAACTGTTTAAAATAAAAATCTAAAACAATGCTTCTAAAACTTGAGTGAGCATCAGAATCACATGAAAAGCTTGTTAAAATACAGACTTCTGAACCTTATCCTTAAAGTTTCTGGTTCAGTAGGGTTGAGGTGGCATCTGATAATTTACATTTCTAACAAATTCCTAGGAATTACTGCTAGTCAAGGCATCAAACTTAAGAACAACTGATCTAAAGAATAGCTTTGTTCTGTGAACATAAACAAAAAAATGTAACCATAAAATATAGAAAGGTGACTAAAGAATAAGGTAAACTTATACATGCATTTATCTTTGTTAATTTCAATGTAAATTTTTTTGAAGTTTTGCTACAAAGTGGTTCAGATCATAACAAAAACTCATGCAGCTTGAGTTACTTAGATGAATTGCATGCTTGACAAGAGAGACATCTGGCAAAATAACTACATTAGATCAGTGTACCATAAACTGTATTTTCTCTAACACACAATAGCTAGTAGTCCAGCTAACTCAATAAAAATAATATTAACACTGTTATATTACCAAACGATCACATTCCCATTAGCAACAACCTCTTGAAAGGTATTCCCAAGTTGGAAGTTTGCCAAACTCTTTCAGACGATCTCAATTTACAACACAATGTAATTTGGAAATGGCCATATGGCAATAAATATGGCTACAAAATATTGTACAAGCCCTTGCCCAGCCTTCTTGGGTGACAGAGAGAACTGAGCATCTAGAGATTGCCTTAATAGTACTCCGTATATATATGTGAAACATATTATCATAATCCTTGACTCTGTAGCCACAGAAAAATAAACATTTTTTTTCTGAAATTGAATAAACAAGCATTTTATCACTCTAGTCACTTTTAATACACAAATCCTTGCATGTACTCAGTAAGATATAAATAGTAGGGATAAGAGAGAAGGTTACAAGCATATTGTGTATCTGGTCACGTTTTCTTCCACAAAAGAGATTGCTTACACAATTTTCTGTATTTGTTGAAACAAAAGAACTAACTCACAACTTTAAAGCAGAAATATTTAAAACCTGATTGAATGTGAAGTGAGATCTGTTCCCATTTTTCCCCTGCTGTGTACATAAGTTAGGAGACTATAGTGGACTTCTCATAATAAGAACTATCTTTACTCTTCTCTTGTCTTTTAGCATTATTCTTCAAGTAAAGCCATCAGCTCAGACAATTCATGTGACTTTTCCTGACTTCTCAATAAATGAAGCTGACTCCATAAACTGAAGTGTACTGTCAATCTAAAATATTGATATGAAAGTTTGAATTACACATTTTTGATCACCCAACTGTACTTAGACAGTAGCTACATTTAGAATAGAGCCATTTTCTTATCTTTTAAAATCATTTTCTACTCACCCTCTTGCCAATATTAGAAACCTCTCATTTTGCATATTAAATGCAACATTACTAAAAATTCAGCAGAATGAATCAGGAGCTCTATTTATACCCAAAGAAATTTCAGAGTTGTTATTTCTTTAAAAAAAGAAATTTCCAGAAAACAGCATTAAGGAGTGTTAGAAGAGATTGGGTGAGTTCAGGATGGTATGGCTGTGGACAGCATTACAGAGTTTTAAAGTGCCTTCATAGAAATGTGTCTACAAAATATAATATTACCAAGTATGTATACCATGACACTAACTCTGTGCTAATCCTGGCAAATGTCCCTCTTTATTAACATGTTTTTGTTCTTGATATGTTTGGGTGGGGGGATTGGGAAACTCTCATTTGAGTTCTTTCAGTCTTTTATAAAGTCATATAAGATCTTACTTCACATTCCTCTACCATTTACCTATCCTTTATGAACATAAGAGTTTGTCAGATAGTTTTCCAAACACAGACATTTTTGACTCAGTAAGACTGGATAAACATTAAGTCAGATGGTGGTATTTTAATTTGCATTTTACCCTTTACCTCAATCAACTTTTTAAATATCCAACCTGCCACTACAAGTGAGGCCTACAGAGAAGTTAAATCGTTGGCAAAATGGACTGACTGCAGTATGGCTAGTGTCGTATTTTCCACCATCTAAAATGTGAAATGGTTCTGTTCTGACTACATCAGTTGAAACTGCCAACTCACCTTCCAGCCAAGAGGGCAGTGTTATTAAATGTGGTACTCAAATCTGCCCACAACCACTTCAAATTTACAACTAAACTATAGAACAACAACCATTCAGAACTGCCTGAAATCTAGATGACTGGAAATCCTACAACTAGGGATTTAAAGAGGAAGCCATATCAAGACAGGTAGGAGGGACAGAGTCATGGAACAGGCTAGTCCTATAAGCACATGTGGAAGTTTAACATTGGGAGAGATATCTCGGCTGTGAAGTTCCCCCCTGAAGAGCCATGGGTCCCAACCCCACATCAGGCCTCCCATCTCAGGGTTACAGAGCCATTTAGAGAAGTTTTCATAACTTCTCCCTGTAAAAACCAGCAGGGATTGTGACTTAGACTTAGAGAGATGAAAGGCTTCTGGAGTCCCAGGCAGTCTCTCTTTAAGGATTGGTGCACAGACTTACTCAGAGTCACTTACTGAGTTTCAGTGCTTAGACAACAGCTTAGAAAGAACCAGGGACACACAGAGAGGAACTGAATTGTCTGGCATCAGGATGAGAGCTGGGGTGGTGGGTATGTTTCTCCCAGACAAAAGTGCTAGCAGAGGCCATTGTTCCTTTTCTGAGACACTGCCGCCCAACCCTGGCCAATAGAGCTAGCAGACAGGTGCCACGTCTGAGTCCTCATCAACCTAGCCATCACTATCCACCCAACACTGGTGATTGCCTGAGAACCTGCCACACCCAACTTTTGGGCCCACCCAAGCCTTTTCCAGTGGCTTTTCCATAAAAATGGCTTGTCTTGGCTATGCTTTGAACTTCCCTAAAATCTCTCCAACAAGCAGCATCTGGCTTCTGCATAACCTATACCTCTTGCCTAATAGTCTCAGGACTGGCTCTAGCAGCCTTGGTGGCAAGAAATATTCAATGTGATGAGAAGCGAGGACCTACAACCAAGATTACCCAGCTATCATTCAAAATTGATTGACATATGAAGAGATTCCCAGACAAAAAAAAAGTTAAAAGAGTTCATCACCAGCAAACCTGAAGTAAATAAAATGTTAAAAAGTTCTTCTTTAAGAAGAAGAAGAAGAAAACAAAAAATAAACAATAAAATGGCAATGAATACATATCTATTAACAATTGAATCTAAAAGACAAACTAAATGAACCAGAAGAGAAACAGGTTCACAAATGCAGAGAACATTTTGATGGTTGTGAGACAGAAGGATGGGTAAAAATGGCAAAGGGATTAAGAAGTACAAATTTGTTGTTATAGAATAGTCACAGGAATGTAAAGTACAGCATAGGAATATAGTGAATAATATTCTAATAACTATGTATGGTGTCAGATAGGTGTGCAATTTATTGAGATGATCACTTAGTAAGTTATGCAATGTCTAATCACTGGGTCATATGCCTGAAACTAATATAATATTGTATGTCAACTAATTGAAAATAAAAAATGATTGAAAAAAATAAAATGCCAACTCTGATTACCTTGGGAAATGTTACTATCCCCACTGTAACTCAGCTGCTATTTCTTGTCTATCACAATATTGACCTTAGAAAGTTTCCTTTTGGTATTTGGGCCAAGATGGAGGCATACATGTATGCTTCACTTCCTTGCACAACCAAAAGAAGGATAAAAACAAATTTAAAAACAAAAAAACAACTAGAACTTCCAGAAATTCAAACTGTATAGAAATCTAACAACCAAGGTGTTAAAAAAGAAACATTCATCCAGACGTGTCGGAGGGGCAGAGAGAGTGCATGACAAGGCGGCAGCTGGAAGACTGGGGTAGGCAGAAGCTGGCGGAGTGGGTGGTCCCACATTTGCCTGCAGACAAACTGGGAGGAACAACTGGGGAGCAAGACAGACCACACAAACCAGTGTTCCAGCATTGGGAAATAAAGTGTGAAAACCTCTGAGTAAAAAAAAACCTGTGGCGGTTGAGGTAGCAGGAGAAACTCCCAGCCTCACAGGAGAGATAGTTGGAGAGACATATAGGAGAGACATCTCTCATATAGAGAGACATCTAGAACATACACAAGCCCATCCACAAGTGAATGAGCACCTGAAAGGGCCTGATTCACTTGTGGGAAGAAAGGGAAGTGATGGAAACTGGAGCAAGCGCTGAACAAACGGTTCCCTCTCGGACCCCTCCCCCACATACAGCGCCACAGTGCAGCATCCTGGGTTGCCCTGCTTTGGCGAATAACTAAGGCTCCATCTCTTACAATACAACAAGTGTGCCAAATCAAAAAACATATGGCCCAAATAAAAGAACAAATCAAAGCTCCAGGAAAAATACAACTAAGTGATGGAAAGATAGCCCACTTATTAGATGCAGAGTTCAAAACACTGGTAATCAGTATGCTCACAGAAGTAGTTGAGTGTGGTCACAAAATAGAGGAAAAAGTGAAGGCTATGAAAAATGAAGTAAAGAAAAATGTACAGGGAACCAACAGTGAAGTGAAGGAAACCAGGACTCAAATCAATGACTTGGGACAAAAGGAAGAAATAAACATACAACTGCAACACAATGAAGAAACAAGAATGCAAAAAAAAAAAAAAAATGAGGAGAGGCTGAGGAACCTCTGGGACAATTTTAAATGTTCCAACATCCAAATCATAGGGGTGCCAGAAGGAGAAGAGTAAGAGCAAGAAATTAAAAACTTATTTGAACAAATAATGAAGGAAAATTCCCCCAATCTGGTAAAGCAACTAGACATGCCAAGTCCAGGATGTTCAGAGAGTCCCAAAGAAGTTGGATCCAAGAACAAACTCACCAAGACACATCATAATTAAGTTACCAAAGATTAAAGATAAAGAGAGAATGTTAAAAGCAGCAAGAGGAAAAGAGAGAGTTACCTACAAAGGAGTGCCCATAAGGCTATCAGCTGATTTCTCAAAAGAAATCTTGCAGGCAAGAAGGGGCTAGAAAGAAATATTCAAAGTCATGAAAGGCAAGGACCTACATCCAAGATTACTCTATCCAGCAAAGCTATCATTTAGAATGGAAGGGCAGATAAAGTGCTTCCCAGATAAGGTCAAGTTAAAGGAGTTCATCAGCACCAAGCCCTTATTATATGAAATGTTAAAGAAACTCATCTAAGAAAATGAAGATGATCAAAACTATGAAAAGTAAAATGACAACAAACTCACAACAATCAACAACTGAACCTAAAAAAAACAAAAACAAACTACGCAAACAACTAGAATAGGAACACAGTCACAGAAATAGAGATCACATGGAAGATTACCAGTGGGGAGCTGTTGAGGGGAGAGTAGGAGGAAAAGGTACAGGGAATAAGAAGCACAATTCATAGGCACAAAACAGACAGGGGGAGGTTAAGAACAGTTTAGGAAATGGAGAGGCCGAAGAACTTATATGTATGACCCACAGACATGAACTAAATTGGGGGGAAATGCTGGAAGGAGGGAGGATGCAGGGCAGAAAGGGATCAAGGGAAAAAAATGGGACAACTGTAATAGCATAATCAATAAAATATATTTTTAAAAAAAGAAAGTTTCCCTTTGGTCTAGATAAAAGCACTGAAGGAGAGAATTTTTCAACAATATCATGAGCATAACACATGTGTGAGATATTAGATAAAATTAGCTATGTGTAGTCACAATGCAATTCTGAGATAATGAAATTAACATTAAATTTTAAAGGCAGAAAACCAACCAGGGTTTTTGACTTGGATTTACGTTTTGCTATATATGGAAGCCTCAATTTATGTGAGCTTTAGTTCCCATCATAAAGAGGAGGCAAGCACAATAATACTTCCTTATAACACTGTTATGAACATCCAAAAATAATGTATTTCTAAAAATCTTGAATAATAAAATTACTACATAAATATTAATTTTCGACCTTCCCCCTCTAAGTTTCCCCCTGTTGTCTTAGAAGAACAGTCCTATAGACAAACTTGAAATTCAATTACGGCTTCAATGAGCTCCCATGTACTGGTGACTTGTATATTTTCATTTCTCCTTTAAAAATTCTATCCCATTCCAAACTAGGCGGTTACCACATATCTCTACTATAGAGTCATTTTAAGTCTCCTCAAGCTCTGCATGTCAAAAGCAGAATTCACTTCTTTTCCTCTTACAATCTACCAATTTATTTGCATTCCCCTTCTTAGTGACTAAAACCACCATTCATTATTATTCATTTCTCTCTTCACTCAATCTATATCCATCTGGTCACCAGCCCTGTTAATTCTATATCATTAATATTGCCCAGTGCCATATTTTTGTATCAACCACTATTGATACTGAAGAAGATCAAGACCTCACCTCTTCTATCCTGAGTTAAGGGAATTATTACTAACAGATCCCGTCACCTGTCTCCCCAATGCACTTTAACCTTAGCAGTCAGTCAAAATCCTCTCATTAAACACATCTGATTGGGTCATTCTTTGCTCGAAATGCTCCATTAACAGGCAATCATCTTGAGAATGAAACATGGATTCCTCCACACCGACTTCCCCAGATCTAGCTTCCTTCTAGAGCTACCTTCCCACAAGCAAGTTCCACCACTGATGCTATAATTTCATTAAGTTGAAACTGGAAGTTCTCCAAGTGCACATCAGAGTTCCACTAAAGCTTTTCTTTCCATAGGCCTCTTCTACCTTGTAAAAGTACTTCATTCTTTGCCCCTTATTCTTGATGAAACATCACATCTATGGTCTTCTGAAAAGCTCTGACTCATATTGAGGTCCAGGGCTCCCTTTCTCTGCTACCAGCTAACCCTTGTCACACCCTTATCATTCATAACTCACTCACAGTTTTATAATTACTGCTTTGTTTGTCTCTCTCAGTTAAAATGTGAGTATTATTTTTTTCTTTTAATATCTATAGAACCAGCATCATTGTTGCCCAGAACTTTGTTGATTCTCAGTATATAATTGCTGAATAGGTACATTATTCTTAGTTTTTCTCCCTTATTTTTTAATTTGTTAAAAAGGAAATAAATTATTCAAGCAACGGTGTTACTGATGTCTACTAGCAGAAATGGGTTACCTACTTGCCTACATATATCACAAAATAAAATTTTGTCACTATAATCTCATATATGTTTGGAGTTAGAAATTCCAGTCTTAGTGAAATAAGGTAAATCCTTATCCAGTTGTATCATAATGATTCCAGTTAAGAGAACATTATCTGATTTCCAGAACACTGAAATGAAAATTACCAGATAACCTTGTTTCATTCCAAGCAGCACCAAAGGTTGAAAGGGTCTTTCTTTAAAGAAAGATGACTCAATGTGCTCAAATCAAATCTGACATTGGAGATTTCCTTAATGGTTAAAAATGTATCATTTATCCATTAACTTTGAAAGTTTAAATGATGGTAAATTTTAAATGTGATAAAGTTTCTCTTATTTAAATAGAACTATTTTGTACTAAAATATGTCTATTTTGTTTCATATTTATTCATAATTCTATATTCCCCCCAAAAGTCCTCACTTTTGTTCTGCTTTATTTTCTTTAGTTAGTGTTGTAAATGGTGACAACCTCTAACTCATTGTTTAGGGAAAGTGGGACATACTTAAATAAGATGTTTTTTTAAAAGCACCTTCCTCATTCTATAAAATGACTTTCAAAAGAAGTAAAGGAAGCCAGATAATATGAAAAATTACTCTTTAATGTGCATAAACACATGAGCAAGACAAAAACAGGAAAGCAGAGCATAATTAATGTGGTCCACAGAGTATGTTGTAATTGACATGGACAACCTGAGGTCAAGGCTCAAATATACTGACTGCTTTTTATAAGTACTTTTTCTTATGTTTTTTCCTCTTTTTCATCCCGTGACCACACCCCCTTCACAATAATGATTTTTCCCTACAAAACTCTGCTCCCTTCTAATGAAAGATAAATATGTTTAGGTAAGGAATCCTATAATTTAATTCATTTTCTTTACAGACTCTTTGGAAAAGAAAGAATTCACTTTCTTGGGGGCGTTTTTTCATAGAAAAATAACCATTTTAAGTAAACTATTTTACTATCATCATATGTTCAGGACTTTGCCTTCATGTGCAAAGCTAAACACCACAATAATTTTTATTTTGTAGTAATAAAAAATAACAGAATATGCTGAAGTCTTTTCAATTATGTCCTTTAGAGAAAGTGCAATGGGAATGGATTTTGGTAAAACTCACTCCAAAGAAACTGTGGCACTCCTGTCACTAAACCTCTTACTAAATTCCCTGCTAGTTAAGCATTAAACCAACTGCCAGATAGAAAATTCCTCATGTGCTAAAATAACAACCTAAAAGATTTTCTGATTAATAGTCAAAATACCCTTTGAAGTGGGTTGCTTATAACTACAATATCCATTTAAAAATAAAGATATAGTGATGAGCCTGATAGAAAATCCAACCCCTAAATTATTATACATGTATTTATCTCAACAACACCCAAAAAATAATAAATAGAACTGATGCAACTGAGAAAGAAGTCAGAAAATACAGAGGTCTGTCTGGAAAAAAACCCAGCCATTTTTAATATAACAAGAATGGTTTGTGTGACATTGATGTAACCTGGCAGCCAAGGAGGCCGAACTGGAATGCACATGTGTGAACAATGACAACTTCACTATACTAGTCAGTGAAGGTGGTAGATGCAGTTGAGTGAGCATGTGACTGTGTGGCCATTGCATTCAAAATGACTGAGAAAGTAGAGCAAAGAATCTGCATCAAATTTTGTGTTAAGCTTAAATATCCTCCACAGAAACTATTTGGATGATTCAGAAAATTGCAGCTATGGGCAACTGGTGATTGGCAGCTGCATCACAACAATACACCTGCTCATGCATCATGTCTTATGCAGAGTTTTTTGACAAAATATCAAATCACCCAGATGACTCAGCCACACTTCAGCCCAGATATGGCACCCTGACAACTTCTGGCTTTTTCCAAAACTACAGTCACTTTTGAAAGAGAAAAGATTTCAAACCATCGATGAGATTCAGGAAAATACAGTGGGGCAGCTATTGAGAGAACTGTGTGAGGTCCCAAGGTGCCTACTTTGAAGGAAATAGAGGCGTCATTGTCTTAGCTACAATGTTTCTTATATTTTGTATCTTCTTCAATAAATGTCTCTTTTTTTCATATTTTTCCTATAACTTGTATGTGTCAATCCATCATTAATAAAAACAAGAGTAATGCAAATATAAAATACAAAATAAACCACAACTATAAACATATTAAATGCATTTGTTTTCACATTGTCAATTATTTACACATAAATTAAGACAGTATCTTCATATGTTCAAGTGTATTGCTATAAAAAATTCACAGGGATTGAGATTTTAAATTACTGTATTTGATAATGTGACTTTTTGAAGTTTTTGAGGTATGTTATCATAAGATCTGATTTTCTAAGGCTCTAATAATAAAATCCTTACAACAGGACCTCAGAGAGCTCTTGAACACATTTTTGTGATGGCAAGGGGAAAGGTAGTATCTTTCAGAAATGAAAACAAAACAGAGGAGAAAGAGTAGCCTTAACCATTCAGTTTCTTTAAAGATAAATGGGTGAGTCCATCCATTGCTTTTAAAGTGATTTTCAGAGAGGGCGAGAGAAAGCACGACACCTAGTGTGAACAGATGCTATCATTGCAGTGACACTGGTGTCATGAACCCTCAAACACGTGCATATTCATTGGACTAGAATAAAGAGCATGGTATCACACAGAAACAAGAATCTTTTGTAAGCTAGCCATTTATCAAAAATAATTAATTAAATTGCCAGAGAACTCAAACTCATAAATCTAATCTGTGATCTAAGGTCAGGTTGTTGGGGTTTGGGTTTTTTAGGAGGGGAGGGAGGAAAACCACCAAATCTAATATATTAGAAATGTGAACAACAAAGAGTCCATATACTGAACCTGAAAAGCTCAGTGGAGACCTGCATAACAGGCCTTACAAATCTGGTGACCAAAAGTAACCACACAGGATGGTCTGAAAATAAAAATTCCTATCTGGGCAAGCCATGGTGGGTAGTCACGTCTCACGCCTATAGCTTCCTTAGCAAAGGTCAATCTTTACCCTAAATGAGCTCTGTTCATTGTTCTTGTGCACCTAGGATATCATACCTTTGAAACGTCAGAGTAATTTTCTTTTGTACCTCTTGAAGACGTATCTATTGTGACCAAAGCACAAAACCACCAAAGCATGAGACTATGGAATTCCTCGTCACTATCTTGTTCCTGAATACTATTTATGCATTTAAAGGTTAAATATTAGCTGTCCTGTACCCACCAATGTAAAAAAGAAATATGTTTCTCTGCCTTACTTTTTATCCAGTCCTTGCTTTTATTTCACTCACCTCCTTAACTTACCACCAATGAATTTCATGTACCTTCCTTATATTTTCGCCTTTGATTCTAAATGCATAAGAACTACCAAACTGCCATTCTCCAGACCATTTCTCAATCCATTGAGAAATTTTGCTTCCAGGCATGTCCTCAAAATTTCATCTTGAATAAACTGTAATAAAACTTTTCTATAGGGTAGATATTCTTTTGTCGACAGGAGTTAATCTAACATTTTTGTTGAAAAGAAATCACTACTTTTGTATAATGATATACACATATCAGTGGTGAATTTTCTCTTTTATTGATGAATCATCACATTTACTATCTTCTTATTGAGATATACTTGACATACATTATATTCATTTCACTTACACAGACTAATGATTTAATCTTTGTATATATTGCAAAATGATCACTCACAATAAGTTTAGTTAACATCCATCATCATAATAGTTACAGATTTTTTCTTGTGATGAGAAATTTTCAGGTCTATTTAAAATTGAAATACCGTAAATACTTATTTTATGCCTTCTCAGAGGCATTCCCCCATCATGACATGTAAAGTAGCCACCCCACTACTAAATATGCTTACCTCACTCTTGGTTTTCCTTTTCTTACAAGTATTTTAATTTTTCTCTTTTTACTTGTTTACTTAGCTATTCTCCACCCCCCAAGCATGTGCACACAGTCAATATGGGGCCCTGTCTAATGTGTATCTCCCTAATGCTACTATATGCCTGGCATACAGTAACACAATGAGTATTTAAATTTCCTTTCACGCATTTACTTGCTAATTTAACATCTGTCTTTTTAAAAATAATACCACGATGATTCTCTGTATAAAATCGAATGTGTTTTAAAGTCCAAATATACATTCAGCCATACAAAACAAGGTGCTTAAATTCTTTTTTCCCTTTGTATTTTTCCTTTATGGAGGTTCGTCTGTAGACACTAGAATGAAATTCATGGGTTCTGATAGGCACTGACATCAGCAACAGCTTACTTGCAGCAGCAGCTGTGGGAGTGAGCACTGTTGGAAGAGCATATGCACCATCACTCATGGAAAGGTTGCTTCCTAAACCTCCCCTACAAGCAGCAGCAAGAAATGGACAGGACTCCTATCATCAGGCTCCTTTAAGGTGACTCTTTCCTCCCTCCTGAATCTTTAGATTTCAAGAGAGATGCAAAGAAAAAGAGAGGAAGGGCAAAAGAAAGGAGGCAGGATGAGAGAAACACAGTTGAGGAAAGGGGGTGTGGCAGATTTTCCTTAAGCCATCAATAGCCACAGTTACTTTTGGCAGAGAGACAAAGAAAAAGGGCCAGACTGTGCCTGCTGGAAGCTTTTGTACTTCTGCCCAGACTGAGGAGAAAATGATGGGATTAAATGAAAATGCCAGCAATAACAAAGAGGAAATCTTCCCAATAGTTTTCCTTGCCTAAAGGATGGACGAACTGCTTGAAGCACTGACCTCCTTGCCTACCTCAGTGAGGTTGAGGAACTGACTGTCACTCCTACAGTTATGATTAATGATGCGCCTGCAGGTGACGTATTTACAACCACAGTCTCTGGAGTTCAGCAAGACTCAGTTGCCTGATGGTATGTTGAGTCATTCCTCTGGCAAAAGATCTATTTGCTACGACGACAGGCTTAGGTTTCAACACTGCATCCTCTTGATCCTTTGCAGTGACATCCTATCATGAAAGAACAGAGAGCCCAGTACAAAGAATGGCTGCAAGAAGGATAAAACATTAAATTAATTTTGAAAAACCTTTTGTTCTGAACAGAAGAATTCAGCACAATGAATAATTAAACAATTAATAATGTAATCCTCTTAAGAGCACAGAACCACTATGCAAGAAGATTAAGTGTTTAACAGTTTCCAGTATAATGCAAATGGTAAGAATGAGCCTTTCCCCCCACTTCTTAGGGTAATAGAATTGAAAGCACATTTCCGGGTTTTAATTAAATACTATTAAATTTTCAGTAATAAACCAACAACAACAGTGCTACAATATGGGAGGATTATCAAATACAAAAAGTAAGTACACAATAGCAAGAAGTTAACATTTCTTGGTTCTTTTCATACAGAAAGCGGTTACTTGAAAGGGTGCAGTGTATTTCTAAACTGCTCTGGTGCATATCACCAAACATCAAGTTGAATGTTAATCTGTGCTATTGACTGGTAAGATTGGGATTTAGATTAAGGTATTCCAATGGCAGTCCAATCAAGGAAAAAGAACTGGGGAAAAAATAAACAATGTAGAATTGTTGCGGAGATATAAAAAAAGTAACTGATGCATCTGTATTCAATTCCTCTATTTCTTCTCTAATCTACAATTAATACTCTCCATGATATAGTACCTGTGTTTCTATGAGTACATTTTCTCTATTTCCTAAAGAATCACAAGTATGGATTATCTCGACTCTTTCCCCAGAAGCAGCATGTAAGAGAAAGAGTCTTGTGCAATGTCTTATTAAGGAAGTTCTTCCAGGAGAGAGTTAGGCAGTGGAGGAGAAGCCAAGCAAAGTGCATTTCCAAATGAACCACAGCTCAGCCAGATCACACAAGGAGCTCCGGAGCATAAATTATACCACCAAGTTTGCCCTGTCTCCTGGCTCACTGATTTCCGAAGCCAGAGATTGAATGCTCTGAAGAAGCAGCAGAACACACAGAAGCAGCACTGGGCAGAAAAGGGGGATTCCAGGGATCTGCGCAGAGCACCAGCAGTATCTCTACCTAGTTGTAGTAAAGAAACATCTTTGCTTATAATTATCTGTGTACGTGATTAACTGTGTAGTTAAGTATATTCCACATTAAAAACTCTGGTTAGGTCCAGCCTTGTTGTAATGATAGGAGACTTAAGAGTTGGAAAATTTTAGTTTAAGGTAAATAGTTATAAGACTAGCAAGCAATATATATGTTAAAGCTTTTATTTCAGAAACTACAGATAAGACCCACCCTGGCTCCTGGGAAACCAGTCTACCTCCTGGGGCACTGTTAAAGATTACCACCTAGGGACAAGTGAAAAGCATCCCGGCCTTTGTGTTTCAGGGAGGGGCAAACGACCACCTGCCCCTGGGAACAGCTAACTGCCCAGGACTGGAATGTTGCAGTTTCTTCTATCTAACCCTCCCTGAATTTCAAAACTCCTCACCACACCTTGTTTATTCCTTGCTATAAAAACCTTGGCCTGGAAAGAAAAGACAAGATGGTCTGATAGGGTATGAACCCACCATCTTCTCAGATCACCGGCCATCTGAATAAAGCACCCATAAAGATTCAATCAGTTTCAGTAATGGTGTTGAAACTTTATTTCTTTTTTAAAATTAATTTACTTATTTACTTTTAGAGAGAGGAGAAGGGAGAGAGAAAGAAAGGGAGAGAAACATCAGTGTGTGGTTGCCTCTCCTATGCCCCCAACTGAGGACTTGGCCTGCAACCCATGCATGTCCAGACTGGGAATTGAACCAGCAATCCACTGAGTCATACCAGCCTGGGTGAAACTATTTCTTCAATATGACCTTTTTCTCCTTGACTCAAACTGGCCTCATCCAGCACCTGACCCACCTGCCTCATTCCCCCTTGCAGGCACCCTCCCTTAATCATTAAGCCCTCAGTGAGGTTCTGATCAGCATCAAATAATCTTAGAAGCAAAGTCTTGGGTCTATTGGGCCCAGAAGCAGAATTTTGGTCAAGGTAGAGATAATATCTTAGTATCAGTTGTGTTTCAGCTGCAGGCCCAGAAAAGTGACAAGACCAGACAAAGTGAAGCCATGGCTGACATCAGGACCAGATGCACTGATCCACTAGTGCCAACCAACCAGTAGAAACCACAACCCTTACCACAGCCTTAACTCCCCTGGTCACCATGATTAATGATTTTCCCTTCTACAACCCATCCCCTGGAAGCCATCTGGGAGCCAGGTCTTCAAGCACTAGCTCACCTGTGTCTCAAGGCATGGGGTACTTCCTAAAAATAAACCGATTCTTTTTTTTTTTTTTTTTTTTTGCTGCAGTCTTGCAGCTCCAAATCCCTTTAGCTCAGTGACCTTGTTCCTAGGTTCCACTTGCCTCCACTGCTCATGGCTAATTTCTACACAGAGATCTTATCCTATGACCTATTAGAACTTCAAACACAAGTAATTTTTGAAACTAGTAGTATTTTGCCAGACACTATAGGATTTTTCCTCAAGTGACCTTGCACCCTGTGCTGAGAAGTGAGATGTATTACTGCAATTCAACCTTACCCATACTCCCACAAGGTTTCTCCTTTGTTTAGGGTTGCAGTGTATTGCTTAAATCTCAGTCCTACTAAGAAGAGAGTTTCACACCTGCCATTCCTCCTCTGAACTCTGAGTCTAGACTCCAGAATTAGGACTTTATCACTTCCCATTTGGTCCCTTTCCATGAAATTCCAGAGGATGTGCTTCACATAGATGTTCTTGAGAAGTCAATATCCAAAATTGTTGCTGTTCTCCACTGGTGTGGTCTTAGGCTACAAAGTTTCCATTCCAGACTTCCTCTCCTCCTCTATCTGTAGCTGGATTATAGGTTAGTCTGTTGCAGATTCCAGGTGGTCTTTGTGCATCTCATCTGATAGCAGTGACTGGACCCTGTAGCTACATTCTAAAAGATGAGGTCAGTTATTGTTCTAAAGAAACCCATTTATATTTAAAAAAGAATAAGTTGTTGAAATTATTCAGCAAGCAATTGTAGGATAGGGAGGTCTGAATAAAATTAACATTTCATAAAGTACTCCAGTATAAAAGGATATTTTAGAAACTTAGAAATATTTGTTATATACAGCTTCACTATAGGGACTAATTCCTCAGACTAAACCAGATTTAGGAGACAAGTTGATCTGGAAATAAAGAATAATCATGTGTAAATTTTAACCACAGGACATAATGGCTATTAAAATTACTTAATCTCAAAGGTGTAAAGTCACACAAAATTGTTGAGAACAATTGAAAGACTGAGTCAAGTAAACTAATCACAATTAATTTAAAAAAGCATTTTTAGGAAGCACACCTCAATTAACCAAGTAGTACTTGGCTTATTATTAATAATACAGGGACAATTAAATAATGTGAATGTAAACACATTTCAATGTATATAATGTTACTTTTAGAATTGTTTGAGAATCATTTATTTTGAATTTACTTCATAAAGTGTATCCTAAAGTAAGATCCATAGATCTTACATTCCTCATCTCCACCATGTGGGGTACAGAGTCTGAGACCACTCAGCCAAGGAAAACTCTGGTCTTCAGTGAGTGTTTGAGGTCCAGAAAAATGGTGGGCAAGGTAAAACAAACCTGGTCAGAAGCAAAGAAAAGACCAGATGCTCAAGAAGACCAATTAGATAAGGATTTATAGAACTTATGGGATAAATCAGGCAAAAAAAAAAAAAAACCCACAGTGGCAATTAAAGAAGAGACAGAAATGGAGCCTGGAGGCTTGGAGTTGATTTAATATCTTTAGATGCTAGTATTCTCTTTAGAGCTCATCCCCCTATGAGATAGAGCTATCAGTTTTGAAGTTCACAGATGTCTGAGACCAACGTCTGCACAGTGCCATGGAGAATTCTTAAACTGTATATGTATGTATGTATGTATGTATGTATGTATGTATTTTTAGAGATTGGGGTAGAGAGGGAGAAAGAGGAAGAGAGACATCAATGGGGAGAGAAACATCGAGCATTTGCTGCCTCTCCTATGGGCCCTGACTGGGGACGGAACCTGAAACCTAGGCATGTGCCCTTGATAGGGGACTTAAGAGTTGGAAATTTTTAGTTTAAGTAATAGCTAATAAGCTTGGTAATCAATGCCCGTAAAAGCTTTTGTTCCAGGAACAGAAGGTATGACCCACCCTGACTCCAGGAGACCATAAGCAGTTCCACCTTTGTTCCTCAGAAGGACTGCAAGCAACTCAAGATGATATCTGAGACATTGTGCTCCAGGGTAAGATGACCACCACCTGGGGCACAGCTTAAGTCCACTGCCCAAGACCAGAATACTGACCAGAATTCATAAATGACCAGAAGTCATTTTTTTAAAAATCCAATTAACTTTTCCCTGAATTTCAAAGCCCCTCACCATACCTTGTTTATTCCTTGCTATAAAAACCTTGGCCTGGAAAGAAAAGACAAGATGGTCTGTTAGGGTATGAACCCACCATCTTCTCAGATCGCTGGCCATCTGAATAAAGCGCCCATAAAGATTCAGTCCCTGTCTCTGCTTACTGAGTGTGGTAGTGACAGGCAGCCAGAACATCAATCCAGTGTCTTTTCTGGTTTCACCCTCATGGGAATCGAACCTGTGACTTTTCGCTTTGCAGAATGACGTCCAACCAACTTAGCCAGTCAGAGTGAGAGTTCTTGGACTTCAATTGGAAAGCTCTGCATCCTAATCCAGTGCTGCAGCTGCATGAACCTGGGCAAAATAATTACAAAATATTACACAAATTATAATGAGAAACATATTATCCTACTCTTAGAAATATTGTGAGGATTGAATAAAATAACAGCTGTCAGGTCATGACACATTGTTATCTCCAAGTGAATGTTGTTCCTTCCCTGCCAACTCACCCTGGCAACCCTCTGGAGGCCTCTGAATAGAAAGTATCTGGGTTTTATGTCATGGCAGCAGGGAAAAACAGCCACAAGGTGGGAGGTGTTATCACACTGCTGAAAGAAGTGATGCCAGGTCAACCTGAACACTCCTCGTAACTTAGCAGGCACTGCAGCCAGCTCCAGCACCAGCAGAGTCCAATATCCACTCTTGTGAGCACAGGGCATAGGAAGGGCAAATATAAGATGAGTAACTCCAAGGTCAGGTGAAGGAACACTCATGATATACAAAATCAGAAAAGAGCAGAAGCAGGAGATAGAAAGCAACCAAATCACTTATGACATTTAATTTAAAAAATAAAACCCCTAGGAAAATAAGCATTTATTAAGTGGAAGAGTCTGTGCTGGGTATTTTACAGCTCATTTGACCCTCACAACTCCTGCAAAGTAAGTGCTAATGTGATCATTTTGTAGATGAAGATATTGAGCTTTCTAGAGGTAAAATACTGTAACTTGCCAAATTGTAAATTCAAAAAGAGGGAGTAACAAGCCCATTTGAATTCATATCCTCAGATCTCATTTGTGATTTATTGTGATCCGTGTTTGGACAGGTAGGTGAGGCTGAAATGATGTAAACATTATTTTCAATGTTAAATAAAATTTTGTTTATTTTTTTAAATAAATGATGGTAGATTTAAATTTAGATTCCTTCTACTGGGTAGATTGAGAAGACTGATGGAATACATTTTAAAATGCCACAACTTACCATGTACTGGAATCACATTCTTTATAATTGGTTAAACTTCTGATGTGAAATTTTTAGATGTCAACTTAAAAATGTGCAAAGAGGTACATAATTTTGCATAAGAGTATGTTTGAAAGTCTTAAAGACCACTTCTCTAGAGCAGGAGCTCTTAACATGTGATGGACATCAGGCTATTTGTAGTGGTTGGTTGTAGGCATACACTCAGGAGTCAGTCTTGCTAGTTGTGTGACATTGAGCAAGTAACTGAAAGTCAGCTCCGTCCACTTACCTCTAAAATGGGGATAGTAGCAATACACTCTCTCGGTGGTTGTCAAACTTCAGCATGTATCAGAATTGCCTGGAGCTCTTATTAAAACACTGGCTGCCGAACCCCTAGCCCCAGAGTTTCTGACTCAGGAGGTCTGAGGATAGGTCTCAAAATTTGTATTTCTAACAAGTTTCTAGGTGATGCTCGTGCTGCTGGTCCACACCTCAAGAACCTTGGCCTATCTCATAAGGTCACTGTGAGGACTAAAAATTTTAGTACATAATGTGCTTGAAATCACACTGGCTCATTAATAGGTGCTAACATATATTAATTGGCCAGTATCATCAGTTAGGATTGGATCCACTGTAACAGAAAATTCTACTCCAGGGGGTGACACAGCAAGGAGTTCACATTTTTTTATTTAACCAGAAGTCTCAAGGAAAACAATCCAGGCTGGTACCAGTGTTCAGGAATGTCATCAAGTTTCCAGGCTCCTTCTGTCTTCTTGCTTAATCATCTTTGCTCTATTGGTACAGAGAGATCTGATCAGAGCACTGGGGAGAATCAGGGAGGGACCATAGGAGGAGTCTGCCTAGCCAATGGTGAAGAGTATAGAATGGGATTGACTGGGAAGCTGGATGCCTCAGCATGGAATTATGGGCAAGAAGATTTGAAATAAAAGCTCTCTCGGGCTTTTGGTCTCAGGCTTTCTTCTGCAAGGATGTGTGGATGATCATGCTGCAGCTGCCTGCATTTCCCAATGGAAGGTATTTGGATGGGAAGGAACTCCAGGCACAGTCTAGGATCAGGCTAGCCTGGCAGAGTGACAGGCTTATTCTTCTTTGGGTGTTCTAGAGGGGACAACCTCTGTGGCAGAAAGCTGCCATTCTTCTGAAATTGTGTAGCTTTTGTATCTTGTTTTAGTTGGTAAGCTAACCCTATAGAAATAAGGTAATTAAAACTAACAGGGCGAATGATATGAGAACTCCGGTGTTTTAAGAGTTTAATTGATAGTGCTTTAATTGATAGTTTTAAGCTCTTAAAGATGTAATTAAAGAGTTAAAGAATTTAGCCTTAATTGACAGGCTTAAGTGACTAATGCATGTGGAAAACTGTTATTCCCAAACTCTGAAGCTTTTGAATCAAGACTCCTATCCTTTATCACCCACCCCTTTGCCTCTGGAATTTCGTCTGGAGAGTGGCAGCAGGCAGCTAGACCCCAGCTGCTGTTCAGTAATGCTGTGGCTTTTGTCATCATGTATACATAATAGCTACTGTTCCTCCAGGAATCTTGTTTGCTGTTGTTGTACATATTAGCCAAGGTCACCAGGGTATTTTCAAGCCTGCATTTGGTTATCATCTTGCTTATACAACTCTGCCCTCCACCTTGTTCACCGAAGACAACTCTAACCTTTGCTGTTGCATCATCCAGTCTCCTGATCGCCTTTCTTGGACCAAGTAGAATAGATAAATTCTACTGTCTGGTTTGCTAGAATATTATTAAAGGATACAAATGAATAGCCAGATGAAGAGGTATGTGGGTGAGGTCTGGAAGGGTCCTGAGCACAGGAGCTTCTGTCCCCATGGAGTTTGGGGTGCACCACCCTTCTGACATGTGGATGCATTGTTGTTCACCACCCTGAAAGCTCCAAAGTAATATGGATATGTTCTCTTCCCTAAGGGAATCCCATTATCAGTCAACCACAGACTTATCCTGGAGTTTTGATTGCTGATGAATAAATGCTTCTAGATTCAACTAGATGATGGTATATATTGAACACAATATTTGGATATTGGGAGAACATGGAAGTAAACTATCCTAGATGTCATGTGTATGCATATAATGAACTCTTAAACATCATAAAAATTGTCTTAGAAGATTTATTTACCATAGAGAGTACATTCCTAGAGTAAGAGAAGTACTGAAAAGAAAAGGGAAAAAATGGAGAGAAGATGTAATTTCCAAAAGTTCTAACAGTGTTATTATACTATGATGTCCAGCACATAATAATGTGGAAATTCTAGATCTTCTTTCAAAGTTTTCAATACCGTCTCAATTTCCTTTTGCTTTCCTAAGGAAATGTAAATCCAATTTTCAATGATAACCAGTGAAGAAATGTTATTTGCTTTTAAGAAACTATTTTTCCAACTAAGTTTGCTGGCTTTCATCTACACACTAATGAAACATAAAAGTTCAGTTCTCAACATTTAACTACCCCATGTTGACATTTGAAACCACTTTAAAGGAAAAGGATATCATACTTGAATGTGAAGAGAATTGTAACAGGTGTGAAAAGGTTAAGACCTCAGAGCCTCTTTTCTAAAAAGAAAAAAATTAGCATTGCTTTTGACATTCACTCTTTAAAAAATGAATAGTAGACAATGAGCTGTAAAATGAAATTTGAACATCAGATACCATCAAGAGTTTTGAAGCAATTCTAAGTAAACCAAATTTAAATGAGATAAGGAGAATAATAAAAATATCCATTTTTTTACATCTGAATTTTACCAGGCTTCCCAAATTTTAACCAAAGTCAGAGAAAGCCAGAAAATATCATTACTAGCAAAGAGTGTAAATATTTTTGCCAGGTAGAGCTGATTAAATTCTTTCTCCAAGGAAAGACTGATATTGAGAAAAAGCTAACACTTTGAGGCAAGTAACGTAAATAACAAATTTGTTCAAGTAATGCTCTTTATTAGGGACTCCATTTGGTCTCTTTGCATCATTGCACACATGTGGATGCACTCATGCATGGAACCCAGAAAGCCGAACCAGCAGCAGCACACACCCCTCAGCTCAGCCATAGGAGTCACTCCAGAGGCAGACAACTATAGGAGGAGCAGCCACAGAGACAAAGGCCCATTGTTTCTTTCAATCCAGCTGCTACTCACTTTCCAAACCTAAACACAAAACTCACTTAATGGCTGTCGAATTTTATTTTAAATGACAACACAGACACCTCAATCTCAGCTTAATCTAATTTTATGCTCATTTCACTTTGCTGCAGCAATTTTTTTTTTTTTTTTTTTTTTACTTCTGGGCTGCATTTTTCTTGAACAATCACCAAACTGGCAGATTCTGACAAGCTTGTCAGAAAGGAAAAGGAATGTATGTTTCATAGGAAATTAATCTAATCAAC
The DNA here is from genome assembly GCA_028533065.1 of Trachops cirrhosus. Lineage (NCBI taxonomy): Eukaryota > Metazoa > Chordata > Mammalia > Chiroptera > Phyllostomidae > Trachops > Trachops cirrhosus. Next base: position 32,573,964 of record CM052548.1, on the reverse strand, counting down.
AGATCATGTATAACACCAAGCCAGTTTACAAATGAACAACACCTGAAGGGGAGAAATTTTAATCTCATTATAATATAAACTTTCAACACCTAGGACAATTGTTTAATTCTCTTTATTTACTCATTGTGTTTAAATTTTACTGTGTCTTTTGGATTTCAGAGAAAATGAGGAAGCTACAAATCACTTTATTCTAATAAAATAGAAAGCAGGAGGTAAACCAATAATGACCTTTAATACTGTGATGAGAATAGCCTTCATAAAACAAGGATAAACAACATTGCAGTCTAATTTGCCTCTGCATAAAATGTAAGCCAGAATTCAATGTGCAATAAAATATTAGTATCTTTACTGTCAGCATAATCTTAACTAATCATTTCTTATGTAATTTCTGTAGTTACAGTAAGTCACCCTCATGAAATTTGACTGAATAAGGTTAGCCCAACAACTGAAACTACTGTGGTTTTCTCCTCTTTCAGATTCACAAAATCTTTTTTCATTAATGTTCTCACACATTCCTAAACTAGTCCCAAACATGATCAGCCTCTACTCTTTTCAGAATGTCACCAACCCAAAACAGTTTTCTTCTTAACAATCCCCTTCTTTGTAATACATAAACACATTCTTCAGGGGCACTGTAATTATCCAAAATGAGCTTTAATATTGCAAATTACTTCAGCACCCCTATGATTTATCTGTAGTAAATAAACTTATAATATTATATTCCCACTAAAACTGCCAATAATAATAATTCGACAGTAGGTAACCATTTATATAATACAACATGGACAAATACCAGATGCCCCTACAATTGTTATATTCTGTGTTCTTCCTATGATGTTGGGAAAAACCAAACCGGCCTTTTGCCGTTTTTGTGAAAATACCTTTGAAAATGGCTCAGCACATTGCACTTCACATTTGCAACCATTTCCTTTAAAAAGATGGCATTTCTCCATTCCTATGAGGTGTGGGTTATTGCACTTTCACATTATGCATCATTACTCCGAGTAGGTGTCTTATCAGCAATTCCAGTTGCTGTGGAGAAGATTGGAATTAAGCACTGGAAGCTTTTTATTTATTTTACATGTTCTATTCCTACAAGATATTCTGCATATAAGCTTCTTTGTTCAATTGAGAACTGGATACATTGCCAAAGCATTTTAAAATTGACATCTTGTTTTATTCTCCTGTATTCTTTCCAAAATTGGATTGAAAATAAAGTATAGTTTTTAATTAAAGCTCTGACTGACAATACAGATTTTTCCCTAAGCATTGATATTTCTGATCAGTGGTGGTTTCATAAAAGCCTAATCAGAGATGTTCACTATTCAATGACAATCAGTCTTTGAGCAGTTTACGCATCAGTTAAAACCTATGGTATTCCTGGCAATATTCGTTTAAAAATAACCATCACCAAAACTGATCTAACTAGGAGCAACAAGGGCATGGAGAAACCTGAGGCAGGTTTACCTTTTCTTTTTAAAAATTATGTAATCTAGAGTGATTCTCTGTTGGATTTAACAGGAAAAAATACTGAAAGAAATTTTTTTCTAAACAATTTCAGAACAGATTTTTTATTACTATTTTATTACTTATTTCAATTTGTCATAGCTAATTTTATCTTGAAATAGAGTCCAAAATCATCTTTTTTTTCCACTCCAGAATATCTTAATGGCTTAACTATCTATCCTCAGTACAGCCAATAGCCTGGTACCCCGAGCACAAGATTCAGAAATTTAAAAATCATAGTAAACATTGTGATGCGACTTGAGGCTAAACTAGTCAAGAAAAAAAGGGCTTCATCTTTCCATTTGTAAAATGAAATTAGCAAACACTCTGCCAATATGGGAAAAATTTTTACCTTTCTTTTTGGGACCCTCGGGTGTTTAGCTCTTGCTGACACTGAGTTTTTTCTCTCCCCTTGGGCTGTCTGCCTCTTGCACAGAACATTTAGATACTAAAATTCTCAGGCCCCAGTCTTACCTGTCTTTATTATCTCACTGTACTTGCTTCTGAGGTAATGTCATCCACTTTCACAGCTTTCAAAACACCTAATACTGATGACACCCATAGTTTTATACTCTGCCCAATTGTCCACTGAGATCCAGACACCTACATCCAAATGCTCACTTGACATCTTAAAGAGCTCACAAACATCTCAAAATTAACCCACCAAAAACTGGAAGATTAAATTTCACTAATTTCTCATTTACTATATATTTCCCCTAATACATTTTGGTTAATAAATAATACCATATTGTACCCCTTTGGCTCTAACAAAAATAAACAAACAAACAAACAAATAATAAAACGTTTAAAAATAATTAAGTAAAGTAGAGTTAATCATTGTGAACATTAGCAAATTATGTTCATTCAAGTTCCAAAGTACATTTAAAATTGGTCCAAAGAGTTTCAAGATTACAGCAGAGTAGGTGGATTTTTCTCACACCTCCTCCCAGAGCCAAATTGGAAGTAAAACTAAATTGGGAAACATTCACCCTGAATTTCAACTGAAGTCTATCTGAAAATCAAGACCCAATTACAATAGGAAAGCCCACATAAACCACACAAGGGAAATTCCTAAAGCATTTAGTTCAGGAGAACAAGGTTACTGTACCAGTAGGTCTCAAAGGACACCAACTACATAAGGTAACACCACAAAGACTGGGAGTTAAAGCCGTTCTATCTAATACATAGAGACATACAAAAAGAGACATTAAAATGGGGAGCCAAAGAAACAAACCTCAAGTGAAAGGAAACAAAAAGGAATCTCCAGAAAGAGCTAAATGAAATGGAGGCAAGCAATTTATGACATAGGGTTCAAAATAATGGTTATGAAGGATGCTCAAGGAATTTATTGGTAGCTACTAGGAACTTAATGGAAACTACATCAGCATTAAAAAGGACATAGAAAACATGAATAAAACCAATTGGAAAAGAAGAATATAATATCTGAAATGAAGAATGCAATAGAAGGGATAAAAAGTAGGTTAAATAAGCAGAGGATCAAGTCAGTGATTGCGGAGACAAGGTTAAAAAAAACCAAATCAGAGCAACAAAAATTAAAGAAAATTAAAAATAACAAGGATAGTTTAAGAGAACTTTGGGACAACATGAATTGTAACAATTTCTCATCATAGAATTACCAGGAGAAGAAATTAAACAAGGAGTAGAACACCTGTTTGTAGAAATAATGACAAAAAACTTTCCTAACTTGGTGAAGAAGAATCACACAAGTTCAGGAAGCACAGAGAGTCCCAATCAAAACAAACTCAAAGAGACACACAACAAGACACATCATAATTAAACTGGCAATGGGAAAAGACAAAGAGACATCCTAAAGGCAGCAAGATAGAAACAGCTCGTATCTTCCAAAGGAGTTCCCATAGGCTGTCAGCTAATTTCTCAACAGAAACACTTCAGTTGAAAAGGGATTGGCATGAAGTATGCAAAGGAATAAAAAGCAAGGACCTGAAACCAAGACTACACTACCCAGCAAGGCTATCACAGAAAACTGAAGGCAAAATAAAGAACTTCCAAGACAAAACAAAACATAAAACTAAATGAGTTCACTACAATCAAATCAGCACTACCAGAAATGTTAAAGGGACTGCTTTAAGAAGAAGAAAAATTGAGAGAGAGAGAAACATAGATATAAAGACAAATGGCAATAAATAAGTACCTATAAATAATAACCTTAAATGTAAATGGATTAAATGCTCCAATAAAAAGACATATGGTAGCTGAATTCATATATAATACTAAAGGGTTAGATCAAACAATAAGGTATAACCCTAGTAAATTATATATATATAATTATATATATAATTTATATAAATTATATTTATATATTTTTATTTATTTACATACATTTGCATATAAATATATCTTTATATACACAATCCCAATACAGGAGCACCTGAATATACTCATGTAAAAAAACTTTTGGTGAACTTCACAGGAGAAATTCACTGCAATAAATCATTGTAGGGGATTTTAACACCCCACTGTCATCACTGGATAGTACTTCAGACAAAAAAATTAATGAGGAAATAGTGAACTTACATGACATACTAGATCAGATGAACATAATTGACATTTACTGAGCATTTCATCTTAAAGGAGCACAATATAATTCTTCTCAAGAACACATGGAGCATTCTCAAAGATAGACCACATGTTAGGATATAAAATGTCTTAACAAATTTAAGAAGATTGAAATCATATCAAGTATCTTCTTGGACTATAATGGCATGAAACTAGAATACAGCTACATAATCAACAAATGAGCAAAATAGAATCAGAGACATAGAAACAAACAACAAACCCACAGTGACCAGGGGAGATTGGGGAGTAGGGTAACAGGGTAAAGAACGGGAAGGGGCATGCCACGGATAATGAATAGAGGACTCATGGGCAGGGCAATGGGAGGGGATTGACTGTGGGAACAGGGGGCAGTGCTGGAAAGAGCAATGAGGAAAAAGGCAGGACAACTGTAACTGAACAACAATTTAAAAAAAACTTCAAAAACTTTCAAACACATGAAGGCTAAATAGCATATTATTAACCAATGAATGGGTTACCAATGAGATCAAGGAAGAAATCAAAAATTACATGGAAACAAATGAAAATGAACACACAACAAACTAAAATCTATGAGAAACAGCAAAAGCAGTCCTGAAAGGGAATTTCATAGCATTACAGGCCTACCTCAATGAGCAAAAAAAAAATTTCAAGTAAACAAGCTAACCCTATATCTAAAAGAAATAGAAAAAGAAAAACAGGAAAAGCCCAGAGTAATCAGAAGGAAGGAAAAAATAAAGCTCGGAGCAAAAATAAATTACATACAGTCTAAAAAAAATATAAAAGGTCAATGAAACCAAGATCTGTTTTGTGGAAAACATAAACAAGATTGATGAACCTTTAACCAGACTAATCAAGAAACAAAGAGATGGGACCCAAATAAATAAAAGCAGAAATGAAAAAGACAAAATAACAGTAGACACCACACAACACAAAGGACTATAATAAAATACTATGAACAACTATATACCAACAAATTGGACAACCTTGGAGTAATGGAAAATTTCTAGAAACATATAATCTACCAAAACCAAATCAAGAAGAATGAAGAAACATAAATGGACCAATAACAACTAATGAAATTGAAGCAGTAATTTAAAATAAAAAAAACCTCCCAGCAAACAAAAGTTCTGGACTGTATGGCTTCAGAGGTGAAATTTACCAAGCATTCTAGAAGAACTAGCATCTATCCTCCTCATACTATTCCATGAAATTCAAGATGAGGGAAGAATCCCAAACTCCTTTACAAGGCTAGAATTATTCTAATTCCAAAAAACAGATAAAGACACTACATATAACCAAAAATATAGGCCAATATATTTGATGAACATAGATGCTAAATCCTCAATGAAATATAAGCAAACCAGTTCCAGCAATACATTAAAAAGATCACATATCATAACCAAGTGGGATTTATCCCAGGGATGCAAGGTTGGTAAACTATCTGTGAATCAAGAAATGTGATACATTACATAAACAAAAGGAAAAATAAAAATCCATTATCACAGCAATAGATGCAGAAAAAAGCATTTGATGAAATCCAGCACCGTTTATGATAAAAACTCTCAGCAAGGTGGAAATAGAGGGATCATACCCCAACATAATAAAAGCCATATACAAAAAACCTAACAGCCAAGATGATATTCAGTGGGAAAAAAATTAAAAGTGTTTCCCTTATGATCAGTAACAAGACAAGGATGTCTGTTTTCACCTCTCTTATTCAGCATAGTACTGGAAGTCCTATGCAATCAGACAAGAAGTGAAAGGCATCCCAATTAGAAAGAAGGAAGTAAAATGGCCATTATTTGCAGATGACATGATACCGTACTTAGAAAATCCTAAGGACTCCACCCAAAAACTACTAGATGTAATAAATGAATTGGGCAAAATAGCAGGATACAAAACTAATATCCAAAACCTGGTGGCATTTTATATACCAATAATGAACTCTCAAAAAGAAAAACTAAGAAAACAATCTCATTTACTATTGCAACAACAACAATAAAAATAAGGTACCTAAGAATAAACTTAGCCAAGGAGGTAGAAGACCTGTACTTGGAAAACTATGGGACATTGAAGAAAATATACAGGAAGAAACAAATAAGTGTAAGCATATACTATGTTCAAAAATTGGAAGAATTATTATAACAAGGTGCAGCCAAGAGGGGGGCCCAAATAGGGATTTGGAATGGGGTCCAGAACTCAAGGTGTCCAGGAAATATTAGAAAAATACATAGGATGTCCTCATCCCTCCCTGCCACAGGTGTGAGTTGGGGGAAGGGATACATGGAGCAGGACCATGCAGAGCTATTTTATACAGCCATAGCTTTGCAGCTAACCTCTGGCATGGTCATTTAACATATCTATAACCTTAAACTGGTTTCATAGATATGTTAAATAGCTGTGGCCATGCTTTGAGCCAGGGGGATGGAAGTGACTTCCACCCAAGATGTAACTGGGAGGCATCTCCCCCTGGTTACAGTGCCTGCGTGAAAACTTGGAGAAGATTGGCTCTATGCCATGGGGCCACACCTGCCCAGACTTACAATGGCGACCCAGTAAAGCTGGAAGGATATGGGAGTGCTGGCAAATGTAGCCAATTGTGGGAGGAGTTGGAAATGGGGCTGCAGAGGAGGATTGGCATGGGAATTTAAACCCAAAAGCTTCAACCATGCACAGAGGAGAATCACATGGCTTTGGCAGAGCAGGAACCCCTCAGCTTTGGCAAAAGTGAGGACCACATGGCTATGGATTAACTGAAGATCATGGTGGGGATGCAGCTGATGGTGCCAGGAGAGACTGAATCACAGACTTCTACTCTTTTTCCTGAGATATGGTACCCAGATTAGAGCAGAGGGAGAAGGAAGGACTGTGTATGTCTGTGGGTATCCTAAAAGACTTTAATATTTTGATGAAGACATAAGGTCACTACTCTAAGTCTGTATAGCTTTAAATAAATATTTCCTTTCCTTTTCACAAATCTCTGGTATTGAGAGACATCTTTCCTCTGGCGGCAGACATAGAGAACCTAGCGGGGGGTCCTTTTGGTAATAGTATATCATACACCTCCCTTGAGTCTTTCTGTAACATTAAGATCATTAAAATATCTATACTACCCAAAGAAATCTATAAATCCAACATAATTCATATTAAAACAACAATGGCATATTTTACAGATGTAGAACAAATAAGTATTCCAAAAATTTATATAGAACCCAAAAAGACCCTGAATACCTTCAGCAATCTTGAAAGAAGAACAAGTTTGGAGGTATCACAATACCTGACATTAAATACACTACAAATACACTGTTTATAGAAAAAAGCATGATACTGGCACAAGAACATACATATAGATTAATGAAACAAAACAAAGAGTTCAGAAACAAACCCATGCCTTTAGTGACCATTAATGAATGTTTCACAAAGGAGGCAAGAGCATACAATTAATTAAAGACACTATCTTTAATAAAATGGTTTTGGGAAAATTTGACAGGTACATGCAAAAAAAATGCAACTAGATCACCAACTTATACCATCCACAAGAATTAACTCAAAATGGATTAAAAGGTTAAATGTAAGTTAGAAAAACATAAAAATCCAAGTCTTCTGGTACAGAAGACTTTTATCTTTTTTTCCTTGGAAGCATGAGACAGCTGTACACCGTGCTGGTGAATCAGAAGAAAACTAGTGCCAGCTCATGAGGTGCTGACTGACAGATGCCAGGTGAAGACAATGGAGGAGAATGCAAATGGCAGCTCTTCTGGGCAAGTAAGATGGGAGCTTATTTTGTGAGGTAACATGCAGGCTTGGAATGTTCCCAAGAATATGG
>CM052548.1:32550489-32565555 GCA_028533065.1 Trachops cirrhosus | reverse complement strand
TTTTCCTTGGAAGCATGAGACAGCTGTACACCGTGCTGGTGAATCAGAAGAAAACTAGTGCCAGCTCATGAGGTGCTGACTGACAGATGCCAGGTGAAGACAATGGAGGAGAATGCAAATGGCAGCTCTTCTGGGCAAGTAAGATGGGAGCTTATTTTGTGAGGTAACATGCAGGCTTGGAATGTTCCCAAGAATATGGGAACTGAAGGGCATGGAGGAGAAGAGGAGTGGGGTGGTATCAGACAAATTTGAGAGAATGTGACACCTGGGGTTTCACTGTCACTACCTGAGGTATGTGTTCTTCCCACTACTCAATGTGTTTTCCATGGATTTTCAGAGAACCGCCATCTTGACCTTTTATACCTCACAAGAAGGGCCCCTGACCACCAGGATAAAAGTTGTCAAAAAAATTGCTCTGTAAAAATTCCACTGGAGAGTCCACCTCAGCACATGTCTTTGGTAATAGCCCGAGCAGACTTCCCATTTGCTACCTGAGCATGCTCCCTGCTTTTCCTCTTAAGCAGATTTTGGGCAGCTATTTCTTGTGAAGGTTTATAAACTAGGTTCTTCTCAATTTGGCTTCAAGATGTTCTCTCCAATTTATTGTAAACACTTTTATTTTTCTGTACATTGTGATGCTTCGACATGTTAAAAAAATTTCTGCCTGGGAAGAGGCTGTTGCTTCAGGACTAGCCAATTCTTAGAGATAACAAAGGACCAAAGGTGCATGACTTTGATATGCAAACAAAGCAATCCAGAGCCCCCAACTCTCTGAGCCCCAGGAGTCCCAGGAAGCAATGTTCCTCTGCTTTGATCCTCCCAGGACCAGGTGCCAAGCACCTGGGGACCATCCTCTATCCCAAAGCTCACTGAAGGGCATTACTCAGAATGGTTGGTTCTAAACTGCTCAGTCTGCCCCAGTTTGCCTTTCCCACTGCAACTTCAGTGAAGGCTCTGATCTATAGCTTCCCAGACCCTTGTTTTCTGCCTCCTGACCACCCTGGTGCTTTCTCATGTGGCCCTGCATGGCATGCCATGCCTTGGTCTCTGGAATCTGGGAGTATATTTTTGTCCCCTTGTGCCCAACTGTGTATAAGTTAAATTCTTGTAAGAACATTAGGACAATTGTAAGAAGTGAACAATATCCCATGACATAAAGCAAGTACCAGTAAACACGAAAGGTAATCAAAATGTTTATGTTCTTTGTCAACTACCAATAATCAAAATATAACTAGAAAATTCTTATAAGTTTGGACATTATGAAAACATGTAAAACATAAATCAAAAGAGAAATAAAATATCCTGAATTGATTGATAATAAAATATAACATATCAAAATTTGGAAAATGCAGCATATAAAAACAAATGTACAGTATACATTTTTAAAAGAATATAGAAGAGATTACATGGAATAATTTGAACATCCACCTTAAGAAATTACAGAAAGAACAGCAACAAAGAAAGTAAAAGAAATATTTTTAAAAAGAGAAAACATTGAAGATGAGGAAAAAATGCTAAATAAAATTAAGACAAACAAAACCAAAAATTAGAAAACTGAAATTATTTAAGTGTATACATATGGGATGATTGATCAAGGAAATAATAAAGAAGGGACAATTAATACATATCAGTAATAAAATGGGGCGAGGGCATAAGTAAGAGCCTACAGATATTAAAAAGATTTTTATCACTACATTTAGGATCCAGAAGTAACTGCTTTAAAAATTCCTAGAAAAATACAACTTAAAAACTTGCTAAAAGAAGCAATAGAAAAAACTGACATGAAAAAAACAAACAAACAGTAACAGTGTTTCCAGACCCAACTCTAGCCCCAGTTGTCTTTACTGGAAAAGTTCAAGGAAAAATGAGATTCAACCCTACACACTTCCAGAGAACAGAAAAATAGGAAAGACTCCAATTCGCTTTCTCAGACTATTATTTTCTTGAAATCAAAATCCAAGAAAGAGAATATAAAAAGAGAGAAATATAGTCCAATCTCATTTTAAACATAGCTTCAAAAATCTTTAAAACCTATTAGCAAATTGAACCCAGCAATTGGTAAAAATGATAATTCATTATAATCAAGTTGATTTATACCAGAAATGCAAGATTAGTTAAACATTAAGCAATATAATAAAAACTTCTAAAAAGATAAAGAGAAACGTATGTCATTGCAACCCAAACTGAAGTTACGTATTGATGATGTTAATGATTAATTATTACATAGTATATTTGCTTTTAATAACTTTTAGTTATGACAAATAATCATAGTTTTCTTTTGGTTATTATAATGATATTAGGTTTTTAGTTCTAACACACTAACCTTAGTAAAACAAGTGACTGATTTAAAGAAAAGTAGCAAATTAAAGAACACGATGGTAGTTTTGTACATAGACACCAGCAGTGGAGCTGGTGGAGAATTCTGAACAATGCAGAGGAAGACAGAATTTCAAGTAGACAGGAAAATGTATGAAGGCATTAGGTAAGAGCTCAGCATGCAGACAAACTTAGAGAAGTCCATCGTGGACAAAACTCTGAAGGAGAAAGGTAAGTGTTGGAAGACGAGGCAGGCAGAGGACATCAATAGGCTGTGACAATTTATTTTTAGAGAGAGGGGAAGGGAGGTAGAAAGAGAGGGAGAGAAACATCAATATGAGAGAGAAATATCAATCGGTTGCCTCTCGCACTCGGCCTAAACAGAACCAAACCCACAATGTAGGCATGTGCCCTGACCCGAAATCAAACCCACAACCCTTCGCTTTGTGGAAGACACCCAACCAACTGAGCCACACTGGCCAGGGCGGGAGATTAGAAATGAAAAGAGAATGTTTTGAAAAACTCTAATGTGGAGTGGTGGAAGAACAAATGGCAGGAAACAGGAATTCACCAGAAGGCAGGAGAACCAGGGTAGTGTTGCACCACTGCGGCCAGCGAAAAAGCATTCCAAAACAAAGGGATTGGTCATCTGTGTCCAGCTGTGCTGAAAAGGCAAGGTGAGCACCAAAAATTTCAAATGGATTTACCAGCATGCATGTCATTCATGTCCTGAACAAGAGAAATTACCATATCTAAGGTCTCTGATACATCTTTGGATTTTAAATAAATGAAAAATGGATCTGAAGAAGTAGATAGGCCTTGATCTCTTTTCAGTGTTATGGACTAATTTTCCACAGAAATGTATTCTTCAAAATGTATTTCCTGAAAATGAATTGCATAAAAGGACCGTACATATAACTAATTATTCATGTTTTTCTTTGGCAGCAAATTAACATTCATTTTTTTAGTAGATGTTTGATTTGGGGTAAGTTATTTATCCGTTGAAATCCAATCTTGTCTTCTGCCAAGTAGGAGAAATTAAACCTATATGACCAGCATAAAACAAGTAGTGCTAAATAACTTGAATTCTCATTCTGTTCCAATAAGACTGCCTCCTCATACCACTGTACCTCATGCCCCTTCCCTAAACCATCAGGGAAAACTGAGTCTAAAGATTGCTCCTTCAGTGTCACACACTTACCTGTGGGGTTACACAACCCACTCCTCGTAGGATCAGTGTTTGATGACAAGGCAGTCTGTTGTGTGTCACAGAGTTCCAAAAATGATCAATGCTGAATAAAACACCTCTAACAAATGTAGGCAAGCAGCTCATGCCTCCAAAAAGACAGACCCCTTAAAACAAACCACCACTCCATGAAACTCATAAAATTCCGTTTCCTAAGATTAACATTCAAGATGTGCTTGATGTTTCATAAATATTATTTAAAACATTGCAGTTACTTTAACTTGTTCTTTTTAGAATAAATCACATTTACAGAAGCACATTTATATAAGGCTTGTGAAGACAATGCCTTGTGTAGTTAATGAAATTGTTTTTGCTCTTGAGAATGAACACGTTAAACACCCACTAAGTACTAGAGCTAATAGAAATGAATGTGAATTAACACATTTCTTCCCAAAAAGACACTTTCAGTGACTTGATTTTTTTTCTAGTATTTGGTTTAGGCAAAGAAAACTGACTGTATCACGTTAGAGATCAATCAGTTATCAAATGTAATTGTTTTGCAACAGCAAACATTTTTAGATTACATCAGAGATTTTCAACCTTTTTCATCTTATGGCACACATAAACTAATTATTAAAATTCTACAATCTGACAAAAAATGTACACTTTTGATTTATTCACACTGGATGGTTATCGTGTTGGCTATTGTCATTTTTTTTTATTTGACAGTCTAAGGGAGAACAAGTCAGCACCCCTCACTATATAGTCAGGTATCACACATTTTAAAAATCTTTGCAGCACATTGGTTAAAAATCACTGCACTATATGAACACACCATACATACACACACAATAAAAGCATCTAAAATATGCTTTCTTGCATTATTCTAAATGTACTTCCTGACTGAGACCTTGTATGCCAACCTGAAACAAATTGTCACAGCCTAGCTATTAACTCCTAAAGATAGGGAGCCATAATGGAAACACTTGGAGGCCAAAAGGTGTGCAAAATTACTGTCCCAGTAATAGTGTAGCCAAGAGACCCATTTGTACAGATTGCTACTTCATGGTAGAGAGGTGGTACGGGGCAGCTCTCCCTGACTTGTGACACCAACCTGACTTGTGGCACCAACCAGGGCTTCTGATTCATTTTATTTCCTTTTATCATAAACTTAAATTTTTTTTCTCAACAAAGTTTTTTTTCTCTGTTACTTTCTCTTCTCTCCAATCTGGAAAAATTCCCAGGTCAGATTGTTCACTTCTAAAGTTATACCAAAAAAAGAGTTGGGGAGGGAATGACAACATGACATAAATTAAAATGCCAGGACTCTGACCCTTGGCAATTTTACAGAGTCCTTGTTGAGTGACTGTGTATGTGAGTGAACATTTCCTAATGCCAACGACTAGGTTCCCATCTTTCTCTAAGGTCTAACTCTATATTCCTAGAGCTGATGACAGAGTCATAACTCTGTACAATACATTGCCATCTAAATTATGTTCTCAGTCAGTTATTTGCTATCTTATAACTAGATGAGTTAGTAAAATTTGTTTGTATATCTATTAGATATGCCTAAGATTTCAAGTAAATCATTTTTTATAGGGCAAATATTGTCAAAAAAAACTAAAATATTTTCTTTAGCCTACAGATTTCAAATAGGCACAAATAAACAACTGCAAAATTTATTTAAAATCACAAAATGAAAAGGAATCAAGTGATCCAAAATTCTAAATTTAGATACAATTTTCACATGACAGGGTGCAGAGAGAACTTAAATGTCCCACTGTTTGATGAGTTTTGAAAATCGATACACTCACTGTGTTATTCACAGATATATTATAATAAGGAATAGAGTTATCCCTGGTTATCCACAGGGATGGTTCTAGGACCTCCTGCACATGCCACCAAAATCTGTAGGTGCTCAATCCCTTATATAAAATGTTGTGGTATTTGTTTTAACCTATGTGCATCCTCCCATATGCTTTAAATCATCTCTAGCTTACTTATAATACCTAGAACAATGTAAATGCTATACTATACTATTACTATTGTTATACTATTGTTGTTTAGGAAATGATTACAAGAAAAACTGTGCATGTTAAGTATAGACACAACTATTGTAGGCCTAACTAAATAGCACACATCATCAACAACATAACATTTTTTAAAAATATTTTTAAGGCTTCCAGTCAAGATAGCAGAGTGCCCAAATGTGGTATTCACATCCTCCTATAAACACATCAATATGACAACTAAACTACAGAACAACCATCATTGAGAATCGCCTGAAGTCTAGCTGAGCAGAAGTCCTACAACTAAGAATATAAAGAAGAAGCTACATCAAGACTGGTAGGAAGGGCAGGGATAGGGAATAGGTTGGCCCTACACTCACATGTGGCACATAAAAATTGAAAGGGATAGCTCAGATGCAGAGAATCCCCCATCCTGGAAAAAAGTGCTGGCAGAGGCCACTGTTCCTTTTCTGAGCACTCCCCACACAAACCATCAGGTGGGCACCATATCTGAGTTGCCATTAACCCTGCTGTCATTGTTCACCCCACGCTGGTAATTCCTAGAAACCCACCTCACCTAGTTTGCAGGCCAGCCAAAGATTTTTTGTGTGTGTTGCTTTTCTATTGGAATGACCTGTCTTGGTTCATGTTTCAGACTTTCCTAAAATTTCTCAAACAAGCAGCATCTGGCTTTAGCACGCCCCATACCTCTCCCTAAGTGACACTAGGACCAACACTAGTAGCAGCCAGTTTTGGTTAAAGGCTTGGTCTCTCCTAAGCACCTCCAAGCCAAGCACAAGTATACCATCTGCAGATCACTTTGTAGCACATTCCATGTAGCCCTAGGCAGAACATAGGCTCTGGCTGACCTTACCCTGCACCTCCCAGGAGGCCCAGAGCCAGTGCACCCAATGAACAGCTTCAGACCACATGAGAGCGACACAACCCAAACACCTCCACAAGAAACACGCTCAAGGGCCAATTTGGCAGGTGCCAGAGCCCCACTGAAGTCAGTCCTACTCTGTGGGGAAGGCCTCTGGACAGTTGATGCTCAATGGTGTTCACTGCTAGTCCTTGTAGCTGTTCAGCCAAGGGCTAGTCCCTCCCATTGAGGTGCCAACAGCAATCAAGGCTTAACTATAACAGGAGGGTATACACAACGCACATAGGGAAATGCACCTGGGGTGGCCAGCTTGGGTGAATGGGGAGGCTTTGCTACTGGAACATACAGGACACCGACTAATAAGGCCACTCTACCAAGCCCAGGAGACATAGCAGTTCTACATAATACACAGAAATAAACACAGAGAGGCTACCAAAAGGAGGAGTCAAAGAAACATGTTCTAAATGAAAGAACGGAACAAAACTCCAGAAGGAGAACTAAACAAAATGGCGGCAAGCAATCAAGTAGATGCAGAGTTCAAAACACTGCTTATGAGGATGTTCAGAGACCTTAGGGGAAGCATACATAAACTTAGTGAGAACTTCAACAAAAGACATAGGGAACATAAAAACAGACATATAAAACATAGAAAAGAACCAGTCAGAACTGAGAAATACACTAATTGAAATGAAGAATAATTTATAGGGAATCAACAGTGGAGTAGATGAAGCCAAGAATCAAAACAGATTTGGAATATAAGGAAGAAAATCACACCCAATCAGAACAGAAAAAAATGAGGATAGTGTAAGACTCAGAGATGCACAGGACCCACACCCATGGATAGGTTCTCCTGTGGGGAATCAGGCCTGCAATGTACCTAGGCCATTATGAGTCTTGCTTTTTGCTAAAACTCCCTCACCCTGAATTGAGGACACTTACTGCAAAGCAACTTCCTGAAAACCATGCTAAACCTTCCAAGGATGAGTGTAACCAGTTCAACTACTTTGCCTTTTCATTTGCAAATATCCCTCTTCTGTGATGTGTTTAGCGGCATTGGCTCCTTTGTTTTCTGTAAAAGGTAACCACCTAAAATGAATCTGTGCATAGTGAATGAGGACCATCATGTAATGGACGGAGAAACCCAATAAAGGCCGGGGATGGTGGAGGCCGAGGCTTTTGCTCCCCTTGAGAGAAAAGCCATGCTGTCCCTTTTCCTCCACCGGACTTGGTAGTCTGTGTGAATGTCTCATTTCATCCATAATGATGAGGACACTGCAGGCTGGTGTCTGCATCAGTCATCATTAATATGCCAAAGGTAAAAGAGAATCTTAAAAGCAGCTAAGGGAGCTCCCATAAGACTGTAAGCTGACATTAACAGAAACTTTTCAGGTCAGAAGGGATTGGCAAGAAGTATTCAAAGTGATTAAAGGCAAGGACCTACAGTCAAGATTACTTGACCTAGTAAAGTTATCATTTAGAATCAATTGACATGTAAAGAGCTTCACATACGAAAAGTTAAAGAAGTGCATCTATGTCACCACTGAACCAGTATTATGTGAAATGTTAAAGAGACTTCTTTAAGAAGAAGGAGGGAAAAAAATAAAAAAGATGAACAATAAAACGACAAGAAATACATCAAAAAATTTTTGAAATTCTCTCAAAAATTGAATCTGAAAGACAAAATAAATGAACAAGCAGAACAGAAACAGACTCATAGATACACATGACATTTTGACAGTTGCCATATTGAAGGGAGATTTGGGAGAATGGGTTAAAGAGGTAAATGCATTAAGAAGTACAAAGTGGGTGGCCAGGTGGCTCAGCTGGTTGGAGAGTCATACCATACACCAAAGGGTTGCAGGTTTGAATCCTGGTCGTAACACATACCTGTGTTGTAGGTTTGATCCCTTCTTGGGGCATGTATGGGAGGCAACCAATCAATGCTTCTCTCTCATATTGAGGTTTCTCTCTCTCTGTCTCTCTTCCTCTCTCTCTGAAATCAATACGCATATCCTCAGGTGAGTATTAAAAAAAATAAGTACAAATTGGTGGTTAAAGAATAGTCACAGGGATATAAAATATCCATAGCATAAGGAATATAGTCAGTAATATTGCAGTAACTATATGTGGTATCCAATGGGTACTAGATGTATCAGGGTGCTGAGTACATTATATAAAGTCTAATCACTGGATTGTACACCTGACACAGATATATATTATATGTCACCTATTACTGAAAAATAAAAAATAATAAAGTAAAAAAAATAAAAATTAGTATTTTCCGTCAATGATTAGTTGAAGCCATGGATAAGAAGCTTGCAAATACAAAAGGATCACCATATTGCTGTCATCACACAAAGTTCCCGTATGCTCCTTACCACTCAGTCATCCCAAAATTTGTTTTCAGGAGAAGCAACCAGTGTGCTGATCTTCCTCTCATTAGTCAGTTTTGCTTGTTCTAAATTTACACTAAAAAGTGTAAATAAACACTTTTGTGATTGACTTCTTTCACTCAGCATAATGATTTTCAAGGTAATTTATGTGTTTACATGTATAAGTAATGTTTTCATTTTACTACTGAGTAGTATTTTTCTGTATAAATTGAAATTTGCCCATTCATTTGTTGATGAGCATTTGAGTTAGTTCCAGTTTGAGGCAGTCATAAATAAACTGCTACAAATATTTATATATAAGTATTTTTGCCAATGTATTTTTCATTTAGCTTAGATAAATACCTAGGTGTGGAATTGCTGAGTCATAGAGTAGCTGTAACTTTAAAACATACTGCCAAATAGTTTTCTGACTTAGTTGTATCATTTTACACACCTATCTCCAATGCATGAGAACCCAAATTGCTATAAAAAATTGTCAATATTTAGTCTTGTCAGCTTTTTAAAATTTAGTTATTAGAATATAATAAACATATACAGATATCTCATTGTGGTTCAATTTTCATAAGCTTGATAACTAATGATGTTGAAAATTTTATATGCTCTTTATCTTCCTTCATAAGTGTCTGTTGGGGTCTTTTGCCTGTGTATTAAACAGTGTGTTGTTTTGATTTTTAAAAATTGAAAAATACCTCACATATATCAGACATTTGAGCTGCAAATATTTTCTCCCAGTTTTAGTCTTTTGAGGAACAGAATTTTTAAGTCCTTAGGAGATATAAAAATTAAAATGAAAGTTACAAAATTTTCATTTTAGTTGTTACATTTATCTGTTTAGGAATTCCAATTTTTTCCCCAGCTGAGGGCATATGAGACACAACCAACTGATCTCTCTCATCGATGTTTCTCTCCCTTTCTTTCTCCTTCCCTTCCCCTCTCTCTAAAAATAAATAAATAAAATATTTTTTTAAAAAGACTTTGTTTTATTAAGTTTCTATTTTTCTACTAGGTTTCCCATCTGACTATCCATCATGTAATTCTTTCCTTTAAATTCTTAAACATATTTAAATTGATTTTTAAATTCTTTGCCTGCTAATTCCAAACTCTGTCATCTCTAGCTCTATCTGTCTCTATGACATTTATTTCCCTTGGTTATAAAGCACATAATATCTTGCTTCTATGCCTACATAGTAATGTTTTAAGCTAAACATTGTGAATTCTATGTTGTTGAATGTAAGTCATTTTAAAATCTTTCTTTAAAGAATGTTGAGTGCAATTATGGCAGGATATATTTAATAGTGGATGATTGGTGTAGCCACTGTGGAAAGCAGTATGGAGATACCTCAAAAATTAAAAATGGATCTGCCTTTGACCAAGCAATTCCACTTCTGGGAATATATCCAATGGAACCCAAAACACTAATTTGAAAGAAGATAAGTGTCCCTATATTCATTGCAGTTTTATTAACAATGTATGCCAAGATATGGAAGCAGCCCAAGTGTCCATCAGTAAAGGAGTGGATAAAACAACTATGAGACATTTACACAATGGAATACTACTTGGCCATAAAAAGAAAGTTTTACCCTTTGAAAAAGTGCGGATGGACCTGGAGAACATTAAGCCAGTCAGAGAAAGACAAATACCATATGATTTCACTCAAGTGTGGAATCTAATAAACAAACTGAAATAACATGCAAAATAAAGACAGACATATAGATAGAGAGTTGGATGATAGCCAAGGAAGGAGGAGTAAGGAATAGAGAAAAAAGGAAAAAGGACTCATTGACAAGGACAACAGTGTGGTGATAGCAGGGCAAGGGCGTGGGGGAGAGGGAAATATAAGATAATGGAAGAAAATAAAATAAAATAATCATTTAAAAATTTTTAAATAAGTGGATCACCTTGATTGTTAAGATACGTCTGTATTATTCCTTATTCTAAGCCTAGAGTAGCCTTACCCCTAGAACATAAAGTTTCTGGACTGAACTACGTCAAATCCCCATTGTGTTCAGCAAGGCTTAAGCTGGTTGCAACTCCTACCTGTCTCAGAAATGTGTAATCTCCACTGCCTATATTTATTTAACAGTTTATTTATAGTCTATATTTCTTATGTTTATAGCTCCCCAGTTTTCACTGTATAGTCACAGCTTCATATTTGGTAAAACAAACACAAAACTTAATTCCACAGCAGCTTTCTTTTTGTGCACAGCTCCTTTCTTTCTGGTCTTTGGTTTTATAAATTCCAGCCCATTTAGCAGCTCTGAACTCTAATTTCTGGTTCCTAAACTCAGCAAAACCGTCATGCTCTGCTTGGGTACCCCTCCTCACTCTTTAATCTGGAAACTGCCTCCAAGAGAAAGAAATGGTAATTACAGGATTCATCCAGTGTTTCCTTTCTCTCAGAAGGCACCCTTGAGTTGCCTCTTGACAAACGTCTAAAGTGGTTTCTTCGTACACTGTGTCCAGTTTGACCACCATTTATGGTGAGTGAGCTGGTATAGTGCCGGTTATCCTGTCATGCTACATTAGGAATCCCTCAAGATTTGTTATTTATTGAAGTTAATTTACTTCAGTAAAACAAAATATGGATGCTAGTCAGTAAAAGGTCAAGACATGTATAATAACTTCACACTTTTTAATAAAAACTCCATTTAAAAATCCCTGTTTCCATAAGAGTAAACATCTTGGTTTCATCAACCCCAAGGCATAACAGATTTCTTTGCATTACACCTTCAAAGTGAAGTAAATTTTTAAATATAATGTAAGCAACTGTTTTTTAAAGCCATTAATACTTAAAAAGAGTCAACTATGTTTATCCACTCAGGAAAAAAACATATGAAATGTGATTTTTGAAATCAGATCTGAACTGAGCTACACATGACATCTGATTTTACCTTTTTTCATCCCTTAACAGAGCATTTCACAATGGGGCATTTATATATTCAAAGTTGAATGCAGAATCGGGGCTCTTCACCCTGTGTAGCTTAACCTGGATATATTCCAAGGTTTCCGAACTCAAGTTGTTTTACATCCTGCCTCTGTGTATATTTATTCCTAACCCTTACCACCATCACATCACACACACACACAATCACAGATTCACACAAATGACCCTGTGAGGTCAGACCCATTACTGCCTTTGCCAAGGATGTATATAAACAACATGCAAAACACAATTTTAATTAGTGCCACATCCATTATCATTTTCACTATTCATCATAGCTTAGTATCATCTGATTTTGTGATATATTTACATATTTTTTAAAAGCTGAGAAGACAGACACCACTGTAATAATTTAAATTTAAACTATTAAAAAGGATGAATATCTCTGGATACTCATATGAAGACCCTATGTACAGAAATGTGTCTTTTGTTGTCACAGGGCAAATTCTGCTCCTCTACCTACAACTTTGGTAGTGGTGTCTGGTGGGTGTGAAGGTGGGTGTAGGGAGTGGTGGTGGTTACAGAGAGTGTATAAAACTTCCTGGACACAGGGGAAAAAACCTGAATCATGCTGGAAGAGAAAAGAGCTAAAATTCAAAAACTCTTTCATAAGAAACCTTCAAAGGAAGAAAAAAAATAAGATAAAAGATGAACAAAAGCAAAAGAGCAGCCAAGCAGAGCACAAGAAAAAGAGATCAAGAACGAGGAGTGCCTTCATTTAGTATAAAGTCAAAGTGGCCCATGGGAGAGTAGACCTTTAAGTTTAAAGTAGTGAACTAAACTTTTGTGTGTAGATGAGGAAAAGGGATCAGTGTAAGGGTCCCCTTACCTTTCACATACAGTTAACTCTCAGTAACGTCAGCCTGATCAGCCCACTAAGAATTGCTAGATTAAACCCCTTGTCTTTCCTATTCAGTTTTCTCTCTTTACTTCACGCAGTACACCAGACATCCACTCTAGTCAGTGGTCCCTGATCTGTCCATGGTACCTCCTGACATTCTTTACTGCTGCTCCGGCTAGGTAAACAAGTGCTAGGCATATAGTACACAAAACTACTGAGTGATGTCAATTATATTTCCATTTCAAAATAAATAAAATTTATGTTTAAAATAAGTTTCAAATTTAAATTTAAAAAATAAATTTAAAATAAAAAGGTTGAATAAAGAAGGGATTAAAAAACAGGTTAATCTCTCCTTGCTTAAGAGCAAGGAGGTGGTAGAGGCAGAGTTCCGACCTGGATGTCTCCACTGCTCAAGACTGCATTCTTCCCACTGTTCCTTACTCTCTTCCCTCAGGTGCTGAATATTTTGGAAAGTGAGTAGAATATGTGTAGTTGACCTTTTTGAAAACTAAACACTGGTATGTTTGTACAAATTGTAGTGTATCACATGGGAAAATGTCACATTTATTTATTACTTATCAGATAGCTTCTAATAAAAAAAATGAGATTAGACAAAATTGAAAGTTAACAGCCTTTACTCAAAAATGATCGAATCAAATGAAGTTGAAGGTTAAATTATATCCCGTCAATAAACTATCTAATACTTTAATATTTGGTTCTTCTTCATCATGTCCAAAATTCTATAGAGCTTTTGTAAAGTTATTAGTGAATGAAACATCATCTCTAATTCAACCCCTCTTAGCACCCATAAAAAGCTAAGAACCCATTATTTTAATAAAGGACCTTGAAAAAAATACAAAAATATAAAACTCTGAAAGGATATTATTTATCACTGCAAAGGTAGCCTGGTTCTGCACTGAGGTGACCAGAACCTTGATGGCGGTATTCACAGTATTCAGGACTGAGACTGGCCAATTTTCATGGTTATGGCAGTGCTGATTGTCAAAATATTTAAATACTTCCAGTCTGACTGCTAAATAGCAGCTGCAATGAGCAGCAACATGAATTAATAATATGAATTCCACCATATGTGTTTTTGTTTTTACAAACCCAACATGCACTGAAATTTCAGTGCATTTTTTCCCCTGGATTAGACAATGTATGCAGAGTTGAGGGCCTGATCCAAAAAATCTCACCATTTACTTTAAATATTGGAGAGTTACATCATGGTAAATATGAGATGGTCAATTAGGTGCAGCCACAAGATGAGAGAGGACCCCTCCATCATCATTTATCGCCTGACTACACAATACAGTATACAGATGATGTGTTGGAAAATAAAAGCTACTAAATACTTCCAAGTAAATTATTAAACTTAAAAAATAAAATAAAGAGAAGACAGAGGAGAGACTCAGGGGAAAGAAAAAAAAGAACCACTCCCAGATTCCAGAGACCAAGGCATGGCATGCCATGCAGGGCCACATGAGAAAGCACCAGGGTGGTCAGGAGGCAGAAAACAAGGGTCTGGGAAGCTATAGATCAGAGCCTTCACTGAAGTTGCAGTGGGAAAGGCAAACTGGGGCAGACTGAGCAGTTTAGAACCAACCATTCTGAGTAATGCCCTTCAGTGAGCTTTGGGATAGAGGATGGTCCCCAGGTGCTTGGCACCTGGTCCTGGGAGGATCAAAGCAGAGGAACATTGCTTCCTGGGACTCCTGGGGCTCAGAGAGTTGGGGGCTCTGGATTGCTTTGTTTGCATATCAAAGTCATGCACCTTTGGTCCTTTGTTATCTCTAAGAATTGGCTAGTCCTGAAGCAACAGCCTCTTCCCAGGCAGAAATTTTTTTAACATGTCGAAGCATCACAATGTACAGAAAAATAAAAGTGTTTACAATAAATTGGAGAGAACATCTTGAAGCCAAATTGAGAAGAACCTAGTTTATAAACCTTCACAAGAAATAGCTGCCCAAAATCTGCTTAAGAGGAAAAGCAGGGAGCATGCTCAGGTAGCAAATGGGAAGTCTGCTCGGGCTATTACCAAAGACATGTGCTGAGGTGGACTCTCCAGTGGAATTTTTACAGAGCAATTTTTTTGACAACTTTTATCCTGGTGGTCAGGGGCCCTTCTTGTGAGGTATAAAAGGTCAAGATGGCGGTTCTCTGAAAATCCATGGAAAACACATTGAGTAGTGGGAAGAACACATACCTCAGGTAGTGACAGTGAAACCCCAGGTGTCACATTCTCTCAAATTTGTCTGATACCACCCCACTCCTCTTCTCCTCCATGCCCTTCAGTTCCCATATTCTTGGGAACATTCCAAGCCTGCATGTTACCTCACAAAATAAGCTCCCATCTTACTTGCCCAGAAGAGCTGCCATTTGCATTCTCCTCCATTGTCTTCACCTGGCATCTGTCAGTCAGCACCTCATGAGCTGGCACTAGTTTTCTTCTGATTCACCAGCACGGTGTACAGCTGTCTCATGCTTCCAAGGAAAA
>CM052548.1:32511815-32549989 GCA_028533065.1 Trachops cirrhosus | reverse complement strand
CCATATTCTTGGGAACATTCCAAGCCTGCATGTTACCTCACAAAATAAGCTCCCATCTTACTTGCCCAGAAGAGCTGCCATTTGCATTCTCCTCCATTGTCTTCACCTGGCATCTGTCAGTCAGCACCTCATGAGCTGGCACTAGTTTTCTTCTGATTCACCAGCACGGTGTACAGCTGTCTCATGCTTCCAAGGAAAAGAAGATAGAAGTCCAGGGTTCTAGTTTCAATAACCCAGTACCCATCAATTTCTCTCTTCTTTCATTCTCTTTCACTCCTTCTCGTTTTTGCCCTCTGGCTAATGTGATTTAAGTATTGGTTAATTGACTAACCCATAGAGGGAGGAAGGAAAATCAAAAGTGAGGGACAGACACTTGAAGAGTCAGGTGGGAAATTGAAGTTAAGATTGGAAGGCAGCCTCCATGCCTCTGAGAGAATCCCCAATCACTACATGACTAGACAATTAGCCTCTCTGAATACAGCATGAATGGGAGATAACAATTATTGCAAAGTAAATTGTGGAATTGGAAAGGATCATGGAAATTTGGAAAGAGATTAGACACTTACCTTCTGTACTACCTCATCAGTATTCTTTTGTATCACGTAGCTCCTGGGATGTCCTGGGATGTTGAGCTTTTGCTCAACCTTCTCAAGACATAGAACTCATAGCTAATGATGCAGTCCAATTTCTCTCTTCCCCTTTCTTTACATTATTTAATTTTTCTACCAGACCATAGGGCAGCATATTATAAGAGGGGAAAAAAAGGAATTTGATGATATTAATGCTTTAATTCACATTTGTAAAATATGTTGCTCTACAATGAAACTATTTGAGACTTTGGGGAAGAGAACATTGAATATTTTAATAATTTTCTTGTATTTTTATAAACAACACATTTTAATTGATTTAAAAGTAAAGAAATTAAAATAAGATTAGCATTATACTCCACATAACACAACTAACACAATTAATTTCAGTAAAGCAGCTTTGCTGCATTCAAATTGGTAATTAATAGGATGTTAACAACAGAAAATAAAAAGAAAAATAATTTATAAAAGAT
This sequence comes from Trachops cirrhosus, assembly GCA_028533065.1. Lineage (NCBI taxonomy): Eukaryota > Metazoa > Chordata > Mammalia > Chiroptera > Phyllostomidae > Trachops > Trachops cirrhosus. The sequence continues at coordinate 32,548,929 of CM052548.1, read as the reverse complement.
AAAAAACAGTATGAAGGAATTGATGTGCTACAAAAACATCAAGGAAGAAAACTGCAGGGAAAAAACTGACTACATATTTAAAAATGTATATAACTAATGTAATATTAAACAAAAATATTTGTTTGAGTGTGTTCAGAGCTTGGCCTCACTCAGGAATTTATGATCTTAGAGAATTTATGCATTTATTTATTTTTCCAATGTTTTCCATTTTTATATTGACTTAAACAGAAGTTCAAAATAAATTTCACTGAAAGAATTTTCTTGGTTACGAATTTTATTTTGATGTTTGCTCAAAAGGCTATTAAAATATGTTCTGTGATTGATGAACTGATTTGAAATTTCTTGTGTGCCTCTAATATCATATTGAGGTACTGTATTATTCTAAGATTCCAAACATTTTCAACAAAACTTAATAGAACTATTTCAGTGTCATTCCACCAAGTGTGAGATAAAAAAATGACCATATATCTTTAGACCATAATGAACCATGCTGTATAAAGATAGAAAACAAGCTCACAAATTGTATAGTCTAGTCATTGAACTTCCAAAGTACTTGTTTGCCAGAGCAAAGCTGAATCCTGCACTCCAAAACAGCCTTGCCCTTATTTAGTGCTCTCTGTATCTTCTAACACACAAGTGCTCAGCTTTTAAACCTGGATTAAGATTATGTCATTCTAGGCTGTTAAATTATCTCCAAAATATATACTGGGAATTACTTGTTCAGGCAAAGCAATAGAAAAGATAACTTGTATTGCATTTTTCTTTAGGGGTTTTTTTTTTTTTTTTTTTTGCATTTTGTACAAAACATCCAGTCAAATGAGGGTCAGGGAGAAAGCAAATGACATATTCAAGGTCATGTATCATTAATGAAAGTTTATTTCCTCAAGAAAGTTGTTGGCTTGGAAATTCAGCCATGTCCAGTAAGCACCACAAAAATATTAAGCCATCTATTTCTCTTTTGTGTTTTAGGACAAAAATTTTAAAGCTAAAATTTGCCTCTAGTGTCCTCTAATTGCAAAGTACCAATTACCATGCTAAATAATAGGACAAAAGCCACTTTCTCAAGCCTACTTCCCCCAGTGCTGGCTGGAGCTCATAAAGCATGACTGACCCTAATTATTTTATGAGCCTTTATCCCCAGGACTAGAAATTACTAGAAGCACTCTGAAGGTACAGAGGATCCCAGGGAAATTACAAAACAGGACGTACCAAGACAACAAAGACTGGACCTGGATGGACCCTGCACCCAAAGACGTTTCAGCCTAACTGAACACACTCTCCTCTACAACCACCCCAATCACCTAATAAAGGCTCACAGCCCCACCCCTCAAGGCTGGTGCTGGTGCTGGTGTGTATCTCTGCACCTAGCCCTTTCCCTCCATAGGAAAGTAAAAATAAAAACCTTACACTTTGCGCCTTCTTCTCTTTGTGAATTCTTTCACAGCTCATATCACCAACCATCCTAACACTAAGATTAGTGTGTCTGCAAACAATTTATGTTTTAGGATTTCACAGTTCACTTGAGTAGAGACATACTGGTTTGCTACAAATTATGTTAAGTTAGTTTAGAATTTCCAAAAGTAATATCTGTAAACTTTCATTTTAACATGATATGTTTTATGAGTATTCTATTTTCAGGATTGTGCTTGCCATTATTCCAAATAAAACTAATGATCTCTGGAAAACACAAGGCAGAATGCTAGATACTATATGGGATGCATTTTTTTTGTTAGTTTTGTTGACAATTTTTTGAAAAATAAAAGATTAATTTTGTGGCTAAGTACTGCCCAAACCAACTCTGAAAAAAATATCAGCTACAGGAATATCACTTTTCCCTGGCTGCTATCCTTTATAGCCTAATCTGAAAGTCAAATGAGAATTTCTGGGTAAAACAAAGAAAATAATAATAATAAGAGCTAGGGTGTGCCAGTGGGTTTATTTTTAATTGGAAAAGAATTCTACTTTCTAAAAAGTCAGGTAACAATTTCAATGTGTTTCTAAGCAAGACCTGAATAAAATATTAGACAATCATGCTCAAAAGCTATTAGTGGTTTTCTAATCTAATACAAGGTGAGGGAGTTTTGAAAGTAATTGGAGTTTTCCTTATTTGTAGTAGACCCTGTGAGAAATTCACCAAGTATACCATTTTTTGAAATTTTTATCAGGCAAAGGACTGAGTTTCAAGTTTCTTACATGTGAATAAAAAATATTTCCATGTATTAAGTGATAAATATAACACATTGAAAAGTTCTATAGAAATATATACATAGTATTCACAAGATAAAATCTAGACCTCCAGAAAAAAGAGAAGTGCTTTTTTATTCTCTTTCATTTTTTCAACTAACTAATAATAGTGTTATTCTAGGGTAGGATCTTATAATCATTTTTATATTTCTGGAGCCAAACTCAAAGGGTAGAATCCAATGTGTTCCCAGATAAAGATATTTTCATTTAATTAATCAATGAAAACATGGATTTGAAATGAAATTTGAACCTATGTTTTTTCAACTCTCACTAAAAGTCTTCATTAACCACAGAATTTCTTCGTCCATAATATAGTACATAGCAAAGGCTTACATAGGAAATTACTGAGCCTGGAGAAAGACATGAACTCACTAAGAGAGAGTTGTCTGAATTAAGCCAGAAAGCAGAAACACTTGAAGTATGTTGTGTGACAAAGCCAGTGGCCATGTTTCCCTCCTCTGAACACTTCAGTATTAAATGCAGAATTTCTTTGGGTATGGTACATGCATGGTGTCTTGGCTTCATTTTTTAGGTGATAACTTTCAACAGCTGTCTTATGTTTCAGTATGAAAAAAGAGAATCAGACAAAGTTCTCAAACATATAAAATTCTAACCATTGTACCCTAACAATTAGGCCTCTGACTCACCATCCTCCCCACAGAAGTAAAGCTCTTTCAAGAATGTAAATCAACTGTGTTCTCAAACTGTAGATTTTGTGTGGTAAAGGCTCAATGAAGGCAGAGTGACCGGGATTTATTTCATTAGCATACAAAAACTCCATTTAAGGAACATTTAAATGGTGACAAAAGAATTGCTTCTCCACTGCATCTTTAAAAGGGCACTGACATAGTATTTCTTGTCCTGTTGATAATCATTTTTCATCCTGCTAGTCATCTATTCCCCATTTTTAAAGACTGAGTATCTTCTTTCTTTTAAGAAATCATCATGAAATGTTAAAATAAATGCTAATTACTTGACCTAGAGATAAATTATGACTACCACTTTAAATATTATAAACATAATCAAAAAATAAGAACTTGATACATTTTTAACATACAGTGATGTTATATTTTTCAACACTAGCAAGATGCATTAAAATATGTTCTGCTTAAGAGATTTCAAATTCATTACCAGACAGTTATGCATTCACTTTGGTTTTAAAGGCAGAGCTGACAGTGCTCTATGAATAAAAATGAAAAGTAAATCCCACAGTTGCAAAGTTTAGTGGCTGTGAACCCTTGTTGCAAGGGACTTGATATTATGCATTGGGCAAACTAATAGCCTGCTGATTCAACCTCAATGAGTGACAGGGTGGTTAAAGTGAAAAAAAAGTTAAAATATATTGGGTTCTGACTACCAAGAGTCTTATTAGCCAGATGTAAAAGTCAATATATAGCTTTTGGATTCCCAATGTAGAGATATTTAAAGAACCTATAAAGGGATTATTATTAGTCTATTTATCAATTAAAATAAAATAGAGGCTAGAGCTCCCCTCCTCTTCTTACTAAGAACAATAAGAATCAAGTTGGGCAATACAAATACTGTTTCAGATCCCTCATTTCTGAGCAATTTTTCATTCATCACCATGTCAGCCACCCATTTAAAAGTAAGATTATATCTGAATTGAGTTGGAAGGGGTCTTGGAGATCATTCAACAAAATGCCTAGTTTTATAGTTGAGTAAAGTGGACCAACATAGCTACTCAGCTACTTAGTAGTATAACCAGGAGTGCAATTCAAATCTGATTCTCCATCAACAGTTTTGTTTGCTGTTTTTTCCTCCAACATTCTCAACAGTGATGTTGCTTTGTGAACCAAAGGTCAGTAGCTTTCATGTACTTTTGAAGATATGGTGAGAAATATATTCCACATCCTTAACCCCAACACACACACACAGAGATACACAGATCTCCAATAAAAGTTTCTTGAAACAATATTATTAGATATGATATATCAAGGCATTCTTGGTTCTTTTCTCCCATATGTTAATTCTGTTTATTTTTTAATGATGATCAAGACCCAGTAAAATGATTTCAAAATTCACTAAAGAATCTTGACATACATTTTGAAACAATAACTGCCATCTAACTTTCCTATTTTGTTATTTTCAAACAGACATAAGAACTTCATTGTAACTCGAGGAATTTTCGTCAACAATCAGAGAGGCAGTGCAATAGGCACATGCCCCCAGATGGAGGCAGATATAAGCAAATAGTTTTAGTCATTATGCGTGCCTTCCTCATGCCAATATTCTCTCTGTACTGCTTTTTCAGGTAACACCCTGGCCCTTTCGGTCAGGCAGTGGATGCTCTAGAATTGAAACTTTATTTCCCTATTACTACTTATACCTTCTCAATTTCTTTTTCCTGGGCAGAAACATTGGCATTCAACTACATATTACAGAGATGTTGGAAAATCAGAATAGTTTTCACCGTGATTACTGTTCCTCTTGTAAACAAATTGGGTTTGCCACATTTTGCTGGATTATTCCATTTGAATAATACTTAACTACACGTCTTTTGGTTCAGTGCTCCATTGCATGGATCCTGAGCTAGACACTTTTCTATCCAATTCCTCATACTAAACAGATGACAAGAAGTCCCACAAAATACAATTTGCTCGACCCTGCTTTGATAGTAACTCGCTACCTCTGTACCCTGCCCTGCTTCCTATGTCTCCTTCTGTTCATTCCCATTCTCTCTCTTACATACTCTTACTCTGCCTGCCTGCCTGTCTATCTGCCTGACACACAAACATACACAGGAATCATACTCACAGGGTTACAGAACTGAATCTGGGGGTTGAGCTGTGCAAGCCGACTTGGCTTTTTGGGTGATACAGATGTGTGCACTACCCACGCCGTCACACACCCATCTAACACACACATACTCATACAGGCTGCCACGACCACCACAAGCCAGTCCAGAAATCAAGTGACCTTACATGGCTAGTTCTTTCTATTGTCTAGTTCTGCACCGAAGCTTAAGCAAAGTCTAATATGAGAGAAAGGGAGAGAAGGAATCCTTCTGGTTTAAGGGAGTACTGAATGTTCAGACTGGCTTTGCCTCATATCAGCCTTCCACCTTCCACCCTCCACCACTACAAGGCTGGTTCAGCTCCCTGGGACAGTTTAAAAATAGTTTGTAGACCTGAGTTTTCTCTCCTAACCTTTTCAAATACTACCAGAGGTGGGGAAAGATAATATGCTGATCACCTAATACTGGAATGTAAAGGAGAGAACAAAAAGAGGAACAGTTGAGGAAAATGAACTCCCACTAGGTCATGGATAACATTGGAAGAGTTAATAACAAAGTTATGCTGCAGTCTTCACCACGAATATCATTGACTATTTCATGTGTACTCATCCTCATATCAGTTTGTTTTTGCCATCAGTCACACAGGTGGTGAAAGGGTCTTCAGTAAGGTAGTATTTTATTATGACAAAAACCACTCATAGTTAAGTCATCTCTATACCCCTGACACATTTACAAGCTCTCCAAAAGAACAAACAAATTAAATTAAAAAGGATAAACACACATTGGACCACAGTGCCCCTTGGCAAAGAAGACATTCTTTCCTCCTTGGCTAAGATCATTTTTCAACCAGTGAGGGAGTGGACTGGCGCAAGGCTCTCTCTGCTCTGTGAGGCAGTTGTAGAGATGACAGATGATGCCATTCCAGCCTTCTGCAAGGTCAGAGAAGAATCTCTGCTCCTTACCATTTTACCTAGTGAATCTACATCAGGTGTAACTGCAAAGTAAAGGCTAGTAGTCTCAAAATGTTCCTACTGCTCTGATTACCCAGGTGATCAACCTGGTAATCTTGATTATAGAAAAATCTAGAGTTAAAGTAGCATAGCCCCCATAACCTCCTCCCTGGAGTAGAAAGAACCTACTTAACCCAGATGTATGCTTCTTATCACAGACTTGTCATTGCAGTGAAAACCATGTAAGCAAAGATGTGGGCAAAAAAGTTTCTTGAATATGTTCTTATCTCTTATATGACTTTAGTTAAATATGGATGGAAATGTTTGCAACTACAGTCAAACCACTACTGGGATGGGTTCTTCTTTTTGAACATGGAGTGAAAAGTTAAGCAATAAGAAATTTGGCAAGTCTTGGCCACTCACCTTCAACAATCTGTTTCCAAAGGCCTTTAGTTATCTGTGTTCTGCTTGCAGCTCACCATTTGTTTGAGGGTGAAGATGCACCATTGTGACAGTTTAGATAAGGTTGGTGTCTGCACCTTCCTCAAACTCAAACGAGGTAAAAAAACAGAGACAATAATGTCTGTCAATCTGAGGTTAGTGGCACAGAGACAGCTGTGCCAGGCAGTAGAGATTTAATTTAAAAATAGGAGCACTTAGAGAAATGGTGAACAGTCTCCCTGAATCATAAATTGTTTTCTCTGGAGTGATCCAACAAAATAATTCGCATTATTAACTGTGGCTTCTTTAGCCCCCTTACCCAGCAACTTAAGTGCTTTGGATATGTTACAGCAGCAAATTGGCATGAACTACACACCTTTAAAGGCTCAAATATCAAATCACTTCCACAAGACCAGCTACATTTTAAAGCCAAAGCTTTTAGGCAAACACTTTAGAATGTGTACATTTGGTATGGCAGACATAAGGCTATCACTTCATTTGAGAATAGCAATGTAATTTCCTCCCTTAAAAATGTATGCTTTATACATAGACAGTTCACATGAATGTTTGTGGAAGTCTTGGTTCCTGAGTGTTAACTCATTGGAGAGTAGCCAATTGGTGTATCATTTCTCCTGACATTCATGGTTAAATCAAAATTCCTGAGTTGAACAATGGTTTCCATTCTACATAGTGTAGTAATGCAAATACAGAAGATAACAACCACTTAGGAATTATCCTCATGCTGGTCTCCAGGGGCACAGATTACTTGTCCATACGTATGACTCAGCATCATGGTAGAACTTGAAGATATTTATTTAATTCAAGGAAAACATATATGTATATATGGATGTGTATGTGTGTATTTTATGACAAGAGTACATGACTGGATTTTAAGTGAGTTAATACAATATATTGATCAAGAAAAAACTATATTGGAGCCTCTTTGCAAGTTCCAAGTTCATTTACAGTTACCACACGTGTAAAGCCTAGTTAACCTTAGCTGATGAGAATTCTGTCATTGTACATAGGCTGTGCGTCTGCAGTTTCTGAAGCCCTGCCAGCCAGAGCTGTATAGGTGTAAAGTATAAAGCTGCTGGCATTGTCAAAACCCCAGCAGGATAAACTGAGATCACAATTTTGGAACTGGCATCAATCCCAACTGAGTCAACAGAGTTGAGGTTTTTGACCTATGAAAAGGTTAAGTTGAGACTAAATCTGCTATTTACAAGCCCTGTTTTCATCAACCCAATCCCACCAAATTTCTCAGAAATTGACTATCAGTTTTTTTGGTATGTCAAGCTTTAATCCCTCACTCTTAACTGATTCCTTCCTATCAGCAAGTAAGTAGCCTAAATTTCTCTCCCACAAAATACAAAAAATTGTATGAACTTTTATCTCAAGCTCTAGGTGTTTTCATGAGTACAACTTAACACAAAGATGCTTCAAGATACCTCAGAACTACACCAAATTCATGACCTGTCATACCCACCCACCCATCATCACTACCCATAACTTCATTCTATTCCTGTTTTCTAACTTATTGAATGGTACCACTTCATTAAGTTGCTGCACACACCATATATTTAAGCATCATTCATAACACACCCTTCATTATTTCTTTAAGTAATTCAATATCTATTCTGGCTAATTTTTGCCTCCATAAATATATCCACTTCTTTCTACCTTTACCATAGCTGACCTCATCTCTCTGCATTCATCTTGCCTCCCCCCAATCTGCTCTCCATTTTGCAACCAGAATGAAATTTTCAAAATGCAAGTTTAATCATGTCATCTTCTGCTAGGAACCCCAAAAGTGGTTTTTATTAGTTCATAAAACATCTTTCACATGTTCTAAAACACCATTCACTTCTCTAGTTCTCTTAGCATCTTCATCTGCTTTTTGTTCTCAAGGCATGTTAACCATCTTCCACATGTTAAACAAGACATGCTTCATCCTTCCAGAAGACGTGCTGTTGCTCCTCCTATCTGAAATACTCTTCACCAAGGCATCTCATTGTCATTATTAAATTCTAACTCAGCAATTATATCTTAGCACATATATTATTTACTTTCTTGAAACTAAATCTTCCCAGCATAGACCAAGTTTTATAATACCCTGATCTTCCTTTCAGGGCAATTCTAATAGTTGTGATTTTAAATTGTAACCAAAACCCCTTTACTGCCTAAAACATATTATGAATGGGTACATAAATAATTAATCAATTAATAAGTATAGATATTGAGGTGGCAATAGAAATTTTAAGACAAATAAACCCTAGTTCCTGCTCTCCTTGCTAATGGGAAAGTACCCTAGGCAAATAATTAAAAGTATAATGCAGCATAATAAATATTTTAATAAGGAAATGTACCATACAGGTTTACAGACAAGAAGATCCAATTATTTCTATGTGGAAGGAAGAATGCAGAAGGCTTCAAAGGAAAGCTGAAATTTGTGCTGGACTTTGAAGAATGATCCAGAGTTGGTGAGGTAAACACATTAAAAAAAAAAGATATCCTAGGCAAACAGTATGAACAAAGTCAAAAAGGTACTGGCATGCATGTCAGTACAAGGGACTTGGCATGAGTGCTTCGATGGCTCTAGCATATTTGTGTGTGGAGGGGAGTGATGCAGGGTAAGGCAAAGAAGTACACCAAGATAAAATTTCCAAAGGTATAAACTATATGCCAAGAACTGTAAACCACACTTTTCCAAAACACAGTAGGATCTCCTCTCTCTCTTTCTTTCAGGTGATATGAGGTGCAAAAAAATAATGGGTAGTAATGTAGAGAGTAGAGTGGAGAGAGGTAGCAGTATGAGAGTCAGAGAGACCAACAGATACTTACAGTCATCCAGTAGAGGTGTAATTAGAGCAATAACAACAGAATGCTGAGAGAATTTTGAATGTGAGTTAAATATGACCTGGTAACCAACTGGAATGTGAACTAGTGGTATGATTTTTTAAAAAGGAAGATCAAAGATGACTAGTTTGGGTGATGGAGTGAATTACAAGAGTACTTACTGAGACAAGGAACACATTAGGAGGAAAGTGTGTTGTGGAGATAAGTGCCACACTTCTTTGGCCTTTGTTGAGCAAACAACTAGTGAAAGAAAGACATAGTATCACTATCTATATATTGTGATAACAATATGCAGGAAAATCTTGCTTTATTTTAGCAGTTGGAGAGAGAGAGAGCATCTTAATGAGCCCCCATCATTTGTTCACAAAATGTTTTAAACTCTAAGTCACCTTAGAGTTTGGGCTGACACCTAGAATATGCACACCTGGGAACTGACTACATGAAATTTTAATCCAACACAGGAAGGAAATGGATACAGTTGAGGGTTGTAGAAAGAATGAGGGAAACACAATAACTGGCATCAGAAAAGAGATGGCCAGTGAGCATTGGGCATGAAATGTTTGTGTTATGTGTGGTATAGAACTCTTCCTCAGTTTCTCCCATAAATTCTTCAATAAATTCCATATTTCTCACTGATGCCTTCTTTGAAAAGAATGCAAACAAGTACCCAGGTTTTTCTCATGCTTAATGCATGAAGAAATCAAAGAAGAGCGACTTCTGGGTCTCATTGGAATTTAAAAGCCCTGTAAAGAGAGTATAAAACAACTTATAAAGTCATACATCGCAGCTTAGTAAGATCAAGCTGTTTGAAACTTCCCTATATGGAAGAGGGCATTCCATGGAAAGGGGTAAAGCATGAGCAAAAGCATAAAAGGCTAATCAGAGATGATTAGCAGTATAAAGGGTCAAAGAAAGAGATAATTAGTGGAAAATGAAAAAAATAATGATTTCAGACTAAAATTTTCAATTCAAAACTAGTTTATGATTTCATTCACATGTGGAATATAATAAACAAACTGAACTAAGAAAAATAGAGAGCAACTGACAGCTAAGGGTGGTGGGGGACTGTCACAGATACCGCCTCTCAGTGTCCACAGTGTTACGGACGAGATATGAGATAAATTCACACAGACTATCGAGTCCTGTGGAGGAAAAGGGACGACATGGCTACTCTCTCAAGGGGAGAGTGCCTAGGAGCAGCCTAGCAACTCTCTCAGGAGAGCACCACACGCCCTTGCCTAGGTAAGATTTTATTGTGTTTAATTTGCACAGGAATACAGGTACAGCTTATTAATCATTGTCAGGCAGTAAGGATCAAAGGATAGATAGCATACAAAGAACTATTAGGGCTCATTCTGAATCAGGGTCTGTTAGCTAAAGGGCTACAAAACTTTGGGAAACAAACTCATTTCTTGCTCAGGCCTTTATCATTTAATTAAGAGCATTCTTAGCAAAGCAGGTTTCACAGGAATTTATGTATTCTTTCTCAGGCCTGATTACCCGGGGAACCTGCCCTTTCCAGCTCAGGGCTGCACCACCCTCTGTCATTGTTTCAGGATTAAGTAAGGCAGAGGAGGCAAGATAGCCAAGAAACTAGGACACTTCTCGCAGGCAGAATGAGGACTTAGGCTTTGTCAAAGCTGAGGGGCAAGGGTCCATCACCCCCTTTCTCCATAGCCCCCCAAGTCCTTCCCTGGGGCCTCCACGTGATCATGGCTATCTTAGGTCGTTCCCCCCTTAGGGAATCTTACCCATCATTGGCTAACTGATCAAGCATTGCAGGTCAGTTGTGGAAAAAGGAGAAGAAGCAGCGCTCCTGCCAGGGAGATAAGCTTTGTCTCCTTAGTGGCTTATGGTCCAAAGGTCGCTCATTCAGCCTTAGCCATGGGGGGGTTACAGCTCCTGAAACCAGGCAGGGCAGCTCCCAACATCTCCCCTCTTTTTGTTTCTGAATTCAGTCACAGTTGTTAAGCCTGTGAAACCTACTATTTGCTGTTTCCGAATGTGATCTTAAGAAAATAACCTATATATATCATAAAGCACAAATAAGGATTAAGACAAGGGGTCACCCAAGGGTTGCTAGGACCCAAACTTGTACATTCAGTCCATTGAAAAATGTTGCAAATGCAAGGGAATGATAAGAGTAACAGGTCTGGTTACACTTCAATCCTTGGGAGAATTAGCACAGACTTCAATAAGTTACTTTAAAGATGTGCAGCAAGGGCTTGCTGCCTGAACTCAGGGTGAGAGAATTTTAGCAAGAGCAAGTCACAAAGCAGCCTAAGTATAATGCAGGCCTGATTTCCCACGGGGGAACTTATTTGCGGGCGTGGTCCTACATGCCGACTCACCCCCCCACTGGTTTTTCACATGGGTGCTGGGCTACATTTCCACATCTCGAGAAGCAGTTCCCTACGGGGGAAATTAAGGGATGGAGGAATTGAACAAAAAGGAAAAAGGACTCATGGACACAGACAACAGTGTGGCAACTGCAGGGTGTGGGGCAGTATAAGGAGACTAAATGGTAATGGAAAAAATACAATAAAAATTTTAAAAAATAGGGTCTACACTCAATTTTTTTTCCCAAAAGAACTTAAGAGCAGATTTATACTACTTGCTATCCAGTTCCTATAAATATTTTACTCTCATTTCTGAAAAAAAATGCATAAGGAATAAACGATGACCACATATGGCAAACAAAAGTTCAGAAGGTTTTCATTACTCTATTTTTGAAAGAAAAAGTTTTGAACATGCTAAATCTCTTAAACATATGACTAAAGATATTTTTAAGACAGTGCAAATAAAAAACAACCATGCACATGAAATCACCATGCCCTCCTTGCATGCACATCACTAATTTCTTCCTGTAATATTTCCATGAGGAAAGTCATGTGCTTGCTAAAAGTCAGCTTAATAATGAAAAGAAAGGCTGTCTCTTAGCTGAGGAATAATTGGTAGAATTTGTAGTAAGAGTACTGGCAAACATGGATTTCCTCTCCCTTCACTAGAATTGTGGCTAATGCTGGTATCTGCTTCAACTTTCTTCCTGCTCAGGGCCAAAGTGCAGTAGTGTTCAGCTTACAGGGCAGATGAGCAAATATGCATGACTAACTCCATAGAGCGCTCATAAAAGATATAAAATTTGTATCATTGCATTTCCATTATGCTTTAACAATTATTAAAACAAAGGAATGCCTACTGTAAAGGGCTCAATGGACTTTGCGTTTCCTTCCTCTGTGTCTGTAATGAATCAAAAGGATTTTATATTCTCAACAAATCAATTGCGTATCCCCTAACCTACGTTATTGTTCACTTAGGAAAGATGAAACATTTGCTTTTCTGGGAAAGGTGTAATGACACACTGAATACATTTAGGGGTTTTATGCAAAGTAGTCATTTACACTAGAGAAATAGAAACATACCATTTAATATAAAAGTTAAATTAGCCAAAAAATTCATTATTTCATTTTTTTCTCTCAGCTTAATTTTAAGCCTAAAATCATGAGCACTCCTATGGTTTCTTCTGCATACAAAATGTATTTAAGGGGAAAGCACTGCTCCATTCAAAATTTTCTCAAAAAATCTTTTACTCTTTCCTAGACATCAAAAAAAGATATTAATATTTCCTTTTTTCTATAGCATGTCACAGGACTTCTTGGCTGTTGTACAGCAGTTTGGCAGTTCCAACACATTGAATCTAGAGCCATTTAAAAATCTTTAGTGAAAGTGAATAGTAACTGTGTAGGAGTGTTTCTCTCAAATTTCCTTTTGGATCTTCTCTGGCTCACACTAGGATAAGTTGGCTTTTAATATCATTTTATTAACATTACTTAACCATGTTAAGAAAAATCACTTTTAGAGAGAATGTAATTCAACCACACCAACCTTCTGGGAAGTCATTTTGTCAACCTGTCAGACCAAGCTAATCATGGTGTGTTACATGTCCATGGCTCTATTTAAACCCTGAATACAATGAAAACAAACCACACCCCCCACGATCAAACTTATTGCTGTTGTGGGACTGGCTAGCTCAAATACCTGGAGATAAATGTAAAACTCACAGCTCCCACAAACCCTTAATTTATCCCACAGTTATAACCAGACAACTGCAAAACCACATTAAAAAATAATAATAAAATCTTTCTGAATGATGACTGATTATCTTGGCTGTTATTTTTAATTCTTTTTATAAACTTATTTTTATTGCTATGTCAAGATTTGTGACTTCCAAACATAAAATATGACTAAAGTTAAATGGTAGTGCTATAACAAAAAACAAAAAGCAAGCAAAAATGCCCTGCTATAGCCCTGGTTCACAGTGAGTTTGCATTAGTTCAGCAAATCCATCCAGGCACAAATCTAGGAGATGTTTTGATGTGGTGCTCTATTTCTCAGTAGTAATATGTCAGTTCTCATTAGGTGCATAATAAAGTTTATTGCAAGACCTTTTAAGTCAGCAACCATTTTGACATAAACTGATATCAGGATGAACAGCTGTTGCAAAGAAGTGATTCTTAAGGAAAGTGTAGATGTAATCAACCACTATTGAACAAAAATGTTCTAATAAAAATAATTTAGCAGACATAAATTTCCCGTGTTTGTGGGTAGTCAGTTAACTGTTCTTTTTCTGCAAATATTAGCCAGTATAATTACCTTTGTTCTAATAGCTAATGTTCTAATAGCTATGTTCTAATAGCTTACCTTCAAAACTACTTCCCACCAACTTCTATAATAATTTTTCTCAGTCATCCAAAATGCAGTGAAAATATTAACACACATTTTATTTATCACACCAAAAATAAAATTGTGAAAAAATAAATAAAACTTAAAATATAGACAGATATAAAAGATTTTAACTTCCAAATCATAGTATCAGTTTTTAAAAAGGTTTTTATACTAATACCCTTAGTGATTGATATATGTCCCTAAACATTTTTGACTAAATATAGCAAAAGATAGTTAAGTCACATAAAGTGTAGGGAAAATATCCCACAAAAGAAAAAAGTACAGGACTAGATGAAGATAAAAGAAGACAATATTTATACATCACAAGTTATTTTCATAAGAACAACTGTGTTCATTTGATCTTCAATAAATACCAATATTTTCAATTATTTTTAAATGTATACAATATAGTTACACTTACATCATAACTCTAAAAATACTATATACAATTAACTCTTGCAAACTCTCTTTGTTTTTAAACAGAACATTCTTACTGACAAGTTTTTTCATTTATAGTCAAGTGACAGCCACAACTGAAAGGATAACCTCCTATTCTTTCAGAAAGCATTTTGGAAAGTCCCACATGTATCTGAATTTGTGACAGCCACTCCTATCAAAACAAACATGAACAGCTACATTTAGCTTTTTTTTTGTAAGGCTAGATTTTGCATATTTGATTGCTTCAAGAGGACCCAAAATACATTAATATGTCCTATACCAGAAACAGCATTTGCTGAGATGGGCACACAAAGTGTGGATTTATCAGCCTAGCACCAAGAATCAATACACGCTAATCAGACCACAAGAGAAACAAGATAGCACAATCAGGAAAGGAAACTGCTTTTGTATAGCAACACCATGCTGGGAAAAGACTTAGCAAATCATATTTATAGAAACGAAGATACCATCTTAGTCTTGCAGAGTTAGTATTGTAATTATGGCCGTTTTGTTGTTTAATGTTGTTTTAGGCTTTCAATATCTTGGTCTGTGCTGTCATAATTATAATATTAGAAAGTTGAGTCAAACACAAATCAATTGAGCATTATAAGTCATTCAGTAAAGTATTTGTGTTTCTTTGACAAACATAAATAACTCTTAAAAATTATCTCAATGAATATAACTGTTAAAAACTGTCTAACTGTCTTCAACTAGAAAACTTGGTCATTCCCTTTCTACCGCATTCAAAATACTCTCATAGAACACGACACTTTATTGCACATCTTTATAAATTTGTCGTATTTCACATGCCATGATCTTTGAAGGGTAAGGATCTTTCCTTATGTAGCTTGGTACCCACTATGGCACATAATCAAATGTCCTAAATAAGAAATAAGAGATGTGTATTAAAATTTAATTTTTAATGATCAAAATCAAAACAAAAAGAAATATAACCAGAGAGGTATTATCAATATTTTGTTGTGGAAAAATCAAAGTTTAATTTTAAAATGTGATCTTTTTTACTGACATTGCTATGGTCCTATTGGTTAATACTGCAAAGCCTGTACCTTTAAATTCTGCCTATGTAATTAGCTTTCAGCAAGACACAGAACAAGTCACTCAACCTCTCTATCTCTTACTAGTTAAAATTATTCTAATTTACCTTACAGGAAGGTTGGGAGAAACCAGCTATGAAGCAAATTATAGTATAAAAATCTATATAAAGATTAATGTGGAAGACTGATTTATAAAAAGTGATTATAATGAAATAAAATAACTCTGGATTCAATGGCAACTTATATCAGAAACAAAGTAACTGTGACACAACTTCAAAGCTATTTCAATTACTATTTATTGTAAGAGCATTATATTCAGATCAGAGTTGATATTTACTCTTATAGTACCTGAATACATTTCTGAGATTACCTGTCTAATATGCCTTATGCTTTAATAATTAATAAATCCTTGAAGTTATAAAACTTGTTATTTATTTTAAAATCTACAACTCTTAAATAAGACAATGAATTTATACGTTAACAGATATTATTTAAAGTGAGATATGTTTGGAGAGCTGTAAGAAACCAAGGTTCTGTGAGTTGCAGAGATTCTTTTGTGCCAAGACAAGACATCTTGTGTCCCTACCTTTTTATTTTGAAAAATAATAAGCTTACATAAACTTGGTAACGTAAATACCATAATCTTTTTACCTAGATTCACCAGTTGTTCATATTTTATCACAGTGCTTTATGTCTGCACACACACGTACACACATTTTTTGGTTTGTTGTTTTTGGCTGAATCACTTGAAAGTAAGCAGTACATAGCATAATATTCACCTCTCAATACTAATATTTACCTCTAAATGTTATATGACACCACTTTGTAACTCCTAAGAAGCAAGAAGCAAAGACATTCTCCTACATAGTCATAATACCATTATCACACTCAGGAAATAAAACATTGATACAACAATAATAACTAATTAAGTATTTCTCAGATTATCTGTGGAGAAGGATTAGTATTTGTTATTTTCAATCAAGATCAATACTTTAGTAAAATAAAATAAAAACCAATTACTAAAAATGAGCAAGCACGTGTGTACCACAACAAATGCCAAAATATTATAGAATTTACTAATTGCTTACTCCCAATTTTTTAACTTAAATCCTTGTGCTACAGTAAATGCCAATTCACTGCTTGGCACTGAGTTAAGGACCACAGTTTGAGTAACACTATTATGATACTAAATAAAATTCAAATGTTCCCAATTGCATTTATGATGTGAGTCAATCAAAATTCACCCACTTATTTTCCTTTAATTATTGAAACTGACACTTCCTTTTCTTTCTTTTTTTAACATTTATGACACTGACATTTTTGTAGAATCTAGGCCAATTGATTTGTAGGATGTCCTATAATATGGTTTTATTTGGGGTTATCTTATGATTATTTTCAATTTAAACTCTTTGGGTCAGAATATTACAATAGGTGATTCTGTGCCCTTCCTGGTGCATGATATTAGCAGGCACGAGACATTAGTTTGTCCCATTATTGTAATGTTAATGTAATGTCTTTCACATCTCATTATAGATATGGTTGTTTCCTTTGTAATTAATAATAATAAATAATTGTTTGCTGACAAGTTGTCATGGTATGGATATCTTGATCACCAACTATATTTAAGCAGTGCTTATAGTATCGAATTATGAATCTTGTCTAAAGTAATTATTATGTTTTAGATATAAATGATAATTATCAATTCTATCAATTTATTTATTAGCTGGCATTCTTCTGCAAAGAAAAGCTTTCCTGACACCATTTATTGAAGAGACTGTCTTTGCTCCATTGTATATGCTCTTGCCAACTTTGTCAAATATCAACTGGTCATACAAGCATGTGTTTATTGTCCTGTTCCATTGGTCTATATGTCTGTTCTCTTGCCAGTACCAGGCTCTTTTTATTATAGTGGTCTTATAGGACAGCTTGACATCAGGAGTTGTGATACCTCGAGCTTTGTTCTTCTTTTGTAAGATTGCTGAGGCTATTCAGGGTCTTTTTTGGTTCCATATACATTTTTGGAGTATTTTTTCTAGTTCTGTGAAGTATGCCATTGGTATTTTAATATGAATTGTGTTGAATGTATAAATTGCTTTGGGTAGAATTGCCATTTTAATGGTATTAATTCTTCTAATCTGTGAACATGGTATATGCTTCTACTGATTTGTATCTTCCTTAGTTTCTTTCTTTGGTGGCTTATAGTTTTCAGAGTATAGGTCTTTTACCTCTTTGGTTAAATTTATTCCTAGGTACCTTGCTTTTGTTTGTTGTAATAATAAATAGAATTGTTTTCATAGTTTCTCTTTCTGATAGTCATTATTGGTGTATAAAATGCCATCTATTTGGGGATATTAATTTTGTATCCTTCTACTTTGCCAAATTCATATATTAGATTTAGTAGTTTTTTTGGTGGAGCCTTTAGGGTTTTCTATGTACAATATCATGTCATCTGCCAATCATGACAACTGTACTTCCTCCTTTACAATTTGGATGCATTTCATTTCTTCTTCTGGTATGATCGCTAAGGCTAACACTTCCAGAGCTATGTTGAATATGAGTGGGTATGTGCAAAAAGTGAAACTAGAATACCACTTATACCATACACAAAAATAAAATGGATAAAGGACTTAAATGTAAGTTGAGAAACCATAAAAATCCTACAGGAAAACATACAGAGTAAAACATTAGATCCTCAATGTAGAAATGTTTTTGCTGATATAACTCCTAAGGCACTGGGAACAAAGCATATAATAAACAAATGGGACTACATCAAATTAGAAAGCTTCTGTACAGCTAAAGAAACCATCAGCAAGATGAACAGGAAGGCACTGCATGGGAGAACATTTTTGCCAATGACACATCTGAAAAGGATTTAATTTCCAAAATATACAAGAACTAATAAAGCTTAACACCAGGAAGACAAACAGCCCAATTAAGAAATGGGCAAAAGATCTGAATAGACACTTCTCCAAAGAGGACATGCAAGGACCCAAGACATATGAAAAAGTACTCAACACCATTAATCACCAGAGAAATGAAAATTGAAACCTCAATGAGATACCTATCACCTTACACCTGTCAGAATGGCTAGCAACAATACATCAATAACAAATGTTGACAAGGTTGTGGGGAAAAGGGAATTCTCATGCACTCTTGGTGGGAATGCAGTCTGGCTTAGCCATTGTGGAAAACAATATGGAGTATCCTTAAAAAATTAAGAATGGAACTCCCTTTTGACCCAGTGATTCCACTTCTGGAAATATACACCAAGGATCCT
This sequence comes from Trachops cirrhosus, assembly GCA_028533065.1. Classification (NCBI taxonomy): domain Eukaryota; kingdom Metazoa; phylum Chordata; class Mammalia; order Chiroptera; family Phyllostomidae; genus Trachops; species Trachops cirrhosus. Next base: position 32,530,185 of record CM052548.1, on the reverse strand, counting down.
GAAACACCAATACAAAAAATATATATGCAACCTTAAGTTCAGAGCAGCACTATTTATAATAGCCAAGATTTAAAAGAGCCTAAGCGACCATCAGTCAATGAGTAGATTTAAAAATATTGTGGTACATTTACACAATGGAATACTATGCAGCAGTAAAAAAAGAATAAACTCTTGGATTTTGCAACAGCATGGATGGGCCTGGAGAAAATAATGGTAAATGAATTAAGCCAGTCAGTGAAAGAAAAAATAGCACACTATCTCACTTGTATGTGGAATCTAATTAATGACCATAATAACCATGGGGTTTGAGTCTGGGAGTGGTTTTGGTGAAGTAACAGAGCCAAGACACTAGCCGAATAAAAGACTGAGATTTAATCAGCTTTAGCCTAAGACAGGCACAGTAAAAGAAATAATAAAAATTAGAGCAGAAATCACTGAAATTGAAAACAGAGAACCAATTGAGAAAATTAACAAAACCAACAATTAGTTCTTTGAAAAGATCTATAAACTTGATAAACCATTACCCATCCTAACCATGACAGTAGAGAGAAGACATGATTACCAATATTAGAAATAAAAAAAAACATTCTAAATGGATATTAAAGTCATACTATGAACAAATCCAAGGCTACAAATTTTATCATTTAGTTAAAATAGATCAAGTCTTTAAAATATACAAACTACTGAAGGTCCCCAACACACACAAATAGATAACCTTAATAGGCCTATATCTATTAAAGATAATGCATTAATAATTAATGACATTCCAGAAAAGGAAGCATCAAGCCCAGATGGTTTCATTCATGAATTCTGTCAAACATTTAGTGAAAAAAATACCAAGTCTCCACAATCAATTCCAGAAAATATAAGCAGTATAAATACTCTCTAACTCATTTTATGAGGTCAGCACTAATCCAAAACCAGATAAAAACATTATAAAAAAGAAAACTATAATTTTTCTATGAACAGTATTTCTCATGAATGTAGAAAAAACCCTCAAGAAAATATTAGCAAATAAAATCCAACAATGTATAAAAAGAGTAATATACCATTGCCAAGTGGGATTTATTTGAGGTATGTAAGTAAAGTTAGTTCAACATTTGAAAGCCAGTGTATTCTATATGTCAATAAAAGAGAGAAAACTATCTTATAATCCTATAAATTAATGCAGGAAAATACACTTAAAAAACCCAACACCCATTCATGATAAAAATACTTTGCGAACCATAAGTTCGCAAGGAAAGCATGCCCATGTGATAAAGACCATGCACAGAAATCCTACAATTAAAATAATACTTAATGGTGAGATACTGGACACTTTCTTCCTAAGACATAGAAAAAGCAAGGATGTCTTCTCTTACTTCCACTGTGTCTAATTATGGTTTTAATTCTCATTTCTCTAATAGTAACTTTAAACACATTTTCATGTATTTATTTGCCACTTACCAGTATATGTCTTATTTAGTGAAGTGTTCCATTTTTTGTCCACTTTCTAATGGGATTGTTTGGGGGGTCTGTTCTGGGTTTTGGGTTTTATGTTTTTAGTTTAGAATGTTTTCATATATTCTAAATGTGAGCTCTTTACCAAATATATGCTTTGAAAATATTTCTCCCACTGAAGGCTTGTCTTTTCATTGTATTAATAGGGTCTTTCATAGAGCAAAGGTTTTTAATTTTGATGAACTCTAATTTATTGATTTTTATTAATGAATTTTTCCTTTGGTATATCATGTCTAAGAAGTTGTCACCTACACTAAGTAACAAAGATTTTCTACTATATTATCTCCTAAAAGTTTTGTAGTTTCATGTTTTACATTTAGGTCATGATAATCTATTTTGAGGTTAGTTTTTTATAACTTGTGAGCTTAGCTCAAGATTCATTTTCTTGGATATTGATGGCCAGTTGTTCCTGCACCACTTGTTAAAAAGATTATCCTTCTTCCATTAAATTACTTGTGCACCTTTGTTTTAAAAAAATCTGCAATTTCAATTTAACATGTGTAAACTTAATAAACTTTCAATTCAAAATCATGAGTTCACAGCCATTATGTGTCATATTAAATCTCTTAAGAGAACTTTAGTTTCACCTTATTTAACAGGTTAATTGTTGTATTTATAAGAATATGGGGCAATTATAATTTTCTTTTTTTTCTTTCCTTTTTCCTGTTTTTTTCAGCTTTTGAGATACTTCATGTCTTAATGAAAAGTAGGAATTGTACATATTTAAGGTATAAAATTTGATGTTTTGATTTTTAAGTATTCCAAAGTTTTCATTTGTCAGACAACTGATGTATTTTAAAAAGGAATTAATTATTTGAAATGTATAAATTCAATTCAAAATATTAAAAAATGATTAACAAAAAGTGTACGATACAAAATATTATTAAACGGTCCCTCAAAATGATTGCTGCAACTTTCTAGATATATCAATGCACTAATAATTTATACAAGCTATACTTACATACTTAAAGATGAAGTACGTCTTTTGAATTTATAAGTTTGGTAAACTTAGTACTAATTTTTTTTTAAAAAAGTAACACCTGTTACCATAACTCAAATAAAAACTTATGGCAATATAACATTCAGGAGATGATACAGAGAAACTGAATCCTTCATACATCATTACTGGGAGTATAAAATGATACAACCACTCCTGAGAACAGTTCAGTAGTTTCTTACAAAACTGAATATGTACCTACCATATGATGCAGCAATTCCACTCTTCACTATGTAACCAAGAGAAATGAAAATATATGTTCATATAATGCCTGGTACAAAAATGCTCCTAGAAGCTTTATTTCTAGTAGCCAAATCTAGAAATAATCCAAATGTTCTTCAACAGATTAATAGTTAAACAAGTTGTAATATATTTATACCATGCAGCAGTGAAATATTTATACTATGCAGCAGTGAAAAACAAACTATTGATAGATGCTACAACTTGTAGAATAGCCAACTCTAAAATATTACATATAGGAAATTTTTATTCATGTAATGTTATGAAAATGGCAAAATTATGGAGATGGAGAACAGATTAGCCAACTCTAAAAGATTACATATAGGAAATTTTTATTCATGTAATGTTATGAAAATGGCAAAATTATGGAGATGAAGAACAGATTAATGGCTACCATGAGTAAGGGCCTGGCAGTATGAGCGGAAAGGGAGGTGGTATGTCTAAAAAGGGAAGCATGAAGAGTCCTTATAAAGTTGGAACTGTCTGTATAGTGACATGGTGGTAGTTCCACAATCTACACATGTGATACAACTGCAAAGAACTAAATACACACATGCAAACAAGTGCATGCAAAACTCATGAAATTTGTATAAGATCAACGGATTGTATCAATGTCAATACATTGGTCATCTTATTGAACTCTAGATTTGCAAGATATTAACACTGTGAAGACAGGTATTAACACAAGAAAAAGGTGAAGTGTACCCAGAATTTCTGTATTATTCATTCCAACAGCACACAAATCTACAGTTAAATTTTTGAAAACATAATTTTATAAACCTAAATTATGAATAGTCCCTTATTTTATACATTTAAAAAATTCTCTTAGGGAATCTAAAAACCTTGCACTATCATGAAGATAAACAGAATTTGTTTAGAACAATGAATGGAAATACAGTATGCCCCTGGCTGGTGTAGCTCAGTGGTTGAGTGCCAGCCTGCGAATCAAAGGGTCTCCATACAATTCCTAGTCTAGGGCACATGCCTGGGTTGCAGGCCAGGTCCCCAGCGGGGAGCACACAAGAGGCAAACACATATTGATGTTTCTCTCCCTCTCTTTCTTCCTCCCTCCCCTCTGTCTAAAAATAAATAAATAAAATCTTTTAAAGAAAGAAGATACTGTATGTACTTAATAGATTGTATTTACTTGCTGCTGTCACTATTATTACTACTTCTATAAATATTATTAACTTAATATTGTTAAAGGTCATATCTCCTTTTTAAAGATTTTTTAAAGATTTTCTTTATTTATTTCTAGAGAGAGGGGAAGGGAAGGAGAAAGAGAGGGAGAGAAACATTAATGTGTGTTTGTCTCTCGCATTCCCCCTTACTGGGGACCTGGCCCACAAGCCAGGCATGTGACCTGAGTGGATACCAAACTGGTGACTCTTTGGTTGGCAGGCCAGCACTCAATCCACTGAGTCACACCAGCCAGGACATAATTTAATATTTTTCACTGACATTTAATGTTATGCCTGATACATGCTCTTCAAATATCTTCATGGCTAACTTCCTCACTTTACTTAGTTATCTGAGAATTATACCACAGGAAACATCACTTCTTTGAGCAACCTGTCTTCAAAAACCCTGCCCAATCTTTCCACCCTGTATTCCTCCCCGCGACATCCTTTTCCCCTAACTTATTTTTCTTCTTGCACTTATGATCAAATGAAATGTTGCATATTTATGTGTTTAATTGTTTGTTGTTGACCGCTATCTTTCTGAAGGCAAGCTTTAAGAGAAGAGGGCTTTGTCTGTTTTTGTTCATTGTTGCATGCCCAGTTCTTACAAAGTGTCTGACATGATAAAGGCTCAGGAACTACTTATTAAATAACTAAACAGTGCAATAAACTTATGAGCGAATGTTAGATATTAAATACAGTAATACAAAATTAATTTTTCATTCTGTTTTAAGTAATAGCTTCTGATGTGTGAAAAGAGGACCAAAGAACATGTCTTAGAAATCTCATCTTAATTTTTTTATTAAAATACTCATAAAATCTATTTTGAAAAAATCTTCTATGCACTTCAACAACAGCCAAAAGAAATCAAGGGTTTGCCACAGTTCTCCTTATGGTTTACTCATGAGTTAGGATTTCTTCTGGAAACTTCTCTCTTAATTTCACCTTTCTGTTTCCAGTAGCTATTTAAGCTAACTGGTTTATGGAGTTACAACTCTTAGGGTGAAAGCTCAGTTGCCTCAAATAAAATTTGCATTTTGCCTTCAGGTTCCATGTAAAGTCCCTTACTTCAAGTTTCTTTTTGTCTCTTTATACTTGAACTTTGGATTTCATCAAGCTGCATAAGTATAATAAGCTCCACCATCTTTTTCTCCCCAGGATATCCATGAGTCTCTTTCTATTCCCTAGAAAGAAGAAATGACATTTTAAAAATATCAACTGTTTCAGAGGTGAAAAATACTAACTTTCCTTCTGCTTCAGCTCTTAAAGGAACATCTTTTCCACCCAGGTCCACTGTGAAATGGTTTACAGCAACTCTCCCAATGAATCAATGTGTCTTACTCTTCATTCAAGTATAAGTATTAGGGGGAAAATGCATAAGGCCTATGGAGAAAAGCAAATACCTACTTACTGAGTATTCTGAAAACATTATGTATGTTTCAAGATATAAGAAGAGGTGAGCCTCCAGATAGAAAGGAGAAAGTAGAATAACATCCACTTCAAATTATACAGGAAGTACAAAGGTATGCAGGAAAACCTATGCTATGATTCCTGGAGATGTTAAGTGTATCAAAAGCAATCAGAGAGGGATTTGGGAGAGACTGGTGAAGAATACCATAAAATAGAAGAATCCCAAAGATAATGTAAATTTGATACTACTGGTAATTGGCTCACATCCCCTACCTAGCTCTCCATTCTCAAAATGCCCAAAACATGATGTGAGGTTGAGTGGTACATGAGTGATTCTTGATAATTTATGACAATGTAGGGTTAGTTTTATAGGATATAAGTTTAACTATCTTTATATCCTTACCAAAAATATTGTTTTCATTAAATTCATAACAACACAACCTCACAGTTTATGCATTTGAATTCTGGAACTGAAACACCCATTAAACACATTACAAGAAAAGAAAGGCAAGCTGGATGAGCTACCAAGGTCCACAATTTAAGTCACAGAATCAAGCAGTACTTTACTATGCTCTTAATCTCTTCCTCCACTTCACTTCAGGCAGAGTGAAAAAGTAGCAAGTGAGTACAGGTAGAGGACCTCTGTACCTTTCACATTATAGGTCTTCAGACCAAAGTATGTTCAAGCTAAAGGAGGAAAGATTAGGGTACAAAAATGAAGTGTTCCAATTATTATACAGTATTAGACATACCAATTATTTAACTGAGACAATATTTGTGACTTTAATTTCCTATAAAACTGTGTCTTAACTAAGAATTTCCCTTACTGTCTAGGGCCTGCTGGAATATTCTTCTAAAGATAGGAGAAGCTTACCCTGACTGAATGCATGAGACAAGAAAATAAATTGCATTATGGTCAAATTCCATACATCACATTATTCAACATACTGGCCTCACATACCTGATTTAATTGACCCCTCACAGGATCTTTAAAAATTAGGCATGCAACCTGTGCAGCTGTGAAGACCACATGCTCAGAAGGGCCCTGTGCTTCAATTAATGCTCTGCTCTTGTTGTCTTAAAATTGTTAATAATTTTGGAACAAGTGACACCACATTTTCACTTTGCACTGTATCCTAAAAGTATGTAGTTGGTCCTGCAAAGAACTTTTAGGATGATGGCCACATTCAACTTCTTGCCCTAGATTGGAGTTACATGGTTTCTACTTTTAAAAATTTGTTATATTCTACATAAGTTTTATGCAATTTCTTACATGTATTTTATACTAAACATTTTTAAAACCCTTACCCAAGGATGTTTTGCTTTTAGAGAGAAAAGGGAGAGAGGGAGAGAGAGAGAAAGAGGGAGAGAAATCTAAGTGAGAGAGAAAACACTGATCATTGCCTCCCGTAAGTGCTCTGACTGGGGTTGAACTGCAGCCTAGCTCTGTGCCCTGACCAGGAACTGAAACCACAGCTTTTTGGTTTACAGGACGATGGTCCAACCAACTGCGGCACTTGGCCAGGGAATATATATTAAATAATTTTAAACAGTTAAAAATAAATCTTTTCACAAAAATGGCAAAAATTTAATTGCTAATCTATGTTCTCAATGGGATTTAAAGGCATGCTTCTTACAAATAGACAAAATTTTGGCGAGTAAACCTAAATTTTTAAAACTTAAGATTTGTAATAACATTTTTTTTTGGAAGATTTTATTTAATTTTTAGAAAGGGGAGGGAGGGCGAAAGAAAGGGAGAGAAACATCCATGTGTGATTGCTTCTCACTCACCCCCACCCTCCACTGGGGACCTGACCCACAACCCAGGCATGTACCCTAGACTGGGAATTGAATCATCCAGCAACCCTTTGGTTCTCAGGCTGGTACTCAATCCACTGAGCCACACCAACCAGGGCTGTAATAATCTTTCTATTGAAAGCACTAAATAGACTTTACATGGTATAAAAAAATTTTTTTTAAGAAGAAAAAGATAAGTTTGAGATATAATTACACAGTTCAGTTGAATACATATGAAAGTGAAAGAAGATAACAGAAATGGAGGTTAAATGACAGATTTAAATTAAAAATAAGAGTCATCTCCAAAGGAGAAAAAAAAGAAAATTAAAGCCAATAATAATTTTTTTAAAAATCTTTTCAGGCTAGAAAAGAACCTGATACCAAGAGAAACCAAAAAGTATCACTGTGTTTATGGCAAACTTGATAAGCAATGTGTTTGCTGTTAACTTTATTATTTAATTTCCAAGAAAATAAATGTCACCTTGAAAACTTTAAAATGGAAAAAAAATGCATTCTTACAAGAATGAATGTATAATCAGGAAAGTTCCACTTGTTTGTTCTTTTCTCTGCAGAAAACAATAGAAAAATGTCTTAAGTTTTGGGGATAGAAGGAGGCGATGACACAGGCATGTAGTACCCAGTCAGGCTGGTATCCACGGTGGAGGGCAGGAGGGCAGGTGCAGAGCTTCAGTGCGCTCAAACACTCTATTTAAAGATCACTTTAAAGATGCTAATTAGTCCATTGGGAAAGGAAAATGAATCGAATTTAAAACTCCATCACTGAAAATTCATGGTATAAAAGAAAACTAGCATTAAACACTGAAACTAATAGTAACAGAAAAATCTTCAGAAATCACTTAACATTACTAGGAGAAAAGCTGATGCTAATAAGTTTAAATAATTGGTGTAACTATGGTAACTAACAGGATACAAATGACAAAATATAATTTAATATGAGAACAAGTGTTTTTTTCTTAAATAGTAGGGCTTGCAACTCCAGGTTAATTAAAAGCATATAAATAAGGTAGGGAGGAAAAAAGCAATAGTGCCATACTTCCTACTTTTCTATAAAATGAAGTTAAGTTGTAACTTGCTATTTTCATAAGGGCATCACAAACACAACATTAAGTAATCTGGAAAAAATGTTAAATTCAGAGCTAATAAAGTTAAAATCAAATTCTCTATTTTCTATTCTAAAAGATAAGTACATACAGAACATTTTCTATGCAATAGAGCCAAAAAAGACAAAGAAACAGCTTGGCACAAAGAGGCATAAAATTAACACAAGTCAGACCCAGAAAAATAATTAGAAACAATTACAATAAAGTTAAATTCAAAATTAATCATAGGGTTTGAACAAAAATAACCCCAAGCCTTGGAATAGGATTAAGTGACTATTATTTCAAAGGAAATACAGTACAAAACACAACTATATAGAAGACTTTTAAAAATTATAATAACAGCCCTATCTTTCTGATGAACATGGATGCTAAAACTGTAAATAAAGTTGTAGGGAACAAAGGAGAATCAAATCTACAAAGTGTTAGATGGCTTTCTCTCACTCGATAATTTAGCAGAGAACTGGCTCAGGAGACATGAATTGCCTCAGGGAAGAACATGCAGATATCAGCACTACTTTCCAGGGGTCCCGTTTTCCTAAAAAAGATCTTTTCTAGGCCAGAAAACTTGCATTCTTACATACTCACATCGATAGTCCCTGGCACTCAGCATGAATGTATAAGGCAAAGACAAGGGCGGGGCTTCCCTTTGCTGCCTTAGGAGCCATTGTGCCCATGAGACCCCTCTGTTCCCCGAAAGTGAACAGTGAGGTTTTAAATGATCTGCCTGTGCTAGTAAACATCCTCCCGTAAGCCCTATGTTAAATGGGCCCTACTCTGTCAGTGATGTTGTCCATGATTGCTTTGCACAATAAGGATAGAAGTCCACAATTTATTATGCCGAAGGACATTCATCTGAGAAATGAAAAGTGGATTAAGTTTATAAAATTGATTAACACCATATGTCACATAAAAAGGATAAATAAGACAAATTTGTATTATCCATTTAATGGGGTGGCAAAGCAGCACTTGATAAAATATTATGCCCATTTATATTTTAAAACCCTTAGAAAGGACAAGAAGGATGGATTCAGAATATTTATTTCAAAACATCTAGCAAGCTACTCAGTGGGGAAAGTGCTAAAGTCTTTTTCTTTCAAATCAGTAGCAAAGAAAATTAGATTTTTATCCAATTCAAAACTAATGATATTTAAGTAATTCTTATTAATTTCAGAATTTATAAACCCCAAATAAGTGAAACCATAATAGAAACAAGCAGGGAATATTTTTGTTAGCTGCAGAAGACATGATGCAAAAGCTCTAGAAATGCGATCAATTGAAAAATGGAATTCATAGAGGAAATTCAGCAACATGGAAGACTGCAAGATTGATATAAGGAACATAATTCCAGTTCTATGCACCATATCAAGAACTCTCATTAGAAGTAGCAACAAAAACTTAAATAAGAATTATCCAAATGAGAAAAGTGCATGATCTATAGGTATAAATCTGAAAAAAAAAGCTATTTTATATTTGTATCTAAAAAGTATATCCTTTACTCTTTTATATTTCTCAATAGTGTTAATTTTTTAAACCTTCCCAAATTAATCCAAAGGTTTAATGTGACTAGAATAAAAGTATAATGGGATCCATTTTGAATATTGAAGAAATAATTTAAACTTCATCTGTTAGAAACCAGGTAAGAACTGTCTTTGAAGTTTTTCAAAAGAAAAATAGCAAGCCATATTCTTAAAAGAAATTTCTTACATGTTTACTTAACAGTTATATTCTACCCTAGTGCTACCTGTTATATCATTTTCCATGTATCTGTTAGTATTAATATTTTCTCATAATTTCACATTTGGAAAAAGTATTTGTAATAAAAAATAAGGCATATTATACTTTGTGTCTACAAAACTAATTTTCAAAAGCACCAAGCCCCACTAATTATCAAAGCAATATAAGTCAAAGCTACAATGAAAAATGTTTACCTGCCATGTCTGTTAAATTCACATTTTTTAAAAAATGCTAACTCTCCAAAAGTGGCTTCAATAAAAAAAAATTCTCTCATTCATATTTGGTAACAGAGGAGGTTGGAAGTAAGATTGAGCGAACAATTTATAATTATAAGGAATACTTATAAATTATCATAAAAATTTAATTATAATAAGTTTATGTTCTAAAAGCAAGCAAACAACTTTACAATATGGAAAAGGCTGTTTAAAAATTTTCTAAATAGTCCGTATGGTCAACAGCACAGGAATAAGAAAGCAAATTATGGCACTCATATAAGGAGCTCAATGCTGTCATTAAAATAATCATTATGAAGATTATATAGCAGCTTGGAAATACTTATGATAATTTTATCATAGGAAAACACAAAAGCAAAATAGAAAATGATGGAAATAGTAACAAAAATGGAAAGAAATGCACTAAATCAATAAACTAGTAGTTCATTTTTAAATGACAGAAAGAAAATCTAGTTCCTTCAAATTACAAAGTCTCTACTCAGTAATTAAAAGTATCCAGTCCATATGTTAATCCACATTACACTCCTCATTTGAAGATAAAACTCCACCCTTCTCCCATCCCAGGTAGGGCTGGAACCTGGAGAAAAGAAATTCTTATCCCTGTTCCCTGCTCCTTCTTCCTAGATTGCTAAAGGACATAGGCTCTTCTTGCACAGACCTCCCTTACCCTCGGAAGTGGTCCTGTTAAGCAGCACCTTTTTTCCTAATAGACTTTATGTTTTACAGAAGTTCAAGACTCAGAAAAATGGAGAGGGAAGGTAGAGGGTTCCCATGTCCCCCGCCCACATATATGCATAGCCTCCCCCATTATGAACACCCCCCACATTTTTTACCATCAATTAACCTACATGGACAGATCAAAATCACCTGGAGTCTGTACTTTACATTTGGCTCACTTTTGGTGTACATTCTAAGAGTTTGGACATATGTAAAGTTACACAGATACATTGTTACACTGTACATTGTAGTATCATAGTGAGTAGTTTCACTGCCCTAAAAATATTCTGTGCTCCACCCATTCATCCTTAACCACTGATTAGACATAACTATCAGCTCTTTCTCTCCTGTGGCCCCTTGTGGTCAATTGTAAATGCATGCTCCTCATTCTTTGCCCCATAAGGATTGCAGTACCCAAAAGTGGCACTCTACTTCCTATGTCTACCCCCTGGGCTTGAGAGGAGACCTGAAGGAAGACCCCTAGAATATCCTTCCTCTCTAGGCTTGATGGGCCAGAGGCAGCAGCACCTCTCCCCACACCGGTGCAATCTCTCATCAAAGTCACTTTTTCTCTCTCCATTTTCTTCAGTGTTTTGCATTCTTAAACTGTAAGACCCTAAATGGCCTCACAGATCATAAATGATTACTGTTATTTCCAATTTATTTTAGCGATTAAAAATAAATTTATAAATATCAAAAACAAGAAAAGATAACTCAGTCAGGAATCATAGTGCCAAGATCCCTCTTGAATCCCTACTACTTACAAGTCTTGATCAGTGTCTTTAAACTCACTGAGCTTCTATTTCCTCACCTGTAATAAGAATAATACATAGTAGCTGTTCCATTTCTACAGGATTTTATAATAAACAGAGTTTGTTTACTAGAAATATTATATCAACATAAGCTAGCCTCATTACAACAATTAACTATTTCATATATAGAACTATTCCTATGTATTCTGTTTTCTTCTTAATATGTGTGAATTGCTTTGCTCTTTTAAGTGTGGGAATGATCAGAAGTGAAATAATTATAAGTGAATACCAAAGTCAAAATTTACTGTTACAGCTTATTCATTACGCTTATCAAAGTATTCACTGAGCATTTAAAAAAAAAAAACCTGCTAATGTTTGAACAAAAACAGCTTGTGAGAGACTTTTTTTTAAACCAAAATCAGCAAAATAAGATGTAAAAGATCTGGAAACAAAAGCATGTCAAAGCTTTGCTTTTAATAAGCACAAAAGATATTGCTGGGTTTAGACACTTTAAAATCTAGTAAAATGAGTTTAGTGTTGAAAGAAACTTTTTCTTGAAGATTATTTAGTTAGATACAGATGAAATTGTTTATTTTAGTTAGACAATAATAGTTGATTTAAACACCTTAAATACTTTAAAATTAATAATTGTTTAATTCATTTAATTCAATGACTTTCTTCTTTAATTCCTCTGTAACTAGTGGCAATTTATATCTAATGTTAGTATGGAATAATAATGGAAGCACTTTGTTCTAGGTTTTCCTGGGGTGGTTCTTTCAAGCTGGGAATCCTTGAATGCAGCATGGCTCTGGGGAAGACCAGAGCAGAGGGAGCGTCAGAGCCTGACTCCTGCTGGCTGAACCTCCATTTGTTTTTCCTTATCCTCCCTTCTTCCCTCAATCTCCCTCAGCTCCCTAATTGATTTCCTCTAGGTATGGGTATGATGATTAAGAAGGACCTCTGTTCTAAAGGAATCTTTAATGCATTGAAGAGCGCATGTCTGGGGGCAGAGGGACTTTCTAGAACTCCCTGCCAATTCAAATCTCAGTCCCCCTTTTCCACTGCCCTCAACACAAGGACCATCCTGTTAGGCAAATGGCTTTGCCTTGTTGAGCAGCATTCAGTCACACAGCATTACCCCTTCATTTCCTGTCAGCACTCTCACTTTCACAGCTTAAATATGAGTCAGAACAGCATAACAAAACAAAGCAGCATTTAAATTTGGGTAGCTTAAAGTAAAGCAATACTTACAGCCAATAAGAAAGTCCCCTAAAGAAAGAAACTTCTTCACATATTTTCTAATAATGGGGAAATTATATGAAATTTTATATGTACATATACATATATGTACATATCTTCTGAAGATATCCATAGCTTCAGAAAAATATTAATAAATAATTTTGAAATGTGAGTTATTAAATTTAAATAACTGTGGCATTAGTAATGAAGTGTGGTAGTTCAACAGAGTGTGGAAATGGTTATAGTGTTTTTTACAGAATTACATAATATTAATGCTGGATATCACCCAAAATCATCTTCACAGTTTGTATGTGAGCACCCTCAGTAATAAAGTGACTAGTCCAAAGGACTTTGCAAAATCAGAACAAGAGGTCTCCTCACTCTTGGCCTCATTCATGTATTGTGTGTGTGTGTGTGCGTGTGTGTGTGTGTGTGTGTGTGTGTGTGTGTTTTACAAAAGATCACATACCTCCTAGGTTTTGTTATAAATCTTATTGGAAAATATTTGTTAAAATTATCAAACCAAGACTTCAATGCGTCTCTTGTAACCAATAAGGGTCAAAAGAGATAAAAAAGAGAAGAAGAGAATCTGCCAGCAAGCTGTCTTATTGACCTTATATTCCCTGTATTGCAACTGGTGACATCCATCTTGGTTCCTTCACACCCTCAGGAGCATAGCTCAGAAATTTGACATAAACTAGTGGGCCCCACATTCTCCTCAAGTTATAGCACTGTTTCTGTCATATTATTCACCTAATTGTTGAGTGCTTCACTCTCCCTCACTCACCCACTATATCCCCAGATTCTGGCTAAGCACATTGGTCTTGGCCCTCATATTTTGAAATTGCCAAAACAAAGATATCCAGTTTCTCCTCAGAAATGACAAACCTCAGCTTTCCAGTAGTGGTCACAATGCCAGTTCTGTAAATATGCATCTTCTTGGAGTGCCTTGGCAATGTGCTACCTAACCTTCATGAGTGTCAGCCACCTCATAGGGTAAGAGACTACTGTGCTTGCTGCCCACACATTGCTACTCTACCCAGGAATTAAGAGCACTTTAGTACCTCAAGCTAGGGATACTACTAAAAGGAACTTTGGGTCTAGAGGGAGATTAATCTTCAGGTCCTGAGAAGTCTAAGTCTCCAGAGCCATCTGACCTTCCCTCTTTATATAGGAGACATTGCCTAATGTCTCCTATACAGACCAGATAAAGGGCCCATGCCCAGAAGGAGCTATAAATTCAGCTCAGGTTTCTATACTTAGTCTTCTCTCCTGGTCCCACACACTCCTCCCCTTCCCACCCATTTTCCACTCAGCCCTGGAGCCCAAAGAATAGTCTGACAGGTGAACGTTTACAAATTTCTTTGCTTAATAAATTTCTTCATCACATTGAAGATGGTGGCATGGTAGGAGGGAGCAGATTCCACATCCTCTTACACATGGAAGAAAAACCTAGCCAATCTATGGAGGAACAGGGCAAACAACCAACAATATCACAACATATATGAAAATAGGAGATCAAAAATTGTAGCAGACATTCCAAAGCCAGACAGTAAGGAGAGTGCTTCAGGATAATAAGGGCCCAAGGATCAGCTCGGGAACCAGGGAGGTTGCAGCCCCAGGCCTGGAGCTTTGGGGTCTGCCTCAGGGCTCTCAGGAGAGAGCTGGGTCAACCACTCCCTCCCCTGCCAAACACGGATTGAGCAATGTCAGGGGAGGCCTGGTTGCTTGAAGGCACAGAGAGGGGAGTGAGGACTGAGAGACAATCACACAGGGACTGTGAGCACCCATGCATAACCCTAGGAAAAGTGTGCGCCCCAGCCTGTGCAACCACATGCAGCCTGTCCGGGTGCCCTGGACATGCACCCATGCCCCCAAACTAGAGAGAGTGTGGTTTTGTGGAAGACCCAGAGCCCACAGCTGTGAACAAGGAAAAGGCGTGGGTCCTTCACGGGATCCCCAATGTCCAGGCCATGAACTCGGGGGAAGTGTGCACCCCTCGGGATTCCCAGAGTTCACACCTGTGAACCCAGAAAAGGTGCAGGCACTCCACAGGATCCCATGGCAGTGAGCTCTGGAGAGCGTGCTTAGGAGCACCCAGATCCCACACCCCGGGCCCTGCGAAGAGGCACCAGACCAGCTCTGGGGAGAATGCGCAGCTAGCCCTGGGGACAGTATGCCAGAGGCTGACTGAGTTCTGAACCGGAAGTGAGAAAAGTGGTTCCAGTTGCCCCTCAGTCTGCTGAAGTCAGCAAGACCAGAAAAACCAGTTTGGCCACTCTGAAACCAACAAGAGGTTTTTTTTGTTTGATTTTGCTTCTTTTTCTAAGTAAGGTTTTATTATTTCATTTTTATTATTTTTATATCTCTCAATTCCTTATGCTTCTCTTTCTTTCATTCTAGTGTTGTTCCTTCTCCCTTTCTTTCCAAATTTATCTCTTCTTCCTTCCATCTTCTCCCTTTTTCCTCCTTTTTTTTGAACCTGCAAGTAATTGCATATTTGTATTATCATTTTTCCATTATTCTTACATTTTTAATAGTATTTTGGTATTCCTCTTCTTTCTGTATAGTCTTCTTTGCTTGGCTGATTATATTGTATCATTTAATAGGTTTCCCCTGCTATCTCATTAATAGTGTATTGCTAATTTACTGTCCTTCATTTGTGTTCCATTAGTACATTACTCAAGGTTCTATACTCCCTGTTCTTGTTATCTAGATCTCATAGATTCTGTCATATGATTGTTGCTATAGTATTACTGTAAATAATAGCTATTCCATACAATTGTAAAGACTACATAACACCCCTCCCAGATCTTAGCCCACATCACAGTTTCCTGAACTCTATTAATGTAGTGGTTAGCTCTATTCTCTCACACACTACACCTATTTACTACTCTTTACTTTCACCCTACCTCAGAATTTGATCTCCCACAACCTCACTGCTTTCTAGATCCAACTCACAATCCTTTCCTTCCCAACAAGAGTCTTATCTGCTTTCCATCCTTTCTAAAAAGTGACTAGTGAGGTGGAAGATCATGGTTAAAACTATACATAGACAGAGGATGTACTATCTCTTCTCTACTGGCTGCTACTGTAAATATCATAGGATATTCTCTTGCTGTCTTAAACCATTTTGCCTTACTCCTCTAACTGATAACAAAAAAGAGTATGGGGAAGCTATGAACACCAGGATACCTGAAGGAGACTGCACCACTGAATCTCACAGGTATTCTACAACAGAAGTTCACACCATATACCCAGGGAACTGGAACAGATCAATTTAAGAAATAGAAGCCAACAAGAAGAGTGTCACAAACAATGAGAAGAAAAAGAAACAATCCCCAAATGAAGATAAAGGAGGAAGCCTCAGAAAGAATGTTAAATGAAATAGAGGCAACTCAACTATCAGATATTGAGTTCAAAGAAATGATTATCAGCGATCATTGATCAATGATCAACGAGCTCACAATGAGCTACCAGAAACTACAGGGAAACTACAATGAACTCACTGCAAACTATATCAACATGAAAAAGGAAATAGAAATTATCAACAAGGGTCAAGAGGAAATAAAGAATACAATTTCTGAACTGAAGAACACAGTAGAAGGAATCAAAAGCAGAATCCATGATGCAGAAGATCGGATCAGCGAACTGGAGGACAAAGTAGAAAAAAACACCCAGAAAGAGCAAGAAAAAGAAAAGAGGCTCAGAAAGAATGAAGAGGTATTAAGAGAAATGCAAGACAATATGAAGCATAATAATATCCATATAACAGGGATACCAAAAGGAGAAGAAAAAGAGCAAGAGATAGAAAACCTATTTGAAAAAGTAATGATGGAAAACTTCCCCAATTTGAGGAGAGAAAAAGTCACACAACTCCAGGAAATACAAAGAGTCACAAGCAAGAGGAACCCAAAGAGGCCCACCTCAAGACATATCATAATTAAAATGGCAAAATTTTAAGGCAGAGAGAGAATATTAAAGGCAGCAAGGGAGAAACAGGCAGTAACATACAAAGGAACCCCAATAAGGCTAGCAGCTGACTTCTCAATGGAAATGCTCTAAGCCAGAAAAGAATGGCAAGAAATATTCCAAGTAATGAGTACCAGAGGTCTGCAACCCAGGCTACTTTACCCAGCAAGGCTCTCAATCAAGATAGAAGGCCAAATAAGAAGCTTCCCAGACAAAAGAATTCTAAAAGAATACACCTCCACCAAACCAGCTCTGCAAGAGATGCTAAAGGCACTGCTTTAAGGAAAGGAAGGAAAAGAGAGAGAAACGGAGAGAGATGAACACAGGTACATAAATGACAATGAATAAGTACCTATCAATAATAACTTTAAACATAAATGGATTAAATGTTCCAAACAAAAGACAGAATAGCTGAATGGATAAGAAAGCATGACCCACACATATGCGGCCTACAAGAGACCCAGCTTAGGAGCAAAGACCTACACAGGCTGAAAGTGAAGGGTTGGAAACAAATTTCCCAAGCAAACGGACAGGAAAAAAAAAGCCAGGGTAGCAATACTCATATCACACAAAATAGAATTCAAAAAAAGAGCCATAAAGAGAGACCCAGAAGGTCACTTCATAATATTCAAGGGAAGATTCCACCAAGAAGACATAAACATAGTAAATATATATGCACCCAAAAAAGGATCACCCAAATACATAAAGAAAATCTTAGAGGACTTCAAGAATGATATTGACAGCAAAACAATTATAGTGGGAGATTTTAACACCCCACTGTCAAAAATGGACAGATCTTCCAAACAAAATATCAACAAAGATATTGTGGCATTGAACAATGTCTTAGATCAAATGGACTTCACTGATATACATAGAGCCCTCCATCCCAAAGAAGCTAAATACACATTCTTCTCAAATACACATGGAACATTTTCAAAGATGGACCACATGATAGGACACAAAACAAGTCTCAACAAATTCAAGAAAATTGAAATCATACCAAGCGTTTTCTCGGATCACAAGGGTCTGAAGCTAGAAGCCAACCCCAAGGAAAAAAACCCAAAACACTCAAAATCATAGAGATTGAATAGCATGCTATTAAACAATGAATGGGTCAAGAATGAAATTAGGGAAGAAATCAAAAAGTTTCTGGAAACATATGAAAATGAACTCACAACAACTCAAAACTTATGGGACACAGCTAAGGCAGTTCTGAGAGGGAAGTTCATAGTGATACAGGCTTACCAAAAACAGATAGAAGCATTTCGAACAAACAACCTGACTCTACACCTACAAGAACTCGAACAACAACAAAGACAGCCCAGAGCAAGTAGAAGGAAGGAAATAACCAAGATCACAGCAGAATTAAATGAAATAAAGACTAAAAGCACAGTTCTAAGGATCAGTGAATCCGGGAGCTGGTTCTTTGAAAAGATAAAGAAAATCGACAAGCCTTTAAGCAGGCTCATCAAGAAAA
>CM052548.1:32467157-32511315 GCA_028533065.1 Trachops cirrhosus | reverse complement strand
TTTTCTTGATGAGCCTGCTTAAAGGCTTGTCGATTTTCTTTATCTTTTCAAAGAACCAGCTCCCGGATTCACTGATCCTTAGAACTGTGCTTTTAGTCTTTATTTCATTTAATTCTGCTGTGATCTTGGTTATTTCCTTCCTTCTACTTGCTCTGGGCTGTCTTTGTTGTTGTTCGAGTTCTTGTAGGTGTAGAGTCAGATTGTTTGTTCGAAATGCTTCTATCTGTTTTTGGTAAGCCTGTATCACTATGAACTTCCCTCTCAGAACTGCCTTAGCTGTGTCCCATAAGTTTTGAGTTGTTGTGAGTTCATTTTCATATGTTTCCAGAAACTTTTTGATTTCTTCCCTAATTTCATTCTTGACCCATTCATTGTTTAATAGCATGCTATTCAATCTCTATGATTTTGAGTGTTTTGGGTTTTTTTCCTTGGGGTTGGCTTCTAGCTTCAGACCCTTGTGATCCGAGAAAACGCTTGGTATGATTTCAATTTTCTTGAATTTGTTGAGACTTGTTTTGTGTCCTATCATGTGGTCCATCTTTGAAAATGTTCCATGTGCATTTGAGAAGAATGTGTATTTAGCTTCTTTGGGATGGAGGGCTCTATATATATGACTTAAGTCCATTTCATCTAGCTGCCCCCACCTTTTAATTTCTCCCCTTCCTGAAGGCTCTTTGTGACCTCATGATATTTCTTCAATATAAAACAAGGTGGTTAAAAGTAATTGTCACTAAAGTATTAAAGGGACATCACACTTCCCATAATGTTTACATTTAAATGAGAATTCTCTGTAATAGCCATGTTCACTATATTTTGTGAATCTCAACTAGTGAAATTTCAGTCACTGTCATATCAACTGTACTAACAAGAGGCAACCTTAGAATCCATAAGGACAAGTACACATTCGACAAAAGGCAAGAGAAGTGAACCTGAAATGATGGCCTAGTAAGTCTAATATCAACAGTATAACATAATAAAACAGGACCAAAGATATGAAATTTGTCAAAATCTGGAGGATGATAGAATCATGAGCAATAAGCATCATAGTTTTATAAAGAGCAAATCATGCCCAACACAATCAATAGCTCTTTTCAGCAGTATAACAAAATTAGAGGATAAAGGGAATCAGGTAAATGTTGCCTATTTGTACCATCACAATGCATTTAAAATGGACCCTGTGTGTTTTAAATTCAACTGTAGATAAAACTGACTCAGCTATGAATGCTTTCTAAAAAGGCCTACAAAAAAAGTAAAATGTCATAGATAATGACAATGGCCATTGTGGTATGCTGGCATTAATAACTCATTCACAGCACTTCCTGAAATGATAAAAGGAAAAAGTATATCAGAATTTGTATATAACATACTTAGTGAATAGCACATTTTATGGAACACAGTTAGGCAGATTTTAAAATACAATGGATAATCTACAAAGACCTTAGGTGAGATTTTAAAATACAATGGATAATCTAAAAAGAGCTTAGGTGAGATTCCTGCAACAACCATCTCTTGACTAAAATAAAACAGACTGAGATAAGGAAAAAGCCCTGGGGACTAAAAATCAAGAAATCCTGGATTTTGTGTTCATTCATCTTCCCTAATTGCAGCCTTCACTGACTCATTTATTGTCTGGGCTTCATTCCCACCCTGACTTTAAGACTTAATATGATATGACAGGAGCCTGATCATGCCCACTGAATGCATTGGCTCTTTGACCAGAAGAAGTTGATGTGATGAGTACATAGACACTTTTTCAACTCTGACACTCCTGCTCTTAGCTAAGAACAAATGTAATCATAGCCTTGATTCACAGATTCTTTCTTGACCCACAGTCTGTCTGATTAGAGAAAGAAAGGAAAGGGGAGAGAGAGAGAGAATAAATAACTACAGAGCAATGAAATAAAAATCAATAATACAAATTTGTAGGAAGTTCTAGAACAACCCAAAGAAAATTGTCAGAGAGAATAAAGTAGACTTTTCAAAGAGGCGACATTTGAATGGGGTCTTGAAGGCCAGGTAGAGGAGGGGTGGGAGCTGAGGCCTATGCCACAAAAAGGAACAACAGGCCCAGGAGATCTCCTCATGAGTATAAAGAGAAGAATAACTCCCATTCAGTCTAGCTCAGAATGTTCCTTTGAAGAGTAGATAGAATGACACTTACGACAGAATTTTGTAAAACATTATATAAATATGAAAGATTTAAATTACATTATGAGCAGTTCAAAATTGCTTTGAAATAAAATTACCTGTAGGATAAAATCTAAGAGAAACTTAAGCCAAACATGAGCCTGAACACAGCAGCATCAGCATTGCTGAGCTTTACAACCCCTCTAACTCTGCTTCTAAATCCTAAGCAGGGTTGGGAGATGCCACATGCAGAGCGGAGGCTGGGTTTTGTTATGGGTACACATACTAATAACAAAACCCAGCATGACTCACGTGTGTGGGATATGAAACCTCCTACAGATCAGCATGGATTTGCAGGCAGCAGCTGCCACTATCCTCCTCTGCAGTTATGTTCACTGTGAAAAGGGGAGTCTCAGTGTTCCCATCATCCAAGCTTAAGAGCGTGGAATCACCTTTAACACCTTCCCTCTGTGCTGTGATTTCATTGTAACTCATCATGTTTCTTGTACTTATTTGTCATTTCCTTTCATGCTGGCACCAACAAATCTACCTTCTTACTTGAACAATTACATGACTCCTTACGTGGGGTCTTCTATCAAACTGTGGCCTTTATCCCTCCTCCAGTCCATCTTCCATAGCCACTTAGAATATAAAAGCACTGCTTTTGTCCTGTTTCATTTTTATTTGATCGAAATTCATCGATGACTCTCTCCATTGTTTCTATCCATGATTCTCAAACTTCATGGGCATAAAAATTGTGTCTGATATTTTTTTAAATGTAGATTCTAGTATGTTCCTTTCTGTCTGATTCAATTGTGGTGTGATCTTAGAATCTTCATTTTATTTTTTTAGCATGCAAAAATTTGGTGTTAGTTCTATTAACTATTTTAAGGACAGTTCTAAGAATAGAGATCAACTCTTCTTATGATCTATATCTGAATGATAAATACCTTCTACCAAGTATCATTAAGAGTCATTTATATACAATCACTTTACTTATGTATGATTATCAGAAAAGGAATATCATATATAACCTAGGTATGTGCATAAAACATATCAATCTTTTTATCTATCTGAACACATAGTACTATATAAGTACCAGATGGTTACTAACTGGCCCCAGGATATCTGTTGAGATGTCTCACAGTTAAAAATAAAACATGCTAAATTCTGGATAATCATGTTCAAAGGGAGCTTGATTCACGGTCCTAGAATCTTACACTTTAAATAAGTATCCAAAAAGTAACCTTTCACCAGGAAGGAAAGGCTGTCCTCTTGAGGAGCATTAAGTCATAAAATAAGTACTTTTTCCCCCTTTTCTGCACTGGGAGAAGTTGGTAGTAATGGAACATTTAACTTATTTCTCCCATCATCATACTCCATCCATCAACCCTCAAACTAGAGACTGGCACCTGCCTTCTTTCTAAAAGTAGTAAAGTGATCAGCAGCAAATATACTCAATATGGCCAGAAGATGACCATAGCAGAGTGAAACTAAGAGGCACACTACACAGGAATAGCTTACATTCCCAGAAATTAGTACTCAAGGATTCATAAAGTTGACATTAGTCAAAAGGTGTCACATTAGGTATTTGAGACTTACAACTTTCTAGTCACCAAATGGAAGGAGAGAAGCTTAGAAGCAAGAAGTTTTCGGGTATATAACATGGGGGGAAAGTAGGTTTACAGTTGTTCATATAATACAATAATTAATAAATAATCATACAAGAACAAACTTTACATTTTGCATACTCACAACTGTAAACCTGCTTTTGCCTCACCCTGCATAGCCATCTGTGGAGAACAGAGGAGAAAGAGACTATATCTCAGTGAGGTCACCAGACCAGTGAACTGAACCAACAAAGTCCTCAAGAAACCACCAAATGAACCTAAAGAAAGATCTAGCATTTGGAGGCCTGCAGGCCAGAAAGGACCAATAGCCTCAGTGGTTAGACAATTGCATGACAATCACTGGGATGGACAGTCCCATCCTACATCCACCAACAGTGCCTGGGGCTGAAAGAATCCTGACACTCCCAGGCCATCAGTTGCTAACAATTTAAAATCAGCTCTCCAGAGTTTTATAGAACCTCTGTTCTGTCTGCTGGAGAGAGGGCATTGAATTAGAGTGTGTATAATAATAATCTGAAGCTGACTGATCTAAACTAGAAGTCTTCAAGTGTTATGGGATAAGAGTAACATTTATCAGAAGGTATGAAAATACAGTCATTTGTCAACATTAGATATCTGTTTATTATAGTCTACTTTTTAAAAAAATTAAGGTAAAGCAAATATAATTTGAATTTGTATATTAATAATTCTTTCATTTTTTAATCATCATAAGTGCAGCATGGTACAAAGTAACAAATTTTGGATTGGAATCAAAGACTTGAATTCTAGTACTGACCAAAATATTTAAAAACTGGGTGAGTGATATAAACATGATGAACCATAGTTCTATACCTGTGAATTAAGAGTAGTAATTTCTGTAGTACTCACCAAAAACAGACCATTGAGGCAAATAACATTTATTATATTATATTATCATTCATAGTATTATTAGATTTTCCAACTTAATTATTCAACTCTCAATTTTTGGTAGATATAGTAAAAGTAAAAATTTCATACAACACCAAATTTTATTTTACTCATTAAAAGTTTTTTTGCCAAGATCATCTCTAGGGTACTCATCTAAAACGTCATATCCAAATGAACAAATTGAATTATATGCTTTCTAAATTTCCTTTTGGTTCTTAAGATTTTGAGCTTCTCTTTTCCCTTCACTCTTAAAAAATCTATTAGAACTATTAACAAGTATTAGCATTGTCTAATTTCACTTCTTTACAAGAACTAATGAGAAGCAATATAATCAAATGGTAGCAGAAATCTATAAAAGGTGTTAGGAATAAGAGGGCGAAAGGTTTAAAAGAAACACACTGAAAAATCAGCTAAAATAGTAATCAAAAGTTAACTTTTTCATCTCATTTAACACAGTATTTTATTAGACATATTTCACATACTTATTTGATGGCCTAAAACAAATAAAATCTTTGAAAATTATTATAGTTGAAGCTAAAATGTTCTTAGATAATGAGACAGGAAGCAAATGTCACTTTCTGATTCAGATATTGTATAAAGGGAACACCGGTCTGAAATAAGATAGTTAAAAACTTCACATTACCTGCTGTGAACTTGAACTGTCCGGAGAGAAATAGTTCCTAGGAGTCAGTTTCCTGGCAACCTGGTGCTGTGGCATAGGGCATTCTCCACTTTTTACTTTTCCAGTGTGCTGGGCTAAAGCATGGCTGGAACAAATCAGAAGAACAGAGCCTGATCCAGCATTCGTGATATTTCATTCCCAGCAAGTTAGTGTGTCCCCCAATTCAAGAACAGACATTGTGTCACAAACACCTGGTACTACAAGGATTTTTATTTTGCCCATAAACACTAAATTGCCTATGTATATGACTCAAATATCAAAATTAAATAATTTTAAATGAAACATGGTAATGCAGACTGCTAAAGAAATCAAGCAGAAACTGAGGGAAACCAGAGAAATTCACATCAGAAACCTGTTCACTTTCTCACTGAGGCTAAAGTAACCACGAATAATTTTAATTAATCTGCCATAAAATGTCACAGCCTAAATGAGTTCAAAGGATTTCAATTCAATCCATAGTGCATCACAAATACCACCGTGAACCAGAGTCAATGCCGCAGCTTTAAATCTGAGAAACATGCAGATAAGAAGACAGGTGTATGCATAAAAGAATAAAGTACAGTAGAAACCAATTACAGGAAAGTCATTTTTATTCCATAAGAAAAAAATTTATTATAAAAAGAAAAATTACTGCAATGAAGGGGACTGTAATTTCTCTAATGATTGAAGTATCTACATACTTCCTTGATGAAATGAATTTCACTAAAAGTGACTTATAAATTGTCCACCTTGCTATGAATATTATGGTTCTACTCAGAATTGTACCACCTGTGCTGAAAGATATATTCACCACTTCATGTTCTAAACAATCTGATGTAATTAATGGGGCAGTTATAATTAACATGTTTTCATATGTAAGATTAAATATGCAGATGGTTATAAAAGTTGAGGGTACATCTGGTTCCAAATAAATGCCTGACAAAGACTCTTGCTTGATTTGTTACTTAAATATTTGACAGGGTACAGAGATCTAGTATGTAGTTTTGCAGGTGAACATCAGCACCCAGCTAGTCCTACTGTGGATATCTTTATATTTCAGATCCATAGTACTTTTTCTACCTTAAGCAGATTGCTTTTGGTGGCAGCTGAATACTTAGGCACAGCAAAGATGTATTATTAGCAAAAATTTGGCTTATTATTCAATTATCAATGGATGGTTGAATTCTCAAAGTAGACTAAGTATGACTTTGATAACTATGCAGAGGTTCTCAAAAGGTTTTAAAATAGTAATATTACAAAATGAAGCTTTTCTGGGTGTTTTTTATTTGCTAAGACATATCTGTCTTTTTCTCATTGAATATAAGTAAGACCCTGTTATGTCAAAATGGACTTTAAGCTGTTGATATTTCAGAAGTGCTGACCCATTATGTTTAAAATAAAACATAGATAAGGGGTAAGATCTGGATTTGTTCCTTTTAGTTAAAAAATATGTTGGCCAATACGTTTTAGCTAGTATTTGACTCAACAACACAGTTTATTATATTACTATAAACTCACATTACTTGTATGACCTTGAGAAAGTTCTTTAATTTCTCTGGCTTTTGTTTATGGTGACAGTGATAATGATATTTCATATTTTCTAATGATTAAATATCTCAGAGGGTCTAATACAGTTGCAGACATAACGCAGAGATATTCATTATGCTGGGTTTCTTTACGCTTTGTATAAACATTTTCCTGTTTTGTTCTTTACCTCCTTCATTTTTCACTCCTTATTTTCTTTCTTCCTTCCTAAAAATAAGGTTTTTTGAGTTTCAGGAAAGAAAAAAAAATAACAGAAATTTAGGCAACTTTCATATCTCCACTATACCAAATTCTTTCATGCCCCCATTACAAGCACCATCGTGTCGTCTTGTATTTGCCCTCACTTCTCTGTTTTTGCACTGGACTATAAATTCTGTAAGAACAAGAATACGGATTTTCATCTTTTGATCCTTAGATCCCAGAACATTTAGAATGTATAATAAACTAACCATAAGTACTTACTGAGCAAATCAATGCAACATTGGGAATGTAAAATGTGATCCCTTAACAGTAAGGATCCCAGACCCTTACTCTGACTTGATCTTTGTCTCCACACTTCATTTGATTTGAGAATCTATTACTGGAAAAAAAGGCTGGAGATAAGAAATTGTTTTATTTCCAACCAAGAAAGTCTTCTATATTTCCTCTAAATCTTGTTTGTCAACTGACCAGCCTTTCCTTAGCTCCTCTCTTTCTTTAGGTTACTTTATCATATGTAGCTAAGAGCAAACAGATGACAGTTTCAACATTTGCCTGGAAATCATCATGATCAAGTCCAAACTGCATGAGGAAAGGTGTCTATCTTCTAAATTACCACAGGGCATAATTTTAGCAAATATTTTGATCCTGCATAACAAGGGTTATAATTGTTTCCAACTTCCATTCACCATCTTGCTGCAAAATCAATAGAACATATTTTGGGAGTTTGTTATGGCAACATTCTGCTTCTAGGTATCAGTTTCCATATCACATATTGCTGTACACAAATCCCTTCAAAACAGAGTGACTTAAAAGAGCAAACATTGATTACTTCCACAAGTTTAAGCATGGTTTGGCATTTATACCAGTCTAGTGTATGCTCAGCTGTACTCATATGGAATCATTCATGCATCTGCAGTCAGCTGGTGGGTTGCCTGAAAACTGGCTGATCTAAGATGAACCCATCTGGGACAATTCAATCTCCTCCTCTCCATGTCTTTCATATTCATTGAGAGGCTGGCTTGGGCTTGTTCTCATAGTGGCAGATGGATTATAGAGGACAGCGCAAATGTGCAAGGCCTCTTGAGGCCTAGGCTCAGAACTCACTTCTGCGATATTTTATTGCCCAAAGCAAATCAATAAGTCAACCATAGACAAGAGATGGTCTTGGGGTGGAAAGGATATACCAAAGATTCTGAGAAGATGGCAGAGTAAGGAGCACCAGGAACCTGTCTGGACAACAATTACACTGGCAGAATATGGCTGATATAACCATTTTTGAACTCTAAAACCTGTTAAAGACTTGCACCTTCAGGTGTAAGGCTTAGAGGGTAAACTGTGGTTAATTTTGGTCAATTTTAGCTCTTAGGACACTAGTAGCTACTCACCCCCACTCCCAGCCACATAGTAGATATCTCTACACATGTTCCCGGAGCATCTTGCACACAGCTAGTGGGAGTTTGGGTGGGAAATATAAAAAAAGAATTACAAAAAAATTCCACTTATAATAGCATCACAAAAAATAAAATACTTAGGAATTAACTTAACCAAGGAGGTAAAAGACATATACAATAAAAACTAAAGAAACAAAGAAATTAACAAATAAATAAGTGGAAACACATCCCAGGTTCATAAGTTTAAAGAGTTAATAATGTTAAAATGTCAGTATTACATATAGTGATCTACAAATTCAGTGCAATCCCTACCAAAAGCCCAATGATGCTTTTTATAGAAACAGAAAAATCCATTCTAAAATTCATATAGAATCTCAATAGCCAAAACAGTCTTGAAAAAGAAGAACAAAATGGGAAGATTAAAAAATTTCTTTATTTCAAAACTCTCTACAAAGCTACCGTAATCAAAACAGTATGGTAGTGGCATAAAGACATTCATATAAACCAATGGAATAAAATAGAAAGCCCTAGGTGGGGAACCCTCACACATATGGTCATATAATTTTTGACAAGAGTCTAAGACCTTTTAATGGAGACAGCACAGTTTTTTTCAACAAATGGTGCTGGGAAAATTGGATATCCACATCCAAAAGAATGAAGTTGGATCTTTATCTACTGATATCATATACAACAATTAACTCAAAATTGATCAAGGACCTAAATATAAGACCTAAAACAATAAAACTCTTAGAATAGAACAGAGCACAAAAGCTTCACAACACTGGCTTTGGTAATGATTTCTTGAATGTGATTCCAAAGGCAAGGAAAGAAGAGTAAAAATAGACAACTTGGATTTCATGAAATTTAAAAATTTTGTACATCAAAAGACACTATCCACAGAGTTAAAAATGCAACCCACAGAATGAGAAAAAATATTTGCAAATCATATGTCTGATAAGGGATTAATATCCAGAATATATAGAATACTAAAATTCAACAAAGGAAAAGAACCCAATGCAAAATTGGGCCAATGACTTCAAACAACATTTTCCCTATAAGATATACAAATGGCCAATAAGCACAGGAAAAGACACTCAACATCATTATTAGGGAAATTCAAATCAAAACTACAATAAAATATGACCTCATTAGAAAAAGGCAAGTGTTGGAAAGGATATGGAGGAATTGGAAACCCTGTGCACTGTATGTGGGAATGTAAAATGGTACAGTCACTGTGGAAAACAGTATGGCAGTTTTTCAAAAAATTAAAAATAGTATTACCCTGTAACCCAGTGGTTCCACTTCTGGGTATACACTGAAAAGAATTAAAAACAGGGCCTAAAGGAGATATTCATGTGGCCATGTTTATAGCAGCATTATTCACAGTAGCTAAGACTTGGAGGTAATCCACATGTTCACCGACAGATTAATGGATAAGTAAAATGTGGTATATACATACAATGGAATATTATTCAGCCTTAAAAAGGAAAGAAATTCTACAATGTGATACAACATGGATAAACATTGAGAACATCATGCTAAGTAATATAAGCCAGTCACTAAAAGACAAAAACTATATGATTCCACTTATATGAGGTAGAGTATTTTTATACTCTATTATATGAGGTATTTTGCCTTAGAGTAGGCAAAATAATAAAGGCACAAAGTACAATAGCAGATGACAGGGGCTGAGGGGAGGAGAAAATGGGGAGCTATTGTTTAATATGTGCGTGTGGCGGACTCCGGCCAACAGAGTTCCACCTTGTTGTGTCTGCAAGAGAAAATAAATGCAGAGGCAACAGCAATCCTGTGGAGAAAAAGGGAACGGCACAGCCACTCTCTCAAGGGGAGAGTGTCTATGAGCACCTTGGCCACTCTCTCAAGAGGAGAGCACCCCAACCCTTGCCTAGACAGGCTTTTATTGTTTTTCTTGGGGCTTACATCAGAGAAAGATTTATTATCTATTACATAGAATATTGTTGTCTACATTTTAGGTACAATCAAGAAAATGAAAATAACATGCAGAGGGGAATAGTGGCGAGCTGATTAGCTCTGTCCTTGGGTGAATTCACACAAGCTTTGGAAATTACCTTGAAGATAGACGATACACATTTGTTATTTTAGACCAGGGTGATGGAGTTCTAGCAAGAGCAAGTCATAACAATCAGTATGCATTTTTTAGTCCTGATTCCCATGGGAAAACTCGGTTTGAAGGTCTGGCTCCTGCCCACCACTTCGCTTCTGTAGGTTTTCCATACAGAGCTGAGTCACATTTGCCAGACTGAAACAAACCGGTCCTCTACATGTGTGGACTTTACAAGATGAAAGGAGTTATGGGGATGAATGATGGTGATCGAGGCACAATACGAGTGTATCTTATATCACTGAACTATACCTTTAAAAATAGTTGAAGTGGTAAATTTCATGTTATGTATTTTAACACAATTTAAAAAAACAGGAGAGAAAGAAAAAGAGAGATGGAGAACGGATTCCACATATTGTTAAAGAATCTGAAAAGTCACATTGCAAAGAATATGTGTACAAATGAGGAGACGCTTAGAATAACTGCAATCTGGGACTTGGAATAACTGCAATCTTTCTGATAGATGTGAAGCATCTTGGGGCAGAAAGGAGAAAAAAGTCACAGCACTCCCCTCCTAACCTAAGGAGTCAACACACAGACAATTCCCCAACTCCCCCTCCCTTCGCCAGGCCTCTGCTTACATAATGAGGACAAGAAAAGGGTGGAGATAAGTAAGTGGGAGTTTATGAGGCGCTGTGTTGGCAATGACTGGGAACAGTAATATAGATTCAGAGCTTGTGGAAAGTGGATCCAATTTTGGCGTTTTGTTTTAAACAATGTATTTCATTAGCATTCTTTGGACTCTGTAGAATATAGTTGCCAATTTTGAGGCAAAGGGAATACTCCCACTCCATATCCTATTATTATAGTTTTATTATATCATTTAATCTGATTGGGTAGATAGAATTATAATTTATCTTTATTTATCAGATAGACTTTTGGAAGAGTTAAGGACCAAAACTCAAAGGGCACACAGCTGGGAAGTGGCTGAGCTCACAAACAAGTCTTCTGATTCCAAGACAGTGGCTCCATAATTTCTACACTCCACTTGAAGGGTTTGAGATTGGCAATCAGGTTGGGAGGAGGAACTAGCATAGTTTTCTGAAAGCTGCATTTGCATTGCACTTAACATAAGATTAAAAAAAAAACCCTCAATTGTCCAACTAAAAGCATGGGTGGAGCAGTTGGGGAAAATTATGAAAAGAGTTAACCTCCTCCTATCAAGCTAACACTTGGTAGTGCCTTTGCAACAAACCTAGTGTTTTTCCCACTACACAGTCTCTCCTCCTGTGGCGGGTGACACTGTGCCCTCTAAAAAGATATGTTGATGTCTTAACCCTTGGAACCTGTAAATGTGAACTCATTTGGATATAGGATCTTTACAGATGTAATCAAGTTAAGATGAGGTCATACTGGATAAGGATGGACACCAATCCAAAATCTCGTGTTTTTATAAGAGGAAAATTTTCACACAGAGAGACACACAAGGACATGTGACAACAGAGGAAGAGATAGGAGTGATGCTTCTACAAGATGAGGAATGCCAAAGATTGCCCACAAACACCAGAAGCTAAGAAGATGCCAGAAAGAATCACCCCCTAGACTTCAGAAAGAGCAGTTGACAGATTGATTTCAGATGTCTAGCTTCCAGAACTGTGAGACAATACATTTCTGTTGTTATAAGTCACACAGTTTGTCATAATTTGTTCTAGCAGCCTTAGGGAATACCTTTCAACTTCTTCCAAGTTTTTACAAATTCCTTCACAATACATACTCTAGTGCACACCTCATATAATCTAATGAAGAGAAAAAGAGTCACAAACAAGTCAGCCTTTCATATTCTCAGAATGAAGAAGGTAGGAATCAGAAGGAACAAAAAGACTTTGCTTTAGAATATTGTTTTTTTCTCTCCAGTTCTCACAAGGGCAACCCTCCCTCCCCCTCTTGAAGCTAATCTCAAAGCTTCCAGTGCAATTTTATTTGACCTTTACTCAAAGACCACCTCTACCAGGCAACTGACTTTGTTTTATCCCCTTGGGCTATTGCAAAGGCAGCTTTCACCGAGTTCCTTTCATTGTTCTGCTTGGGAATCTAAAACGTGTTCATCCTAAAAAGAAACCAAACTGAAAGTGCCAAGCAGGGCAATCACAAAATATATTTCATACACTTTTGAGAATAAATATGCAGGGAAGAAAAAAGAAGAGAAGAGAATAGTCTGTTTATCTGAAAACTGTTTTTTCATGCTAAGTACTACATTTACAGATCCAATTCATCATACACACCAATAAAGTGGAAGTGAAGCATGTTTCCTCCACACATTGTTTGACACAGAAAGTGAGTACTTTATTGGCATTGGGTAATTTAAACTCACATAGTGGTGTCTGGAGTCTATTAGCAGCATACCATGCAAAGACTAGATTGTTCGACAATTTGTGTACCAGAGAGAAGCAGTCCAAAATAATTCAGGAAAGAAGCAAGAGCAAAAAGTGTGGGGAAGTTGCTTTATGTCAGACAAATGGAGCTGTCATGAAGATGGTACTAATAAAACCCAAGAAACCTGGCACTCAGTTTGCTAGATAATAGTTTATATGGCAGAGTTGAAGGGAACTCTGGAAAGACTGATCCAACCACATATACAGAACTGATACCTCCTCGGGTAGTCTGTAGGATTCATTCTTCCTATATTTCTCCACCTCTCTTATAACAGCATATTAAGGGACATACACTAGTCTGTAGGATTCATTCTTCCTATATTTCTCCACCTCTCTTATAACAGCATATTAAGGGACATACACATATACACAGAAACACAGAAACGTACATACTTATTGCAATGAAATAAGAGTGCATTTTGATTGAAAGCATTGGCTCTGGAGTTATACTCCTGGATTCGAATCCCCAGTTTACCATTTACTGCTTTGCAAACTTTATGTGTAAAGTAGAGATTATATAGATTGTATCTCTTATGTACTATTGTGAAGCATTAAATAGGATAATGCATGCAAAATGCAGCCTAAAACACAGAGTAAGTGGTCAATAAATGTCACATATCATCATCATCATTACTATTATTATATACACGCATATGCACATTGTCAATGCATGCCAGTGCAACTAGAAGCATCTATAGGTTACTATATAATCTTAAGGGTTTATGAGTTTAAGACAGGTTTGGAATTGGGGAAAATTATATGAATTTTTTCCCATAAAACACCAAAGGCCAGTGAGGGTGTGGAGCAATGGGAGTTCTCATTCATTGTTATGGGTATACAAAATGGAATAGCCACTTTGGAAGACAGTTTGACAGTTTCTTACCAAACTAGACATATTCTTACCATCTAGTCCAGCAGTTGTGCTCCTTTATATTTACAAAGAGAGTTGAAAACTTTGTTATCACAAAAACTTGCACCTGGATGTTTGTAACAGCTTTATTCACAATTGCCAAAACTTGAAAGCAACAAAGACGTGCTTCAGTAGGTGAATGGGTAAATAAACTGTGGTACATCCAAATAATGGAATATTATTCAGTAGGAAAAAATAAGCTATCCACACATGAAAAGACATGCCGGAGAATTAAATGCATATTACTAGTAAAAGAAGCCAACCTGAAAAGGCTACATACCTTATGATTCGAACTATCTGACATTCTGGAAAAGGCAAAACCATCGAAACAATAAAAATATTGGTGTTTGCCAGGGAGGTGAATGGGATAAATGGTCACAGCACAGAAGGTTTTTATGACAGTAAAACTATACTGTATGATATTGTAATGATGGATATATGTCATTATATATTTGTCTAAATCCTTAAAATGTGTGACACTAAGAGTGGGACACATTTTAAGGGTTTAGCTGTGAACTTTAGATGATTATGATGTGTCAATATTCGTTTATCAATCCTAACAAATATCTGGGAGGCTATGCATGTGTGGGAGCAGGGAGTGGGTGGGAAATCTCTGTATTTTCCATTACTTTTGCTGTGAATGTGAAATTTCTCTAAAAAATAAAGTCTTAAAATATAAATATATGGAGTGAGGGAAAAGTAGTTTTACAGTAGTTCACATGGAAAATAATACAATAATTAATAAATACTAATACAAGAGTAAACTGTGTATTGCATACTCACAACTGTAAACCTACTTTTGCCCCACCCTGTATATTATGAACAAAATTCAAAAAATGTCTCAAAGCCCAAACTTAATCACATAGCCAATTAAATAGTAGAGCCATTCTGCTCAGTATTGACACATCTTGTCACCTGATCAACATACAGCAAACAGCATTGTCTTATGTACCCATTTATGGACAATTTTATTCACACTACAATGGACATGTAACATGGATGGAGTAACATGTTAAAAGCAAAATCTCACTAAAGCCAAGGTACAGAGGGAAAGTAACAAATAGGTCATTTTTTTTCTGTCTCACCACGTGGTAACACAGAGCACACTAGACCTGAAACAAATCCCAGCACCTACTTCCTGACCTGCAGTAGGAGCACTGGACTTCTTGGAGCCTCAATGGACCGGTTGATTTTCACATCAACTATAAGCAAAGATTTGTGTGATATCAAGTGAGTAACTGTATGTTAAAGTGCTTTCTAAGACTCAGCAAACCTAGAAAATAATAATATCATTTATTATTAAACTCATTGTCAGAGATCACCTTAATACGAGGTTAAAAATAAATAAAACTAAAAGTGCCCGTCTAGAGCGATGGACTCTCCACTCCAGCCTGTGGAAGGCCAGTGAAGAAATTTAAGAAGTGAGATGATCAAAATGGTGTTTCAGTGGCTTGTTGTTGCTGCTGTGTATGGATTTATTTTTACTGGGCCATGGTTTTCTTTTTGCAAGCAGAAGGGATAGCAAATAAAGGCATATAGGATGTTTTTGCTCCTTAGAATTGCCTGCAGAAAATATATGTTAAAAAACAACTTCTGACATTTTAAACATGGTTTCCTTGCCATTAGCCAACCTTATAGTGCCAAAAATGAAGATCTGTACAAGAAGATGGTTTTTAAAACCTATCAGAAGTGAATTTTTTTCACCTATGAATGTTTGGCTGTGCTTTAAAAATTATATCTTTTCTGCTGATATAAAAGCCCTCATTTGCCTTCTATCATAGCTCCTACCTGTGTAGTACACATCTGATTATAGTTCAAAATATTTGCTGTCCCTACCTATGGATTGATTGGAGATTATAATTAACTTTGTCTCTATGATTTTCTTTCTTTGACAAATAAAATGTGAATGGATGAGACATGTCACTTCCAAGCTATAAAACCCTTCATATAATTCTACCATCTTTGCTTTTTGACTTCCAAGGGGTAATGAAATAATAAAAGTTTCCATAGTCCTGGGGGGTGGGGTAGAAGCCATGGAAACAGGTAAACAGCAGAATTCTATAAATCTAGTCAATCAATGGCAGTTCCGTAGCTATAGTGATATTCTCAACTGTTCAAAAACACCAGCCTATCAGTGACAGAATTTTGTCTCTAAAACTCATCCACTAGGGAGTGGTCTTATAAAAGTAACATTCTCTGAATGTCAGTTTTCAAGAAGCACTCTCACGATGGTACCTATGCTTCCATAGCTGATGTCAGTGCACTCTGATCCTGAAAATCATCCAATCCCCAAACCCCATCCTTCCCAGATGCTCTAAAAAAATTTCCTGCTTTGCTCAAAGAATGTATGCCTAATCCACATAGCTTTCCCTCACTTAAACAGGCAATAAATTTGATGTTAAGATTTTTATTTCATATACAGAGCAATGGTCTTACTCTTTGACAGATGAAATTTTTAAAAAATGATCAGATAGGGGCTATTCTGTCAGTTTTGGTCCCCCAATGAAGAGAATGTGGAGCAGAGCCATAGTCAACCCATATTGGACATACATCATGAGTGAGGTGTTATTTGTGGCTATATAAGCCACCAAAATATTCAGGTAGTTTGTAAACATAGAGTAACTTAGACTAAGCTGAATTATATAGCCTGTAAATGTAAGTCCTGGCTATGGGAAATAATACAAAGAAGGCAAGCAGTTATAATTTACCTTTCACACCCCACGAAAAATGAGTTTTCCTATTATGGAGTCAGATTTCTCTTCCCCCATCTAATATAATCAGCATAGTACCCACATTTCATGCCATATTTATTTTGAAACATTCATTTCATTATTTCATTAGAACATTTTTTTCTATCAAATTTATGATTTTAAAAGATTCTCCTTTGCAGTAAGAGTTGGCCAAAACAATAACAACAATGTGAGTAAAAAATATAAAGCAATATAAAGATATGGCAACAAAAGAAATAACATACTTCATAATACTTTATCCAGCCATATGTTTTCAATTCTTAAGCAATTTCCCTCATTCTGTATTTGGTTTTAAAATGAAAACAAATAAGGAAATCAAATTTGTCTTTAAAACATGTTAAAGTTGACTAAGATGTATCTATTGCAAAGGGAAATATCATGTTTATATTTGTGTTTCATTTGATATATAATTATTTTCAAATTTTGGTTCTATCTCATGGAATTCATTTTGAAGGACAATTAATCAAAATTCAGTTATCATGGAAACCCATTGAGTCATTTAACAAATATATGATGGAAACACATTATATGTAAAGTACAGGATTAACCGCTGTTAGTTTTTCAAAATAAGATACAGAACTTACCTTCAGGTCTATTGAAGTAAAAATAAAACAGAGAAAATTTAAAGTCTAACCATAATAAAATGTGAACCTAATAAATGTCATCAGGGAGATACAGATAAAATGTTATTTAAGATCTTAAGGAAGAGAAATCACAATTGAGGAAAGGCAAAGAAAGAACATGGAGCAGGTGCATTTAAACTGGGCCTTGAACTACAGGTAGGAAATACACACAGGCGCCTGACTGGAATCCATGTAAGCAGGACGGAATCCCCCAGCTCTTCTTTGTTGCCCTGATCTGGCAGGCAAAGCTCTTCTCCCCATCACAGGACTCCTCATACTTCTGATGTGTATCATCAATACCCTCTGAGATTTGTCAGGAGGAAAACAGGCAGGTTACATTTTAGGACATGCTCTCAAGTTTCTCCCACTCACTTAGGCAGCATAATCCAACTACTTCTTCTAACAAATCTCAGTGAAGTAGAGATTTCAAAGCATACAGGTCACTGGACATTGATTCAGGGTCTATGTTTCTACGAATCGTTGGGCTATGAAGGCCCACTCTTTTCAATGCCTTTTGTCAGAATCTTTCTCAAAGTAGACTACCTTTCTATATTTTGTTTTTTCTATATGGGTCAGGGCTTTAACCCAAAGCACTGAACTGCAACCAGGAATTAATAGTGGTGAAAATTGTTAGTTAACTAGATTTGATGGAGCAGCCAACTGAAAAGGCTTGATTATAATCCTCATAATTCAGTAGGAAAAATTCATTAGTCAACATTTTCCCTGACACTCCCTTCCTATTAATAGTCAAAGCACAGTTCCACAGGCCTTTCCTACAATTACTTTTCTCACTTTAGAAATTCTGGGATGGAGGGATTAAAAGAAAAGCACATCCTTTACCCCATATGTCACCTACCAAAGTGGATAACTACACTATTCAGCAAAATTCCCTGAAGTCATGATGAAATGTATAGCAGGACGAAAGCCACCTGGACCTATAATTTGTTCTGTAAAGCAAAGTCGGTCCTTAAGAAAAAGTTAAAAAACCTTTTACTTAAAATCATTAAGCAATAATAAAAGGCAATACACCATCTAGGATACACAGGAATATAGTACACATGTCATTTTTATTCAATTGAGCATAAATCATTTTTTTATCAGATGAATACAATCAGAACTTTATGTACTTTCAAAAAATATTCACTTAACTCTCAAGAATGGCTCTATAAAGGAATGCTTATTAAAGTCCTCAGAATAAAAAATTAGGCCCACGTATGAGGTCTTCTTCATTCTACAGACATTCTTCAAACCTCTGACTTAATGAAGTTAATATCATTGCCATCATTATTACTTAAAATAAATGGAATAATGGCCATTTTCTGGGAAAAACAATAAATTAATTGAGAGATCTCATGAACATAAATGAAGCTGAAGTCTCAATGTTTTAAAAGAATTTTTTATGTTCCCTGGTTAAAAAAAAAAACCTCATTGTAACCAGCAGCCACTTTCCAAAAAGAGATAAAGGCAGCCTCTCAATTCTCCACATCAGCTTTACTAATGGGCCAAAATAGCTGAAAAAATACTGTGTAATGACTCAAAACAGCTTGTGCACAGACTCAGTTACACTACTAGTTGACATGAGGTCACTTTCTATTCCTCGGTTTCTTCACCTGGAAAAAAAATCAAATCCCATCCTAGAACTTTTCAAGCACCAAATTCAAGAATACATGTAGAAGCTCCCTGTAAACTATAAAAATGTATCAGGTCACTATTACCACACTTCTATAAAATCTGTATGAACTTGAGTTTTTGTACATGTGGCTCAACAGTTGACCCCATGGATATATACTTACTTCTAGACCACCTTGACATTGACTTTTCTGGTACAGCTAGATATGTCCTTACCCTCTCTTCTTCCTGTCTTTCTGCTTGTAAAACTGAATTGATCCCCACTGGTCAATAATATCTGTGAAACACATAAATGTTTCAAAAGTTCTCTAAGAGATTCAGAGCAAAAAGCAGACTGCAAATTCAACGTGCTAGTAAGATTTTCATGACACTGAAGTATTAGCACATCTCTCTGGAATTTGTAGGGCTTTTCTGTCCACAGGAAAGAAGCAGAAGAAATTGGATATCGGTTCTTGGGTCTGTGAGAGCAGTTCCAAACAGCCAGCTATGCACAGGCTGTGGCCAAAGCCAGAAACAGAGCCTCAGAATTCTATTATGAGGTTGTTGAATGAGGATATTTTTCCTAAATGAATAAATTATCTCTGACTTCCTGGCTGTTTTGAACTAGACATGACACTCAACTTGGGGTAAGCGATTACTAAAAAACTGACAATCAGCACCAACAAAAAAATTCAGAATGTTCCCTTTTACAGCTCAGTACACTTAACTGTAGTGCGAAGAGAAACTAATCTATGTTTCAATTAGTTCCCAGTGACTCCAGCAAGCTTCCATGGATTAATCAAATTCTGGCTTTTAGGGGGAAGGATTTACTTAAAATCAAATTGATCTGTTGTTCTCATATTATCACGGGTAAATCTATATTTACTCTGCTTTAGGGCTTCTGAAGAGTAATAAATTGTCACCACTCTTGCAGTCTGCCTGAGTCTCAAGTCACACTTGAAATGAGTTTAATATTTAGAGCCCCTTTCAAAAGTACTGTTGCTTGCAGACACTCAGTCGTAAACTTTCCAACAACAACAACAAAAAACACTGGTAGAGGCAAGATGTCATGAAGGCTGAGTTGAGTTGTAAATTTTCTTCCAGACTTTTGGGGACACAGAAGTCAGTTTCACCAAACAAAAGCAAAATTGAAATGAAAAGAGGGTGAGAGCTGAGTGGTGTGTGTGTTGGAGGGGTAGGGGAGCCTCTAATTGCTTTCTGAAGTAATATTTTAATCCACTATCATTCCCATTTTTGCTAGGCTCTGCCTTCCCTTGCCTTTGATGGATACCAACAACCACCTCCTTTGTTCAGAATGCAGTCTGTGTTAAAAGCATGCGCATTTTTCAGTCTCCTTATCATCTTCAGGGTTGCTGTTTTTTGCCTCTCCCAAGACAAATGCTCTGATAAACCTCAAGGCTCCAATGTTTAAATACAGATTTCTACATTTAAAGAGCATCAGTGTGGCTCTTCCTACCACCATGAGAACTGGCCTGTCAATTTGACACGTCAAATGAGCCTGTTGGACTATAAGGGGTTAACCCAGTCTGACAACCAAACCAGAAAAAAGGAGTTGACTCCCAGATGCCACTGCTAGCAAAATTAATCCTGGAGCTTAGCATCTGGATGCTTCACCTGCCAGGCAGGCCCCAGTAGGTCTTTTTCATCACTGGGTCAGATTAAAAGAAAATGAGCAGAAATGGTTCTGCTCTACCAGTGACAAGAAGGAAAAAATGTCCCATTGAGAACACACCTCCTGATTGCCTCCAGGTACTAATGTCCTGAAAAAGTAGACGGCAGCCCCATGTTATGGCCAAATATCACCTGAGCTGTCGGGCTGCTGGAGAGAGCCTTAGAAGCCACAGGGTAGGGCAGACTGAACAGGTCCAAGCTACCTTCAGGGTGCCACCTGTCAAGTTCTCACCTGAACAGACCGGATTTTTAAGTGTGTTCTTTGATTTCAAGCTGCTGGCAACATTTGCCTGGAAACCCGCAACCCCTGCTTTTTTCCCTTGCCTTGTTTGTTTTGCACTTAACAGAAAATCAAACTTTTCCAAATCTATGTGTGCCCTTGATCTTTTTGTCTTAAATTCTTTCAACTCCAAACTCCTTTTGTCTTCATAGGCATTGTATTTTTTATTATTAAAAAAAAATCAAGTATTTTAACATGCTATTTCAAACATTAAAAATGCAATTACAGTATTGGGGAATTGACCAGAAATGGAAAAACAGTGCATCCTACTGACCTAGGTGAATGTGATGAGAGAGCAGAGGGCTGGGAAAGCAGGAAGGAGGGCCAGAAGGACAGACCTGACTTGCAGGGATAGAACCTCAAAGAAATAATGAGGCCCCAGGGGAGGCGGAGCTCTGATGTAGGAAACTGAATCATTTTCCAATGCTTTCATAAGATGTATTTTTCCTTCTACTGCCAGATAAAGGTCCTTGTGGGGTAGAGGAGAAGAAATAAGGAAGAGGGTAGAGGCATTTAATAAAAAAATGGAGGGGAATGGTTCAGTGCTTTGCTTAGGATTCAGGTAAGATTTCCTTCGAAAGTACCATGAGCAAGTTAAACAGTAAAAATGCCTGTGAATTAAAGAATAAGCTGGGATGGGGATACGTATTTCCAAGAGCTGTTATTGGGAACCATACCATTTATTTCTATTTCACAAACACAGCTAAAAGTGGGTGGCAAATCAGTGCTTTATAAATTAGATATCTGCGCAAGAAGCCATATTTTCCAAGTTTATGAGCTAATATTTTTACAAATGGAATATCTAAACTAATGTAAATTTCTTGAATTTGAGTGTGTCCTCTGAAAAATAACTGGCAAGCCAAATTTGAAGTTTCAGATTTGTGTTCTCATAGCAGGATAAAATAATTATTTCTAAATGTGAATGTCGAAATGCTTATAACTGGTTGTATTAAGCATGCTTGGTTGAATTTTGACAGAGGTGACTTAAAAAAAATCAACATAGGCTATGAGGAAATCAACTTCTTCCTTCCTACTCATTACTGTATGTGATTTTTTTATTATGTTGGAAACTATATATCTCAGTATTTTACAGATAAACAAAACCAAATTTAGAGAGGCTGAGAGAGTCATTCAAGATCAGACAGAGAATGAAATCAACGTTCAAACTTTGTCAATGGTTCTGTTTCTTATAGGATCAGCTGCACACAGCAAAGTATTGGTACAAGGTTTCAATATTGCAGGAGGCAGAAAAATAAATGAAATAAGAATTCTACTTGTAAGCCATGATTATAGACAAAGTTCTTGAGTTTCTATTTCCTCTTTTGTGAAATAGACAAAATAGTTATAATACTTCAAGACTTATTGCCCTCATCATATTCCACCTTGCAATACTCCTGAAAATTCAAAAAGTGACACAAAGTTTTATTCCCATTAGGAACTAGAAATAATTAATGACTCAAAGAGTAACTGCAACTAAACAAGGCATTTTTTTTCTGAGGAAAAAATGCTAGGTCAGGGGCAGGAGGTATGTAGGAGATGTGCATACTGCTATAGCCAAAGGAGTTGACAAAATATTGAAATAATTCTCAGCTGTTTGATTAATTGTCCTTGTGTGTCTCAGTCTTCCCCTGGGATCTACCAGGACTCCTCATGAGTCAGAAACTAAAGGATTAACATTGGTAGGCTCATGCTAAGGCCAGTACCAGCCTTACTAGTACCTGACCTTTGTTTCTGCCTCATTGGAGACATTTCTGACCAATGAGAGAAGACTCCGGCTCTGTGCTTTCAGCTTACTCTCTGGTATATCCAGAGTCATGTTGCCAACATCTGCATATGTCCCTGTGATCAATTCCCGTATGAAAGTAGTACTGCTGTTCCTACTCACTGCAAGATAATAATTCCCAGAAATATAAAAATGTGGCTGGGATGGAAAGGTTATCAAAATGTAATGCTTGACCTCTAGGGACACTAATGCAGATGTATCAAGGTCTAAGCTTATAAGATCTGTGAGCTGTGAGAAGATTGTTGATTATTTATTCATTGTCTTTGGCAAAGGAGGAACTAAAGATTGCTTCAATTACTCGGGAATGTATTCCCCAACTCACAGCAATGTAATGCAGTGGGACCAGGAAATAGATCCCTCCAAACCAGCAGAACCATATTACAGAAAGGACATCTAAACACCAAGAATTTTAGAGACTCTAAACACCAACACTTGCCTCTGGTTTCAAATCTGAGACAGCTCCAGCACCTGTCAACTGGACAGTGAGGCTAACCCTAGAGAAACAGCCAATATTGTTTGCAGGCAAATACCATGATAGGACACATTGCACTCATTCAGGAAAAGAAAACAACAAAACCAAATAAAATGAAGCATGGTACTTATGAAAATAGTCTGCACTTTAAAAAAGGGAGAGGCTGTAACTACCAAAAATGTAAAAGAAAAACACATTTTTGAAAAAAAACATCTATTATAAGAAATGGTAAAATAATAGATTTTTTTGCAGGAATATAATTCTTACTCCCAATGAAATTGAAAAAAAACAAACATAGACTCTATGAAATAATATGTTAACATTTAGATGGATCAGGGAGCTAGATTTTTTTTCTGAATAGAAACACTGCAATAATATAAAATTGTAATAAAATTAAATTATTCATTCAATATGTCTTTATTAAGAGCAAGGCAATCTCAAGATAAAAAGATGAGCAAGATATTAGAAGCAATATTATAGAAAATTAAATCAGTTCAATAGGCAATAAACTTAAGAAGTGCTTCAAGAAGGGGCTGGTTCAAGTTGGCCCCCATACACAGAGGGCAAAGAGAGGCTGAGAAAAGAAGCAGGCCACTCCAGATTGGCAGGTGGCAGTTTTAACAAACAAGGGAACTTACAAGGCTTGCCTTGGGTGACCACAAGATGAGTAGACTGTGCATCAGCCTGACAGAATCTATGAAGTTTATACAGAGCCCTTACCTGAATTTGGTCACACATTCAGTTCAGATGGTCTCAACACTATGTTGCTCTCAAGGCTGCATCCTTTTTGAAAATGACTCCCACTGTGGGAGCAGCAGGGAGAGCATGCATTCATTCCAAGGACAGGGGTGGGGTGAGGGGCCTCTGCTACCCAGACACAGCTCTCTGGTCAACTGACAGTCAGGCCCTCTCGATGACCATCTCCAACAGGAAGACAAGGAAAGAACTAAAAAGTATAGAACTAAAATGGAGAACAGAAAATAGAGATATAAGAAATGGATAATTGATTTCCTGAAGAAAAAAGCCCAACATAACAATTATGACAGAATAAATAATTAATTGTATATAAGAGTAAACCTTTCCTAATGAAGTAAAGTGTTCTTAAGTTTTCCCAATAGAGTAAAACATTCCTAATCTTTACCTAAGTTATGTAAGGGGACCTAGGCAACAGCTCAAGAAAGAACTGAGGTCTTAGACCGAAAGGGTTTACCTTTATTCCATCACATTCTAGTGGGGTTGTGAACTTCGAGAAAACAGAGCAAATCATGCATCCCTGAGGCTGGAGACAGGACACACAGGATTTAACCCTCTCAGAAGAAAACCTCTGAAGCTGGCCTTGGACTTCTTTACAGCATTAAAAGCCATGTGAAAAAAGGTAAAACAAAACAAAACAACTTAAAGACATTTTGAAAAAGAAAATGACTGCTACCAAACCCTGTGCTCGGCTAAATTATCATTCAAGTAATGACAGGAGAAAATTATTCTTAGTAATGCACAAGCTCACAAAGGATATCTCCCAGAGCTCTCCCTGCAAATGTTAACTGTTCAAAAGATGAATCAAAAAGAGAG
Source organism: Trachops cirrhosus (assembly GCA_028533065.1). NCBI lineage: Eukaryota > Metazoa > Chordata > Mammalia > Chiroptera > Phyllostomidae > Trachops > Trachops cirrhosus. The sequence goes on along the minus strand of CM052548.1, from coordinate 32,486,651 downwards.
CCAAGAAGTGAATCTGTCGCATTAAAGGAGGCATAGAAGGCACCAAGCTCACTTAAATGTGATAATTGTAAAACAGTATGAAAATATAAAAATTATTTAGAAAGAATAACTACTTAATGTTAATACACAATATTTTGATAATAACCATTCATTCAGAAATTCCTCATCACATGAAAAAACCTAGGAAGGTGGAGGGGTGAATAAAAGCAGGCACCCTGTGTAGCAGGGTACAGGCAACAGTTTCTGGTTCATTCATGACACTGATCATCTACTAAATGTATATTCAAATTGGCCATTTTTTAAATTTAAAGGTAACTTCTAAAATACTGTTTTCAGGATTTTTCCCTCCAAACCATTAAGTAAAAAAAAAGTTAAAATGAACACATAGCACATGACAAAAAGGACAAAGAAAATTGTAAGAGAAGCAAAACATACAAACAACAAAATACAGAAATTTCCAAACATAATGAAAAAATCTAACATAACATTTATAACTATAAACATTTGCTAAAGATAACTCTAAGACTTAGCTGCAAAAGAAACCTAGTGATATTAGTCCTTCCTAAAACAAAATAACAAAGAAATATTAAAAGTAATATTTGGACAAATGCAGCAGGTAAGCCCAAGGAAAAAAGAAACAACCAGATTATATTAATAACAAAAAAGTAGCCTTCAACAAAAATTAAAATATGCATGATCTTATTTTTAAATGAAGATACAATGTATGATAATGATAATGGAGTCATAAACAATTATACTTTATAATTTAAAATATATGAAGAAAACAATGTTCAAAATACAATGAAAAATAAATAGAAACACAATAGAAGGTAGAGATTTAATACAATATTAATATGCTTTAATAAGTAAATAAGATTAAAATGATTAAAAATCCTAAATATTTCATGTTTATTTAACCTATTTGTATTGAACTCTATGTGGAAAACAGAATACACACACATTATTCTCATGTCAATAGAACTCTTTTCTTTTTTTAATCTTTTTTCAATAGAACTTTTGCATAAATAGTTTTTATATGAGCCCATTGAAGAATACAAACTTAATCAAAACCTCCAGAAATTCCATGGTTCACAGTCTTTAAAACCAATACAAAAATATTTAAAAACCCACAAATTAATATTAAAATGTTAAGCAAAATACAAACTGTTTGAAAGATGTATTAACCTCATAAATAGCATACATAAAAAATAAATATAACAAAAAAATTAAAGTGACATCAGTGATAAAATTGCATATGAAACACTTGAGAAGTAGCCAAAGTTACTCAGGAAACTTTTTTAAAATTTATTTCTTTTTTTAAATTTATTTTTAAAGGGAGGGAGAAAGAGGGGGAGAGAAACATGGATTGATTGCCTCTTGTATTCTACCAGACCAGGGACAGAACCCGCAACCGAGGTATGTGCATTGACTTGGAATCAAACCCTGCAACCTTTCACTTTGTAGGAGGGATGGCACCCAACCAACTGAGCCACACCAGTAAGGGATGAAAACTATTCTTCTTAATATTTAATGCTTCTGTTCAAAGAAAGAAAGAAGAAAGGATAAAAAAATTCACTAAATCTTAATTCCATAAATTGGAAAGGAAGCACAACTAAGCAATTTCATGAAAAGCAGAAGAAACAAATTTTTTTTAATTCAGAAGTCAGTAATTTAAGGAAAAAGTTAAAAAAAAGAATCAATTAATCCAAGAATTAGTTCTTTGAAAACTAATAAATCCAAGTAACTTTTCCAAAAAATTATTTCAGATAAAATTCTAATACACAAATTTAGAATGAGAAAGTATATATAGTACAATACAGATATAATTAAAAATGATACCATGCATCAAAGTTTATGTTATGGTTCTGAAAATATCAGTGAAAGATACATTTATTTCTAACAATATAATTGGCCCTGAGGATGTAGAAATTATGAGAGAATTTCAAAGTTAATTAGTGAATCATTCAGCAAAAATAACGATATCACATTATATGAAACCCTGTGGAAAATAAAAATACATAATTAGTTCACTAGTTTATTTTAAAAATTTTTGCATAGTCTCAATACCTAAATATAAAAATAGGAAAAATAGGAATTGAGGCCAACTTCACATAGACATACACATGTGAAATTTTGAGTAAAATCTTATGATATCTATCACAGCATTATATTTTAAAAATTGTTCATCATGATTTCAAGATCTATTTTTGTGATACATTAAAAGCTTATTATATATTTAAAAGTCTGTTAAGAAATTAAATAATTAAAAACAAAATATAGTTGATGATAAAAAAGTTACCTCAATACATACTAAAAGAAATTTTAAAAATTCTACATATATCCCAACATAGTAACAAAAAATTTCCAGATCCAGGAAATCTCCATAAGATCTCAAGAAGAAATTTACAAGACTCTGATACAAATTTGCTAAGATGTATCATTGTATATGTGGCTGCATTTTAAATTGAGACCCAAATAGCAGGATACAAAATTAATATTCAGAAATCAGTTGCATTTTTATGTGTTAATAATGAACTAACAAAAAGCAAGTAAAGAAAATAATATCATTCACATTGTTTCAAAAAGTATAAAACACCTAGGAATAAACCTAACCAAGGAAGTAAAAAACCTGTACTCAACAAATTATAAGACACTGAACAAAGAAACAGAAGATACAAATAAGTGGAAGCACATACCATATTCATGGATAGGAAGAATTAGCATCATTAAAGTGTCCATACTACCCAAAGTGATATATAGATTAAATGCAATTCCTTTCAACATTCCAATGATGTATTTCACAGAACTAGAACAAATATTTCAAAAATTTATATGGAACCACAAAAGACCCCTCATAGCAATGGCAACCCTGAGAAGAAGAATGAAGTTGGAGGAATCATGCTACCTAATATCAAACTACACTACAAGACCATAGTAATCAAACCATCTTGGTACTGGCATAAAAACAGACACATGATTCAATGGAACAGAATAGAGAGCCCAGAAATAAACCCACAACCTTTATAGTCAACAGAGGAAACAAGCACACACCATGGGCTGAAGACAGTTTATTCAATAAATGATGTTGGGAAAATTGGACAGATACATGCAGAAAAGTGAAACTAGACCATCTTCTTACATCACACAAGAATAAATTCAAAATGGATCAAAGACTTAAATGTTAGACCCCAAATCATAAAAATCCTAGAATAAAACATAGGCAGCAAAATCTCAGACATTGCTCATAGAGATTTTTTATTGGATATATCTCCTGAGGCAAAGGAAACCAAAGAAAAAATAAACAAATGGCTCTTCATCAAACTAAAAAGTTTCTGTCCAGCAAAGGAAATCATCAACAAAATAAAAAGTCAACCCACAGAATGGGAGAAGCTATTCACAATAATCCTATAAGGGGTTAATATGGAAAATTTATAAAGTACTTAAAAATTCAACAACAAAAAAGCAAATGACCCAATTAAAAAATGGGCAAAGGACCTGAATAGACACCTCTCCAAAGAGGACATACAGATGGCCAATAGACATATGAAAATATGCTCAACATCACTAATCATCAGAAAAATGCAAATTAAAACCACAATGAGATATAATCTCACACCTGTCAGAATGACTATCATCAGTAAATCAAGCAACAACAAATGCTGGCAAAGATATGGAGAAAGGGTCACCTTTTTGCACTGTTGGTGGGAATTCAGACTGGTACAGCCACTATGGAAAGCAGAATAGAGATACCTCAAAAAATTCAAAATGAATCTACCTTTTGATCCAGCAACTGCACTTCTGGGAATATATCTGAAGGAACTCAAAACACTAATTCAAAAGAACACAAGTACCCCTATGTTCATTGTGGCATTATTTACATTCACCAAAATATGGAAGCAACCCAAGTGTCCATCAGTGGATGAATGGATAAAACAGCTATGGGTCATTTACATAATGGAATTATTCTACCTGTCCATAAAAAAGAAGAAAATTTTACCCTTTTCAACAGTATAGATGGGCCTTGAGAACATTATGCTAAGTGAAATAAGTCCATCAGAGATAAAGAAATACCATATGATTTCACTCATATGTGGAATCTAATGAACAAACTGAACTAATAAGCAAAACAGAAACAGACTCATAGATGGAGAGCAGATGGCAGTTAGTGGGGGGAGGTAAGGAGGTGGAGGGACTGAGAAAAAGGGTAAAAGGACTGATAGACATGGACAACAGTGTGGTGACTGCTGATGCAAAGGGGGATATAAGGGTGTTAAATGCTAATGGGAAAATATAATAAAAATTTAAAAAATTAAGAAATTACAATTGGAGAACCACAAGTAACTATAGTTACTTGATTCAATCTAGAATCTTCATCCATATCCATATAAAAATCTATCCTTATAAAAGTTTATTATGGTAATACTGTGATTTGCTACCTAACTTCTCTGTTCAAGGAAGAGCTTGATAGTACTCCTGCCCAGATGCTAAGAGTACTATCAGCTCACAGCCTTCAAGTCTAAGCCAGTTAGGGATTTTCTCAACTACAGAGAGCTGCCTCACCCAACATCACATCTGAGATGGCCCACATTTAATGCAGGAGTATAAAGTACTGGCCATCAGGACATAACTTGGGACAATTCTGAAGGGCTGCTCTTGCTCTGGAATTCCTTTGTGATCAGCTAAGGCAACCCCTGGGACTGTGCTGTAGCTCAGCCCCTTCCTCAACAAAATTCTGATTTTTCCTTTCATTTCACAGGTGTTACCCCAAGGTACTCCTTAATAAACATCCTGCAAACTAAATTCCATGTCAGAATCAACTTCCTCAGGGACGCAGCCTATAACATTATAACATAATATTGTTATCCTATTCAGTTTCTGGCCCCAATATTTGGACCATCTCAGGGCTACATATTTATCTTCTGATAAATGAGTAGAGATTCCACTCCTAATGCATTGCTCTGAGCTTCAGTTTCTCATCTATAAAACAGAGATTTTAAAACTTTTTTATTCTAAAATGCCATATAATAAGATTTTCAATGTATGTTAAGAACTTTAATATTCATATACCCACTTAGCTAATTTTCTAAACAACACAATAATATAATCACTCAGTAAAAATAGCCATATAGTTTGAGACTGAACCTAGAGTAGTTATTTTGGGAGACAAAGAATTGGGAGAGGTAATAAACATTATCTTCATTCACTTGTCTACCAACTTATTTATTCATTAAGCCCTTTTGAGCAACCACTCTGCACTAGGTATTGTGTGATATGTTCTAAAATCAGAGAGACATGACCCTTATCCTTATAAAGCTCACAATTTTTTGAAGAGAATAGATGCCTAAAATAAGTAACACTAATCTGCTAAGACAATAACTTCAGCAACAAAATGCAGTGCATTCTGTTCCACTGTGGAAGAATGTACTCAGCTGTAGCTGAGGGGCACAGCAATTGAAAGGGGTCTGGAAGGAAGAGGTAGTATACATACACAATCTCAAAAAAAAAACATGGTGTTTGGAGAACATAAGCAGTGAACTGCCTTATGGCATAGTCAGGAGCAAAGTCAGAAAGGATTAGGGAATCACAGTTTGAGGATCCTGTAGAGCAGTGATAACTGTGCTTCTTGTAGCTATCTGACTGCCCTTTCATGTCCCCAAGATTGTGATTCTCTAGATGTGTGGCCAGAAATCTGCCAGCCAGGTTGATAGGGTTGATTTGCAGATAAGATCTTCTACAAATCACACCTCAAGAAACAGTAGAAGTTTCTACTTCTACTCAGTAGAAGTACATACATCCATATGCCTGGAACAACCTCATTTTTTACTTGTTAACCCAGCATAATTAGCAAAACTTTCACCATTTACTCTCAGATGTGTCCTTGTTTGATGGATAAATTATTACAGTCAGTCTAGTCATACATATGTATCATGAAGGTGCCCCAGGGATCATAGAGAAGGTCAAAGGATAATAGATGATCTAAGAAAGAAAGGCTCTGGCCCCTGCCCCGAAAACAGTTGTATCACTGTTATACATTGGGCCTCCTCTGAAGAGCAAGTTCTAATAATTAAAAATGAATACAAAAATGGAAAATTATTGAATGGTTTCAACATGCACTGACATGGTCACATGGATAGATGACTTGATGAAGACAGATCATTTGTTAGCTGTGTAGACTATGAAATAGGAGTGTGGACAATCAAAACAAGAAACTGTTCAGCTGTCTAATGGAGGATAGATGGATGCCCTAATTAATGTAATGAGAGGATAAGAAACATTTGAGAAATTTAATCAGTTTTATGAGGGTAGGGTGAAATGTGGGTAAGTTATAGATGAGTCCCATGAGAATATACATCACTAAAGGAGAGACCTCAGGATACAGTATGTGAATGCTCTGTATTTTAACAGCTTAGAAAAATCTTCTACAAAGGGCAAAGAGGATTTAGTAAGAAAGACCAAATCTCTTGCTACATATGCAATAATAATAGCATTTTATTACATTTATAAAAATGTTCCATTTCATTTAACTTTACTAAACACTTTTAGATTGTCAGACATAGCCAAAAAACAAAATTATAATGCTGAGATCCAGAATCATAGAGGAATCAAAATTTGCTAGTATTGTACAATATATGTGTTTAATTATAGTTATAAACCAGATGAATTTGTGATTTGGGAACTAAATGTCATAATACTTTGCTGATTGTTTTTAAAAAAAGAATACCAAATTGGGTATAAAAATCAATTTTTACTTAAAAAGAAAAAATATAAATTACAAGTTTTAAAAATATCACAAGCAAACTCAGAAAAGAGAAGATAATATATTTAATAATTATCTGGATAGCATATCACTATAATACCTTCCCTTATAATTGGCTATATACTCTCTGATCACCTTTTCATAAGACAAGATTTTTATATCATTTTCTATTGCAGGGCTTCTCAGGGTTAGCAATCTTGACACTGTTGACATTTTGAGCTGGGAAATTCTTTTTTGGGAGCAGGAGGAGGGGAAAGGAGAGACTGACTGTCCTATGCATTGTGGGACTTCTCATTGCATCTCTGACCTCTATTCACTAGATGCCACTAGCATCTCCCCTGTTGTGATCATCAAAAATGTCTCCAGACATTGTCAAGTGTGTAAAGTATTCCCATGGATGGCAAAACCATACCCAGTTGAGAATCACTGTTCTCTGAATAGAAAAGAAAGATAGAGTCTTAGTCTGTTCAGGCTGCCATAACAAAATAGTATAGACTACTTTACTTAAACAACAGAAAGTTATTTTCTCACATTCTGGATGCCGGAAAGTCCAAGATCAAGGTTCTAGCAGGACTGTGTTTTGAATTTTCATGTGGTGAGAGGATGGGGCAGTAAGATCTCTGGTGTTGCTTATGAGAATACTAAGCCTATGAACCCATTCTTAAGACTTCATTTTATTCTAATGGTCCACTGTAGGTCCTACTCCAATTATAGTCACATTGAGGGTTAGGGCTACAACATCCAGATTTGGGGGAACACAATTCAATCCATAGCAGGTAGGTAGACAATTATCTTTTCCTCTAGTATGACTGTTCAAATATTATTTTTTTAGTATTTGCAAAAAGTTTCTGTAAGCTTCACAACTCTTTGTTGGTAATATGTAAAATATTAAGATTGTTTTCATATTTGAGGAAATATCAAATTTCTTTCAAAAGTGGCCTGTAAGATTATAATACATTTCAAGTTTTTTAAAACAATTAATTATAATTGCTCTTTGAATTAATGACACTTGTTTACCAGTTTGTCACAAATATCTTCCTTGTAGCGATATATTAAGAGTTCGATACTGTTGTCAATGTCAGTCATGTCATTTCAGCAAAAAATTAATAAGAAATATGTGCAGGTCTAGTTGGGCAAATCTACATTAGACAGGGGAAAGAGCATAAGTAATGTCTATCCCAGAAATGACAAAGAATTTGTCTGGGTAGAGTATGATATATAGGTAGATCAGCAAGGAATGAGAAAATTAGAAAAATACTCTGAATCAGGAGGGGAGGGGAAAAATACTGTGAAATGTTGACAAGTGACTGAGATATAGTTAATCAAGCTTCAGTTATGGAATCAAGGGCCATAGGTTGATGAACCAGTAGGCATATAAAAGGTAATATAGTATAGTGTGAAAATCATTAGCATCATTGTCAGCAAACCTCAGTTTAAACAAAGGTCTTACACAAGCTATCCTGTGAAACCTTTAACTTTGTTAGTTCACGTCCTCTGAGAGGCAAACACCAAGATGAAATTACATGTGCAAGAGATTTACTTAGAGGAATATCTGTGGAAGATAAAGAAGTGGGAAAACAGAAATGTAGAGAACCTTTCACACATGATGAAGATCTGATACCTGTGAAAGGAAAGAGGGAAGAAAGGAGAAGTGGGTGGGAGAAACCTCAGACTGCAGTGCAACTATGACAAATTCTCAGCTGCATAGCACAGACTGTCCATTCCGTACTGGGCAGACATGGTCTTGCTCCAGAACTCTGGCAGATTGTCCATTCTGCACTAGGCTCTAGAACTCAGATGGATTGTTCATTCTGTACTGGGAAGGCATGGTCCTGCTCCAGAACTCTGGCTGAGCTCAGTCACTGGCTGAGACCAACCCAGGGAGAGTGTCGCATTGGCATTATGTTGTGATGGATGTGAAGATGTGCCAACTGGAGGAAATATGCCAACATGTTCTGTTGAAGGGAGAGCTGAGCTGTGCACTTTCAGGGTTGCCCCACTAGCCAAGGCTTATTTATAGAAGTGATTGTCAAATAAATCCATTCTAACATACCCAATAAATGTATCTCACTAACATTCTCTCTCACCACATCAAAAAAATATCCTGACCCACTCTAATGCCACCAGACATGAGCATAAATAGGACACAGTAGAAACTGAAGTGAGATGACAATAGTGATTTTCCTGGGTTGCAGTTAAAATATCTTACTTTTGCAAATTTACAAAATCACGTCTACTTGTGAACATGTTGTGGGAGCCCCTGCAAGGGTATTGGAAGGGGCCCATGTAAACAAAGATCCTGAAACTGAAGATTCTCTGTCACAAATCCACCTCTTTCTAGAAGTGGTCATGATTGAGGCATAGTCCAATTCCTAAATCCTAAAAGCTCTCAGCCAGCTAAAACTAGCATAGAATGAGTAGATCTTTGAAAACGGAAAAGCCGTCCCCTCCTAACATACAAAATCAGGAGGGTCACAAACAAGTGGCTCTTTGCACTTGCAGCATTTGTATAAAATCCAGCTTTATGCAGCAAAACTGGTGTATCTTTAAGTGTAAAAAGCTCCTATATGGAATTCTTTTGTGTCCCAGATTTCTAGCTACTCGTCTCATGTCTCCCCTAAAAATTAATTTAGAACCTATGAGTGGGCAGGAGGAATTAGGGATTCCCTCCAGCTATAAATTATTTATCACCTTATTCCACTCTCTCTTTACTTTCATTGGGATGCTTCCAAATTGATAAAGAAACCTATTTACTGTTAATTGATTACCACTCTAAATTCATTGAGATAGCAGCAGTAACAAGAATCTCAAGTAGTTCAGCTGAGATTAGCGGTATAACCTCACAGGAGAGGAGACAAGATGTGTCTACAGCAGGTTCTCTTCACTGACAGTGGACTTCCAATTTCAAGTGCACAAGCTTCAAAATTCAGTACAGCACTCAGTTTGTGTGAAAGACCAGCTGAAGAGCAGAGCTTCATCTTTGCAGCACAAATTATGGTCAGTGGGAATTAAGTCAAGAAAAAGAATCCTTACTTGTTCCATTACTTGTAAAAACTTACTAAAAATAGATAAAAACTCTTGATAATGTATCTGTTGATAGCATTGGAAAAGGTTTTCATTTTTACTGAATTTCTCAAATATAATAAGCATTAAATTTTAAAGCAAATGAAATAAATGCAGCAGAATCTAGTGTTACATGGGAATAAGGAAAAATTCTACACACACAAAACAAATGAGCTCAAAGGAGATGGATTTTATTTCACAATATTTTTTCCAGGAGTGAGTTGTTTGTGATATAATCCAGTCAATAGTGATGTTTTACCATAGAAATTGCTCTACCTCAAAACTGGAAGTATTTCTTATCAAAGCCAGAGTTAATTATAAGAGAGCCTGAAGTCAGCAGTTATAAGAGCAATCAGAAAAAAATTTAATTAATATACTTAAGGAGGTCAACTCAATCTTCAAGAATGACAAGCTATGTCACAAATATTAACATCAATTTATTAATTCAACAAATACAAATTAAATTCCTAGTTTAACTCAAGAATTATTCTAAGGGTAAGCAAATAGGATAAAAAACTCCTGTCCTTATCGATCATACATGCAAGGCAAGATGGACGGGGTTGTAAGAAAACAATATATGTACAATTTTAAGTAGGGATGAATGCTATGGAGAAAAGAGAGCTGAAGTGCAGGGAGAATGTTGCCATTTTATAATGAGTAGTCAAGAAAAACTTTCTGACAAGGTGATATTTTAGCAGAAATGTCAACAAAGTATGGAAATAATCTATGGCCTATTTGGAAGAAGAGAGTTATATGCAAAAAGAAATAGCGTGTGCAAAAGATCTGATATGACAGTGTGTTAGAATGTTTGAGTAATTAAAGGTGGTTGGTGTGGCCAGAGACAAGTGGGCGTGAAAGAAAAGTTAGCCATGATGTCAGAGTTCAAATCATCAGGGCAAGGGAAGCTGCTGTACAGACTTTTGATCTTCCATTGTCAATGGGCCTGACTGGCTCCTCTTAAGAGAATGGGAACAGGAGGATAAGAAGGTGTGAGTGGGAGAGACTACCTCACAGGTTATAGAAAGTATTCTCTGCAAAAGATGTTCTTGGGAGATGAAAGTGAAGGGTGCAACAATTCAAAGACAGAACTGACATACATCTTGATGTCAATTACCAAAGAGAAAGAAGAGTCAAGGATAGATGAAGTTCATGTCCTGAAGGTGTCATTTGTTAAAAAAGGGTAAGACTGTATTGAGGATGGGCAGATTTGAGGCAGGGAAATGAATTGTATTTTGATCATATCAAAGTTGAGATGACACTTAGGTATATAAGAGTTGTGTGTGTATGTGCCTTTCACTGGTCATATCACTGAGAAAAATTGTTGCTGCTAGTAAAGATTTAGCCATGGATTTTAAAAAATCTGAGGAAGAGATGCTTGGGACTCCATGGAAATTCTAGCTAATGACTATGGAATTGAAATAGCTAAAATGTCACTAGCTAATGATCTCTAATTGTCGAACAGCCTTTCAGAGACTCAGAAGTGTCTCATCTCTAAAATAAAGAAATATGACTAAATTCCAGAAGTAAATGACTCAGCTCATCCAAATTCAAAGAGGAGATAAATCCTCCCAAACAACTTCTTTCCCAAATCATAGGATAAAATTCTTCCCAAACAGATAGCGCACTCCTGTCTTCTCCAAGGAAGGAAAAAAGTTATACTGTCGATGATGCCAGTTTTCTCCCTTGGGTATTACTTGTATTAAGGCCCAGGAGCTGAAGGTAAGAAAGGCCTTGCTTTTGCAGAGACTGCACATGTAGTGGAAGAAATGCACAAGTATGAAACCCAGCATGCTCCAATCCTGGCATGTCTGGCAGAAGCTCCGTAACCTTGCTCAGATTTCAAAACTCTGCTGGTGTCCTTATTCATAAAAGAAACCAAATAATACTATTCTCATTGAGTTGCTGTGAAGATATAAGAAACAAAGAATTTAATAACATGGAATATGGTATACAATGTAGTGTGAGTTAAACTCTACCATGTGATTTAGAATATATCATAATTGTTATTTGCTTCTTTGCATTCTCATCTTCCCTCTCCCCACTCCACAGCTTGAGGGGAGCTGGACAAGAACCAAGTCCTTTGGTGTCAGGATCTCATTAGTCAGGTAGCTGAATGAGTGAGAGCTCTAAATGATATGAATTAATTTACACAGTAGGGAGGCCAAGAGAACTACATTTTTAGCATCTACTATATGAAAAGTATTTTGTAAACATTGCTTGAATTAATCTCCATAACAAACATACAAGGTAAATATTTCTGTCCTATGCTATAAATAAGGAATCTGAAGCTCTGAAAGGTTAAATAATTCAAGCAACTCACACAGGATCATGCAACCAGTAATTGTTTCTCAGACATGCTTGATTCTGAAACCTCTTATCACTCTGTTACTTTGTCTCCCTTGATGCTGCTCCCCACTGTGCCTCAGTTGCCTAGAGCTATTTTTAAACATGATGGTGACACCAAGTCAGCAATCAAGAATAGTCTGGAAACATGACCTGTCCTGATTTTTGCCTGTCTGTGCCTCTCTGTTCTCTGAGTCCCACCTGCCACTGTGCTCTGTCTGTACTTGAGTTTTTATGACCAAAGCCCCTCTTTAAATCAATGTTATTCTTGATCAGTCATCTAGGCATGTTGCTAGCCAGCAGCCTGGTCTACAAATCTAGCCAGTGATCTCATTTGACCACTGTTACTCAACTTTGTAGAAATGTAAGTCATCTTGACATCTTCCTTCTTAGTCACTCCTCACATCTAGTCCATCACCAAATTCTGTTGTTTCTATATCCAAGATATCTCTTCAATCTTCCCACTTCTGTCTTTGTAATCATTCTCCTCCTCCAGGTCACCATTCACTCCTCACTGGGATTCCTGCAACAGTCCCCTTATGTACTTCCTATATCTCTATGACCCAACTCCAATCAATTCTCCACATAACAGAGTAAGATTTTTAAAGCAGAAACTAATTATATGGCCCCCACATTTTCATTAAAATAACTTCCATATCTTCCCATTGAACTTCAAATAAAATCCTTATATATTTTTAAGGTACCCTACACTACCCACAAGACTGCATTACCTGGCTCTCTCTCACCTTCACTCTCCATGCATCAGTCAAAGTGGTCTTCTTTTTCTGAAATGTCCCACTACTTCTCTTCTTCCAGTGCCCTGCTTCTTCTAATCCTTCCAGTCTCTGCATTGTTACACTCATTTCCATTGCTTTATAATAATTAATTTGCAACTGCATATAGTTGGCTCCCAAGAGAAAGAAGAGCCTTCCAGGCTCAGGTAAAAGCAAATGCAAGCATGTGCAAGTAGGAAAGAGCTATGTGTGTTTAAGAAACTGAAGGAAAAACCTTTAGAAGACAGCCTTGTGTCTCCCTTCATGACTGCAGACACCATGGAGGCAGGGCCATATCTGTCTTACTCACCAGTTCACTTAACCTGATACACACAATGCCTGATTCATAGGAATCACCCAGTACACGTGTAGGACTCAACTTATCATCCTGGAAATCCAGTGCAACAGTCATTCTGGGCATCACTGATTAGTTCTTAGTGGTTTAATCTCTTTTCCTCAACAACACCGAGAATAGGTGGCATTTTCCTCAGAAACTTGTATCTCACTACCTCACATACACAGAGTTTATTTATAGTCACTGATACTTATCTGTGCATAATTTTGTTATCTTGGTTTAGGCTTATCTTTAATTTAATGAATACATGATCCATTTCTCTTCTCTATAGTGCCCCTCTCCCAGTTTTGTTCTCCACTGGTTGTGGGTTGATCTAAAATGGCATGTGGCCTCATCTTGAATGACATGTCACTCACAAAAAAAGAAGAGGTATTTTGACATTTCTTTGTCTGACCTGCTACTCTGAAAAAGACCATGTGAACATTTTATAAGTATTTATTGATGCTGTGATTTAAAAAAATTGAACCTAATAAGCTTCACTTTTTCTTTAATGAAGTTTATCTCTAAAAGCCTGCATTTATTCAAACTAAAATTACTTGTACAATGGTTTTTGAATTAATTTTAAAAAATTCCAGGTCAGGACATTTTATAAAGTGGTATAATATATTTTAGAGTTATGCTAAATTGAGAATTAATTCATTATGACTATTAATAAGTTATTATTTTACATATATCTTTAGTGCTGCATAGAAGATATTATTATCCAAGTTTTACAAAAGAGAAAACTTAGGCTCACTGAGACTAAGTAAATTTTTCAATAGCATAGAGCTAGTAAGTGATAGAACTACAACTGTAATAACAAACTGGAGTCAGTTTAATAAATATAGTTTTCAAGAAATTGTGTTTATGGGACTAGAAAGTAAATAATGATACCTAGTTTTTAAAATGATTAGATTCCTCATTTATTGCTTCACTAATGGTGCAGAAAAATGACTCCAATATATCAGTGGCTTATTGCAATGACCATTTGTTACTTCATGGGTCTGTGTGTCAATTTCAGTTAAGGTTGATCTTATCTGGGTTTCACTTAGATTCTTCTGGGCATCACTGGACTCCAGCTGTGGGTCAAATTCAGGTCTTTTCTACATTTCTTCATCATTCTGAGGCAAGAACTACCTGGGCAGGTGGAAGAAATACAAAGGACTAAACCAAATGGCAACACATTTAAAAATTGTGCTTACTTTCACATTTCATTGGCAAAAGCAAGTCACATGGCCAGATCCAATGTCAAGTAGGCAAGGAATTACAGTTCACCTAGTGGACTATGTTAGGTTACCTGTATATATATGGAAAGTTACTCAGTAAAACACATGAATGTATAAGCCAGTCATATAAAGAGACTGAAGAATTTGGAACAATAATACATTCATACTTCCAGACTTTGAGTTCAAGGAGCAATCTGGGATCCAGTTAATAAAAAAATGCAATAAAATGAATAGATTGGATCAACCTTTTAAATTTATTGACAAAAATGCTAAGTCTAAGCTATGTGCTTAGTCTGATATGTACTCACAAACAAAATTAAAGGTAAGTATATACAGCCATTTTGAGAATATTATTTAAAAGACTTTATCAAAAATAGGAGCTGGCAGTTTTAAAACTCTCATATCCAAAGAAAAATTATTAGCAAGAATCATTTTTAAACATGTAATATCAATATGCATTTACTGCTAAAATTTATCACAAGGTGTTAGTTTATTTGCCTCACCAGTAAAAAGATATTAAAGATCAATGCAAAAAATATAAGATTCTATTTAATATGATGGGCTACAAGAAAGTGTTCAAATTCATGATTATAGAAAAGGCTAGAGAAATCCAAGAAGAGGCAGAGTAGATGAATGTTACACTCACCTCCTCCTCAGACCAAAATGGAATTACAATTAAAATACAGAGCAATCAAACTGAATAATCAACTGAAGACTAGCTAAACAGAAGCCTTATAACTAAAGATTTACAGGAGCAATATCAAGACTGGTAGGAAGGGTGGGGATGCAAAAAGTGCTGTCCCGGCTCCCACTGGCAGTCCTCAGACCCAGCACTAGCAACGAGTTTGAACTTGTATCAGCCTGGTGAACATCAGTTACCCCCCTACCTGGTAATTAACTGAGAATCTGCCTCATGCAACTTAAGTACTACCAGAGGCTCTTTCAGTGACTGAAATTAATAGGGAGCTGACAGACAAAGACAGGTGGAAGCAGATCTTGTAGTGCCGTAGGACTTTTGATGACCTGCCCCCAGGACCAGTGCTGGTGAAAGCTGGCCTTGGTCCTTCCCCTACACACTCAACAGAGGCAGCCACAAACTGTGGATCACTTTGTAACTTCAAACATGTTGCCCAGGGCTAGTCACAGGGAGCATATGATGTAGACCTACAACAAAGCCCTTCCATAAGGATCTCGTAACAAACACACTCACAGACCAACTTCAGAAAACATCAAAGCAGAATCCAATTAGCTTCACAAGTAGCAGATCCAAAGGCAGATCTCAGTAGGCAAAGTTCACTTCAGGTGGTCAGCACCTGCAGAGCAATTCACACACTAAGGTATGGGTTAATCCTCACGGTCAGTCAGACTGAGGATCAACTTCATAGACAAACAGGCCAATAGAAATCAAGACACAATCACAACAATAGAACCCACATAACCTCACAAAAGACATTCCTGGAGTACCCTTCAGCTCATGTTATCATCCCATAAGACACATAATACACATGGCCAAGCTACCAAGACTGGGAGTCATAGCAGATTTACCTAATATGTAGAAACAAACACAAAGAAACAGCCAAAATGGGTAAACAAAGAAATATGCCCCAAATGAAAGAATAAGAGAAGTATCCAGAAAGAGACTTAAATGAAATGGAGGCAAGCAATTTACTAGATAGAATATTCAACAAAATGGTTATGAGAATGCTCAAAGAACTTAGTGAGAACTTCAACAAAGAGATAGCAAGCATTAAAAAAAACATAGAAACAATTTTTAAAAAAATAACAGTCCAGAAATTCAGAATAAAATAAGAATAAAGAAGAGGTTGGATGAAGCAGATGATAAAATCAGAAGTTTTGGGGGAAAAGGTAGTAGAAAACACCCAATCAGAGAAGTAAAAAGAAAAATATTAAAAATGAAGATTGCTTAAATGACCTTTGGGACAACATGAAACATAACAAGATCTGTATCATAGGAGTACCAGAAAGTTAAGAGAGAGCAAGGGATCAAGAACCTATTTGAAGAAATATTCACCAAAAATTTCCCCAATGTGGTAAAGGAAAAAGACATACAAGTCCAGAAAGCACAGAGAGTTGAAAACAAGATGAAAATGAAGAGGCCCGTACCAAGACACAATAAACAATATTTTGTTCTGTTTAATGCACACCCATGTTTTTGTACACATTATACAGTGGATTATTATACCCATAGTATGTAATTGTTATACCTATGTATAATGCACATCCGTATATTTCCCTCAAAAATCTGGGCAAAAAAGTGTACATTATACATGTTATAAATGGTAATTAAAATGGCAAAGATAAAGACAAAGATAGAATCATAAAAACAGTAAGAAAAAGATAGTTAATTACTTAGGAGATCCAAAAAGATTGTCAGCTAATTTCTCAAAAAAAAAGAAAAAACATTTCAGGGCCAGAAGGGAATGGCATGAAATATTTAAAGTATTTAAAATATTTAAGGACCTACAACCAAGACTACTTTGCCTATGAGGCTATCACTTAAAATTGAAGGACACCAAAGCCAGCTTTTATTCCTCAAATAATTACAAATGGATCTGCTTTTTGACCTAGAGATCCCACTTCTGGGAATATATCTGAAGGAACCCAGAACACTAATTCTAAATAACATAAACACTCCTGTGTTTATTGCAGCATTGTTTATAATCACCAAGATATGCAAGCAGCCCAAGTGTCTATCAATAGATAAATGAATAGCCCTGGCTGGTGTGGCTCAGTGAATTGAGCACTGGCCTACAAAACAAAGGGTCACTAGATTGATTCCCAGTCAGGGCACATGCTTGGGTTGCAGGCCAGGTCCCCAGTTGGGGGCATGCAAGAGGCAACCACACATTGATGTTTCTCTACCTCTCTTCTCTTAACCTTCCCCTCTGTCCAAAAATAAATAAATAAAATCTTTAAAAATATAGATGAGTGGATAAAACAACCATGGGATATTTACACACTGGAATTCTACTCAGCTGTAAAAAAGAAAATTTTACCCTTTGTACAGTGTGGATGGACCTGGAGAATAGTATGCTAAATGAAATAAGCCAGTCAGAAAAAAGATAAATACCATATGATTTCATTTAATATGTGGAATCCAATGAACAAATTGAATAAGCAAAACAACGAACGACAGACTCATAGATGGAGAATAGATGACAGCTAGTGGTGGGGGAGCTTAAGCAGTGGAGGGATTAAGGAAAAACAAAAAGACTCATGGACATGGATAACAACGTGGTGATTGCTGGTGGAAGTGGTTATAGGGGGACTAAATGGTAATGGAAAATATATAATAAAGTAAAAATATAAAATAAAATTGAAGGACATACAAAGAACCTTCCAGACCAGAAAAAGCTAAAGGAGTTTGTTACCACCAAACCAGTGCTACAAGAAATGTTAAAGGGTCTTGTGGAGAAAAAAGAAGACAAAAGAAGATGAAGAAAAAGGAGAAGGAACAGGAGAAAAAAAAGAACATAGTTAATGGAATAAAATGGCAATAAATACCTATCAATAACCACTTTAAATACAAAGGGCTTATCAGGGGTGGAGGAGTAAGTAGAGTCTACATTAACCTCCTCCCAGAAAAAATCTGGAATTACAACGAAATTGTAGAGAAAGCATCCTGAATAACCAACTAAACACAAGCTGGACAGAAGCCTTACTATCATGGACAGACAAAAATCTACTTCACCACAAGATTGGCAGGGACTTTGGAAACGAGAGGACTGGCTGGGCTCCCACAGATGGCAGCTGAAGTTCCAGAAGGATATTTCAGTGACCAGGGGGTTTCCTCTGAGAAGTCTGGGGTCTAAACCCCAGTCTAGGTTCCCCAGCCTACAGCATCAGAGCCAAAAAGTAACCCAGATAGCATCCAGCTTATTTGAAAAGCAGCAGTGTTTCTGTCTGCCAGGGAAAGATGCAGAGAGATGCAGAGAGCCTCTTAAAGGGCCAAAGCACAAAATTTTGTTTGAGCCACTTATCCCAAGCTCTGGCAGAGGGAGGGCAGACTGGAATAGAGACACTTGAAGAGTCTGGGGTTGGTGGCTCTGAGGAGAGAACTGAAGGAACTGAAATCGGGATCCTTATGTGGAGTCATTCTCCATACTATAGAAGCCAATTTTTTAAGTAGAGTACTCCCCTCCCAGTGGCATCAGCCTGAGGGAGAAGCAATAGCCCTCAGGAATAGCCAGCAGGAATTAGTCTGCCTCAGCAAGCGGAGCTTAAACGGGCTGCTAATTACAGCCAGAGGCTACATCACTAATTAGTTTAACAACTAACGTGGAAAATATAAACAAGCAGCCAAAATGGGAAGACAAAGAAATAGACCCCAAATGAAAGTACAAGAGAAATCTGCAGAAGACCTAAAGGCAAGCAATTTAACACAGAGAGCATATAGAGTAATGATAATAAGGATACTCGACAGCATGAAAAAGACATAGAAACCATAAAAAATGATCAGTCAGAAATAAAGAATTTAATAGCTGATATAAATAAGATACTGAAAGCAACACAGAGTACATAAGAAGAAGCAGAGGACTGAATCAGTGACTTGGAAGAAAAGGTAGAACAAAAGACCCAGGCAGAGCAGCAAAAACAAAAAAGATTTTTAAAAAAAGGAGAGCTTAAGAAACATTTTGGATAACATGAAGCATAACAACATCCACATTGTGGGAATACCAGAAGATAGAGAAAGCAAGGGATTGAGAAACTATTTGAAGAAATAATGATAGAAAACTTGTCCAATCTGGTAAAGAAAAAAGTCACACTTGTCCAGGGAGCTCAGAGAACCCCAAACAATATAGGACCCAAAGAGCACTATATCAAGACACATCATAATTAAATGATAAGGCTTAAAGACAAGGAGAGAATCCTAAAATCCACCAGAGAAAAGTAGGGAGTTACCTACAAGGGAGCACCAGTTACACTGGCATCTGATCACTCAGCAGAAACATTTCAGGCCAGAAGGGAGAGCATGAA
>CM052548.1:32341524-32466657 GCA_028533065.1 Trachops cirrhosus | reverse complement strand
TAGAAAATCAAAAAGGAGACAGTGTCCTTGAATGTTACACTCGATCAAAGGGATTTCATTGATGTCTTCAGAGCATTTCACCCCAAAGCAGCAGAGTATACATTCTTTTCAGGTGCACACGCAACATCTTCTAGGATAGACCACATGTTAAGACACAAAACAAGTCTCAGTATATTTAAGAAGATTGAAATCATATCAAGCATCTTCTCTGACCACATTTCTATGAAACCAGACATCAATCACAAGATGTGAACACTAAAAAATATACAAAGACATGGAAGCTAAATAACATGTTATTAAACAATGAATGGGTCAACAATGAGACCAAGGAAGAAATCAGAAGATACCTGAAACAAATGAAAAGAGGACACAACAATCCAAACTCTGTGGGACACAAGGAAAGCAATCCTAAGAGGGAAATTCATAGTATTACAGGCCTATCTCAAAAAAGAAAAAGAAAAAGAAAAATCTCCAATAAACAATCTAACTTCACACTTAAAGGAACTTGAAAAAGAACACCAAAGTCCAAATTGAGTAGGAGGAAGGAAATAATAAAGATCATAGCAGAAATATACGAGATAAAGTCTAAAAAATACAATAAAAAAGATCAATGAATCCAATAGCTGGTTCTTTGTAAAAATACACTAGATTGACAAACCTGTAACCAGACTCATCAAGAAAAAAAGAGAGCACAAAAAAAGACAAATGAAAGATGAGAAATAATAACTGAAACCTAAGAAGTACAAAGGATTGTAAGAAAATATTATGAACAATTATATGCCAACAAACTGGACAAGCTGGATAAAATCGTTAAATTTCTAGAAACCGTTATGTTTCTAGAAACATAAAATCTTCCCAAACTAAATCAGGAAGAATCAAAGAATCTGAATGACAGAATACCCCTAGTGAAATTGTGGTTGCAATCAAAAAAACTCCCAAAGAGAAGCCCAGGACCTGAGGCTTCACAGGTGAATTTTACCAAACATTCTGAGAAGAGCTAACACCTCTCCTTCTGATGTTACTTCATAAAATTCAAGAAGAGGAAAGGCTTCCAAACTCATTTTGCAAGGCCAGCATTACCTTAATTCCAAAACCAAATAAATACACTACAAAGAAAAGAAATAATAGGCCAATATCCCTGATGAACATAGGTGCTAAAATCCTTAATGAAGTGTTAGCAAACCAAATACAGCAATGCATCCAAAAGATCATACACCATGATCAAGTGGGATTGATTCCATGAATGCAAGGTTGGCACAACATTCATAAATCAACATGTGATATACCACATAAACAAAATGAAGGATAACAATTACATGATCATATCAATAGATGTAGACAAGCACTTGATAAATTTAAACACCCATTTATAATATAAACTCTCAGCAAAGTGGGAATAGAAGGATCATATCTCAACATAATAAAGGCCACATATGACAAACCAACTGCCAACATCATACTCAACGCATAAAAATAAGTGTTCCCCTTAAGATTGGAAACAAGAGTTGTCCATTTTCACCTCCCTTATTCAATTTAGGATTGGAATCCTAGCCACAGCAATCACACAAGAAAAAGAAATAAAAGGCATCCAAACTAGAAAGTTAAAAGTAAAACTGTCTATTTGCTGATATCATGATATTGTCCATAGAGAAACCTAAAGATGCCACCAAGAAACTACTAGAACTGATCAATGGATTCAGCAAAGTAGCAGGCTACAAAATTAATATCCAGAAATCAGTTGCATTGTATATGCCACTAACTAACAGAAAGGGAAATTAGGAAAACAGACACACTCACAACTGCTTTAAAAAGAATAAAATACCTAGGAATAAACCTAACCAAGGATGTAGAAGGACTGTACTTGGAAAATTGTAAGACACTAAAGAAATAGAAGAAAATACAAGTAAGTGTAAGTACACACTGTGTTCATGGATAGGAAGAATTAACATCATTAAAATGTCCATACTTCAAAGCAATCTACAGATTCAGTGCAATTCCTATCAAGATTCCGATGACATATTTCACAAAACTAGAACAAATATTTCAAAAAGTTATATGAATACATAAAGGACCCCATATAGCAATAGCTATCATGTGAAAGAAGAACAAAGTTGGAGGAATAACATTACCTAATATCAAACTATACTACAAGGCCATAGATCAAAACAGCCTGGTACTAGAATAAAAAACAGACATGTAGAAAATGGAACAAAATAGATCCCAGAAATAAATCCACACCTTTATAGTCAATTACTATTTGAAAGAAAAAACAAGCATATACAATGGGCTAAAGATAGTTTACTCAATAAATAGTGTTGGGAAAATTGGACAGATACATGCAGAAAAATGAAACTAGACCACCTTCTTACACCACACACAAGAATAAATTCAAAATGGATCAAAGACTTAAATGTTAGACCTGAAATCATAAAAGTCCTAGAAGAAAACATAAACAGCAAAATCTCAGACATTGCTTATAGAAATATTCTTTGGATTTATCTCCCCAGGCAAGGGAAACCAAAGAAAAGATAAATAAATGGGACTAAAGAAACTAAAAAGTTTCTGCACAGCAAAAGAAATCATCAACAAAATAAAAAGACAACCCACAGAATGGGCAAACATATTCACTGATACATACAGCAAAGGGATAATAACAAAAATTTATAAAGTTCTTACAAAAGTTAACACCAAGAAAACAAACAACCCAATTTAAAATGGGCAAAGGAACTACTGAATAGACACTTCTCCAAAGAGGACAGACAGGTGGCCAATAGACATATGAAGAAATGCTCAGTGTCACTAATTGTCACAGTAATGTCAATTAAAATCACAATGAGAACCATCTCACATATGTCAGAATGGCTATCATCAGTAAATCAACAAACAAGTGCTAGAAGTGGAAAAAGGGGAACTCTTTTGCACTGTTGGTGGGAATGAAGACTGGTGCAGCCACTGTGGAAAGCAGTATGGAGATGCCTCAAAAAATTAAAAATGAAACTGCTTTTTGACCCAGCATTCCCACTTCTGGGAATATATCCAAAGGAACCCAAAACACTAATTTGAAATAACATAAGCACCCCTATGTTCATTGCAGTGTTATTTAAAATTGCCAACATACAGAAGCATCCCATGTGTCCATCAATAGATGAATGGATAAAACAACTATGGGACATTTACAAGATGGAGTGCTACTCAGCCATAAAAAATAAGAAAATTTGACCCTTTGGGACAGTATGGATGGACCTGGAGAACATTATGCTAAGTGAAATAAGCCACTCAGCGAAAGATAAATACCATACGATTTCACTCATATGTGGAATCTAATGAACAAACTGAACTAGCAGGCAAAACAGAGACAGATTCATAGATGGAGAGCAAGATGACAGCTAAGGGGTGGGGGGAGGTTAAGGGGAAATTGAGCAAAAAGGAAAAAAGACTCATGGACATGGACTACAGTGTGGTGATTGCTGGTAGGAGGGGGTTATAAGGGGACTAAATGATAATGGAAAAAATACAATAAAGTTTAAATAAAAAAAGAAAAGAAATAACATCAACAATGAAGAGAAAGGTTATATAAACATGGTACATCCACACAGTAGACTATTAAAATGTATACTTCCAGTGAATTTTTGATGCAGTAAGAAAACATTTTTGATAAATATAAATGATAAAGCATGATAAAAACAGTATATGCAGCATGTACCTGACTGTGTAAAATATATCTATTCAAGGAACGAAGACTAGAAGGAAATAAAGCTGAAATATTAACAATGGTAAACAAAAATTCCTTCTAGCAAAGAGCTGGAGAATTATAAACCTTATGCAGCTTTCAGTATAGTGGCTTTCCTTTTCTTAAATTAGAAGCAATATTGTCTTACACAAGCATTTGCCCTCCATGGAATTGATCTAATACTGTACATTTTGGCATTCTCAATGGAAACACCCTCAGGACTCTACAAGGGGGGACCCATAAAAGTGGAATCTATTTATATAATGTTGTATATTTATACTTACATGTTTAAACTTCAGTCACCTTCAAAATACTCTCTATTTGATACAATACACCTATTGAGACGTTTCTCCACTGCTCAAAACAGTTTTTGAACTCATTGATTTTGATGCCTTTTAGTTCTTCTGCCATTTTTTCTTTCACCTCTTCCACTTTGGCAAAGTATTTCTGTTTGAGGACTTCTTTCATCTGGGAAAACAAAAAAGGGTAGCTCATGGGTGAGATTGGTGAATAGGAAGGGTGGGACACAGGGGTCATGCTGGTTTTGGTCAAAAGCTGCTGAACACTCAACGCAGTGTGATCAGGTGTGCTTATAATTCACCCATCATGAAATGGGCATATGCATTGAAAGAGTCTTCAAAAAATTTACTGAAGCCAAATACAGCCTTTCATAACAACGGCAGATGGTACATTGATACGTTATCTAACAATGGAAGCCTGTACTACAAGGGGCCCACCCTCCGGAAAATGATTCCTTTTTGTGGGGTGCCCCGTGCCTCATATAATCCTCAAAATTATGAGTACCATTGATGGAGATGCAGATGCTGGGCAGCTGGCTAGGTTTCCTCACTAGTAAATTGAATTTATCCATTTCCGGCCAAGTAGCCATTTGACTCAATCCTCAAGAGGAATATCATTTAATGTCTTTAGGAAGTAGGGATGCTTTTTCTCATTCTATTTATGGACACTTAGGTCCTTCAAAGAATCAGAACTATAAATGCTAATTTTGCTAATGCCAACAATTGCAAAAGCCCTAAACTTAATATTCTATTTTTGTAGGAGCAAATAAATTTTTACTTTTAAAGCAATAATAACTTGAACCTTATATTATGTTTAATGGATTCCCATTAAAGTTTTATGTATTTCCAATGAATATTTTTCAGTATGGCCCTTCATGTTTAACATATTTGTGTATGTAGATCCATATGGTACTTTTATTCAATGCTTTGGAATCTTTAAAATAATATGCAAAGTAAGAATGTAGTAGATAATCAGGTCACACCTAATTTTATTTAGAGAGATAAAGTTAAAGGAAAGAAAGAGAAAATAATCAAATGTATGGTCATTAAGAAATATAAAGGAAGCAAGAATTTCAGCATAATATTGTGCTAATAAAGTGATCAGATAATAAAAACAGGTTTATTAAAGATAAAAGATAAAGGGAAGAATACAAAAATTAATGCATTTAAATTTTTAACTACCTAATGATGAAATAATTAAGCTGTTGTTGAGATACCATTCCTTCAAAAGTTGTTATTCAGTCTTCAACAAGAAATGTAAACTTACTAGCTGATGTCATAGTAATTTTTTTCATATTTCTCAAAGTTTGGAAACCAAAAGTAGTTCCAACATGAACTCCGTTAGTTGTATTCCAATAGCTGTTATCTTCTTCTTTCTTAATATTAACCTCTTCCAAATTTTTTCTGTACACCTGCTCACCCAGGATACTTCAACTTTCCAGCCTCTCTTACAGCTAGGTGTGACTGTAGGCCTGTTTATACAGTGGGATATAAACAGAAGTCAAATGACAGTTTCCAAATACTTTTTTAAAGAGTCAGCTAATACCCACATTTTTAACTATATTTTATTGATTATGCTATTACATTTGTCCCATTTTTATCCCCTTTATTCCCCTCTGCCCTGTACCCCCCTCCCATCATCATTCCCCCCTTAGTTCATGTCCATGGGTCATACATATAAGTTCTTTGGCTTCTCCATTTCCTATACTATTCTTAACCTATCCCTGTCTATTTTGTACCTACTACTTATGCTTCTTATTCCCTGTACCTTTTCCCCCATCTTCCCCTCTACTCATTCCTGCTGATAACCCTCCATGTGATTTCTATTTCTGTTCCTATTCTGTTCCTATTCTAGTTATTTGCTTAGTTCATTTTTCTTTTTTTAGGTTCAGTCATTGAAACTTGTGTTTGTTGTCATTTTACTGTTCTATTTTTTATCATTTTCTTTTTCTTAGATAAGTCCCTTTAACATTTCATATAATAAGGGCTTGGTGATGGTGAACTCCTTGAACTTGACCTTATTTGGGAAGCACTGTATATGCCCTTCCATTCTAAATTATAGCTTTGCTGGATAGAGTAATCTTGGATGTAGGTTCTTGCCTTTACTGATTTTGAATACTTCTTTCCAGCCCCTTCTTGCCTGTAAGGTTTCTCTTGAGAAATCATCTGATAGTCTAATGGGAACTCTTGTGTAGGTAACTGTCTCTTTTTCTCTTGCTGCATTTAAGGTTCTCTCCTTATCTTTAATCTTGGGTAATATAATTATGATCTGTCTTGGTGTGTGCTTCCTTGGATCCAACTTCTTTGAGACTCTCCGAGCTTTCTGGACTTCCTGCAAGTCTATTTCATTGGCCAGATTG
Source organism: Trachops cirrhosus (assembly GCA_028533065.1). Taxonomy (NCBI): domain Eukaryota; kingdom Metazoa; phylum Chordata; class Mammalia; order Chiroptera; family Phyllostomidae; genus Trachops; species Trachops cirrhosus. Next base: position 32,460,268 of record CM052548.1, on the reverse strand, counting down.
GGGAAATTCTCCTTCATTTTGTTTTCAAATAAGCTTTCAATTTCTTGCTCTTCCTCTTCTCCTTCTGGCACCCCTATGATTCAGATGTTGGAACATTTAAAGTTGTCTTGGAAGTTCCTAAGCCTCTCCTCATTTTTTTGAATTCTTGTTTCTTCATTCTGTTCTGGTTGAATGTTTATTTCTTCCTTCTGTTCCAATTTGTTGATTTGAGTCCTGGTTTCCTTTCCTTCACTGTTAGTTTCCTGTACATTTTCCTTTATTTCACTTTTCATACCCTTCACTTTTTTCTCTATTTTGCAACCATACTCGGCCATTTCTGTGAGCATCCTGATTACCAGTGTTTCAAAGTGTGTATCTGATAGGTTGGCTATCTTTTCATGGCTTAGCTCTATTTTTAGAGCTTTAATTATTCTTTCATTTGAGTCATATTTTTTTTTGTCTCAGCATGCCTGTTACATTGTAAGAGGCAGAGCTTTAGGTATTCACCAGGGTAAGGAAACCCACAACTGCGTTGTGGTGCTGTGTGTAGGGGAGGGATCCGAAAGGAAATAATGGCACTTGCTCAGCTCTCTGTGAGCTTTCAGTCACTTCTTCCTCTACCCACAAGCAAATTGGACCCTTCTGGTGCTGATTCCCAGTGGGGTGGTCTTGTGTACATCCTAGGACCCTGTGGGTTTCTCCAATGAACTTTCCTGTGAGGCTGGAAGTTTGTCTTGCTGACTCAACCTCCACAGGTTTTTTCAGTCAGAGATTTTGAGGCTTTATTTCCCCTGTCTGGAACCCTGGGTTGTGCAGTCTGTCTCGCTCCCAAGATGTTCCCTCCAGTTTACCTGCATGTAAGTGCGGGACTGCCTTCTCTGACAGCCACCACATCATCCAGTCCACCAGTCACCTTCTTGCTTGCCCCGGTCCTCCAGCTGCTGCCTTCCTGTAAGTCCTCTCCACCTTGACTGCCCGTCTCCACCCCTCCTACCGATCTGGTTGAATGTTTCTTCTTTAACTCTTTGGTTGTCCGACTTCCATACAATTCTATTTTTTGGCAGTTCTGGCTAATTTTTACTTTTAAATTTGTTGTTTTTCTTTTGGTTGTGTGAGGAGGCAAAGTATCTACCTACCCCTCCATGTTGGCTGGAGTAATACCCACCTTTTACCCCATTTTGATTTGTTTCTTCTCATGGAATGCTGATGTGATGACAGAAGCTGGACTAATCATTCTAGACTACAAGGTGACCAAAAGAATGGAAGACAGAGATAGTAGAAGCATGCATCCTGGCACTGTACCAACCCTCAACCTCTAGACCTTAATGTGAAAATAAATATATTTCTGTGTTTGTATAAGGCACTATTAATTTTTGTTTTATTCTGTTTTGTTTGTTTTACCTTTAAGCACTGAACATAATCTTTTCTGAGGTGTGCTGATAACCATGACCTTTGAATCTGCTGATAATTAGTTATTTGGATAGCAGTCTCAAGCAAATACATGGCTCTTCTTTAGGAAAAGTAGCCAGGCTTACAAAATTGATTTTTTCATCAATTATCTCTGACTTCTATAAGAAATACATCTACCAGACTGAACTTTTAGGTTCTCACTTCCAGTGACTAATTCTGGTAAGAATCTGTCTTGCATGGGCCACATGTATCTGTTAGGTAGAGTTAACACAGGGAGAGTCACTGTTCATTCATGACCCAGTCACTCTACTCTGTCTACCTGTAAACAATGACCATTTACTGTTGACCTCCAAGCTACCAAGAAAGAATGAAGCAAGTCAGCCTCCTCCATCTTGCTCATGTAATTGGGTGGATTAATTTAAGAAGGGGAGAATGGAAGACAAAAATCTCATTTTGGCCTCAAGACTAAACCCAATTCTGTAATTGCGCTAAACATGAATAGGGCAGTTTTATTAATCCCTATTCTGCCCTGTTTGTGACTGTTATCAGTTTAGATAGAGCCTTGATGGGGTGTGTGATGAGGCTAACCCAGTAATGATATTGAGCTTCTCCACAATGTAACAGTATAGAGTCAAATCAGAAACACGTGACCCTTAATTCAAGTTCCACAGTTGTCTCATTATGAGTCTATAAAAGTTCCATAGAAAGCATATGTTCTTTCTTCTTCTTCCTCTTTGGGTCTGTGGTTTTGAAATATACATCTAATAAAACAACACACAAAAGCATCCCCATGACCTAAGCTTGAGAACAACACCACAGAATATTACCATTTTCAATCCACTGAGCAATGTCTTCAATAATGTTGATAGAAATGCGATGCCCAGGGAAACAAGAGTAAAACTGAAGACATTTGGCAGATTTTGGAAACATCAATACAGGTCCTTAGATTTTCCCCACAAAGGTGCCAGAGAACAAGCCTGAGGCAGCCGAGGGCAGTTAGACGTTTTCATGTCCCAGTAGACAGAGGATGAGGAGGGCTACACTATTGCAGCAGTGTTATCCCAACCTATACTGGAGCCTGAGGCAAGAAGAAAAAATCAGTTACTATACTAGTGCTGTTTTTATTCAAAATTTTAATGTTTTCTTTTTTATGAACTTTTTGTGTTGATTTTTAGTTCAGTACTGTATTGAAACATTATGACTCTTGATGGCCAAGTTTTTTAGCTCCCCCTTAAATTTGACACCCAAGACAAAATTGTATGAAGATCTCAAACATGGTCTTTGTGTGTGAGTGAGGGGTAGGGAGGTCTCACCCTACTTACGGCCCTGCATTTCAGAGTCTAGCACTGGCTGTTTGTGAGACTTCTGCCAAGTTCATCTGCATTTTGGACCATCAGAATATCTGAAATGAAACACAAGCTGATGCTTCTTTGTTTCACGTATCATTTGAAATGCCTGTGCCATGCATATCTCTGAAGAGTTGGCATTAAGAAACATCAAAGCAGGCTTGTTGCTGTCCTCAAAAATACAGATCTCCTACCTTTGCCAGGCAGATTTATAAGGGCTGGTCAAACCATCCCTAAGGTAGGAGCCACATGGACATGTCAACAAGGTGCGAATCAGGTGATAGTAAATGCTAAATCCCTTTGGTGGTATTTTTCTTTTTTTCAAAAAGAAGGTGTGTAGAACTACTAAAACCTGCAGATATTGTATTTAATAAGAACAAGCATCTGTGCTTTGCCTGCTTCAAATTACACAGCATCATCCTAGTGCCAGTCCAGCGCTTCTTGCATGCACTGATGCTTAAAACACAGCCATAACAAAGCCTTGGACAGACACTTTTTCTTTGCCTCCAGCAACTGCTCAACGTTCTGTTTTATTTTATTTGGCTTTATTATTTGGCTTTTGTTTGGCCACCCAAAACGACCAACCTACAAGGACAGCAAACACGGTTTCCCACCACAAGACCCATGAGTCCATTCTGTCGAACCTCATGCCCTCTGCCTTTTGGGGACACAAAGGAGGAGTGAACCCCCTCTAAGGAGCCACACACAAATACTGACATGTCCATGCCTTTTGAGATTGTTGCCAAAGAACAATGGGTATCTTTGGAGACAATAGTGTAAGCTAAATGTAAGATTTTGTCAGGTAATAACCTCAGGATTTCACAATTGCTGCCTGGTGGTGATTATAGGGTAGACCACCATGTGCTTCATGTAAAGGTCCAGATCAGGCCTGTGAGGAGCTAAGGTGTCTGGCAGGACTGACATGCAATGAAAGATTTTTAAAAACTGGTTTCTCCAGCCTGATAATGAGCATAGTTAGAAAGGAACTTAATTGCACTGTTTAACATTAGGAAAGGTATATGGGAAGCAAGGTTATCAACTACAAGCTTAAAATGCCATTGCACAATATGAGAATAAGTACTCATATGAATGGCCCAGCAAGAAAATTTAAAAACCAATAACATGAAATATTTCTGCACATGGTGGAATTCAGTGCTGCAGGAGATCAGAGAGTCAAATGCAGTAGTTATATTTTAAAGGGAGGCTGAATAATTTTATGACCACTATAAAAGAAAAGATAGGCTTAAAATGCTGCAGGTTAGAAATGAGGAAAAACTTCTTAACTATGAAGGTATTAAGACCAGAGAGTAGTCACAATCAGAGTATGTTGATTTGCCACATTTTCTGAGCTTGATCAGGATTTGTCACTCCTTTTAGCCAAACCAGGTATCTTATCAACTTCTAAGTCCATGACCTTGTGTTTCATCCTGTGTTGCTCTACCACCTTTTGTCTTTCACATTCTTTTAACATTACCAAGGCATTTATCATAGACTCTCTAGTGATCCCTTCCCTGAAATTTATGCCCATTGAGGTAACTGGCCAGATGCTGCTTACTTTGCACACAGATTCCTGAAACCTACTTATGCCTTCATTCCCTCCTCCACTTCAAATCACATTATAGCTCGGAGGACTTACTGGGAGCAGACACCAAACAGCACACAGAAATTCCATTAGGTTTCAAATCAGTTGCCTTAACCTCTTATGCACCACAGACCACAATAATCTATCAGACTATGCCAGTTTCACCACTTTGGAACTCTCCCTATTAGCTAACAATATGCCACTAGATAAATTAGTATTTTCATCTGTTGACTGTTGATTGCTTCACATTCTCCACTTGATCATTTCTTGGTGGCAGTGCCCTACCATAACCCCTTACATCTGTGTAGAATTTCAGAAGTTGCAGTACATTTCTATACTCATATCAATTGGTAACCACAGAAGTTCACTACAAAAGTCAGGGTAGAGCAGATATTAATATATCCTTTTGAAAAATGAAAAAAATCAAGCCTCATTTGTGCTCATATGCTTGCATCTTTTGGTTCCTGGTCCTTTTCAATATATAAGATAATTTACTATAGCTTAGCAAGCTGATCATTTTATTCAAAAATCCCCCTCCTTTCTCTGCCACCTTACCTACATGCATATAGAATGGTCTGCCTTTTTTCCCAATAGTCTTAGCTCATAGAATGCTCCTGACTCCATAAAAACAACATTTCTTCACTTAAAATAATCTTGTACCCCCAAGTGATGATCCCTAATGTATACATTTCACTAGGACTCTTTCTGTTGTCTTCTGGAAAATGTATGTTTACATCCCTAAAACACCAAGAAATAGATAAAGTGAGTAAAATCCACAATATTACTCATTTTATATGCCTCATAGATTCTGGGATATCTTCCAGATGAGTATTCATATTTTCATTTATTTTTTTCAATAACTATTTAATCTCCTTCTATGTGCCCAGACACTGAGGATATATAGCAGAGAATAAAACAGACTAACATTTCTGCCCTTGTTGAGTTCAGGTTCTAGTGAGGAAGACAGACAATAAACAAAGTAACCAAGAAATTTATAGAGTTGTTAGTCTAAAAATATGAATTAGGGAAAGATGGAAAGAAGTGTCAGGATGGAGGTAAGGACATGGAATTTAGATAAAGTGGTTATGTAAGGCTTCACTGAAAAAATGACTTGAATGAAAATCTGAATAAAGCACAAGAGTTAGCCATGTGGATTTTGAAAAAGGAACATTCCAGATAAAGAAAGAGCAAGTGCAAAAGCCCTGAGGTAGATTTGCTCCTGTGTGTTTTAAGTAACAACAAAGAAGACTATGTGTCAGAGGGCAGATTCATTTTTAATTTTCTGAGGCATCTCCATACTGCTTTCTACAGTGGCTGTACCAGTCTGTATTCCCACCAACAGCACAAAAGGGTTCCCCTTTCTCCACATCCTTGCCAGCACTTGTTTGTAGATTTATTCATGATAGTCATTTGGACAGGTGTGAGGTGATGTCTCATTGTGCTTTTAATTTTCATTTCTCTGATGTTAGTGACGTTGAGCACTTTTTCATACACCTATTGGCCATCTGTATGTCTTATTTAAAGAAGCATTTATTCTGGTCCTTTGCCCATTTTTAATTGGGTTGTTTTTTTGGTGTTGAGTTTTGTAAGTACCTTATAAATTTTGGATATTAACCCCTTATCAGATGTACTGCAAATATGACAGAGATTCTGCTTCTGAGAAAATATCTGAAGGAGTCCAAAACACTAATTCAATAGAACATAAGCACCTGTATGTCCATTGCAGCATCATTTACAATTGCCAAGACATGGAAGCAGCCCAAGTTTCCATCAATAGACAAGTGGATAAAACAACTATGGGACATTTATACAATGGAATACTACGTGGCCATAAAAAATAAAATTCTACCTTTTGTGACAGTATGGATGGACCTGGAGAATATTATGCTAAGTGAAATAAGCCAGTCAGAGAAACACAAATACCATATGATTTCACTCATATGTGGAATCTAATGAGCAAACTGCACTAACAAGCAAAATAGAGACAGACTCATTGATGGAGAGCAGATGACAGCTAGTGGCTGGGGTGGAAGTAAAGGGGTGGAGAGATTGAGCAGAAAGGAAAAAGGACTCATGGACATGGACAACAGTGTGATGATTACTGGGGGGAGGGAGGTATAAGGAGACTAAATGAAAAAATACAATAAAGAATATTTTTTTAAAAAAAGATACAGCCTATGTGGTCAGAGTGGAAGGAATGGAGACAACAGTGGTAGAAAGTGAAGTTGGAGGGGTAACTGGGATAATAATATAGGGCCTGGTAGGAAACAGAAAGCCATGTGGGCAGACAATAACAAGAACTAGCTTGTACTTTACAAGATCTCCAGCTGCTTAGTTTAAAATAGTCCAAAAGAGGCCAGAGCAGAAGCAGAAAGATCAATTAGGAGTCTATTGCCTTAATCTGGACAACTGACTCAGAAGTTATAATAGAGATGGTTAGAATCAGATAAATTTAGGATAATTTTGCAAGGTGGAATCAGTAGAATTTATGACAAATCACATATAGAATGCCAGGGAATGATAACAATTAACACCAACATTGTGGCTAGAGAAAATAGGTAGATAAATTTTCTATTAATAAAAGTATGAAAGATTGCTGTAAGAACAGATTTGGCAGTGGGGGAATATCAGCAGATCTATTTGGGAAATGTTAAATGCGTGATGTCTTTTAGACATCCCTGTGGAACATCAAGTAAGCATTGTGTATATGCAATATTTGAATGCACATGTATACTGAAATTCAGACAGGAAACATAAATATACTCATCATAATCATGTAGATGGAGGAGGGGAATGAATAGAAAAGAGGAAAAATTAAGTGGGCTATGGCACATTCCAACATTTAGAAACTAGAGAAATGAAGAATATGGTAAAGATGTGTCTAGGATAATAAAGGGAAAGCTAAGTAAATGTGGTGCCTTGAAAATTAAGTGAAGACTATATTTAAAGAACAGAGCGATTATCTGTGCAAGTGCTTCTGATAGGTCCAATAAGATGAGATCTGAGAAATAATCTTTAGGCTTAGCAGTAAGGAAATCATAGGTGACCCTGATAAGTCTGATTTCAGTGATATCGTAGGGCAGAAGGAAGTTTGAGGGGGTTAAAAAGAAAAAGGAAAAGAGTTATTGGAAATAGGAAGTCAGCAACATAGGTAACTCAAGAAGAAATGGGATATCTAAAGAAGGAAGTGAGGTCAAGACAGTACTTTTTAATATTGGAAAAATTGTTTATGGTTGTAAATTAATTGGAATAATCCAATAGAGTCAGAACTTAGTGAGCTACAAAAGAAAGAAGAGTATTGCTGACATGTTGTCTCAAAAAGATGGGGTCTAACCACTCATGGAATCTTTGGCCTTGGCCAAGAATATCAAGTTCACTTATAGTCAAAGAAGGGAAGGTAGAGAATCTGGGTTAAGATGAACATAGGCAATAAGAAAATATGAAAGTTTCTTCTGACTGTTTTTATTCTCCCAGGGTAGAAAGTGGGGTTGTCAGGTGAGACGATGGGGTGGGAGGGCACTTCATAGGCTGGAAAGCACTATAGAAGACTGGGAGAATGTGTAGATTGGTAGGATGGCTGGCAGCATTAAGGTCTGCCTTGAAAGTAATGATCATGTGTTTAATATAAAACCAATTATCTTGATTGTGCATTTTGTCATATTTATTTTCATTGCTGGGTTCAATCACAGAAGTACTCAGAAAACTTATTTTAACCAAGGACCAAATTTAGCCAAGTGAGTATAACAAAGGGAAAAAGAACAAGGAAGTTGAGGGTATTTGCAAGCTAAAGAGTATAATAACAATAGATTTTATGCTTGAGAAGGGCTCTAGAGAGGAAGTTAGAGACAGGGAAAAAGAAGCAGAAATTGAGGGGGTATAATTGAAAGATTGTTGCAATTGACATAATTGAGGGAGTAAGATGGGAAGGTAGGGGTGCATGATAATCAGTTAATGACATGTTTGAAATTGAAGTAATAGATGTGCATATGGGTAATTTAAAAATCAAAATTATGGCTGAGTTCCAATGAAGGCCAAGAAACTGAGAATTCAGAGTACTGAAATGATCATATACATGGATTTTCAAGTCACTAAGATGTGATGACCAGAATGGTACTGGAGTGAGAAGCAGTAAACTAAAACCTTCAAGGAATGAGGGGACTACCTAAAGAGATGGATGGAGCAGTGGATGGTTGCAACAAAAGGTGTATTGGAAGATACTTAGTCTGATGACAGAAGAGTAAAACACAAGTGGTTTTAGGGATGAAAAGGGTAAGAAGAATAATCTGGAAGCCATCAAAAGGAAAAGAGAAGCTGCCCAATACATCTTTCTATGAGCAATATGGGAGAGAAGACTGCCATATTTGAGGGACCCCCAGGGGAAGTAATGCCATCAGAGGAAAGCAGGGCTGTAATTAGACAGGAGAAGTGAAAGGAACTTTCACGGAAGAGGTTAAGGACATGGGGATGTTTTTGCAAATTGACCCTTCATTTCAGAAAAGTTGAAGTGGCTCAGGAAATGAAAAGTAAGCACTGGGAAAGAGAGCCTGGAATGATTTGGGATCTCTGGGCTTCTTTTGTTAATTGACCTGAATACAAGTAAATGGTGTGATGAGATCAGTTCTCATGGCTTCAAGCAATGTAATGGCTGTGAGCTCTCTCCTTTATGAGTGGGTTCTTATTCAGGCCAGGAGACTCTTATTCAGGAGTTAAAGAGTTCTAGACTCCTAATGATGGAAACATGGAAATTGCAGAGGGACAGTATTATTCTTAAGGCACAGCTACTCTCCTAGACCCTGCTGCTGTGGACCTGCAGAGAAGTAGCCATCTCTAACATTCTGGGACCTTCTTAACTTCTGTCAAAAAGCTTTCTGGGCTGCAGAGACTGCAAAGGCAATAGTGACAGTTCCTCCTGGTCTCCACCTCCATTTGCAGTGAAAGCCAAGGTCCTCCAAAGAAAATGAAACAGTTCAGAAGGCATAGGGAGAGTTTTTAAAGAAACCCTAATTATATACATTTATTCTGTTCAAAAGATATATGAAATATTTACCAAAAACAATTTGGAAGGAGGAAATATTGCAAGGTCTATAGCCAATAACACAGATGAATTTGGAGTTCTACCCAGATCTAGCTGGACTCCTCTGGTTATTAAAATGTTTTCTAAATGTAAACCCAAGCTCAGCCTGAGAAAACTGGACATAGAAGAAAACTCCAGAATGTTTCCCAGATAGGGTTGCTAGAAAAAAATACAAGATGGCCAGTTAAATTTATATTTTAGATATACTATGAATGACTTTTTAGTATAAGTATGCCTCATGTAATATTTTTATTTATTGAATTTTTACTTGCTATATTTGACAATCTTACCCCTAAAAGAATTTTAGAAAATCAACAGAATGTAGGTGTAGGGAAGACTAACCTTGGTCTGTTTTAAAGTAACAAACCCTATATGAATATGCCTCAGAAATAGTGGAAGTGTTAAAGCTCCCTTCTCTCACATCACCCATTCTAGATTTCCCATGTTATAAATTGAGTTTGGAAAGAAACATGCAAAGCTGAAATGAGCTATAAGCACCTAAGGTATCCCTTCTAGGCTTTGGCCCACACATTTCATTATTCCCTGTGTCCCCACCATTTTATGCAATACGTAAGGTCTAGAGAGAAAAGCAGTATGAAAGGTTAGAGTGGGCAACCATTGAAAGGTGCTGTCAGATTTGTTGTTGACACAAGTTGGGTGGGGGTAGAGAAATTGGATGACAGTGATACAAACTTCAAGTTATAAGACAAATAAGTCTTGGGGGTGTAATGTACAACATGATGGCTAGTGTTAACAATACTGTATGTAGTGTATATTTGAAAGTTGCTAAGGTAGTAGATTTGTTTTTTAATCCTCACCTGAGGACATTTTTTAATTGCTTTTAGAGAGAAAGGAAGGGTGAGAAGATGGGACAGAGAGAGAAACATCAATGTAAGAGAGAAACATTGATTGGTTGCCTCCCATATGTGCCCAGACCAGGGTCTCAAACCTGCAACATTTTGGTTATGGGACAATGCTTTAACCAGAGCCACACTAGACAAGGCAAGGGAGTAGATCTTAAAAGTTCTCATCACAAGCAAAAAAAATGTAATTATGTGAGTTAATGGATGTTAACTAAACTCATTGTGTTAATCATTTGTGTGCATGTATATATATAATCATTGTGCTTTTCACCTTAAATTTATATATTATATGTCAATTATATCTCAATAAAACTGGAAAAATTTTTTAAAAAAGAAAGTAATGTCAAAAAGTTTCCATAGGCATAAGACAAAAAGGAGACACCCTCAGGGTTAGTAACTAGGACAAAACCCCACCTTTTATGTAGGCATTTCACAGCACTGACTTTCCCTGCTGGGTCTCTGGCATAGCCCTAGATAAATAAATATTCTATATCTTTTCACCCTAATAAGCATTTAAGAAAAAGGGAAAGTGAAGGATTAAAGAAATTTTCCCTAATGAAATGTTTTAAACATTTCATTATAAATATAAAGGACTTAGAACAGCACATTAAACCTGCCACTTCTATTTCCCTTTATTTAGAACAAAGATGATGCTCCCTGGTTATTGAAGGCCAGCAGTTACCAGAGCACACTCTGTGTCATACCACCTAATGGCACAAGTCCCACGGTTGGCTGAAACATGAAAGAAACGCAGTATATTAAAATCTACTATCAATCCAGTAGGGAAGAGCCAGCTGGATAAATCAGAACAGAGTTCAAATAAACACTGTATATGAACTTTCAAATTTATCCACATCCCTATCTCAAAAGCTAACACATTTCATGCTCTTTCTCATATTTAAATCTAGATAAGTAAATTTCCAATATCCTTTCAGGATGCAGCTGTTGTTTGACACTGTGATTTCATATTTATACAGTTTCTCTCATCATAGGTTCTTAGACCATTTTACCAGGGTAATTCAGTATCACTAACCATTTAAAAAATCATATCAGCTATATTCTACTGGGCAACTAGTCATGATCACAGTTACTCTGCTGGGCATTTGGAAGTTGCTACTTTATCCTCAAGGAGAATAAACCACCAAATCCTCAGATCCCTCAAAGGAAAAATAATTAAGACCAGCCAACAAAGTAAAAGAGTGGTATTTCTAAACAAATTCCACTGGTAGGAACTACTACAAAATCATTTTGTATATTTCAGGAAAAAGGAAATTGGTTTGGAAAAGTGATGAAAAACTTGGCAACATTTACATAGGAAAGGAAACCAAGATTCTTTTATGGAATCTACTTGGATAAATTTGTATTTTTTTCTGTTCTTTTAAAATGTTATTCTACTTATTTATTTATTATATTTTTTCCATTACCATTTATTCACCTTATACCCTCTTCCACCCTGCACTCACCACACTGTTGTCCATGTCCATGAGTCCTTTTTACGTTTTGCTCGATTTATCCATTCCTTAACCACACTCCCCAGAGTTGTCCTCCTGTTCTCTACATATGACTCATATTTTTAGACTAAGTTGGTAACTCTACAAAATGTGACTATAACAAATCAACCTGGAAATATGTTTTCCATATGAGTAAATGATTGGACACATCCTCCTCTACAAGCCCTGCTCCTGGAATATTGTATCCTCTCCCTACAATCCCAAATCCTTCTGTACTCCATAATGCAGCCAGGATGGTTATTTGTATCACTGATACCTGATGTCTGATGCAGGAAATGTTTGTTCCTAGAACCCCCAGTAACACCTTCTCATCTCACTGGGTAAATTGGATCCCCACTTTTTTCCCTCACCTACATATCATTTACATGGTTCCTTCTCAAGCCACCTTTCTCAGGTATCACATATCCCTTTTCCCAGCATTTAAATATAGGGCCATAAATAAAGGGGCCTTGGTACAAAGTACTAGTTCCTGAATGAGAGAATCACCACTGAAAATGTATTTAAAATTGGTGCAGAAAGGGGACAAAGAACTCCAAGTGGGAAAACGAGCGAATGTGTCTATTTCCTTGTAACCAATATGCAGTCCTGTGTGTGTAAAGATTAGCTGTAAAACCTGTCAGAATCTCACCAGATGCTAACAATGATTGTTAAGTAGTTCAAATAACGAGGATAACTATGTCCATTAAAGGACACTGTGCATGTCAAGCACCTTACAACAGTTTATTTTGGTTCATTTGCATATTGAAATCTTGATGTTGCATCATTTCTACCATTTTAAAATGAAATCTCCCTCTGAAAGTTTGTTTTTTTTCCTTTTTTGAATCATCCTCACATCAGCCCTTCCCCAAAATACATGTCGTTTGCTCAAATCAGGTCACAAAACTGAAGAAACAGCATGCTGAGAAGACACACTGAACACTGGACATTATTAGACGCTATGGGATTACTTAAGTATCTCCAGAAAGAAATTGTATTTTCATGTCATGGTGTCCTGAGATGGACTTAGGACAAGACAGGGCAAGTAATAAGGATGTTTGTTGAATGTCATGGAGATCCTGCTAAATCCGTTAGTTGCTAAAATATAAGAAGATTTTCTCTACCCACTTCCTTACTCCCAGTACTACGAGGGCAGAAACATTATTGAGCACAAGGACGGGAGTGCGCTGCCAGGGTTCAACTGCTGCAGGAGGCTCCTAAATGGAAAATTTCTCTGATTGTGCCAGTACAATTTCAGATGGCAAGCCTCATTGATGATGCCACTGAACCTCTCCGCTGAAACTCAGAGAAAGGCCCAAGTATTCATCCTGTTCTAAAGACACAATTAGCTGAAGTTTTTATCTCCACATCTGAAGAGCCTAAATCAGACAAGTGCCCCAATGAGCATCTCTGGCCAAGAAAAGAGGAATGCAGTCCCACACTGGGCTGCTTTCTTTCTCTTTCCATTAACTGACTTTTTGAATAGGTAGCAATTAATCACCCTCCTCTGCCTACAAAGAAAATTAGAGCTTTCTACGATAATGTGATGAGTATTCAGAGTAAAGAATCATCAACGTGGTCAGCATCTTCAACATTAAAATAAGAGCTTAGGTAGAGTGTAGTTACCAAGCAATTTTCTATTTCCATGACAATAAATCATTTCAGCACAGATAATATTGTAAAAACAAGAAAGTTATGTAATTGTCATCAGTGTGTTATAAAGTACAAGCAAATATATTATTAGTGATTTCATAAGACAAGTGCAAAGAACTACAGCCAAGAGGGTGTTGTCCATTAGTTTTACTGTGAGAGGCTATACTTAATTCAAGCATTCTTCCATCACATTGGGCCTTTTTGATCCTTTGTTTTGGAATTTAATTTAAAAATGAGAATGCATTCACTTAGCAAATATTTGTTCCTTGAGGCTGAATGTGATTTTGAGAACTTCCAAATTCATGTGGAAATTTGTTATTTAATTCTAATGAGTGAGACCCCCCCAAAGTGACCACATTGAAAAATAACTCTCCTTAATGAGTGTCATGTTTATCATGTCCACTCAGTTAAGTAGCATTTATCAGCTGAGACATTATCATGTGTAAGGTCCCAAGATGGTGAGATACAAATAAGAACACATTTGCACCCTCCCCATTAAGGAGTTTAAAGTCTTTTGGGGAGAGAAAAAATAGGTTCTTGGACAACTACAGAACACCTTAGATGATTTATAAACAACATGCTCTGAGAGCACCCACAAAGCAATGATTGATTCCAACAGAAGTGAATCATGAGAGGGTTGGTAGTAAAAGTTGGATTTGGTCTGGGAGTTATAATGAGTAGGACTTCAACAAGGAAAAGCAGTGAAAATAGGGGGAAAAAGTATTTCTTACACAAATGTGATAACAAAGCCACAGTACACAAGAAAGTGAAGGGTGTATTTATGGTACTACAGGTATCCCACTGTAATTATCTCAAGTTATTTGCAAAATATGAGACTAGAAAAATAGAAAAGTGGCTAGCAAGAAATGTACAACTGCAGCAAGTCCTCTCTATTCATCCTTTCCAAGAGTTCGTTAACTAATTTTGACTCTTTACATGCCTACATGTACTTTAGAATTATCTTGTCAAGTTTCCCTGCCCAACTATGGAATTTTAATTGGATTTTTAAGATCATAAATTATTTTGAAGAGAGTTGACATTTTTACATTTTGAGTTTTCTGGTCTATAAACATAGACTGTCTTTCCATTTATGTAGCTTTTCTTTAATTCTTTAGTAATATTTTATATTTGTGCCTTGAAAGTCTGCACATTTTAAAAGATGTGTTTTACGTATTTCATTATTTGATGCCCTTTCAAAAAAATTAATATTCTAACTAGATGATGGCATATGGAAATATGAGTAATCTTCAAATATTGGCCTTTGATACTGCTAAATTATTAAAAATCACCTATTATTTCCAGTAAAAAAGAATGTACAACTAGATAGGACCCATAAAAATATCAAGTTCCACTCCCCTGTTTTAGATATAAAGAAACAAAAAGAAGCTAGAGTAACTTGTAAGGTCACAAGGATAACTAGATCCAGCCAGAACTGAACCCAAATATTCTGCCATTGAAACCAGTTTTCTTTGCACTACTCCTATGTAGATTGGCACCAAATTGTAGAAGATGGCTCTGGTAAGCAATAATGCATTTGAAGTTTTTGAGCATAAGAGGGATATGATCAGATATGCACACACTAAGGAAAACTCTAAAAGCAGTGAGAAGAAACTGGAGAGAGAAAGACTGGTTAAAAAGCCTTTGCAGTCATCTGAGCTGGAAATAATGAGAGCCTGACCCAGAACTGTGATAACTGAAATAGAAATGAATTGAAGGACTCAAGTGTCATTTCAAGGATGAAACTGCTGCAACTGGTGATGAGAGAGAGGAAAGAATTACAGATGATGATCAAGCTTGAGAGCCTGAGTGAAGGTAAATGTTACCCCATCACCTGAGTAAGGAAAAGGGATGAAAAAAAGACTCAGAGAAATAAAATAGTTAGTTCTCTGATTTCCTATCTTGGTGAATAGCAGTCAATCATTCATTGGAAGAAAGGACCCAAGACTTTGCTTCAAGTTTCTGGCCCTTAGAGAATAGCATGCAAGGATCAATGGCAAATGGGGCCAAAATACCAACTTTATTAATGATCGATGAGGAGCCAACAACAAAAAGTAAGCTTTGGGCACTGTACTAGAGATATATTGACAGAACCTCTACTTTTCAGCCCACATGAAGTGGGAAACAGTAACATGTCTACAAGGCAGACCCTGGGTCAACTTCTCAGTCAGCATTAAGGCCAACTTCACAACCCAGACGGAGACAGGATATAGAAGAGAACCCCTCCCATTAGAATAGACAAAGAAATGGGAGGTCTTCTGCCTTTTCCTTGAGTTTGAAGACAGTAACTCTACCCCATAATATATCATTGTCCAATGAGAATCAAACTGTGATTAAACTGAATAATCAATCCTCTTCCTCAAAGGAAACAGAGAGAGAGAGAAAGAGAGAGAGAGAGAGAGGCACAGGAGCTTTCTTCCCAGCATGCCCCTGCAAAAGCCAAACTTCTGTCAGGGTAAAAAGAACAGAAATCTTCATTGCTCTACATCCTAAGTCAGAAACCTGGGAGTCATCTTCTCCCAATATTCCCTCCTTCCGTAACAGTCAAACAATTCTCAAGTGCCATCAATTTTCACTTCTATCTCCTGAAAGCAACACAACTCTGTCTCCATTTGCCCATTCCCACTGATATTTTGTTCATATCTCCTCTAGAACATTGCAGTAGAATCTCTCAAATTATATATTAATCTCTACAAGCTTTCATTTCATTGTTTACAATGCTGGGATACTAAAGTGCAATGTAATCACACTCTCCTCTCACTTAAAACTCTCCACATTCTCTCAGTCATCTCCAGATAACATACAAACACTTATCAGCATTGAATTTATTGCAACTATTTTTTGCCACATCTTTCTATCCCATTAATTTGGAGTTCCTTTATTGCAGGGACTTTTTATAATTTATTTGTGTATTGTAAATGTCTAGCTATTAATTTAGGTATTCAAAAATATATTTTCACCTATATAAACCCTTCCACATATGACCCTGACTATTTCTCCAACTTCATGTCCTGTCTGTAACAGCTCCACTAATCCCTACCTAACTTTCAAGCAAGTTCCAATTTTAGGTATACCAAACTATTCACAGGTGTTTGAGTATTCTTTGTTTTTCTCCTCACATTTGCACACTATCATTGCCCACCTCTTTCTGTTTCTCTTTTCCACTTAGACATATTTCCTGTATATTACCTGTATTGCAAAATATCAGCTCATGCCTCCCTTCCTTCAAATAACCTTTTCTAATCTTAACCCTTTCTTCTCATCCCACCTTGGGCCCATACTGAGTAGAAGACTCTTCATAGTATCTATTCATATCTCTAACACTGCATTTATGAAAATGCTTTTTACTAAATTTAGTAATTTATTTTATTTTTCTCATATTAACGATAAGTTTCTTAAGGGTGGGCATGGGTCTTTATGTCTGGAAATAGAAACCAATAAATGAAGAAAGATAAGAAAAGAA
Source organism: Trachops cirrhosus (assembly GCA_028533065.1). Classification (NCBI taxonomy): domain Eukaryota; kingdom Metazoa; phylum Chordata; class Mammalia; order Chiroptera; family Phyllostomidae; genus Trachops; species Trachops cirrhosus. Next base: position 32,443,414 of record CM052548.1, on the reverse strand, counting down.
AAGGAAGAAAGGAAAGAAAGGAAAGGAAGAAAGGAAGGAGGGAAGGAAGGAAGGAAGGAAGGAAGGAAGGAAAGAAGGAAGGAAGGAAGGAAGGAAGGAAGGAAGGAAAGAAGGAAAAAGAAAAAACCAAGCTAGCATTTTATATATCAAGTTTCTTGACAAAACATTCAGTGAGAAATATACAATAGATCCACAGTGTGGAGTGGACAGAGGGTTGAGCACCTATTCATGTCTTCTTGCAAATTACTTTGTTTTACTAGACTTTCAGAAACAATTCAATAACTATAGGGTTCATTCTAAATTGTACTTTAACTTGTTGGGAGACAGAGAAAAAAAATAAATCCTTTAGGAAAAGTCATGTTTTATTAAATATTTAACTTTCTTCCCTTTGGTTTAAGGCCTATGGAGTTAGATAAGTCAGAAAAGGCCTACTATTCCATCAAGGTGCAACTATATAAAGCAAGTTCAAATTTGACTATGTTTTTGAAGTATTTGACAATTTCCTAGACCACTGAAGGCGGCAACCTTCTCCCTAAGCAATTGCATTTCATGGTCATGGTCACAATCATGAAATACAATGTTCCAAAAATTCAACTATAGTCTTTTTTCTCTGATGACAGTCGAGGACCCTTCAAAAATTTTTATGGAAATAAATAAGAATACATTAAATACTTAAAAAAATCAAACCATTACCTGGCTGGTGTGGCTCAGTGTACTGAGCATCAGCCTGCCAACCAAAGTGTCACCAGTTTGATGCCCAGTCAGGGCATATGCCTGGGTTGCAGGCCAGGTCCCCAGTAGGGGGCACATGAGAGGAAACCACTCTGCTGTTTCTCTCTCTCCCTTTCTCTCTGTAAACATAAATAAATAAAATCTTTTTAAAAATCAAACCATTATAGTTCAATAAATTAAAATTTGGAGGAAGAGCTTTGGTGATAATAGATAATCCTTTATTAAGGCCAATTTAGAGTACTATATAAGTAAGTTGTAAGAAAACAAGAAGTTTTATTCTGCAAAGTTCTGTTTTTAACACCTTTGCTTCTTTGGAGAAGAAAGCAGAACAAAAAAAATAAGGTTCTTCTCAGTGATGGCAAATGTGTAACATGGCTGTCAGCCCTTCCACTCAGCATCTCTTTTGTCTTTTCCTTGTCCATTCTCTTCTTCATGACAAACCTACTTGACTAGGGCTCTTCATTCAGTGAATAATTCTTTATTGTTTGCTTGTAGATGAACACCATAGTTAACAAAACACATTCCTTGCCCTGAAGCTTAGCAAGTAGATTAAAAATCAAAGATAAAGTCAAGGTATCATAAGGGCTAAATTGAGGAAGCAGGTGGAAAGAAAAAATAATCTAATCTGAGAGAAAAATCTTGAGTAAGGATTTACAGGCAGAGGTCATTGCTAAACTGAGTTAATCTAGCAAAACAGAGTGGGAGAGCAATGGGAAAGGAATCAGAGAACATAGAGGATTTTGCAGGCTGTGGGAACAGCATCTGCAAAATCAAGGAAATGCATGTTTGAAGGGGGTTTACAGACTTCAGTATCTTATAATATAAACTGTGATGGAACAAGAGATAGGTGATGAGGCTGAAAACAAAACAGCAAGATCGTGGTAAGTCTATAGAACAAGTTAAAAAAATTGGATTTTATCCTAAGGGTTCTACGTTGTACGGAAAAGTTTCAATTACATAGGTTCAGTTTTAAAAAGACCATAGGATGTTAGTGTGGAAAAAGATAAGACTGGAACAAGTCTGGAGATTGTCCCAATAACCTAAGTATGAGGTGATGCTGGCCTAACTCAAGAGAGTGGCACTGTGTGAAAAGGGGTTGATAAATTGGGATGATACTATGGAGGAAGAAGTTGTAACAGGACTTGATATATAGATATGGGAATTTAAGAAGGAAGAAATTGCTTTCCAGGTATTTTTGTAGCATGTCTTTTTTCTTTTCTAAATATAATCTGTGAAACCTAAACACTATTAGTGGTTAAACATCCTATGAAGTCACCTGAGGCAGCCGTGTGGGTTTCACCTAGTTGTTTATATTGATGGGCTAACAATACTGGTAGGGAGAAATGAAACTTCCTATCCAATTAACAGATATTTTTCATTATTTTAGGAAAGTGGAATGTGCAACATTATATCCAAGATATTGGATTAAAAATACCGGAAAATATAAGAACAATGACTGAAGTTATTCCTCATATAAATTAGTAGTTAATAAACCAGCCATAAAGGCATCCATAAATCTGCTGATTCTAAATTTAGTGTTCCTGTTTATGCCCAAAACAAAAGATGTTTCCATTATCACTATTCTATATGAGTTTACAACCCATGATTCTTCCTTTAAACCTACAATTCAAACTTCAAATCTAATCATAAACCTTTAGGTTTTTATCCTCTCAGTTTTTTAAACTGAGAATAGATTAATGTTCTTTTCACATTTGCATGAAATTTATTTATTTTTCAATATAATTCTTATTTAATATTCCTTTCTTGAATTAATAATTACTTTAGAATCTGGATAATCTTATCCATTGAGTCTCTCTTAATGCACTAAAAGTTCTTTTTTTTTTCTCTTAATTTGAGTTTTTGATTACACTATTACACAATGGTCCTAATTTTTCCCCTATGCTCCCCTCCATCCAGCATTCCCACTCTCTCAGGCAATCCCCACACCATTGTTCATGTCCATAGGTCGTGTACTTAAGTTCTTTGGTTACTTCATTTCCTGTACTGTACTTTATATCCCCTATTCTGTAACGATTCTGTAACTACCTATTTGTACCACTTAATCCCCTCATCTCTTCACCCATTTTCCCATACCCCCTCCCATCTGGAAACCATCACTCCAAAACACTCTCTGTATCCACGATTCTGTCTCTGTCCTTCTGTTTGCTTTGCTTATGTTTTAGGTTCAATAGTTGATGCATATGTTTTGGTTGCCATTTGTTGTTCATAATTTTGATTTTGTTTTTCTTAAATAAGTCCCTTTATATTTCATATAATCATGGTGTGGTGATAATGAGCTTCTTTAGTTTTTCTTTTTTTTTAAAGATTTTATTTATTTATTTTTAGAGAGGGGGAGGGAGAGAGAAAGAGAAGGAGAGAAACATCAATGTGTGGTTGCCTCTTATGTGCCCCCTACTAGGGACCTGGCCTGCAACCCAGGCATGTGCCCTGACTGGGAATCAAACCTGCAGCCCTCTGGTTCACAGGTCAGTGCTCAATCCACTGAGCCACACCAGCCCGGGCTCCTTCAGTTTTTTCTTGTCTAGGAAGCTCTTTATTTGCCCTTTGATTCTAAATGATAGCTTTGCTGGGTAGAGCAATCTTGGCTATAGATCCTTGCTGTTCATGACTCTGAATATTTTGTGCCAATCTCTTCTAGCCTGCAAAGTTTTTTTAAGAAACCAACTGACAGTCTTATGGGAACTCCTCTGTAGGTAACTGCTTTTCTCTTGATGCTTTTAAGAATTCTCTCTTTATATATTACCTTTAGCATTTTAATTATGATATGTCTTGGAGTGGGCCTCTTTGCATCCATCTTGTTTGGGATTCTGTGCTTCCTGGACTTGCATGTGTATTTCCTTCACCAAATTAGGGAAGTTTTCTTTCATTATTTTTTCAAATATATTTCCAATTTCTTGCTCTTTCTATTCTCCTTCTGGTACCCCTATGATGTAAATGATGGAACACACTGGAAGTTGTTCCAGAGGCTGCTTACACTATTCTCATTTGTTTGGATTCTTTTTTCTTCTTGTTGCTCTGATTTTTTTCTTCCTTATGTTCCAAATCATTGATTTGATTCTCAGCTTCATTCACTCTACTGTTGCTTCCCAGTAAATTGTTCTTTATTTCAATTAATGTATCCTTTGTTTCTGACTGGATTTTTTATGCTTTTGAAGACCACACTAAGTTCCTTAAGCATCCTTAGAACCAGTGTTTTGAACTCTGTATCTGATAAATTGCTTATCTCCATTTTGTTTAGTTCTTTTTCTGGAGTTTTGATCTGTTCTTTCATTTGGGCCATGTTTCTTTGTCTCCTGATTTTGGCAGCTTCCCTGTGTTTGTTTCTATGTATTGGGTACAGCTGCTATGACTCCCTTTCTTGGTAGTGTGGCCTAATGTAGTAAGTGTCCTATAGGGTCCAGTGGCACAGTGTCCCCTATTACCCAAGTTGGGTACTTGAGGCGCACCCTTCATGTTGGATGAGTACATCCTCCTCTTGTAGTTGCACCTTGGTCACTGTTGACAGATCAATGGGAGAGATTTCCCAGGCCATTCAGCTGCAAGGATTGATTGTCACCACTGACCACCAATCTCTGCCCTCTATGGAGGATTAACTGGGCAGGGGCAGGGAGGTGGTGCTCTGACATCATCTGTAGCTGTCCACTGGGTTCATAGGATCTGGGATTTCCTGGGTGGTACAAGCCAAGTTCAGCCCCTACTTTTGTTCTGTCCTGGACCTTCCTGAATGAGCTATAAAGCAATCTAAGATGGATGCTGCTTGTTCTGGACTTGGAGATTTGGAGGCAAAACCAAGCTATGAATCTAGGCTAGCTACTGTTAGTGCCAGTTAGCAAGAGGTACTGGGGCTGGAGGCTCACTGAGGATGGTTGTTGCTTGATAGGATTTAGGAAGTTGTGAAGTACGAGCCAAGGCCAGCCATTCATATGGAAAGTCACAGTTAACAGTTTGAGTGGGCACATAAGCTGGTTGGGAGGAGTCTCAGGGGATCTCCACAGTGGGGCAAACAGTGTTAGCCAGGTTGATGGAGTCTCAGATATTGCACCTGCCTGCCAGCTCTTGAAGGGTGGGCTTAAAAAGGGGACAATAGTCTCTGTACAACCTTCTGTCTGGGAGAAAACTATCCCCCAGAACCCACCTTGATGCCAGACACTTCAGTTCCTCCCTGTATGCCACTGGTGTCTTTCAAGCTGCTACCCTGGAGCTGGAGCTTAAAGGGAGTAAGTTTGAATAAGTCCATGTGTGGGTTCTTTAAGGGGACCTGCTTGGGACTCCAGAAGTTTCTTCCACCAACTCAATCCACACTGGTTATAGCAGCCAGAAGTTGTGGGGACTTGTCTTCCTGGCACTGGAACCCTGGGCTGGGGGGCCTGGTGTCGGGCTGGGACTCCTCACTCCCAAGATATCCCTCCCAAATTTTTAGCCACCACATGTGAATGTGGGACCAGCCCATTCCCTGTCTCTGCCCCTCCTACCAGTCTGGATGGATGTGGTTTCTTTAAATCCATTATTGTCAGACTTCCATTCCACTTGATTTCTGATGGTCCTGAGTGATGGTTGTTCTCTATTTTAGTTGTAATTTTGATGTGATTATGTGAGGAGGTGAGCCATGTTTACCTATGCCTCCATCTTGACTGGAAGTCTGCATGAAATATATATAGGAAGTATAGTTCCCTATCAAAATATATCTCATCCAAAGATAAATGTAAATAAATTTGAATATGTTCCAAGTATCATCTAGTCTGCTTTTTACTATGTCAATGATGAGACCAAAAAAAGAAAAAATAAAATAATTACAAAAAATAAAAATAAAAAGACTGTATGTTGAGCATAGGAAAGGAATAACAGTGAAAATCTAAACATACCACCCTGTTAAGTCTCCGAATGAAAGTATCATAGACTTCTGAGAAGATATGAATGCCATGGGGTACTAAAAATATCATATGTAATAAGAAAGAAGATGAGGTAAGGGGGTTGTTCATAAAGAAAACCCCACATAGCAATCTAACTCACATTTTACTCAAGGGAACTTTATTCTTTCACAGCTCCTCATCTGAGTGGTCAAAAGTACAAATCCAGTAAATGCATGTTGATAGGTTTGATATGGGAAAAACAATGTTCTATCATTACAACCATTGGCTACAGCCCAGAAAATATATGGCCAAATCAGAAAATTCTCCAACCATTACAACAAAACTGCACAACATAGACAAGGAGTTTTTTAAGTTCCTCTGCTAGTGCTCATTTGTAACACATCCCTAAAGAAAGAAATTGCTTTCAATTTTTGAGATGAAACTAAAACAAAAATTTTAGAGAGGTTATAAATTAGACAATTACCCACCTTGATCTAGCACTCCACCTTGGATGAATAGGGCCACCTGTGAATGTTACCTTAATATGTGAAAATCATCTATGCAGATATGATTAAGTTAAAGTTCTTGAGAGAGAAGGATGATGCTGGATTACCTGAATGGGCCCTAAATGCCAACATGAGCGACCTTGTAGAGACAGGCAAGGGAAGATTTAATACATAACAGGAAAAAGTGATGAGACTATAGAGACAGACAATGCAGTGATGTGGCTGCAAGCCAAGGAACTCTTGAGTCACCAGAAGCTAGAAGGGGCAAGGAAGAGTATCTCCCCTAAAGCCTCCTGAGAGAAATGGACTTCCAACATCTTGATTTTAGGCCCAGTGATACTGACTTTGAACTTCTGGCCTCCAGAATTGGGAGAGAATAAATTTCTCCTGTTTTAAAATGCCAAGTTTGTGGTAACTTATTACAGCAGCCACAGGAAGCTAATACAGACACCTTGGGTACAGTAGGGTATAGTGAAAGTTCTCATCACTCAGTCTGCAATTCAGCAGGTCTACCCAATGAGCTCAGAGCCTTGGGCATGTACCCTCATAAAAGAGGCAGAGCTTTAACTGCTTTAACTGAAGACAGCTGAACACAGGCATTCTCCTGGGTACCCCTACACCAAAGGAAATTCAACCTTCTGTGGAATCAGAACAGCCTAGCCCCAGTCAATAAGAGAGTTAGGTGGTGGGTAAGAGGCAACATCCCTTTAAATGCATTTACTGCTTCCAGTTGCAACTGCAGCCATTCTGGTCACACATCAGTTTGTATGACTCACCAGAAGGGAGGAATCAGAGGCTGAGTATGAAGTAATGGGAAGGCTTCCTGAGAAGGTGCTCTTCTCTGAGGCCCAGGATTCATAAGCAATGTGACTTTGGGCAAATTTCTAACCTACTTCACAACAGTGTCATAGGGCAGCTTTGCAATTAATTTGTAAATGCCCTTTGGCCCACAGAAAATCCATTCATCCTGTGAGATTTGTATCTCCCAGAGCTACTGATTTGCATGCCATGAAGCTCTGCCAAGGAAACAAGCATCTGCCTGCAGTAAGTACACACACAGAGTTCTCCCATAAACACAGATTCCCTGCAAAGTCCAAACAGAAACCAAAGGAAGGAAGAGGAAGACAATTACATTTGTTTTGGTCCCATTGCCTAAATCCTATTTGATGTATTCTGATTCCATTTAGCAAACATGTATATTGCTAAGCACTTATTTCTTTGGACACTGTGAAGCTGCAGTAAATTGTGTTCAAAAGCTTTTGGATCCTCAGGAAAAGGGCACTGTCTAAATCCAGGGAACTATTATGAGCAAGAGACAGAGCTTTTTTCTCTCAGTCTTAATAAAGAAGTGAGTATGAGCCCTATCAGAGTTCTAGTTCAGATACCAAATTGACCCCTCTGGGAGCTGGGGAAGTCTCAATCTTGCGTTACATGCAGAGGTAATAAAAGAGCATACATTGAGGATTAACTAAAGTTCACATACTGCCTTGAAGAGAAAAGTCTTGATTTTTAAGTGCTGAAAATTGATATTAGTGGGAAGAGAAAGACTGGAAAATGACAAAAGAAACAGATAGATACTGAAAGTTAAAATGAGGAATATAAATTGAAGCAGGTTTAAGGGAAAGACGAGAGATAGGATGCAACAGGGTAGGAAGTAGGAAAGGTTGCAAAGAAAAAAAGACTTCCTCCATCTTTGTTGGCTCAGGCATGTTCATCCAGCCCTAAATGGAAGCATATCCTTTAGGCAACAAAGACTAGGAATTCCAAGCAAAGAATAGAGAGAAAACAGCAGTAAAATACCAGGGAATGAAGGGAGGAAAAGAGGACAAAGAACAGAAGTGAAGAGAGGAGGCAGCAGGTGATAAAACAATAGGAACAAAATTCCTAGAATCTCTAATGGGAGCTAGGAAAAGAGCCATTTAGTCCACAAATTATTTTAAAGGCAAGAATTGTTACCTTGATTTTATGAAATCAGAGCTAGCCCATCCATGCTATCAGCTCCCTGCTACAAAAACCAAATGTAGATACAGTCTAGCCTCTTGTCATATGGCAAAAAGAAATATTTTACTCACATTCAGGTTCCTAATATAAAATACACTGACCACCAAAACTGTATCTGCACACACAAAAAACAATTTGGCAGAATTTATTTAAAAAGCTGAATACAATTAAATTGCTTTCCAGACTCTTGTAATCAAGCAAATGGTTAGTTTTTTTGTTGTTGTGGTTGCTTTCATCTGTTTGTTTTTTAACCTAAATTACCTAGGCTTTGCATAGATGGATTTGACAACAGATAAACATTTTTAAATTTATCTAAATTGTTAGAGGCTAAAGTTATTTTGGCTTTATACATAGACAATTTCAAAAGCCATCTCACAGTTTTGTAGAAACCTTGGCCCAAATCCATCACATAATAGCTGTGTCTCCTTGTGATATGAGGTGTAATAGGGAGTGGAGAGAGAAAAGGTAACACAGTTGGATTGCTCTGATTTCCCCAGCTCCCATATGAGCGAATGTCAGGTTGCATGTCCACTCTGCAGTGCTCTGTTTCTTCAGAACTTCGGTTCTTTTAGCCTCCAAATGTATGGTTAAACCCCATTGTTTGTGTAGCATTTTAAGATATAAGCATCTCATCTTTCCAATAGCATCATTTATTTATTGAATGTAAGTATTTGATAGAATCCAATTAAGGAATAGAAAGCAGACCAGGATGTATTAATTAGGTATTACAAAACTGGAAACTAGGAGGTATCACAGAGGTAGCAACAGGAGGAAGCAACTACCTCCCCTAGGCCTGGAAAACAAGGTAAGATGCTGGGAAAACAAACTTAGAGCTGCGTGGTCCAACCTGGCTTTTGAGCATTTGAAATGTCACTAGTCTGAACTGAGATATACTGAAATTATGAAGTGCACACCAGATTTCCAAGACTAATTATGAAAAAAGGTAAAATAACCCATTAATAATTTTTGTGTTCATTACATGTTAAAATAATATTTTTGATGCATTGGGTTAAAATATATTTATTTCACCTATTTCTTTTTTTATTTTTATAATATGACTACTAAAACACTTAAATTTTTCTCACTTGGCGTGTTCTTTCTATTGGACAGTGCTGGCTTATAGGCTTGGAAGGAGGCCTTCCAGAGCTGGGGCTCAGCCTTTTGAGAAGCGTGCTGTGGGATGATGCTCATGTATCTGAGAGAGAAAGATGAGTCTGGTTCTTGCAGTGCAAATATCAGCAAATTGGAGCCAATTGCCAGTTAATCAACTGTCCCTGCCAAGGTGAAGAAATACTGCTGCAGTGATGCCAACAAGAGCAACAGCAAAACAGGAGAAGTCTTTTTCTTCCCCAGCCTTGCAGTTTCCTTCTGTTGCCCCAACTGGCAAAGCCTAAGTGGGATCCAACTCTAAGGGAGAAATGTGATTTGCAGGGTCCCAGCCCCAGGCGCACAGAGCAGAATATAGAAAGATGAGTCTGCAGCCATAAGAAGAAGTGAAATAATGCCATTTGTGACAACGGGGATGGACCTTGTGAATATCATGCTAGGCAAAATATGACAGAAAAAGTCAACAACCATATTTCACTCACATGTGGGATATAAAACTAAAAGCAACAAATGAACAAACAAGAAAACAAATAAAAACTCATAGACACAAACAACAATATAGTGGTTACCAGAAGAAAAAGGGGAATGGGGGAATAGTGAAAGATAAAGGGGATCAAATATATGGTGTTAGAAGGAGATTTGACTTTGGGTGGTGGACACACAGTGTAATATACAGATGATGTGTCATAGAACTGTACACTTGAAACCTATATAATTTTATTAACCAATGTCACACCAATAAATTTATAAATAAATAAATAAATAAATAAATAAATAAATAAATTTGGTGTTGAGAGGCAAATAACTTAATAACCAGCAAAGAAAAATTCATAATTCATTGGCTACCAGGCATGGTTTTAGATGTTAGGACATAACCATGAACCAAAGACCCTGTGTTCAAACAGCTTTCATTCCAATAAGACAAGGCAGACAATAAACAGACACATAAGCAAGATGATTTTAGAGAGAGATAAATGCTATGGAATTAAGAAAACAGTCAAGGATTAGAAGATGACAAGGAGAGAGGAAGAAGGTGGATGCTGCTTTAGATAGTGATATAAAGAAATGCCTTTCTGAGATGACATTGGAAGTAAGGTCTGAATTAAGGGATCCAGAGGGCAGGGGGAGAAGGAAGATGAAACATTCTAAGACAGAAGGAATGAAATATGAAAAATCTCTGAAAGAAGAATGATCTGGAATTGTAACTATACCTTAACTGTCAGGAGGAAAGATGGTAATGGATGATTGGGACTGGATTATGTAGAGTCCCTGCAAATCATGGTGAGTAACACAGATTTTAACTTAATTGCTATGGGAACCACTGTAGGATTTTACAAAGAGAGTGGTGTGACCTGATTTACATTTGTAAAAGGTCATTCTGGCTTCTGTGTAGCAGAATGGACTCTAGAGGGGCAAGCATATGAGGGAGACCAGGAAACTATTGCAATACCCAGGTAAAAGATAATGATGCCCGGGACTGTGGTTAAAGCAGTAGAAATGGTGAAAAGTGACTATATTCAAGATATGGATTGAGGTTGAGCCAACATTACCCATTAAGTTTGGGATGATTTGTATAACTAATCTGAGTAAATTTTTCAAATAGCTAACACGAATGACAAAATTCTTTTTAAAATATTCTTATTTTTCATGGAAGCAATTCAAAATTATACAAAACATTTCTTGATCTTCTTGTATAGAAAGTCCCAACTAAATGTAAAAACTGTTATTTTATACTCGGGTTCTGGTTCACCATTTTTGTTTGTCATCTGACACACTCTCTGTCAATTTCTTGAGTTCCTCAACTCCAGTTGCTTTCACTGCATATGTTAAAGTTCTGCTTGTATTGAGGCACATCTTCATTCGAATGAAAGATGATTTTTCAGACACTCTAATCCACATATTGACTATGTCATTTAAGTCAAAGCTGCACCTGCCTGGCTCAGGTCAACATCTGCTGCCTCAGTGAGTCCATGAAGCTTGAATTTACCCAGGTCCTCATCTAACCCAAATCATCCTTGCTTCTAAGACATCAGCCATATTACCTGCTGTAACCAACCAAGTCAAAATCAACCTGATCCATACTTACTGAAGCCAACTAACCAACCAGTCATTCAGAAAATCTTATGTACATATTATTTTGAGCCCCAATTTCTAGTCCTTGTCTATTTTTCAATGTTTCTAGCCAATTCATAAAGATGCTAGAGTTTCAAGGGACTAATAAATGAACTTCTTTTCTTTTTCTTCCAAAACTCTGAATAAGAGTCTGAACTAAAAATCAAATTATCATTTACTGATGGGTTTAAATTAGAAACTGTGGCTTGGATTTAAGGTCAAATGACATTTTTAATATGTCCTTCTGAACTGAACTAAACCCACCAAACTACAAATCCACCAAAGTCAGTGGAATGGTGAAGGTGGGAATCAAATTGAGGAGGGGTGAAAGGCAAACACAAGATGAAGAAGTAGAGATAGAAAAAAAGACTTGATAAATCACAAAGTCGAGCAATGAAGAGGAATGGAAAAATGGAGTAATAGCAGATAAGGATGTCAGATCAATGGAAGACTCTATGAGGTGGGATGCCCCTCCCCCCAAAAACAGAATTTATTTATAAAAAATTGTGTATTTATTCTCATGTGTTCAAACCTCAGTCACCTTCAAAGTACTCTCCATTTCATGCAATACACCTATTGAGACTTTTTTCCACTGCTCAAAATAGTTTTTGAACTCATTGATTTTGATGACTTTTAGTTCTTCTGCCATGTTTTGTTTCACCTCTTCCACACCTGCCAAACAGTTCCCTTTGAGGACTTTTTTCATCAGGGAAACAAACAAAAAAGAGTCAGTCAAGGTGAGATCAGGTAAATAGGGAGGTTTGGGCACCAGGGTCATGCCATATTTGGAAAAAAACTGCTGAACACTCAGCATAGTGTGGGCAGGTGCATTCTCAAATCACCCATCATGAAATGGGCAAATGTGCTTGAAAGAGCCCTCAAAAAAGATTCACTGAATCCAAACACAGTCTCCCACAACAATGCCAGCTCATACAGTCATACAGGTAGGTTCCTAGAACACTCACCTAGCAGGGGAAGCCTGTATATATGGTACCTTCCCTCCAGAAGATAATTCTGCTTTGTGGGGTATAGGGGGTCCTTCCTCATATTTTAAGACAGAAAGTTGTGGCACAAGTTTATGTATGCATTAGAATAATCAAGAAAAGAGAGCAAAAAAAAATGAGGATGTCAGAAAATGAATGTATATTGGAAAAGGTGATTGAGAGTCAGTGGACGGTTTTCAGAGCACAGGTAGAGAGCCTGACCTCCACAGTAACAGCTGGGAACATAGCAGAGATGGGGGGAAATGAACTTCAGTTTTTAGATTTAGTTATGGGCAGATGGAGTTTTCATTCTCTGTTTTCTATTTTCTGAATGAAAAATGAAATGAGGCATTCAGCTAAGAATGAGAGAGTGGGAGGTGTGAAAAGAGAGAATGTTTGAAATTAAAATCTTGCTGGGAAGCAAAGTTACTGAGAAAAGAATTTCTGAGTGGTGCTGAAGGTCCAGTTGAGGAGGGTGGTTATTTAGAGCCCAGCCATGTAACTTGCTCTAGCAATATTCAGATGATCAGGGATAAACAAGGAGAAGCTGGGTATGTGATCTCAAGTAAATATGGATTATCGCAGGGTACAGATGGAGGAGAAACAGAGAGTCAGAGGAGTCAAAGGCATTTGCAAGAGCATGATTATGTTAATTTATTCAGCAATAATCATCAAAATTCTAATATATGTCAAGAACTAGTCAAAAATACCCTGTTGAGATAGGAAGCTGTAGGTGCAGGCCAGTATCTAGGCATTGTACCAGAATTAGGTGCAGATTTTTTCTTTAACCCATTTTTTTCTCCTTTTCCTTTTCATTCTTGGGGGGAAAATGGTAACATATATTTAGTACTTACTGTGTATCAGGTACCATGCTAGGCTCTTTTTTAAAAAATCAAAATATTCTCCTATATCAATGCTATGAGCAAATTGCTATTATTAGCCTCATTCGCTGATGAAGAAAAAGAATATGAAGATATTAAACAACTTATGCAGGTAACCATACCACATTCTTAACTACTGGCTATAGGGTCACTTGCTTCCACAGGGTAAGTCTTCATCACTTGGGGAAAAAAACCCTGAATATTTTCCATTAGAATATTTAAATTTTCTGATTTTCATTTTAACACAAAAGCAACTTATCCTATATTTAGAGATTCTTTTGAAAGAAGTAAAAACTTCAAACTGTGTAATAAAACTGAGCAAACTTATTATTCCAAATTATTTAATTTTTTTTCAAATTAAACAGTCTTGCCTATCTAAGTAATTGTTTAAAACTACTCTTGTGTGTGATATATGCTGAAGAAAATATTTATGCTCTACCTAATATTTTCCACTTAAGAGAAACAATGTGAATTTCTAAATTTGGGCCTGGAAAATAAACAGAAGTTTCTCCCCTTAACTCTTCTTCCTTCCTTCCTTATTAATCAAACCAAGATAATTGTTCTGCCCTACAAAACATCCAATGACTAACAGATACTATTGTTTTTTTTTCCTATGAGAAACAATACTTAAGAAGCAACCCATCCTATTCATCAAAAAATAACAAAATTATCAAGGAATGAGACAACTTGCACTTTAAAACAAACTCTGTGTAGGGTTGAAGGTTTTTCACATTCTTAATGCAAAGGTTTTGACAGGGAAGTGGGCAGTGTTCCCTTACTCCCTTATTATCTAAAAAGCAAATGATTTTTAAAGTTGAATCATACAAAATTCCCTTTGACTAGTTATATTTTTCAAGACTACATTTTATTTCAATATAATCACCTATCACTATCTGTAAAGACAAATGCAGGTTAAACAAAACATAAAAAGTGAACCACACTTCCTGAACGACAAAACTGACTGGTTATGCACAGCATTTAGCCAGGTTTGGTAACAGCTGTCATTTTTTGAGAATTTACTACATTCTAAGCCAAAGGTGCCTAATCTTGGTTACACATTAGAATCACTGGAGACATTTTTTAAATTTTGAATTTTGAATTGATTTAAGACTCATTGGCAAAAATAGTTCAGAGAGTGTTCATATATCTTTCCTCTGCTTCTTCTTACATTAGCCCCTTGCATAGTACCATTATCAAAACTAAGAAACTAACATTGGTACAATACTATTAACTAAATTACAGACCCAGTTAGAATCTTACCAGTGGTCCCATTCACATCCTTTTCTTTACATTTGAAATTGCATATAACTGACATTTCTTCTTAGTCTTGTCTGATCAGTGATGTTTCCTCAGTCTTCCCTTGTCTTTTATAACCTTCATCCTTTTGGAGAGTAATAAACAGTAATTTTATAGAGTATTCTTCAATTTGGGTTTAATGTTTCCTCATGATCACACTGAAGTAATACATTTTTCTAAAAACACCATAGAAGTGATGTACTTTTTTCAATGCATTTTATCAAGAGGTTCATATTATCAGTGCCTTATTCTTGGTGGTACTGACTTTTATAAGTTGGTTAAAGTCCAATTTTCTGGGTTCCTCCATTGTAAAGTTGTTATTTTTCCCTTAATAATTAGTAAATATCTTGATACTTTGAAACAATATAAATCCCATTTCTCCTCCAACTTTTACTCACTAATTTTAACATCCATCAAGATGTCTTGTATAAAACAATTGTTATTGTTTCATCTGGTTCATCTGGTAATGAATTCCTATTTGTCTACTTCCCTGAGCATGTATGAATTGGAATTCCACTTGAGGAATTTTTTAAAATACTGATACCTAGGCCCCACCACAGACAAACGAGATGAAAATTTACTAAGCATATTATCCCTTGTTCATACAATATGACTAATAAATATGTATAATCTACATTGAAATAAAAAGAAATTGATATTTGGAATGGTACAATAACTTATGTTTTCTTAGCTAGTAAGTAGTGAAGGCAAGACCAACTCTGAGCCATGCCCTTTCCTCTCTCCCATCTTCCCTCCTTTTATGTTCAACTCATTATTCCTGATGTCAAAAGTTGCCCTATTTAAAGCTAATCTTGCTCTGCCCAGGTGTCTCCACTGGTTGCAATACCATCCCATACACCAAAATGAAGTTGTGGGTTCAATCCCTGATCAGAGCACATACTTAAGTTGCATGTTCGATCCCCAGTCAGGGCACATATGGAAGGCAACTGATTAATGTCTCTCTCTCTCTCTCTCTCTCTCTCTCTCTCTCTCTCTCAAATCAATAAATATACCCTCAGGAGAGGATTTAAAAAAATTTTTAAAAAGAACAACTCTTTCTACTAACTGCAATCATCTGTAATTGTAGCTTAGATTTGTCCAGGGTTAGACATTTTTTTTTATATCTACCTTCCTAAAGAGTAAGAACAGAGATGCCAACTATTATTTGTCTTCATCCAGGAAATAAATTATTGCAGAACAATATGTTAGTGAAAGAAAAGGGTATATCATATACACATCAAATCATTTAGGTATTTAGGCTGATAGGCAACCTTTTCAAAGAAATATAATCTAAATGTTCCCTGAGGGAGTTAAGCTCAAAAGGCTTTGAAACATTAAAATGTGTGTATGTACATGGTGGTTAAGAGTCGGGCTTTGAACCAGGCAGACCTGAGGTGGAGTCCAGCAAAACACTCAATTACCTTGAGTTTTTTCTTTAACTTCTTTATGGTTTAATTGCCTAATTGCTAAAATGCAAATATTAATACCAATTATACAAAATTCTTATGAGGTTTCAATGAGCTCTCAGCACAGGGGTGCAAGCAATCAATAACTATGAGCTTTAGAAACAAAAAAAATGAAACAAAAAAATAACAACAACAACAAAACCCTGTAACTAAACTGCCTACCACCTGACAAGAGATGGTGTTTTTAAGGGAATTTGGGGGGTGTGGGAGATAGGTAATTTTGGAGGGTGTTGTGGGCACATATAGGGTTTCAGAACTGCCAAAGGGGTGCTAAGGACTCACGGAAAAAGAGATGAAGGAAATGGAAAGTGTGAACTATCATCTTGATTGGTTTCTCTTGTGGAGGCAACCATCAAGCACAGAACTAGATCAAAGGATTGGCCAGCCAGAGTTGTTTCAGACGCCAATCTGTAATGTAAAAAGAAAAATTTCCCCAGAATGCCTTTCCAGAAGGATATTATGCATGTGATTGTGATAGAAAATGTTGTCTATTTCATTCATTTCCATATTCCCAGTGCCCAGAACCCTGCCGAGATATAATAACTGTTCAATAGCATTTTTAGATTACTGGATAAATGAATACATAGATGAATTCAAAAGACCAGATTTAGAAGCTTAGCTTCTAAAAAGAGAAGAGTATGTCCCATTGCTTATAGATCTCTCTCGCTAATAAGGCCATGGTGACTGTTTTTAGAGGTATATAAGGAAGCTGAGGACCCACCTACCAGCTGCTTCCCTTGCCTCCTCCTTCATTAAGGGTCAGCATCTCCTCTAAATACTTATTGAATGACAAAGAATAATACTTTTTAAAATGATGCCAAATTATAAATCTGCTCAGGAAATCTAAAAATATGTTTGACCTTGGCTATATGTCATTTGACCTGGCTATATGCCTGCCCAGCTATGAAAATGTTAAATAAGGTGCCTATGTTAAAGATAGGAAGTCACTTCTTACTTTCCTGCTTAATAAGAGACCCCTTGGAAGTGTGCCTAGCTAAAGAACTGTATTTCACAACCACATGTGTAAATAGAAGCAGCCACTGAGATGTAAGATCTCCAGGTAAACGGTGTTGCCCTTGCCCTTCTTATCCCTGCCTGGAATGAAAATACGATGGCTGGAGCTCCAAAAGTCATCTTGTGATTTTAAGGATGGTGAACAGAAAGATATAAGGAGACTAGGTCTCTCATGATTTTCTGGAGCTGACATACCAGTGTCTACCTCTAGTTTTGATTTGTGTGACAGAAGAATTTCCATCCTGTTTAAGTGACTATAGTGAGGTCAGTAACCAACACAATTTTAGTGTTATGCCCCATTAGACAAAGCGTGGGTATAGCTGAGTCAGCAGAAGCTGTACTTTGTGTACTTTGTGTACTATGTGTACTTTGGGGAGAAAAAAAGGCAATTAGAAGCTTTAGTTGACAGTTTTAGTAATTATTGACAGGACAGAAGATAATACAGTGTATATATGTTTTAAATACTATGAACGCACTGTTAGCTACTACAGAGTTATATAACTGAGCTATACTATAACATGAGTTTTTGTCAATAATTGACACATTTAAATATTAAAAAGAAACATAAATCACCTAGTGCAATTGTCCATGTGATGCTCAGCTCTCCTCTAGATATTTAGGTAAGAAGTCATTCAGCTTATGCTTAGCTACATCAAGTGATGAATAGCTCTCCTCTTCCCACAACAGCCCATTTTTATCTTTGGACAGTTCTGAAAGTCAGAATGTTGTTTCTAACATTGAGCTGAAAAATCTGTTTTTCTCTAGTTTCCATCTACTCTAGTCTAGTTGTCATGTTTAGAGCTATATTCAATACATACGATCCCTGTTCTAAATGGTAAACTTTCAATTATCACACTTCTCTTGAGACACCTGCCTTTCTGGATTTTCATGCCACAAAATTATGCTCACCATGTTAAAATCTACTTCCCCAGAATTCAGGAGATATGTACCTACTCTTTCCTTTCCTTGGTGACATATACCTTGGAGGATATGGCCATGTCCTCCCTAGTTATAAAACAACTCCTATTTTGCCAAAAAATGTTCTCTCTGTTACTCAAATACAGATACAAAGTAATCATATTCCCAGATGTGTTCAATATCTCTGGGGGGTACATTTTGAAACAAAGCAAGTAAAGAACTTGTCAGTTGTTGTGCTATTAGCTGAATGAGAGTTCCATTATATATCCTTCAATTTCCAAAACCCCTTCTATGTATTATACCTATGCAACCTGTATGACCTAAATCAGAAATAAATCATTTATTTCTTAAAATTAGGTAAAATAACATTTAGTACATCTTTACAAAAATATTACACCTGTCCTTTCACCTTTCATTCATACACCAGTGATCTCCAGTAAATTTCCATTCTTAAGATTTTGGATTTCTGCGTAGGCATAAATGATATCAACACAGAATACTGTTGTAAATTTCTCCACTAAATAAAGTCTATTTCTACTCACTTGGATCTATTCTCCCATTACCATATTTCAAACAAAACCTGCTCACCAAACTTTGATGATACCAAAGAGATATTTTACTATTTTCATGTTATCTAATTCATTTGACTATCCACTAAAACCAAATATATTGAGCCCACAGGATGTAATAGTAACCACAATAAATGTAAACTAAACTAATAATTTTTAGAATTAAGAAATGAAATTAAAATTTAGCCACGTAGCAAAGATATTGTAAATTTAATCTGAAACTAATTCTTGGGTTTGATACCTAAGGGTAGACCTTCTATCAGGAACTTCTGGCACTTTTTTATGCTTCTCCAACTGGTGTTATGTCAAAGAGGCGAAATGAAAATGGTCAGAAACTGCAGTTATCTTATACCAGGAGAGCAGAAGTCATTTTTCAGGCTAGATTCTTTTAAGAATATAAAGCCAGGTTTACAGTTTAGGAGAAACATAGTTTCTCATTCACCATCTGTCTTCCAGCCAACCTATTCTATTACCAATATCAGGAAGGTACAGAGATTAGAAAAAAGTAGTTTAAACTTCAAATTCCTCAAACCAGGCTGTCAGGGAAGGGAGAGGTCAGATGCTAAGAAGGTGAAAAAAGTGGGCGCTGATGATGTCCACGGTGGTGATATCAGCTTTTCACCTGTGAATATGGATGGGATCAGCGGTGAGAGTGGAGTTATGTGTGGTTAGTGCTGTTGATGTTAGGGACAGATGTGCCTGGAGAGGTTTGGGAATGTAGCAGCCAGGCAAAGCTCAAAACTGTCATAAAGCTTCTGCAAGCTCTGGGACTTGTGTTATCTTCTGCTAAATGCTATGAGAGACTGTTTGTTAATTATATTCATCTTGAACAAGTCTTTCTTCCGGTTCCAGAAATGTCTTGCCCCAGGCAACAGAGAAAAAGATGAGGGTTGTCTGGAGGTGTACTCCTATCCTTCACTGCCTTTCACTTCACTTTGTATCTATTTCCTTCTCATTAAAAAAAAAGAACAAATAAATAAATAAGACATATTAGAATATGTTAGTGAGATAGCATTTGGAATTCTCATTCATATGGCTCATAAAAGATAATTGCTTAAGTTACACAACTATTTTATGGAAGGCAACTTATTTTTATTATTACATTTATGGACTGCTGTTGGCATTTTATGTACAAAAGTAAAGGTAGGTCTCTTCTGTCTTCAAACACCCCAAAACTAAGAGAAATTATAAGACATACGTAAGTATGTACTGTGGCAGGTGCCTCAAGAGAGATATAAAGAGCCCCAGAGGTTTCAATAAAGGATTAATTCTGAACTCAAGAACTCCACAGCAAAATGACTTCTATGGTTTGAATCTTATGCCTCTCCCTGAAAAATTTATGTGTTGAAATCCTAATGCCCAAAGTGATGGTATTAGAAGATGGTGTCTCTGGGAGATGCGTAAGTCATGAACGTGAAGTACTTGCAAATGGAATAGTGCTTTAATGTGGAAAAAAACCCCAGCCTCCACAGAGGTTCCTAGCCCTTCTACCATGGGAGGCCAGAGCAAGAAGACACAGGATTTGAACCAGGAAGAGGACCCTCACCAGAAGATGACCATGTTGGCACCTTGACCTTGGACTTTCCAGGATCTGAAGCTGTGAGAAATACATCTTTGTTGTCTGTAAGTCACCAGGCTTGTGGTATTTGTTATAGCAGCCCTAATAGACTAAGACAATGGCTAGTGGTGAAACAAGATTCAAACATGAGCACGGGGAGTGCTGATCTCAAGTTCATGGCCCTGCCTTAGCCACATCATTTCACTGTGCATTAGTCTGTTCAACCATTAAATGAGAAAGGAAAAACGGCATTCTTGCCCAAAGTACTCATATCCTCTGGAGATGGCTCCGAGATGAACACATCAATAGACAGATCCCAAACCAAGCAAAAACATCGCATTGTTCACGGAAAGCTTCACAGCGCTCAAAGCAGTTCGGTCACGTCCTAGCTCTCCTCAACTGCCTCCCTCCAAACTTGACGTTCTTTAAGACGGTCCAGACAGCTGAGACCATATCTCAAGCCCAAGCGAAACTAGATGTTCACATGCAGCCAGTCTTAAAAGAAGGTTAATTTGTTAGCAAATTGTCAAATAACCTGGCATACCTAATTATTTTTCTTTACACACATCATTTTCCCCCCTCATGCAGTGTTCAATAAATAAATAGGAGAAAATGTCTCCAGGATGATGTGATAGGTGATCTTTCAAGGCTACATTTTGGCTAAATAAAAGGAAAAACAGAAACATTGCCATTTTGAAGGACTTGTTTTTTTATTTCTCTTTGAAGATACTGTAAAGCAATAACGATCATGTAAATTCAAGGGCAAATGCTTCATTTTTTATAAACCTGAATCAGTACGTTGATCTTTTCACCCACCATATTTTTAATGCACAGAGAGAGAAAATTTGTTATGTTCGTGAAAATATTACTTTAGCCCAAGTGAGAGGTGTTAATAAAGGCACAGAAAATGTATAAAACAAACCAAAATGGAGAGAAAGTGAGGAAGTTACTATTGTAGTATATAAATTGCATTGTTAAAATGATGGTTGATATTATAGCTTCTATTTCATAAACTCCCTTTATATAACAGTCTATTGTCAAAAATGATAAGAAAATATTTCCTCAAGATATACCTGCCCATATATTATTCCTATAAAATTTTAGACATGGAAGAGTTATCTGAAATAATAGCATGTCTAAAAATGAGAGGTAGAAAAAGGGATTTAAAGGAAGAAAACTACACCAAAAGATATCACTTTAAAAAATTTTTTTTGATCCACTTATTTGCTGATGGGCATTTAGGCTGTTTCCAGCACTTGGCTACTATAAATAACATTGCTATGAACATTGGGGTGCATAGATTTCTTTGAATTGGTGTTTCAGGATTCTTATAATATAATCCCAGCAGTGGAATTGCCAGGTCAAAAGGCAGTTCCATTTTTAGTTTTTTGAGGAAAGTCCATACTCTTTTCCACAGTGACTGCACCAATCTGCATTCTCATCAACAGTGCACTAGGGTTCCCTTTTCTCCACAACCTTGCCAGCACTTGTTTGTTGATTTGTTCGTGATGGCCATTCTGACTGGTGTGAAGTGGTATCTGATTTATGCACCCCTATGTTCATAACAGTGCTATAATAGCCAAGTGCTGGAAATAGCCTAGGTGCCCATCAGTAAATGAGTGGATTAAAAATGGTGATGCATTTACACAAGGGAATACTATGAAGCAAAAAGAAAGACGGAATTCCTACCTTTTGCAACAGCATGGTTGGACCTAGAGACTATTATGCTAAGTGAAATAAGCCAGTCAGTGAAAGACAAACACTGTATGATTTCACTTATAAGAGGAATTTAATGAACAATATAAACTAGCAAGCAAAACAGAAGTGGAGACATGGAAACATGGAACAGACCGATAGCTGACAGAGAGGGGAGGAGAGGGTGAAATGGTGGAAAGAAAGGAAAGGGATTAATCAAAGAACATGTATGAATGACCCATGAACATGGACAATGGGGTGGGGATTGACTACGGGAGCAGGGGAAAGGCTGGGTGGAGGGGGGCAAAGGGGGAAAAATTGAGACAACTGTAGTAGAATAAATGATAATAATAATAAATAAAAATATTTTCATGCAGTGCTTCAATATAGTCAATGGGGGCACGCAAGTTTACACTATTTAGAGTTATATAACACTCCATATTTTTCAAACATCATTCATGCATGAATTTCTAGCAGTGTTCTTCTGTGGTTACCAGATTCTCTCCCTCTCTCTCTCTCTCTTTCCCCCCTTCCAATAAAGTAAGAGAAATTGAGAAAGAAATGAGTCCAGTAATTTGCCTCAGCTCAATACTGAATAAAGATAAGTTCTTAAACATCTAATAAGAGAATTTTCAAATATTATGAAAGCAATCATGTACTGACCAACTTAAATAAAAAAGAAAGAGAAAGAAAGAAGGAAAACCAGTCTCTTCTGGGGCTTTTAAACAATGTTTGTTATTTGTACTTTTATAGGTTGCAAAGAACAGAGGGGAATTTAGGTTACTTCACGTAATGACACGATCACTTTCAGTTTCCAGACCAACATGTAAAGAACTTGGAAGTCACTACTCCCATCCTCACAAAAAGAAAAGAGCTGAGCAAACTGAAAATCAACTATTCTTAAATCCGTCACAGAATTGAAGTCACAGAGCAAGCCACCATTCCCAAACCTGGAGAGACCGGGAAACAATAGGGAATGACAGCTTATGGGAGAAGAAACCACAGCTAGAGGCAGCATCCAGTAGGAATACTTAAGTGGTAATTGACTAATTGGCGAACAGTGAGTTGAGCATGGACTAGCTTGATAAATAAAAACTCCTGGAGACCAAGCCTGGGGGGTACCTATAAACTTTTGTGAGTTTTACCTCCAGTAACCCCCACCAGATTCTTACTGAGAAATCAGAGAAAAATTTTCTTAAGTTTCTGAAAGGAGAGTGAAAAAGTAACAATTCTGAAATATGGCTGGAGCTTTTTGTTCTCCTTAATGGATAGTAACCTTAAGGAAATCTATTTTACCAAAGCCTAACTGACTTAGATTTTCTCCAGAGTCTAGGAGACCTGAGGGGAGGGAAATACCCAATTCCAGGCCCCTGTGGTCTTTCTCTCTCACCTAAGGGGGAGAGGGGACAAAATTTAGACTTAGATACAATCACAGGTCTGCAGAATGATTCCTTACTCTCACATGCACATCTTACCACCACATGAATAGGGCTACTGAGTAATAACAGGGGGTTACACTTAAAAAGAACTAAAGAGATTAAGAGTAGTATGGGATTGGAAAAGCCAAAGAACTTATATGTACGACCCATGGACATGAACTAAGGTGGAGAAATGCTGGCTGGAGGGGGATACAGGGTGGAGGGGAATAGAGGGGAGGAAAAAATGGGACAACTATATTAGCATAATTAACAAAGTGTGTTTTGAAAAAAAGAGATTACAGCATGTCTCAAACCTTGCTTACAAAGGAGCCTTTAGGGAAACCCAAAAACAGTAGAAAGGACAACGTCAAGGATATCACAAGAAATTTTAGTATCTGACATCACAGCTAGAGCATATAGTAAACAGAACCTAACAGCTACCCAGATAAGTATAAAACCTCATACTAAAGTTCTCATTATCTTAGTTCCTTTACCTGATGCATCATGTTTTGCTTTCAACAAAAAATTATAAAATATGCTATATGGCAAAAAAGAGTCTAAAGAAAGGGAGAGAGCATCAGAACCAGAATCAGGTATGACAGATATTTTAAAATCATCAGACCTGCCCTCACTGGTGTGGCTGAGTGGGTTGAGCATTGTCCTGCAAACCAAAAGGTCACCAGTTCAATTCTTGGTCACATGCCTGGGTTGCAGGCCAGTCCACAATTAAGGGAGCGCTACAGACAACTGATGGGTGTTTCTTTCTAACATTGATGTATCTCTTCATCTCTTTCTCCCTCCCTTCCCCTCTCTCTAAAAAAAATGAATAAATAAAAAATTTTAAATGATCAGACCTGGAATTTAACTATATGCTAAGACCCTAATGTTAAAGGGGGACAACGTGAAAGAATGGATGGGAAATGTAAGCAGGGAGTGGAAACTCTAAGATGGGATCAAACGGAAATGCTAGAAATCAAAAACACTGTAGCAGAAATGAAGAATGCTTTTGATGAACTCATCAATAGATTGGATGCAGCCAAAGAAAGAATCAGTAAGTCTGAAGATGTGTCAGTAGAAATTTCTCAAATTGAAAAGCAAAAAGATTTTTTTTAACTGAAAAAAAAGGAACAGAATACCCCAGAACTGCAGGACAAATACAAGGTATAACATACACATAATAGGAATACCAGAAGAAGTAGAGAGAAAGGAACAAAAGAAGTATTTGAAGTATTATTAATGGCTGAGAATTTTCAAGCTATAAGGATTTGTTGTGAGCGTACATGGGGAAATTAGAGAGGGTAGGAAACCGTCTTCAACCGCCAAGGGAAAAGTTTCATGGAAGGTTCGAATGCAGTTATAGCTACTCCACTGGTCACAGAATATAATCTGGTGTCACTAGTCTCACAGGTAAATTCTGCATCTGAATGGGTTGGTCTGCTTTCTGACTACTACTTTCTGACTGCTTTTCTCTCTACTTAAAGTCCTTAATTTATGTGGCTTCTACTGCCTGATGCCTGCTGCTTTCTTTCTGTGTGTCTCTTAGCTTTATGATCAATTTATTGTCTGTGTCCATCTCTGTAAGCCCCTATTCTACTCAATAAAAGAGAATTTGACTGAGTTAATAAACCTCCAACATCAGCATCCATACTGGACAGAATCCTTTCATCAAACTGCCAACAGGCTGCTGGCCAACCTATATGATGACCGCACAGTATTTGGCTCAGGTGCCAATTCCTGTTCTAACCATCTCTGAGCTAAGCAGACAGATCTCGTGATAAAATAAATTAAGAGCAGGATGCTGCTTGTTAGTTCATGTTTGGAAAAGACTGTTGGCAAGGTCATCTCTTAGTATGTTATGAATTTAAATTATCGGGCATTTTAGTAACAGATTGCAAAAAGCAAACTTAATTTCCCAAAGAAAATGGCACATTTGATTCAATATATTATTTTCTCCCTGAGTTTCATTTATGGTTTATATCATGTTACATCTCCCCACCACCACCACTGATGGAGCAAGAAAGAATATGAAAGGTGACTTTGCTGCTGATAGTCCCAGGGTAAACTCTGAGAGCCATTAGAACCAGGACCACGCTGCCCCTGACCTGGAGAACTGTCATAACAGACGAGGGCAGACAGCTACAGAGAGAGTACAAAAATTGATCTGACCTCTTCAAGCACAGCTATGCACATCCTTGATGGTCCCATTCCTTGAGTTATTTCACTATGTCACCTGTTCCAAAATATTTTTGAGTTATTATCTACCAAGCATGTGGCTGAAAGAGGCAAAGAGGAAAAGATGTATGTACTAAAACATTGGTGTATGTGTGTGTGTGTCATTTTCCCCTCAAGAGCTCAATATGTTTGAGGACATATTTTTTATCTGCCTGGTTTCAATTCAGGCTGTTAATTTTCTGCAGCAGATAAAATCAATGTAGAAAGAAAGCATAGTATTCTATTAGTGCTACTTTTTACTTGAATTTAAGTTAAATATGAATGTGCTTCTTTTTCACTAGTTTTCAAAGAATCATAGTCAACTAACTTCTCTGTGTACATATGACACAGCAGCAAGAGAAAGGCACCAGGCACCGGCATCATTCTTTTTAGTTCTTGACTCTGTCTGACCTGCAAGAGCACCTTTCTCAGGGAGGAAGAGAGTACTTTATCTGCACATAAAGGGCTGGGTGTGAGTAAAGGCTACAAGACAAAAGATAAGAACCCTGTTCTTGTTTAACTAACTCTCTCTGGCCCCAGAATCCAAAGAGGTGCCCTCATGCATCACGTCTTCCCTATTATCTTTGTCCTCTGTGCATACTGTTTCTTGGCAAGAAACAGAAGGTTACCTTTGGCTTTCCTAGTAAAGATCTGTGTTTAAGAAAGAGACACAAAATGTGCAGCAGTACAGTGTTCCCGTTTACCAGTCTCCCACCCATATACCCTATAATCTGACTGTTACAAGGCTATAAACAATGTATTTTATCCTAATCTGGTTTTTTAGAAGAAGCAAATGTTTTCCGTACCGTTTTTTCTGTAACACCTTTTTCTTACCCCACCCCCCAAAACCTGTCACAGTTGTCACTTTTCAATCTGAAAAAAATACGAAGGTCACTTATTCATTCATCAAATTATATTGAGTGCCTTCAGACTCCAATGGTCTTTATATATTATATGTCTGTGGGAACTTAAAACAATCAGATGCTTTTTCCATTTTAAGTCACAGAGAAGGTAGGTGATTTATCTAAACTAAGAAATAGAGCCCAGGCCAGGGGGCTCATTTGGTTGGAGAATGGTCCCATACACCAAAAGGCTGGGGATTTGATTCCCAGCCAGAGCACAAACCTAAGCTGAAGTGTGATCCCTGGTCTGGCTTGTGTAGGGGAGGCAACCCATCAATGTTTTTTTCTCACATCAGTGTTTCTCTCCCTCTTTCTTTCCCTCCCTTTACTTGTCTCTAAAATCAATAAATGTACCTTGGGGTGAGGATTGGGAAAAAAGCAAAGAAAGGCAGTATGACTGCAAAATGAGGTCATTTTTTTAAGTCTGGCTTAGTGATTATCAGAGAAATCATTTCACTTACATTTTCATACAATAGCTACAAATGTTACCATATCTAAGGACCCTTAACGTCTCTCTCTCTCTCCATATACATGTACATAATCACTGCTGGAGGATGGGGAATTTACCATGGATGATTGTACCAAGAGCATCATCAGAGCTGCCTCTACCCCTCCTTCAACCTCACTATCACATGTCTGCCAAGACCCTCATCTCGCTGATGGGCAAAGAAGGTGCCCACGGTGGTACAATCAATAAAAAGTGTTATATAATAGCCTCCCACCTGCAGCATTCCCAGTAATGACCATGTCTTTCCCTTCCCCCTGCCACTCCCCACTGCTTTTGCACCCCTCTCCTTTCCATACACACACATATATGCCATTTTTATACTAAGGATTACCCCACACCTCTTATTGCTGCCAAAACCACACAGGCTGGGGACCAGGGATGGATCAACAGACATCTCCCCCTACCCATACCCCTCCTGTGTGTGGTTGGAAAACTTTTGTGCGGGGGAGGGGGTTTCCAAAAAAAAAGATTCTACTAACAACAAAAAAAGGCTATTATTATTGGACAGCTCATGCCTCTGATAAATATATATTATGATATATATATCATAAATTCATGTACCATATGTCCCTTGTAACATAATGCAACTGTTTGTACCTCAGTGGCATAAAACATACTGTGAATTTACACTGTTTTCATTGAAGAGTTGTTCAAAGTCAACTTTATTCTTCACAAAAAAAAAAACAGTTAGACTCTTTTCTAAACTGAAAAAGAAAATGACCAGGCTTACTTTGTTCCCTGTCCTAAGGGCCTCTTATATATGAATTAGCATTAACGAAGGTGTGAGAAAAGTGAACTTCCCATACCTAGAGAGTAAAGAAAACCAGACACATATAGAAAGCTTAGTGTACATGCTGCATAATAGTATTTCTGAAGAGTACTGAATTCTGTAGTCAAACAGAGGTCAGCAAATAAATCCACAGTGCCTGAGTGTTTGATATTTTCTTTTTACAGATGAGCTGCTCTGATGGGTGGAGGTTTTCATTTCCCAGCTCCAACACAGAGTAGTCACATATGCAAACATGGACACTGTGCCTGCAGTCTCAATTTAGGTTAATTATTTCTGGCTGCAGGAACCAGGAGTGGGCTATGCTGATTCCATGACAAACTCCAGCCCTGCCTCACACATAGACAAAAGAAACACACAGAGAAAAACACTAGTGCCTCAAACCACAGTCATTTCACCTTGAATAGACTTTCCAAATAAAGCCGTTTGAATTTGCTTCCTATACTAAACACTAAAACCCAAAAAGGAATTTCAAATATTGTTTTTCTTCATTAATGTATCACAAACTGCTAATTAGAAAAGATTTCTTTTACTAAATGATTCAGTTCCTATGTCTGTTTTAACACTTGAAAGGTTACAGCTTCAGGAAAAGAGGAAAGAGCCTTAATTAAAGAGTGAATTATTGAATATTCAGTCTTAACTGATGTTGCCCATGCTATTATTTTGCATGTTTATAGATGTGTTATGTGATTCTGTTATCAGAATAACCAGAGAGACAGACATTGACTACTGAGCCTCAAAAAGGGGGAGGGCTTCTGCCTGATCACATCCAGCCATTGAAGTTCAAGAATCATTTGAAGCGTGGTTTCCATGACAACAAGTCACTAATTGCAAACATAAAGTAAAAAATCAACCTTCCCTGAATTTGGCAGCTACAATGGATGATGTCTATTTTTTTAATAGTGAAATGGCACTTTTCCTTAGGGAAATTCTAAAGTAACTTTCCTGAAACCAAAAAGCCATTCCATTGAGGGGTTAACACTGGTCTGGCGAAGGTGTCAGCCTAAGCAGCCCAGATCTGTCCGTCTGTGATTGCCAACACCTGGCTTCTGTAATCGGTGAGCGGAGATGGCTGTGATGAGGAGTGAACAATTTTTGCATCTTCGAGCTACACAACAGCTTAAGAGAGGTGCTGAGGCAGATGAATGAACCAAAGAAAATGCTACCAAATACTGGATTTGAACATCCTTTAGACAAAGGGGTGGCACGAATTGAGAAAAAATGAGCTAAACCCTAAAATCGGGCATTTTCCATAGGGTTGGTCATCCACGATCTATCACTAGCAGAGGTTTCTGGTTTCTCTGGCTGGCAGATTTTTAAAAAACAAACAAACAAAAGTGAATCCTTTGAGAGTTGGAAACCTGTTCAACAGACACAATGGCGCCATTCAAAATTCACCAGTTTATGGACTGCAGCATATCATTTGTAAAAATTGCTTCAGCCTAAGTAAGTCTACTCACTGGGTCACTAGGAGTGAGCAAGAACATTTTGATAAATTCTGTTTCCATGACGATGAATTAACCAGTGAAAAGGGGGAGGTGTTGAAAGATCTATATTCTGTAGAATACTCTCAAATGCTTGCCTGTTTTCATTTTTAGCCATTTAGTTCTCATGGCTCTGTTCCAAGACTCTTTAATTTGCCAGTAGCTGTTTTCCTACACAGATTACAGGAGTAATTCATCAGTGAATGTTTCACTCAGTGGTCCCATCTAATGTAAGGAAACATAAAAATGAATTTTTCTAATTATGCCTTTTTGTTTGTTTAGAAAGAATATAGTAAGCTTTTTTCTTTCTTTCCTCAAAATCTAGCTTTACAGTTCTTATTCTCCCTTACTTATTGACCATTTCCTTACACAGACTACAACTGCAATTTGTAGAATGTTGGGATCTATTTTAAATACCAATAAACCCCCCAAAGGCAATGATTTTTGAATTTACTGGACTGAAATCCCAGGGGGGAATGTAAAGAGAAAAAGAACATTAAAACATGTAGGCCTAGTACATGTTACAATGAAACAAAGTGTTTAGGAAAAATTAAGAAAGCAATAGAGCCTTTCCTTTGCTAAATTACTTTAAATCGGCTTATTTATATACAGTGGAATCTGTTTATGTTATTTCAGCATTTATCCACTTCTAGAATTTAATGATGATACTACTATTTCCTTTGGGGCAAAAAAAAAAAGTGCTTCTTGTGGTTTTATTTTCCAAATGATAAAATATATAGCAAAAAGAACTAATCTATTTGCAACAGAAAAAAATGAATATACAACTATTTTTTCTGAAGTATGAAGTAAGAAAAATATCCCCTCAAAATATGCATTTCCAATCTAGCTTCAGTTTGTGTTTCAACAGTAACTAATTTAGTTCATTTGAAAAATTAAGTTCAAATAATGGGATTTTTCCCTTGCCTTTCTTTTCAGCTGAAACAAGACAAATTACCAGTTTTCAATTTTCAACTGTTTGTTCTGCCACTGTGTAGCCAAACATTTAAAGGATACTTACAGTCTTTTCCAAATTCATTCATCCTTTGTTTAAAGCAGAAAGAAATCTTACTGAGAGCCCTGCTAGACTGCCAACATTTAACAAACTGATCAGATACCTTTTTTTTCAGAGTTTATTTATTTATTTATTTTTAGAGAGAGAGGAAGGAAAGGAGAAAGAGAGAGAGACAAACATCTATGAGAGAGAGAAACATCGATTGGCTGCTTCTTGTATGCTCCTCAACCAGAGACTGAACCCACAACTGAGGCATATGCCCAGACTGGGAATCGAACAAGTGACCTTTCAGTTTGTGGGATGACACCCAACCCACTGAGCCAGACCAGTCAGAGATGATCAGATATTATCTTAATCTAAGATTGAAAGTGCAAAAGATCAGGAGATTCATTTATTATACAAAGCTCTGTCAATCAGAACTATTTTTTAAAATGTTCAATAAATAGCAATGCAATAATATATATTTTTCTTAGGAGCTGTTTTTCAGGGTCATATTTGCTCTGAGAGCTTAATTTCTCTACAAAGAACAGAGAAAATGCTCACATTGAAAAGAATATGGTAATTTCCTTTTCTTCCCTCTCTAATACACACATAAAAAATATTAATATTATTGAATCTCAGATAATGTATATAATTGAGAAATCAAAGTAATTGTTTTAATGAATAAACTCCAGTTGTTTGGCAGCAGACACCTATAAACTATTAGAAAAGAAAACCATGCCACTCTAAAAGCCGCGTGTTTGTAGCACTGAATTTGTTCACTTTGATTTAAAATAGCAGAGGTAACAGTGTTGGTTGACTGGAATGGATAAGGGGAAGTCCAATGACTTCTTTTGTTTACCTGCCATGCATAACTCCTTCAGCTTCTTATGGGCAACATGCATGGGTTCCACTAGTAGTGCCTTGCTTCCCTTCCTATACCTGAGGTCGTTATGCAAGTAACTAGCATTCAGTTCACACTGATGTTAATAGTGTGAGATCTCTTGGCCGGCTGTTGTCTGGGAAATAGGGATGGTATGGCCCACCCAAGAGATGGCTGCCTTCACACCATCAATGTGACCTGCAGTTGGCACAAGGCAGTGCAGGAGTCAGCTCATAAATGCTAATGTCTCCATTGAGATAGGGGTAAACAGCAGCTCCCTCAGTCTTGTAGGTTGAAAGTGTCATAATAATACTGTCATGTTCAGTTGCTGATCATTAAAAATGAGTACAAATGAGAGGAGTAATGGCTTTTGATCCACTCAGGTGGATGTCAAGTTTAACATCCTTATGGCACTATTTACAACTGAATAGATATCCTTCCAGCATAGTGAGATTTTTTTTTGACAAAGAAAATAATCATAAAACTTCTTGAGTTTTGGCTTAAAATGGGTAAATAACAAAACATATTATAAACTCCAATAATTTTATTTTATAATGCACATTAAATGATGTACTCAACAACTATTGTACAGGCTGCACATGCCACAATACATCTATTAGTTAAAGTTGTTTTTAAGTTTGACAGGGCATTTTGTAAATATTCAGGACAATAATATTTTTAAAGGCTTGTTACTTTGTACATGAACATAATACATATACAAATACACAAAATTTATCATAAATGCAATCACATTTAAACAACAGTGAAAGGGAATATTGAATGTATATTCATATAGCAATATAAAGACTAATAAGGAAATGTATGTTTGTGAATCTAAGGAACAGGTGTCTTCTAAAACTTCTGATCTTTTCCCGAAAAGTTGTGTGAATAGTTTTTAATAATACAGTTTTTAAATTCACCAAGATTTCACCGCTTAAATATATTTTTCAATGAACCTTTTAGTAAATCCAGAAATATTTGTAACAAGAAAAACTAGTCTGTTTGGCAACTTTATTTTTTTATACCTATGATTTTTAAATGGTGTAGTGTAAAAAGTTTAAAGCATATATACATGCTTTTGTTGTTGGAATGTTTTTCCACTCTTCCCCCAGAAATAATACTGAGAGGTATAGTTTCAAGGGCAGCCTGAAACTGTTGGAACAAAGAGCTGTTACAAGTGTGGTGGCCCGGGATTCAAAGCCTTGTCTTCCTACTCAGAATCTAATCCCATTGGCTATACCTTGTTCCCTATGGCATAAGAGGTTTATACCAACATCTAGTTTCACAGCTCTGGATCTTTGTCACATGCCAAGAAAACATTAATAAAGGATGCTGTTAGGTGAAGAAACATAGTCTTCTACTTAATTTATGAGTCAAAGCTAAGTCCCATTTGTAAATCACATAAAAACTTAAATGTTTTGAGAGATAATTACTTTTAAAAGCCCTTTGAGCAGATTGCTACCAATTCAGTGAGATAGCTGACAGTCATTCACTCAATGAATATTTATGGAGTATTCACTATGTCTTTGCCCCAAAGAGTTGATTGTGTGTGTACAGAAGATCTATAAAGATAGAGAATTAAGTAATTATAAAGCACTATGGAAGAGTAACTATAAAAGGCAACAAGAATAATTGTATTGGAGGATTGTGGAAGGGGGTTATTAGGGAGAAAACAGTAAGGTTTAATAAAAACTTTTCGAATGAAATGAGGGAAAGGTCATTCCAAAGAAGACAGCTGGGCAGCCAAGGAGTGAAAGTCAGTCTGTTAAGTATAGACAACCACAAACGGCTCAGTTTTCCTGAGTGCCCAGTGCAAGGCAGGTGGTGAAAACGAGCAGAGATAGAGATAGACAAGGGCACTTCAGGACATCTCACAGTCATTGTTAACCACTTGAATGTTATGCTGTCCTAATGACCTTTTGGAAGGTGAAGGCAGCAATTGTGATGAAAGATATTGACAGTGACAATAAATATTCCAGAAGACAATGAGTTGAAGATATGTTTAGGAGTAGAGATAGCAAAACCTGG
This sequence comes from Trachops cirrhosus, assembly GCA_028533065.1. NCBI lineage: Eukaryota > Metazoa > Chordata > Mammalia > Chiroptera > Phyllostomidae > Trachops > Trachops cirrhosus. The sequence continues at coordinate 32,410,493 of CM052548.1, read as the reverse complement.
TGATTGTTTGGGCATCTTTAGAGATGAGAGATTGCAAAATTCTACGTTATGCACAAGATCTACCTTGAACAACTGGGTGGATGGTGGTGCCACCCACCAACTAAGAAAAAGTTGCCAATTTAGGGAGAACATGCTGAACAGAGTGTCTGTGGAACATTCCTGCAGAGATGCCCAGGTAGTAGCTGACTAGATGAGTCTGAGGCTCCAGGCACAGACCTAAATTAAAGACACTGACTAGGAATCCACTGGCAAATGATTGCATCTGAAACCATGATACTGGAGGAGATTGCTCAAAGAATATAGAAAGTGAGATGAGTTGTGAATTGAGGGGCCAACTCTAATTCTCAATGCACAAGAATTATCTGAAATTAAAAGTAGCTGAGAAAGAAAACAGCAAGAAGCTGAGCAGAGGCAGAAGAAGGACCCATACACATTAATATCATGGAGCCACAAAAGTGAAAATGCAGCAGAGGGCTCCAATGAGATAAAGGTGGAAAAATACAAATCTCTCTATGCCTCCTCACACCTGAACACACATCTACATCATTCAAAATGGAAAGAACTTGGACACCTAGATGAAGAAATATTTAGGAAAGGCCATGATCAGCATACTCACATGTTATTTAGGAGTTGTCTGTTCTTAATCTTTAAGCAAAGAAAATTTTATCTATTTATTTTCTACCTTGTCCTCAAAGCACTACAAATCCTTTAGGTAAAATTCCTGAATTCATTCTTCTCAATCAAGCTTGTAAGAAATACTAAGCAAAAGTCAGTTCAACGTTACTCTCATTGGAAAGAAGCAGTAGTGCAGATTGTATTTGTTGCCATTTATGGGTGGAAACTTTTGCTTTAATGTCAAGCGGTGAGGGCAGCTGATATTTTATGAGTTGAGAAAACACACCCACCAGCTGGGTCCTAATGGGAAAGTAGAGCAGTCTTCAATGCAGACAAGAGCAAATTTTAAAGAGAAAGGAACTGGTCTATAAAGCCAAATAGAGTAAACCTGTTGTATTCTCTGGAGTAGGGGGTAGCATAAATGCAAGGGAATGTTGACTTTGTGGCATTTTACATGGGAGCAACCCACCAGCTGAAGATATATAACTAACACACCATCAAAACTTTGTTCAGTCCGAGTAAGATTCTAGTAACAGCTCAGTCCTCACCAGCTGCGTGTCTTAGGGCAAATACTTAATGTTCCTAAATTCTACTTTCATTTGTAAAAATTACCAACCCTGTAAGCTTGTGAAAATTAAGAGGTAAAATATATAAAACATTCCTCTGATACAATTGTTCTCAACACAATTTTGCCACCCAAGGGACGTCTGGGAATGTCTGGAGACAATTTTGGTTATCAGGTCAGGGAGGGTTTGGCTGTTATGCTGCAAAACACTATAATACACAGGACAGCCCCTCCACACAAAGAATGATCTGATTCAGAAGGCTAACAGTGCCCGGGATGAGAAACCCTGATCTAGTAGTCGTGCGCACTTAAGTGCTGATGTTTCCTGAGCCCTCACATCATGCTAGAGGCTAAGTGCTTAATATTGAAGATTAAGAAACTGACACACAGAAAAGAAGTAATATACACAAAGTTACATAGCTGGTAGTGGTAGCACCAGGATTCCACAAAAGCTAACAATTACAATATTTCATACAAAAGTGAAAATGTTTTCAGCTGTTTTCAAATATCAGACTCCTGGCATCAGACAACAAGAAAGATTGGTTTTCACCTTTTTCCAGACATTGACATATTGACATAAATCTGGACAAAACTGATATGTTGCATGTTTTGACTTAGGAAGTTTGTTTTTTTTAAGTGGGGACATGATGAAAATGGAGTAACAGTTAACAGAGGAAAAAATTAACATTTATTAAGAGCATGTTTAAAAAAATAACACTGCCTGATCTGCTTTTAGAAAAATCTTTCTTTGTGTTAAAAATCAGTAAAACCTGACTTCAGTAACTGGCATTAGGTCTTCTCTAATGCTGAAGTCAATAGCTCCTTTTGTAACGGTGTTATGGTTTAAGTACTGCTTCGGGCCTGTGTGAAACTTGAACATGGGATCAAAGAGATAAAAGTCACCTGACTATATCACTTTCACTTTATAGTCTAAAATTCTTAGGATCTGTACATTTATTCAATGTGTCATTGATTGTTTTTAACAATCTTTTTCATCAATGTGTTTTGGAAGGTGTTTTTCTCCTCTTTAAATCTCCCTTCAGGGAAGCCAAAACATAAACTGTTGAGTGTGGATGTGTGTGGACCTTAAATCCTGGAAAGTCAACAAATGCCAAAATATGAGCACACATACAAATATTTTAATAATTATAACATAATGTTTATGGAAGTCTTGGGATCCTGAATTTCTAAGATAATTATATATTGAGCGAAAACTGTATAGTATAAAAAAGGAAGTAGTATTGCATAGTGGTTAAAAGTGCAATATTTACCCTTAGATTGGTATTCAAATTCCGACTGTATCATTTACTAATTATGTGATTTTGACAGAGTCTCAGTTATTTTTTTTATTGAGGAAGGAAAGTCAAACTGACCACAGGAGGTTCTGCAACAATAAAAATTTTATTTCATTTTACACTACCATATGCCAAGCACAGTTTTCAACAGTAAGGATACTACGGTGAACTGCCCACATGCAGTCTATGATTAAATGGTGACAAAAAAATCATCTCAGATAGCAATAATCATTCCAACGAAAACAATTCTGGATAAGCTAATAGTGATCAAACACAAGTGGGAGCTGGTAAGTCTCTGAGGAGGTGCCCTATGAGCAGAGACCTGAAGGACACGAGGCAGTGATCCTCATGAATATCTGGGGAAGAACTTTCCAAGCAGAGAGAACAGCAAATGCAAATATCCCAACCTGGGATACTCTGGCGAATTTGAGAAAAATCAGAGAGATATGTGAGCCTGGTGCTCAGTGGCTTAATTTAAAACATAGCCAGGGATTATATCATACAGGAATTTATATGTCATACAGTAGGCCTTTGAATTTTACTTTGTGATGGGACGGCACTGGCCATTTTTTAGTAGGGGAGTATCATGATCAGTTTATGCTTTAAGAGGATCACTTTGGGTCCCATGTGGAGAATAGACTTCAGGGAACCAGGAATAAATACAGAATGACAAGGCAATTGCAACAGTGCAGGCAAGAGATGGTGATGGCTTAAAATAGGAAGATGATGCTTGGTAGCAGCTGAAAGTGGTTAGATACATGGATTTGTAAGGAAACTCAACAAAACTTCTTATAGATTTAATGTGAGTTGTGAGAAGGAAAATAAGAATAATTCCAAAGTTTGTGGCCAAAATAATTTGGTGAATGGAGGCCATAAGAAACAGGTGGAACAGGTGAACTACAAAGAATTTAGTTAGAGATACAAATTAGGCAGCCATGGTGAGAATATTCAGTAGAGTGTTGGATATATAAGTATGCATTCAGGAAGGAGGTCAAGAATGGATTTTAAAATTTGCACCTTATCAGAATATATGTTTAACTTACGAGGATGGAGTGACATTTCTATAAGAGTACATTAAAATAGGAAAGTGTTTCTAGGTCTGACCTCTAGGTGTCTCCAATATTTAGAGGTCAAGAAAAAGAGGAAAATATGTGTGTGTGTGTGTGTGTGAGAGAGAGAGAGAGAGAGAATAATTATTTCATCTTATCCTCACAACATTCTGTGGGGGAAAAATACATAGTCATGTAAGTTTTTCCCTGGTTTACAGCTAATGAGGCTGAGGCTCATAGCTTACGGCTTACCCACAATCACATACAAAGCCAGAAATGAAACCAAGTTCTACCAACACCTCACCGTTTTTCTTTTCAGCAATAAATGTAGTTTAGTTATCTCACAAAAGAGAAAATTTCACAATATCAGTAAGAATCAGATAATGTAAATATGCAGCTTGAATAATGAACACTCAAAGGATATTTTTAATTTATAAACACTTACACACGTACTGTGAACCATCTCGCACAATTTGTTCTTTTGGACATGATCAGGTTCCTCAAATAAGTGAGAAAATGTTCTGCCATAAAAAGAGATTGAAATGTTTTCTTTATAGAATTATGTAAAGAAAGCTAGAATAATGGCAAAACATTTATTTAAGCATATATTTAATCAATCAAAAAATAGTATATTGTGCAATTACCCATACTGGGCACTGTGTTAGGTATGGGGGTATAAGAGGAAATAGAGCAAATGTGGTCCCTACTCCCTTGACATCTATAGTCTAGTAAGAGATAATAATAAAATTTGAAAATAATAATTTGTGAAATTATGATAGAGGTAGAGAAAAGAAATGGATCCACAGCAGAGAAAAAATCAGAATAACATATTTCAGTGTCACTATGTGAAATGACATGAGAAATGTGTCATTTGTGTAAAAGAGATAAGAAAATGTCTGGATCCTTTTGATAAACCAGGTATAATCACTTCCAAAAGTGAAAAGAGACTCAAAAGTGACATGCAGTTGATAGCTGTCAGAGGAAAGAGGGTAGAGGGGCTGGGTGAAAAGGGATTAAGTAAAGGAACAAACAAACAAAAAACCTCATAGACAGACAACAGTATGTTAATTACCAGAGGGAAAAGGGGGTGGGGGAGCTTGAAAAGAGTAAATGTGGAATAAAGGGTGATGGAAGGAGATGACCTGGGGTGGTAAACACAAAATACAGTATACAGATGATGTTTTATAGAATTGTATCCTGAAACATACACAATGTTACTAACCAATGTCACCCCAATTAATTCAATTAAACAAAAGTGACATACATTCAATAAGGCACTTTTATAATACATATGAAAGGGATATTCCATCAATTTTCTCCTTAAGAATGCATCTTTCTTGTTTCTAGTTAAATGAAAACAAGGATGAGTGTACTTTCTTTATATTTCCTTGTAAGAGGACACTAAGGCCAAAGGGAAGAATTAAAAGAAATAAACATCGAACAATTCTGAATTGTGTTAGCTTCTTCCAAGACTCCAAGTAATCAATATGGAACCCTGCTTACTCCCACAGGACCAAAGTTTGTGATTCACGAAAGGCTAGAGTTTCTTTGGAGTTGTAATTAACCCAAGTCCTTGATATCTTCTGAGAGGCATGTGTTTCACCATCAGTAACAGAATGGCTGAGGTAAATCGTGAGTCAACCTTCAAATCAGCTATTTCACACTCAAGTCATCATTGTGACTGACCAAATTAAGTGTTATTGTGTATCCAGTTCTCTGATTCCCAAACTGCTGGGTACTTGTTTCCACCAACTCACACCCACTGTTCTTTTTTCTCCCAAATCTTTCAACCGTGTTCTCTGGAATTCCATTCTGATTAACCCTTATATCTTTAAATTCTTCCTAAACAATCCATCTTCTCCTTGTTTAAAATTCAGATGTTGTTACATGAGGTCTCAAAACATGAACTATGTTTCAAGAGGTCAAAGATATGCTTTAAAAATTAATGTTTAAGTTTTCTTCCTGCTATTGTAAAATACATCTTTTTCAAAAATATGGTTGCTGTGTTATAATTATATCTCCTACTACAAAAAGTCCAGGTTGTCCTTTTTAAATTTTTTTTATTTTATTTTTATTTTTAATATATTTTATTGATTATGCTATTATAGTTGTCCCAATTTTTCCAGCTTTGCCCCCTCCACATGGTGCCCACCTCTGCCAGTTACCCCCATTCCCTTCAGCAATCCCAACTTAGTTCATGTCCATGGGTTGTACATATAAGTTCTTTGGCTTCTCCATTTCCTATACTATTCTGAACATCCTCCTGTCTATTTTGTACCTACCATTTATGCTTCTCAATCCCTGCTCTTCTCTCCTTTCCCCCCAACCAGCTGACAACCCTTCAAATGACCTCCATATTTGTGATTCTGTTCCTATTCTGGTTGTTTGCTTAGTTTGTTTTTTTTTAGATTCAGTTGCTGACAGTTGTGAATCTGTTGCCATTTTAGTGTGCATAGGTTTGATCTTCTTCTTTTTCTTAAATAAGTCCCTTTAACATTTCATATAATAAGGGCTTGGTGATGATAAACTCCTTTCGCTTGACCTTATCTGGGAAGCACTTTATCTGCCCATCCATTCTAGATGATAGCTTTGCTGGATAGAGTAATCTAGGTAGTAGGTCCTTGCTTTTCATCACTTTGAATATTTCCTGTCAGTTCCTTCTTGCCTGCAAAGTTTCTTTTGAGAAATCAGCTGACAATCTTATGGGAACTCATTTGCAGGCAACTCTCTGCTTTTCTCTTGCTACTTTTAAGATTCTCTCTTTGTCTTTAACTTTTGACATTTTAATAATGATGTGTCTTTGTGTGGTCTTCTCTAGGTCCAGCTTGTTTGGGATTCTTTGTGCTTCCTGGACTTGTATGTCTATTTCCTTCAACAAATTAGGGAAGTTTTCTTTTATAACTTTTTCAAATAATTTCTCAGTTTCTTGCTTTTCCTCTTCTCATCCTGGCATCCTTATGTTAGTATGTTTGGAGATGTCCCAGATGTACCTCATACTATCCTCATTTATTTTATTTGTTTTTTTTCCTTGCTGTTCTGGTTGAATGCTTATTTCTTTCTTATGTTCCAAATCATTGATTTGAATCTCAGTTTCATCCCCCACCACTGTTGGTTCCCTATAGGTTTTTCTTTATTTCACTTAGTGTAGCCTTCATTTCTTCCTTTATGTTGTAGCCATACTCAATGAGTTCTTTGAGCATCCTGAACACACATGTTTTGAACTCTGCATCTGATAGGTTGGTTATCTTCATTTCATTTAGTTCTTTTTCAGGGGTTTTGTTCTGTTCTTTCATTTGGCCATATTTCTTTGTCTCGTCAATTTGGCAGCCTCCCTGTGTTTGTTTTTGTGTATTAGATAGAGCTGCTTTTACTCCCTGTGTTAGTAACATGGCCTATTGTAGAAAAGGCACCCATTTGGATGAATGTGGTTTCTTTTAATCCTTAGTTGTTGTATTCCCATACAGCTTGATTTTCTAATGGTTATGGGTGCTATTTTTTTTGAGGTCTAGTTGTAGTTCTTTCTGTGGTTACGTGAGGAGGTGAAGCATGTTTACCTATGCCTCCATCCTAACTGGAAATAAGTCCAGGTTGTCTTGAGTGTATGATCAAATAACATGCAATCAAATCATCAAAACCATATTATAATATCTAGAATTATTTCCTATTTAAAAAAATTAAATCAATGTCTCTGCCTTTTGATTAAAGTGATCTATCATTGTTTAAGCATAAATTTGCAGGAAACCCTCAAAGGAAGGAAATTATAAGGATGCTTCCATATCATCTAGTTTTACTTTTTCTTTAAAATGGGCACAGAGGCCACAATTTTTTTGTGTTGAAACTTTTCTATAAATGGAAGCATGAATCTAACAAATATAAAGGTTTGCTTTGATGTTGTGGACTGGGCTTTTTATAAAAACACTTGAACGGGAAAGACTGGAATACTGTCAAAAAATTGCCAAGCCAGGAACCAAGATCCATCCTTGATTCCTCCATGTCTTTCAGCCTTCACTCCTCATCTATTCACTTTCCAACTCCTATGGATTGAATTTCTTAAATATCTCTCAAATCCATTCACTTCTCTCCATACCCACAACCATCACTCTTGTCCAAGCCAATTCTACCTATTACTATAGTTGCTATTAAATACAACCTTTTCTGCACATTTGGTGTTACCCTTCACAACCCTCAGCTGGGGTGATCCTTATATTGCAAGACAAAGAGAAAGAGAGAAAAACAGAGAAATCACTGAGGTTGTTTTTGAAATTGCAAATATTTGAAATTCTGGGTGAAAGATGTGTTGGAGAAAAAGCTGTATCTACATAGAGGAAAAACAATCACTTTGTTTCTGGAAGACTAAAGTCTTTGGACTTAATTTATACTGTAATCACAAGTAATATAAGGTAATGAAGAAATCTTTTACTTAACTTGAATTTTGTTAGTGCTAAGGGATGTTAACTTGTCACCCATCTAGCCAGAAAAACGAGTTATTCTTTTTCTTTGGGAATGGGATTCATGGAGTAGTTGGGGCTTAGAAAAGAGAGGAGGTGGGAGAAAAGGCTCTTATCTGAAGAAGAACAGATCACAGATTGTACTGACCTGTGGGATGGCTAGAGCCAAGGGCAGAAGTTGGCAAGGAACCCCCTGTGACAGATAATGTCAAATGAGCTGAATTCCACATTTTCTTTTTCTACTCTTAGGAAATCTTCTTCTTCTACTTTTATGAATCCTCTTATAAAAGCCTCGTGTATTTAGTAAAGCACATTAATATAACTGTAGAGAAGAAAATAAATAGGCTATATTTATGCTTCAGACAAAACAATATGGAGAGAGGACAGCAGCTTGCAGAGTGGTGATGGAAATGCCAGAAGGGTTCATGAGAAGACTCAAGCAGGAGTTAGGAGTGTGCCAAAAAGAGCAACAACTGGAAAAAACCAGGAACCTACCTTTTCTGGAGATTGTCAGGCAAAATTTCATTCTCTACACAGATGAACTTTGTTTGAAATATTTGTATTGTCAGTGTTTAACACTCTTCTAGGGTCTGGAGATAATAGAAATGAGTAAGACTCCCACTGCTCAAGTCTTGCGGCATATAGAGTCCTATGGAAGAAACAAACAATAAATAAACAAACATAAATGATGTCATATGGTAATAAAAGCCATGGGAGAAAATAAAGCATGGTACAGGGGATATTAACTGCTGAGGAAGGACTCAGTGACATTTCATGAAAGGAAAAGAGGGGACTTCACTAAAACAACATTTGAGCAGAGATCTGAAGGAAGTTGTGATCTGTACAGATGTCTGCAAGAAGAACGTTCTAAGCAAAAGGAACAAGCAAAAAAGACTTGATAATGGAAGATGCTTGACATTTTCGATAGCTCATTGAAAAAAGGAGCTCCATGTGTCTATATGACTCATTGCTCCCTCCATCAGTATATATTGGCATCAAATATTTGTTTCCCACTGAGAAATTCATAACTTAATCAGAAACCAGTTTTTCTGGGGTTTCATAAAGAAATGAAAGCAGGATGTGAAATTATTTACTTGTATACCAGAGTTTTCTGATTTTCTGCAGGGCAAATCTTGAAGCATCTGATTAACATTAGAGCAAACATTTCACTTTTTTTTTTTTTTAGAAAAAGAGAGAAAAGGAAAGGCAGCCCCAAGAATGCTTTTTAATAGCAGCTTTTATTCATGCCTTCTTTGCCTTCTTTGGAAGCAATATTTGGCCACATTAATGTTATATATATATATCTCACATGTGAAATAGATGTATATATATTTACTCAAACTCAAAGTCCATCACTGCAAGAGTATGTACATTTCCGGTCAAGCTCCTCCTTTTTGAAGAGAATGTTGGAGGTAGTGCACTATATAAATCTAATGTTACTGAAGTGTTTTCACAGTCTAGAATTAAGAATGGCAAAGCCTGAAAGTTTCTGCAAGCAGAAAGCTGCAGATAACAAGAAATTAAAAAACAAAAAAAAGCTTTTTTGAACATTAATCAGGTGAACTTAGGAATCAAAACATAAACTCATTATAGTTTTCTTGCTGACATTGCTAGCATCTGTGTCATAGTCTTTCTTTCTCAATGGTAACTTATTTGATTTGAGAACAACAAAAATGTTACATGAATTTAACTACTCAACAGGAAAAATTTGATGATAACTATAATTCCCAACACAAGCCTCCCTTAATCGAACAAGTGAGCAACGAGAGGGCTGATTTCCATTTTCTGACTCAACTGTTTTAAGTCAGGGTGTTCCATATTTCTTAACATCAAAAATAAGATAAATGTTTAAGTAATTCTTGGGCAAGTGTTTTACACATCAAAATCCAGTTATGTTCCTTCCTTCTTTCCTTCCTTCCTTCCTTCCTTCCTTCCTTCCTTCCTTCTCTCCATTCCCTCCTCTTTCTCTCCTTTTTATGAATAAACCTTGCATTCTCATTAAGGTTTGTTATAAAGCACATTAAAATTTACTGTTAAAATCTGCATAACTTATAATTGTGTCAGTTTTTAAGGAAATGACTATTTGTTGTTTGTATGAAAAAGCAAGATTGAAAGATGCAATTATTTGTAGAAATTGATTTTATATTTTGTCTCTGAAAAGAAATCAATTTTCCATTCAGTAGAATACATTGTATACAATTTTTGTGCATATGTGTGTTTATATGCAGTTTCCTGGGTACAAGTCTGTGACTTTCATCAAATTCTCAAATGCCTTTCAAAGGAACCTCCCCCCCAAAAAAGTCAAGGCCCGCTGCCTTAAACTGAACCTGAGTTCTGCTCTGAAAATAGTTCTTCCCCTCCTGCTCTCTCCTGTAGAGTTTGTTAATTTGCTTAAACTTCACAGATCTCAGAATTGAGATATGTTCCCACTGTTACTCCTAACCATCCTCACCCACCATTTTGTACCATGTTTATTCTCTCAGCGTTACTGTCCTCCACTGACTTCCTTTTATATCTTTTCATTTTCTAAAAACTTCATGACCTAATTCAGTTTTCTTCTCTATTCCATGTTTTGCCATTGTTGCCAGAAGGTTGAGCATACAAGTGGACAATATACTCAAAAGGGGACTTGAAACATTCCTTTATTTCCATAATTTCATTCCCCACCCTTCTAGCTCTGCTACCCACATCCCACGGATAGGTACTGTTCCTTTGCCATCACTTGAAATGTTTGTGTCTGATTTCCTAAATTTAAACATTACAATCTAATAGCCACAAGGTCTCCCTTCTAATCCCCTTACTCGGCTACTTATATAATACCTGTTGTTGCAAACAGTCCAATGGTTATAGCAAGTACCCTGGATTCAGAGACTCTAGACTTAATAGCAATTCTACCATGTTCAAAATGTAAGAACATGAGCAAGTTTCTTAATCTCTCTAAACTTCTGCTTTTTTCTTTTGGAAATAATAGTTGCTGTTGAGAGGATATTATAAACCATAATATCATTTAGCATTTAGCATGATGCAAACCATTTAGCATGATGCTACCTAGGAAGCATACAATCACAGTTCTTTTTATGATCGTTTGACCTTACCAAGATCTCTACTCACTTCACTTTTCTAATTTATTCTTTATTAACCCACAGACACACACAAAAACCGTATCACTTAGTATGCTATCGTTAGGACGGTGTAGCTCCTCAGAGAATAACATTATGAATGAATTAATAAATGTATGTTACCATAAATTTAATGCCTCTAGACTCTATGGGGACTGAGGGCCACACAACAGCTTCATTTCTTGGTCATCTTTTCTCTTTTTTTCCAAAGCAGTTATTACAAACACACTCTACCCTTCTCAAACATCAAGCCTTATCTCCGGACTTCTCAGGCATTGCAGTCTATGTATTTTTCTCTCACTTCTGCTGTTCTACTCCACTAACTTTATCAGCATTGAATCATGCACAATTCTTTCCTTCCCAAATGAAAACAAACTACTCCTCACAATTAATTCTATCTTTCCTCCTTGAGTTGTAGCCTTATTTCTCTCCTTTTTTCCATAAAAAGTTTTTGAAAGAGTTATCTTAACACACAATCTATATTTTCTCACTTCCCATTTACTCTTCAATATAATTTGCACCCACACCAGACAATTGAAATTGCTCTTGCCAATGTTACTTGCTGTAATAGACGCTTGACATTTTCACAGCAATTGACATTTTGACCTCTAAATATTTTTTCTTGAATGCTTTTTTCCCTTGAGTTTTTATACATAACAGCTTTATTGAGATGTAATTCACATGCCATGAACTTCATCCTTTCACAAAGTCAATTCAATGTTTTTTCATATATCACAAAGTTCTGCATCAATTATCATTATCTAATTTCAGAATGTTTTATCATCTCCAAAAAGAAACTCTGTACCCATTCACCATCACTCCCTATTTTTTCTTCTCCTGGCAATCATTAATCTACTTTCTTCCTCTGTAGATTCACCTATTCTGTTCATTTCATACATATGGAATCATGCATGTGGGCTTTTGTGTTCAGCTAAAGCAGCATGTATCAAAACTTTTTATGGCTGATAATATCCCATTATATGGGTATATCACATGTCGTTTATCCATTAATTAATTGATGTGCACTGAGTGTCTCCACTTTTTGGCTCTTATAAGCAATACTGCTATGAACATTTAGTTACAAGTTTTTATGCAAAAATGTTTTCAATTCTCTTTGTGTATATACCTATAAGTGGAATTGTTGGGGTATGTGGTCAACTTACATGCAACTTTTTAAGGCAATTTCAAACTGTTTTCCAGAGTTGCTACACCAACAATGCACGAGGGTTCCAATTTCTCCACACCCTTGATAACATTTGCTGTTGTCCATCTTTTTTAATTGTAACCATCCTATTTGATATGAAGTGGTATTGCATTGTGGTTTGAATTTGTATTTCCCTAATTGCTAATGATGTTGAGCATCTTTTCATGCATTTATTAGCTATTTGTATGTCTTCTTTGGAGAAACAGCTATTCTTCCCTTGACTTTTATATGATGATAATCTATTGGTTTTTCTCTCTCCTGTGTAGGGTCCTCTTTCTCTGCCATTCCTTACTTTAAATATTGATATTTCTTTTTTTTAATTTAAATTATTTTACTGTTGTTCAATTACAGTTTGTATTTTCTCCCCACCCCTCCCCCACCCCCTCCAAGCCCACCTCCCTGCCCTTGCTTCCACACTCCCCCTTGGTTTTGTCCATGTGTCCTTTATAGTAGTTCCTGAAAACACTTCTCCCTACTGTCCCCTCTCCCCTCCCCTCTGGCTATTGTTAGATTGTTCTTAATTTCAATGACTCTGGTTATATTTTGTTTGCTTTTATTCTTTTGTTGATTATGTTCCAGTTAAAGGTGAGATCATATAGTATTTGTCCCTCACCCTCTGGCTTATTTCACTTATCATAATGCTCTCCAGTTCCATCCATGCTGTTGCAAAGGGTATAAGCTCCTCCTAAATATTGATATTTCTCATTATTTTGCTCCTGATCCTATCCCTGGTTACCTCATCCACCCCAGACATTCATTAAATCTAAAAATCAAGTATACCTAAATCTCTACCTCCTGTTCAGTTCTCTCTCTTGAGATCCAGGTTTGGTTATCCTACTGTCTACTCTACATCTTCATCTGCATGTCCTATAAACTTCTAAAACAGGACACAGCTAAATCTGAATTCATTGTTCCCTACCTAAACCTTAACCTATTTCTCCCAAAATGAATTGTCCAACCATTCAACAAATTACTAAAGCCAAAATTCCTTCTATCCTCTTCTCTTTCCATAAACCCACATATCTAAAATGACCAAGTCCACCTTATTCTGTCTCTTAAATTCTTCTCTAGATAGGGTCCTCCACCCTTTTCCTATTATCAGTGTTCTAAGTCAGACCTGAACTAATAACATAGGGCTCTACTCCTTCCCCACTGGTCTTCTCATAGCAAACACTCTGTCCTTTGAGATCACACCCTTCATTATTTTTACTCTGAATTAGTGTAGCCTTAAAACCACTTAAAACCACTTCAGCACCTTCTGCCAATATGAACAGAGGTTGACATGTTTAACAATTACATTTCCCAAACTACCTTCAAGCTGGGTTTTCCATTCAGAATTTCCCAGCAGAATTATCTTCCAAGTTATAGAACTGTAGTAAATATGATAAAGGGGCAGTCACACAGCTCTTCTGAAAGCACTGACAGGAAAGAAAATTTGTTATCCTGTGGCAGCTTTCATGGAGATTCTTGTGCAATGGCTCTTGACTTTGGTTGTGCCTCACCTGCAGAGTTTTTTTGTTTTATTTTTTATACTTTGACTCAGCCTTGCTTGAGGTCAATTAAATACAATCTCTGGAAATGCAAGCCAAGCAACTGTACCTTGTAAAGCATTCCAAGTAATGATGATGTCTGGTCAGATTTGAGAAAAATTACTCTGATGTCCATCTGGCCCCTAACTTTCTGGTTGCCAAGCCCAAGCCCTGGTAGCAGTAGTGCCTCCTCATTCAGCAGTTTTCCTGAGTGTGACCAACACAGTATGGTTCTTGAGTAGGAGGTGGTGACCACAAACACAGAAGTTCTTTGGCCAGCCAGCAAGACAATGTGACTTGTGCAATTATTGTTTCTGGCAGCTCAGACTAGAGCCAACTTCTTCGGACCTTCCAAGTCTCTATGTTGCTTAACACCTTGTAATAAATCCCTTTCTGATGAAACTGGCTGGAGATTCTTCTACTGTCTGCTGCTGAACCCTGACCAAAACAGCTCTCTAAAAATCAAGTCTGACCATGTCACATTCTTACTTTAAATAATTAAACGGATAACTCTCATTCTTACATTAAATCTAAAATGTCTTTTAATGGCTTACAAAGTCTTTTGTGATCTGGCACCTGTCTTTATTTAAGACATGTTAGAAATATGTATTAAAGGTATTTTAGAAATGCATACTTTCATTAAGAAATTATACCTGTAAGAATTTATTAAAAGAAAATATTTGAACATATAGGCAATACATTGTATACACAAATATACATCACTGCATTATCACTATTGTAAACAACTTAAATATCAATCAATAGGACTTTAGTAAGAAGGGTTATGGTATACTCATATAGTGAAATAATTTCCATTAATTAAAAGAATGTCCAGGTGTTAGTCTTATAACTTCTTAAACTTTATTCTCATTTCTCTTTTTTTTACAAGAACATGTATATGTCTATGTGAAAAAAATTAAGAAATTTTTAGTGTAGGAGGAAGAGTTTTATGTTTATAATAGATAAAGTAAATCAGATGACCAATCCTCCTTATAGAAGAATGCCTTGACAGCTGTAAATTCTTCCTGGGCAAGTTAATGGACATCTGCTTCTCCACTGACAGTCAGTCTCCTCTTGGGCAAGCCACTGTAGACTGTGATAGCATTCTGGTGGAGAGAAAGTGAAAGAAACTATTGTAAGGGCATGGAGGAACACAATTACCTTGTAAACAGTGTTTATATGCCTCACCTGCAGGTTAAAAGTAAAAGAGAGCCCTAAACAAAGGCAAAGGTAAAAGCAGACTTAAGGGAATTAGGAGAAATGATCAATAATTCTCCTTCTGCTTCCTTTGTCTCCTTCTTGAATAGCATGTGTTATACCAAAAGGGAAGGAAATGTGATATTGACTAATGCACATACTAACAAAAAAATTATCAAAATACATTCCTAGTACCAGCCCTGGTTGGTGTGGTTCAGTGGATTTAGTGCCAACCTACAAATGAAAGGGTTGTTGGTTTGATTCCCAGTCAGGGCACATGCCTGGGTTGCGGGCCAGGTGCCCAGGAGGGGGCACTCCAGAGGCAAACACACATTGATGTTTCTCTCCCTCTCTTTCTCCCTCCCTTCCCCTCTCTTTAAAAAGATAATAAAATCTTTAAATAAATATATACATGTATATCTCCAGTACCAAACATGCATCAGGAGCTATAGTAGGAGCTTTGGATAATAGAAAAATAGCATTACGGCCCCACAGAGTTCCTCACTTGGTTCCTTCAATAATCCTGTGTGATGGGGATTCCTGCATTGTCACTTCACAGGCAGGGAAGCTGGAGCTCTGGAAAAGTAAATTCATTGCTCAAGCCAGCATAATTCATAAATGGCAGGCCAGGTTACTGAGCCAGCTTTCTCTATTCATCTATGTTTTTTTATTTATAGCAGCTTTATTTATTTTTTAATTTAATTTTATTTTATTGTGGTAAGAACACTTTACATGAGATTTGCCTCTTAACAAATTTTAATTGTACGACACATTATTGTTAACTATAAGTACAATGTTGTAGGACAGATCTCCTGAGCTTATCCATCTTGCTTAACTGAAACTATATGCCCATTGATTAGTAATTCCCCACTTTCCCCTCTCCCCAGCCCCTAGCAACCACCTTCCCATCAACTGATTCAATGAGTCTGACTATATTACATACCTCGTATAAGTGGAAACATGAGTACTTGTCTTTCTGTCACTGGCTTCTTATTTCACTTAACATAATGTTCCCATGGTTCATCTGTGTTGATACATTATTCAGCATTTCCTTTCATAAGGCTAAAATATACCACATTTTCTTTATCCATTCATCTGTCAAAGAACAATGTTTGCATATCTTGGCTATTTTGAATAGTGCTACAATAAACATGGGAGTGCTGATGTATCTTTAAGATCATGATTTCAATTCTTTCAGATAAGTACTCAGCAGTAGAAATGCTAGGTCATATGGTAATTCTACTTCTTATTTTTTGAAGAACTTCCATACTGTTTTCCATAGAGGCGGCATCAGAGGTGACAGATTTGTGTGTTGAAACCTATAAAACATTGATGAAAGATTTTTAAAAAGACAAATAAATGAAAAGATAGTTCATCTTGGTGAATTGGAAGACTTCATATTGTTACCATACCTATACTACCCCAAATCCCAATGGCAGTTTTACAGAAATACAAAAAACAGTTCTATATTCATATGGAACCACACACACAACACAAATAGCCTAATCTATTCTGAGAAAGAGAAACAAAACAGGGGGCATCACACTTCCTTATTTCAAGACATATTACATAAGCCCTGAAATAAAAATCCAGAGAAATATTCCAGGTCTCAATGCCTGGAATACAAGTGGGCTAGGTGGAGGGTTTGGAGGGAGGATGAAAGAGAAGGAGGGGTATAGCTGAGGGAAGAGAGTAACAAAGAAGGAGATTCAGACAGTAGCATGAAAACTAGAAGGCCCCATTAATCACTTCTTATAAAAGCAAGTTTGGAGGTAAACATGCCTTTTATAAGCAAAATTAGTGTTTAACATATTGTCTCTGTGTACACACATGCATTCTTGCTGAAAGGAGAATTACCTTTTCTGTTTGCTCTGGGTAAGGCCATCCTAAACAGGGCTCCCGGGTGTCACTGTGTTTCTCTTCTTCCTGCCAATGTATGTGGGGGCCTTTCCATACTGATCATTTTTAATTGAAAATTCAAGTTATAATAAATTTATACTTTAAAATATGAAGCTTTTGCAGAAGTGGACAGTAAATACTTTTAAAAAAAGAACATTCTCAGCTTCAATTTGTTCCCCACTCTACCACCTGCCTGCCTGTTTTCTTTAAAGGTGACTCTGGGGAACATTAGCATTGTCCCCCACAGTGAGACATTCATGCTCAAAGCATAGCCTTCCTTCCCTATTTTTAGGAGTGAATTTTAAAGAAGTGCACATTGGTACACTATATTATTTCTATCATTGATGATTATTTTTAAGTGGGGGGCAAAATGCCCATCAATAAAAGTGTTCTTACATAAATCATGGAAGAGCCAGAACTCAGAACAATAAGCAACTAAAAGAAGGGAAGTAGATTTAGAACAGTAATGTTAGAAATAGCCCCCAGCATCCCTTTCTTATTAGGGTCTTGGTGCCTGTCTGGAAAGTAGCTTAGGTTTGAGAAGTTCTGGGAAATGCCATAGTACCATAAATAGTTAACAACAGTACTCTTCAACTCTAATCATTGTGGGGAACTGCAGAAAATAAAGTGACAATGCACCACACAATATAAAAAGTAAATGACGCACATGGATTGAAGGAGGCCAACAGAATGAAGCCATGCTAGTAAGACACTTAAGTAGTTTTTGCTACTGCCTCTGATTCAATCCGGGCATCCAAAATTTTCATGCTCTCTTCGTTCCTGCTATCAGCTCAAAGGCTGATCTGAAATCAATCATTTATAGCTTAGTAGGATGTGTTTCAGAGCCAAGGTAGATCTGGCTGAATAACTCAGGAGCCTCTTCCCAGAAGCTCCTGGACTAGAGAACTCCATGTTGCTAAAGTGTTTAATATACTTGTGTAGCAGAATTGCTTTCTGCTATTTCCACTATTTTAAATATTTTTATTACAAGAATATGGTTTTCTGCCTCAAAGAGTCAATTGTGTTTTTGTTGACCAGCATTGCAAGATAATAATTCATTTTTAGTGTCATTCATTGGGGGGATATGATCCAAATTTCAGAATTACTAATACCCATACATACTTTTAGAAAAGCAATCTGTTTCTAAATTTTGAATTACTTGGATGGTAAATCAGAAATTAAAGGTAGTTAAACACCACAAACTGTTCTTGGAGAGACATGTTTGCCTTTGGAGCAGGGGTCTTGGTATCATTGCTGAAGTTAATGGGAAATCACTGAGTTCATGAGGTAGACCTGCAAAATAAAAGTGACACAGGAAATCAGTTAGGGGTGTGGAGAATGGACTGGAAAGGATAGAGGTGGAGGCAAACAAATTTGAAATTCCCTGATGTGTACAAGTCACTAAACTGCATATTTTATACATCTAATCACACTTATTCATCATGACAATAACCTGCCATAGATATTGATATTCACTTCATAGATGAGAGAACTAAGGCTCAAGGGAATAAAACATGTCTCCCAGTTTTATATTGCTATTAAATATCAGTGCTAATTTGAGGGAAGAGAGAGTACAGAACAAATTTATGGCATCCTAGGAAGTAAGATCAATTACTTTGATGATCCTCTCCCTAGAGCAGTGCTTCCAACTTGGCTGATCACTGGAATCACCTGCAGTGCTTTTCAGAATACCTAATCCAGTACTCTACATCACAGTAATTCTGATGACAAGTCAGGTTTGGGAACCTCTGCTGTCATCTAGACAATCTTCTAGTCATTTTACCAGAAAAGAAACTAAGTCCATGAGATGATTAATTCAGCATTAGACCTATTAAATTTGAGACAGTGGCAGGGCGCCCAGTAGGGTCTCTACATAATTTAGCCGGAGATAGGAGAACAGAGCTGGGAAGAGATGTCAGAACTAGAAGAATAAATTTTGGATCTATCTGCATGAAGGTGATATTTGGAATCATGAAGATTCTTCCAGGAAGAAACAAGAGGGAAAGAAAGAGAGGCTGAATGCAGATCTTTAATAATATCCACAGAGGTAGAATGGGAGAAGGAGGGAACAAGTTGACATGATTGAGTAGTACAGTATTTAGACAGAAGCAAAACCAGGAAGATAAACTGCCACAGAAGCCAAATGAGTGGAGTGCAGTTCTTTCATCATCAAGGGTAATATGCACTAAGAAGAAAATTGGATTCACCAACTGAAAAGTCTGGTGAGTTCTGAGACTATTATCTGGAGAGAGGGCAAAAATAAGGAGTTGATGAAGTTGTTGACAAAAAAAAAGGAAGCAAATACAGTGTTTGGAGGAGTCTGGCTATGAAAAAAGGCAAAAAATAGTAACAGCATCTGGACCAGCAAGGTCAATGGAAGACATTTTTTATTCTGTTTTTCTTTAGAGAGTAGGGAAGGGAGGGAAGAAGGGAGGGAGAGAAACATCAATGTGAGAGAGAAACATCAACTGGTTATACTCACCCCAAATAGGGACTGAACTCGAAACCCAGGCAAGAGCCCTGATCAAGAATTGAGGGAAGTATACTCCATTTATAGGAGAAAGGTCTAGGTATGTGTCCCAGATATAAAAGACTGAGACCTCTCCAGACTGCTGATCAGAGTTCCACACCCTGGATGCCATCTCTGAAAAATGAGGCCATTTTGGGATAAAAGAGCTTATGTTCTTCTTCAATCAGCTGAGCCAAGACTTTGGTCCCATTTGGGTTTGGGGTCAGCTTATCCAAGGCACTGAAGATACATGTACTCTCTTATGGCCCTCTCCTTTACATGTGATCTGCAGATATGAGGGAAGATGTTTGCTGTTTGTTTTATTGATGGGGTAGGAGAGCTGAAGATGACAGGACTTTAGACCTCTGGGCCATGTGCATGAGTCCAGGCTCCCAGTACTTCCAGTTGAGGTTTGGCCCACGTCAAGTTAGCAAGTGTAACTTCACTTTCCCCCCTCTTTTCATTACTTCTTTCTTGCATATATCCCCTATTGGGAATGTTGAGTTTGGTCAACATTTCCCTCCTATTACTACCAGAATGATCCTTTCTCCAATTTTAGGCAAATTCATTTACTCACACTTTAATTTTTATGGACCCTGCTTTCCTACATACATTTCTTTTTCTTCTGCCATAGCCTGTTGATTATCCCTTTTTCTTATATCTTCATCTCCTCTCTCTCAACTAGATCCTTTTTATCATTAAAACTTTCCAAGCCTCTCTTACAATTTTAAAAGCCATCTGTAGGCCATGCCCTCAGGTTACCATCTCTCACCTCTCCTTCAAAGCCAGATTTCTCAGTAGAGAAGTCTGACCTTATTGGTCTTATGTTGCCATCAGCCTCTCTAACCTTTCCAACTGGCTCCCAGCCCATTACTCTACTGAAGAACCCCTTGATTCTAATTAGGGTCAACCTATCTTGAGCCTGATTCAATTGGCATTTTCATTTTTCATCCTAACTGATCTCATAAGAATGTTCAATATCATTAGTCACTCCCTCACTCTAGAAATTCTCTTTCCTTGGCCTGAGTTACAGAATCCGCATTCTCTTGCTTCATTTTATTGTATTTTATCTTGTTTATTTCTTTTTAATCTTCCTTTCTGATCCATATTCCTTCATTTGGCTATAGTATTTGGCTACTGGTGGCATCATTTCCAAGCCCTTCTCTCTGCCTCTAAGTGGTCATTTCTATGGCTGTAGATTAAATGACCACCTATATATGTATTAATGACCTTCACTGTATTTACTTGCTCCAGTTCTATCCTCTGGCCTCTAGTCCTAGAAACCCAACTTCTTACTTAAAACCTCTGTAGTATAAAAACTTCCCATGCTCCTCATGCCCCCAAATGAACTGAAGATCTCCCATTCCAAACCTGGTTTCCTTACAGTGTTGCTTCTTTCAGTGAATGTCATTTGTACAATCCAGAAATGTATGGGTTAGAAAGCACTCCAAGACTGTGGCCTAGGTAAACACAGCTTACCTCCTCTCACAACCACATCAAAATTACAACCTAATTATAGAACAACTATCACTCAGAACTGGCAGAAATGGAGTTGAATGTCCTACAAGCACAGAATTAAAGAAGAAATCACATTCATTCAGACTGGTAGGAGCAGGGGAGATTCAGAAATGCGGAGACATGGAACAGGTTCGCCCCACACCCACATGTGGTGGATAAACATCAGGAGGGATATCTCAGGAATGAGAGGTCCCAGCTCCATACAGTTCCCCAGCCAAGGGTTCCAGTGCCAGGAAGATAAGTCCCTGTGGCTTCTGGCTGTCAAAATCAGTGGAGACTGAGTCAGTGGAAGAAATGTCTAGAGTTCCAGGCAGTTCCTTTTAAAGGGCTCACACATGGACTTACTCAAACTCCCTTCCTCTAAGCTCCAGCACCAGGACAACTGCTTAAAAGGCACCAGTGGTATATGGGAAGGAACTGAAGTGTCTGGCTTCAGAGGAAGAGCTGGGGGACAACTTTCTCCAAGATAGAACTGCTGGCAGAGGCGATGGCTCCTCTGCCCTCCCCCAACAGAGTCACAGAGCTCCATCAACCTGGCTCACACAGTTTTCCCCACCCTGGTGATTCCCTCAGACTCCACCTTACCCAATTTATGGTCCCACTTAAGCAGTTAACAGTGGTTTCTCTGTATGAATGACTTGTCTTGACACATGCTTCTGATCTTCCTAAATCCTCTCAAACAAGCAGCAGCTGGCCTCAGTGAGCCCCAGTACCTTGCTAAGTGGCCCAAGGCCTGGCACTAGCAGCAGTTTGTCTTGATTCATAGCATGGCCTTGCTTGGGAACCTCCAAGCCCAGCACAAGTAGCAGACAGCTGCAGATCTCTTTATAGCTTATGCCATGTAGCTCAGATGAAATGCAAGCAGGCACCAGAGCCCTGCTGAAATAAGCCCTGCTCTGTGGGGTGGGCCCCTGTACAGCTCCATGGAGGTCCTCCATGGAGGATGGAGGTTGGTGGTCAGTTGTCACAAACAGTCCTTGCAGATGCCTGGCCTGGGTAAATCCCTCCCATTGACCCCCCAACAGCAATCCATTCTCAACTAAAAGTGGTGGGTGTACTCAGACCACACAGAGGGTGCACCTTGAGTACCAGCTTGGGTGATGGGGTGGTTCTACCACTGGACGCCACAGGACATCTACTACATTAGGCCAAGCTACCAAGACAGGGAGCCATAGCAGCTCTATGCAACACATAGAAACAAACACAGAGGGGATAGCAAAATGAGGAGACAAAGAAACATGGCCCAAATGAAAGTAGAACAAAACTCCAGAAAAAGAACTAAACAAAATGAAGATAAGCAATCTTTCAAATGCTGAGTTCAAAACACTGGGTCCATGTGTATTCAAGAAATTTAGTGAGGATCTTAACAGCATAAAAAAGATCCAGTCAGAAATGAATTATACACTAAGTGAAATAAAGAACAATTTACATGAAATCAACAGTAAAGTGGATAAAGCTGAGAATCAAATCACTGATTTGGAACATAAGGAAGGAAAAAACAACCAATCAGAATAACAAAAAGAAAAAAGAATTCAAAAAAAGAAATTAGGGTAATATAAGAAGCCACAATGACAACTTCAAGCATAACATTTGCATCATAGAGGTGCCAGAAGGCAAAGAGAAAGAGCAATAAATTGGAAATCTATTTGAAAAAAATAATGAACGAGAACTTCCCTAATTTAGTGAAGGAAATAGACATGCAAGGTCAGGAAGCACAGAGAGTACCAAACAAGATGGATTGAAAGAGGCCCACATCAAGAAACACCATAATCAAAATGCCAAATGTTAAAGACAAAAAGAGAATCCTAAAAGCAGCAAAAGAAAAGCAGGTAGTTACCTACAAGGGCGTTCCCATAAGACTGTCAGTTGATTTCTCAAAAGAAACTTTGCAGGGTATGCAAGCTAGAAGGCATTGGCAAGGAATATTCAAAATGATGAAAAACAAAAACTTACAGCCAAGATTGCTCTAGCTAGCAAAACTATCATTTAGAATCAACAGGTAGATAAAGAGCTTCCCGGACAAGAAAAATTAAAGAAACTTGTCATCCCCAAACCATTATTACATGAAATGTTAAAGGGATTTATTTAAAAAAAAAAGAACATGAAAACTATGAACAATAAAATGGCAATAAATACATATCTATTAACAATTGAATCCAAAAAACAAACTAGCAAACAAGCAGAACAGAAATGGAATCATAAATACAGATAACAGGTTGATGACAGCCAGAAGGGAGGGGTTCTGGAGGAATAAGGGAAGGTGAAGGGAGTAAAAACACAAACTGGTAGTTACAGAATAGTCATGGGGATATAAAGTACAGTATAGTGAATAAAGAAGCCAAAGAATGTATACACATGACCCAGGGACAAGAACAAAGGTATAGGGATTGCCTGAGGGAGTGGGGGGTGGAGAGGGGCATAGTGGGAAAAATTGGGACAACAGAAATAGTATAATCAATAAAATGTAATTTAAAAATAAAATAAAAATAACTGTATGGGTCATATTTAAAGCTCCATATCTAATTCATCTATAAGCCCTGAGATATTGCCTGAACATGTCTGAAATTCATCTATTTCTCTTCATTCCCACAACTACTATCCCAGAACAAGCTGCTATCAACTTTCCCCTACACTACTGTACTTAATCCTTTATTAGTTTCCCTACATCTATCTTGACTCTTTCCAATAGGTTCTCTACATTTTAATCAACATGATATTTAAAAAATGATTGTGTCACCCTCTACTTAAAATTCTTTAGTATTTTCCAAGGCCCTTAGGATCTTACTAGGCCTTACCTCTCCAGCTCCACCTTGCACACTCTCCCTTTGATTGCTCAGAAGAGATCACACTGACCTGCCTGCTTTTGCTCCCTGTCTTTCCTCTCCCTGGAATCTCTCTCTCTCTCTCTCTCTCTCTCTCTCTCTCTCTCTCTCTCTCTCTCTCTCTCTCTCATGCACACACACACACACACACCTTCTCTTAGTTGACTCTAAGTCATACTTCCTAAGCACCCACATGAATAAATTCTTACTAGAAACCTTCACTAACCTACCCTCTTTTGACCTGTTCCCCTCCCCATTATACCTCCTCATAGCACATTGCATCTTTTCTTTACAGTTTTATCACAGTGTGTAATTATACATTTATTTGAGTTTATATGACTCTTCCCCTCTGACTATATTCTAAGCTCCCTGAGGTACGGATCTTGGCCCATGGTAACCACAAATATTTATTGAATTCAATATGTTAAATTTGACCAAGGGGCTATAAACCAGATTCTGTTTAAAGTTTAAAAATCAAAGTTCAGGATCAAGTTGAGATCCAACTACAGAAGAGGTGGTGCTTGGGTTCTGTAGCGCACATTTAATGCTTCACAGATGCACAAGTGAGCAAAGGAGGAGAGAAAAAGCAGACATCCTACCCTCTCAAACTGTTATAAAAATTAAGGTATGCATAGGAAAGGGTTTTACAAGCTTTAATAGTCATTGTTTATAGATTTTGTTTAAGCCTATGCAGGGTGATATAAGATTAAGGAAGGCAGAGAAAGTCTTTAATGCCCAGCTCCAACCCCAGTGTATAGAGCAGTGTCTGGCAAGTAGTAGATGCTCACTAATTGCTTGTCAATGGATTAAATGGTTATCCCTCATATTAAACTAAGCTAAATTTAATGGAGTATTTTACTGAATGAATGAATCTTATTCTCTGAACTGTCAGGCTGTCCTTAAAGGAATTTAAGTTAAAGGTTCTAAAAAATAAGATAGAGTCACATATATAATATAGTTTTTTAAAACTGAAAATGGTAGAACACACAAATGATCCTTTTAAGATAACTTTAAGACCTATATCCCTAGTTAATTCCTATTCATCCTTGAAATCAACATGGGTATCATCTACAGGAGGCTTATCTTGACCTCCAGTGCAGGAGAAGTACTCATCATACCCCCCAATGGATACAGATACCACACCCTGAACTTCTCTAGCACTGTAGAAATATCTCTTTTATAGCACTTTTCTTATTGTTTTAAAATTCAGATGTCTTTTCTACCAATTTCTAACTTCTATTAGGTCAATGAAATGGTCTCATTTTCCTAATGGTTGCTATTCTAACACAGTATCTGACACTTAGTAGATGCTAAATAAGTTTTTGTTGAAGTGGACTGAATTTTTGAAGACTTTCATTGATGGTATCAATTTTATAACCTGATTCACCCATGCATTAACTTCCAGCCAGTTTTTCAGCTAATCCTTGCTCATACCTGGAAGAGATGATAACATATCATTTCATAAAGACTTTCTGGACCACTTTCAAGGTACCAAATATTACTTTAAAAGAATTCTGATCAATAGTAGTTTAACTTAGATATCAGAAAATCCAATGCATACATAAGTGTTTGCAGTATTTATATAAAGCTAAACTCAACAGTTTTTTTATTTCCTTTCCTTCATTTAGCATGACATTTTAGCTGATATTCCTGAACTGCTGGGTAAAGCAAATGAATTTGTATTAGAGCCAGCATTCCCCCATGATTCTGCCAACAGGTGTTTCAGCTTCTTGATTCTATGTACACTTTCCTTACTTGCTCTATTACTATAACATGAATTCTTTATTAAAGAATTTACTGTGATTGCTGTGAAGACTGGATCTACTTAAACAAATAAGACTCTCTGGATTATGTACAGAATTAAAACTTAAGGCCCAACTCTCCCCAGTATTGTATAATGTGTGCTCAATAGATAGTATTCTGGAGTTTTCTTTCCTGTATCTTCACTCAGCTCTGACATTAGAGGGGGGATATAGTCAAGGAATACATCATTATATTCACAATTCTAGTATTTCAACACAAAGGAAAAATCCCACTCTAAGAAATATAGCTGAATTTTTTCATTCCAGATATGACAAACCAGCATAAGCCCATATATTCCAGATAACTTTATTTAGTAAATGTATAACTTATGTTACCCATCTGTGCAACTGCCATATATTTACAAAGCACTGAAATTCACAGAAGACTCTTAGAGAAACAAATGATAAGAAAGTATACTAATGTTTGATTTATTTCTTTGAGTAGATACCTCCTCAGGAGAAAATACACTGTACTATCTTCAAGACATGTGGCTTACCATTGGGGAAGAAGAGTGAGGGTGAGGATAAAATCATTTTTCTGTCTTGATCTGGCAATCTCGATATATTTGCAAAAATATTTGTGATTCTCATTTTTTTAAAAGTTGGCTTTGCCATGTATTAACTTGAAATTCTCCTGATATTGCTCCATTTTTCTTTTCCCAAGAATTTTGAATTATATGTTGCTACACACACACACATTTTATTTCCCTGGTTGATTTCGATTGTATTTGTTATCTCCCTCTCCCACATCTCTTGCCCCAATGGAATGAATATTCTTTTGAATTAACCAGCAGAACATCCCCAACTATTACTGCTCTGCAGCAGCCCCTGCTGGTAAAAGACATCATCCAATTTATCTGTCTCTTAGCTAGGCTTATCAGATCTGATGATTCATTCCCAATAAACCACACCACAGTCTAGCCACAAGTGATCTGCAGGTTCGGCAGACCCTGGACTGGGGCTGGCTGCCATCTGCAAGGTAGAACAGTTCCTTTCAGTGTGGAAAGAGTGCATCAGAGGAATGCATGAGTTTTGTGAGTCTTTATCGTCCTTGTTTGTAGAACACGTAAGAAAAAAAAGAGATTTGAAACTGTTTGTGACTAAAATGATAAAAGGAAATCAATACAGCAAAGCATAGACCACCTGAAAATCTTCAGTTGAAGCACAAGTTGTGACATGATGTCAAAGAGGCATTCTTTTCACAGAGAAGGCTGGTGTTAAATTATGCTATTGCTGACTGCTCTTCCAAGGACTGTTGATAGATGTTTAGGAAAGGAAAATCTTCCTTTCTGGTTGACCTTAAAAGCTGTCTTACCCCAGCCCTTAAACGTTTAAATGTGAACATAAAACATTTTTCTTTAATCCCAGAAAAAAAATATTCTCAACCTGTTCTCTTTAGTTGTTGCTTATCATCTGCCCATACGTATGGAAAAAATATATGGGTATATGTAGAAATAGATGGATGTATAGATATATTAATTTTCAGCTAAAGAATAAGTGCAGTTATCACTCAGGATGACAGAACTAGGGTGGAAAACACCCAGATGATTGCAATTTGTTTTGCCATGCATCCATGAAAACTCCCTGTAGTGGAAAGAAAATAGAGCAGGCAGGTTATAATAATAGAATATATCTATTTTTCCACACATTTATCATTATATTTAAGCCAATCTTCCCAAACAGTGTAAAATGTATACATTTGTAGTAAGGATACAATTTTCCCAGGATGGAGTTGAATGGCGGGGGGTGGAGGGGAAGCTGCAAAACTAATCCACATGAACATGAGTCATGCAACAGAAAACAAGACATTGACTGAGAGAAATAAAAGGAACAAGAACAATGGAGGACAGGAAACAGGACACAGAAGACAAACCAATTTAAAGATTGGGAGTATGTGGCTATTTTGGTATCAGGAACTCTATCTTTAAAAGGAAGGGTGAAAGAGTAAGCCTAAAACAATGGGAGATACATTACATTTTGTACGCAATCCCACCAGGAACAGCATCCCTTCAAAAGAGTAACCTCAGGGCTACATCTAATGAACATTTGATACATAGTGTGATTTTATTTAATAGCAAATAATACCACCAGGTGTGCCAGTTACCAAGAGGCCATTAACCAAACAAAGTATTCCAGATGTATCTGGTTGTGATGTTTGCAGTCTTCTCACTTGGTAGTATCACACAATGGGCAAAGCTGGGTCCTCAAGGCCAGCAAAGCATGATTGGTGACAGTTGTGCTATTTTATTGAAACAGAATCATCTTATGTCTTTATTTTTCTGTTTAAAAACCAGAGTTGACCTGAAAGAGCCATCTTGATATAACAAAGCAACAAAATCCAGGCTGATATAATAGAAGCCTCTTAGGCAAAGCTGCTAATAGATGTACCTGTTAAAGAAAATAAAGAAAAAGAAATCAAAACAACACTGTATGTTCCCTCAGTACAGAAGATAAACTTTCAAGTGGTGACAAGGAACTTTGACTTACAGCAAACCTTGACTTAAAGAATCAGTGTGCAGATGAGAAACTGTTAAGTCATCTGACCTTCGTTTGTACTCTACTTGGCAGACGCTCACAAAAATACTACCCAAGAAATATCACTCTCATAAAGCAATACAAAAAAAGTCACTAATGTATTACCGTATCTGACGAGAGGAAGGCTCTAGAATTTATTGATTGTTAATGAATTACCAATAGTAGGAGTATATTTATATGCTTTTGTGCAAAAAAAAAAGTAAGATTTCATTATGCCAATGGGCATAAGCTCCTTTGACAACCTTCTTGGAAGCGATTATAAAAGCAGTATCTTGGGGGAAATGTCACAAGGGTCTGGCTTATTACATTTTGTAAATCATAAGACTTGTCTGCAAATGCAGAGCACTACAGGTGATTTAGTTGTTGGCCTAGAAACTCTGCTGTTAGGACCATTAAACAGGTCCAGAGTTTAAGCTGCACAGTAAATTATACTCAAAAGAAACAGACGGAAATTTTGCCTCATGTTTTCTGTCTCTAAAGTGCAAACCCGCTGTGCTGCCACAGCCCTGGGAGGTGGTATCAGCTTTTCACAGTGAGGCATCAGCTTTGTGCACCTTGATGAAGCCCACCTGAGACTATTATGGAATTCTGTGAATTTTACTATAAAAAATGGAGAACTAAATCAAGTTAGGCTTTTCCTAGTTGACAAATCTTCACAGCTGGAATAGATAGAACCGATATTCTTTTTAGATTATGCCAGCTTTTAAAGTCAATTTCAAGAAATACCTATTATTAGTAGAAACAATAAGGATAATGCAGTTGATCATTTAAAAATAAAGGATTGTCATTTTGAGTTTTTTTTCTTAAAAGAAATAATGAATCACCTATAGCTACTATGACTGAAACATCTCTTAGAGGTCAAAATAAACCAGGCCAAAAAGAAAGCAAAGTCATATATCAAAGAGACCTGATCCAATTAATCATTCTTTGTAGTAATTCTGTCATGATACTTTCTGATGTTTTTTTTTTCCTATTGATATGTAAACTGTTAACTGGTAATTTGGAGCCTATTCAGATATGTAATGATATATTAATTTTTAAATGAAATTTTTCATGCAAAATTACACTTTGAAAGTTTCTAATGGCCAAGTTATAAATAGCTATTTCATAAAATGTGGGAAAATTTATTTTTTGAAGTATAGAAACTAAAAGAAAATATATTGGAGTATGTAATATAATGTTATTGTGTTTACATTTTGAAAAACCATTGCATTCTATAATTGCTGCATAAAAATATTTAATTGCAAAATATAAAATTGTCCATTACACTTTATAATATGGCAGCATGCCTTTAAGTTATATAAAAAATTATGCTATTTGACATCATTTCTAGGATGGAGCCCTACACATTTGTAGATAATAAATGTTGGCCTATGAAAAGCATGATTCTACCCATTCCATAGACTTTGTAAACATAAAGTCCTGACTTAGTTTTCCATGGTGAAATAGCACAAGCCAATTAACTTAGGCAATTTATACCTATGAAGCCCACTTCATGAAAAAAAAATTTGTGTCAGTCACTTATTGAGCTCTTCCTATTGTCCCCCAAGACTCTGCATACCTAGTATTTCACAGTGTAATGCAATAGAACATATATTGCTTGTTTATTAAATTTTTCCATAAATTTTACATAAATTTTTTATGTTACATAAAAATTACATAAATTTTTTATGTTAAGATATACAAATCTAGTTTGAAAGATGTGATTAAAATGTGGCTTGATATCAATAGAAGAAAAAGGCAGAAATCAATACTGGGAGAGCTAATAAAGACAAATGTTCTCTGATTCACCAGGGAAGAAATAATGGATGAAAAATTGAATATGATTCAGCAGTGTAACACTGTCACCAAAAGGCAAATGCTGTATTGGATTGTATTAATAGACATATCATGTAAAACAAGCAATGTAATTTTTCAGCAGTGGCTGTTCTCAACACTATTGTTTAGGACAAAATTAGAAAAGTGCCTATACTTTGGGGCACAATCAGTGCACAAAGTGTTGTACCAGTTCACAAGAGAACAAAAAACAAGCAGAAAAAATAATTAATATAGATATAGATCAATTGATAGATAGGCAGGCTATCAAATACAAGGTTTAGAAAACCAGGCTTGTTTTCAAGGATTGAAAGAACTAAGTCTTGTTCAGTCAAAAGCAAAGCCAACTAAGGGAGAACATAGTTACTGTAAACCCAAATGCATAAAGGGAAAAAGTCTAAAAGGAAGATAGGGACCAGTTGCTTTTATTAGGCAGCGATATAACCAACAATAAATGACTCCAGTTGTTTCAGACAATGATTTACATTAAGAAGAAAGAAAACTTCTTTTTATAGACAGGCTTGCAGTGATTCAATATGTCTGGGATCCCAGTCATTGGATGTATTAAAAATAATCAGCATATGCAGCCTTTCAAAAGTGATTTGGATTAATGAGTACAGGGTTGAAGACACCTTCAAACACAGCTGTTGTGTTGTCTATATAATATATCTAGCCAGATTATTGACTAAAAGAGCAAAATTGAAAGAAACAGCTGGAGAAATTCAGGAATCTGAATTCAGGAATCACTAAATGTCTACTTTGTCAAAAATAAATTATCTCAGAATTAAAAGGGAAAATTAGATATTTTATTGAGAACTTGCTATATACCAATGTCCTCTATTCTTGACTTGTAAAATTCCATTTACTACACAATCATGAGAGCTATATACTCCATTATTAGCTCCATTTTGTTAAAGAGAAAATGAGGTATAGGGAGGTTAAGTCATTTTACCCAAACATCCCACATTTAGGATTGTGAACTCTAGAATCTTAGCTGCAGGGTATAGTAAGCCAATATGTACCCTCAGTTATCTAGGAACATACCACAGAGTTGATGGGACCTAAATAAGATAAGCTATGATGGCAGCTTAAGAATCACTATAATTATAATTGGGGACTAAAGAAATAACATTTTGATGCAGAAGGAAAAAATTTATACTCAGAATAAGGAAAATTTTGCATTTAATGAGTGGTATTAAACACTAGAACACATACTGTGAAATATTCTAAAAAATATTCTCTCGATATTTTCTGAAATCCTAGTTTAGATGTTTATCTTTTGTAATAATTTTGTGATTTTTTTCTGAATATAGAGTATCACATTAAATTCTCCTAAACTTTTTTATACCATATGATTTATATAAATCATAACATTGCATTGGAAGCATCACACTAGAGGACTTCTAAGGGAATATTTAATTTCTCTCTAATACAGATTAACATTTAATTTCTGTCTAATATAAATTAATTTCATTAATAGAGGCAGCTGGCTATATAATCACATACCCAAATTTTGCATCTCTTGGGTCTTGTTGGAAGAACAGGCAGTTAGAAATAGGAATAGGAAAGCAATCTAGAACATGGTCATGATTATGACAATTACCTAAATTGTATCACTTATTGTATAACCATAGCAAATTCAGAAACAATATTCAAAGATGTAATCATGATATGAGAAAGAATGTCCAGCTGCAAAACAAGGTCTTTACAGAAAGTATCCAGGCATCTACTATGGAAAATAGAAACATTTATTGACAAAGATACAAGATACAAGAAACATAGTACATAGGACAAGGATGCCTCAACCCCCTTCAAAGCAGGCATCTTGGGACCTCACACAGTTCTCCCAATCACCATTACATGCCCCATCATATTTTCCTAAATCTCATTGACAGTCTGGAATGTCTTCCCTTTCAAAGATGATTTTAGTTTGGGGAAAAGCCAAAAGTCACCGGGTATCAAACCTGGTCTGTAGCGGGGCTCAGTCACCTGGGGGATTTGGTGTTTTGCCGACTCTGCAAGAGACTGTGATGCCATGAGCAAGCGTGTTGTTGTGATGAAGATGCCAATCACCAGTTATCCATAACTGTCACCTTCTGAATCATCCAAATAGTTTCCATAGAGGAATGTTCAAACTTAACACAAAATTTGATACAGACTCATTACTCGACTCCCTCAGTCATTTTGAATGATACGTCCACACAGTACACATGCTCACTCAATGTCATTTACCAACTGCACTGGCTAGTACAATGAAGTCATCATTGTTCACTCATGCACATTCCAGTCCACTCTCCTTGGCTGCCAGGTTACATCGATGCTGTGCAAACCATTCTCATTATATTAACAATGGCTGGGCTTTTTCCAGACATATTCATTCCGCTTCTTATAAAAATCCATGGATTATAACTATTTTTTTCCCTTACAGCTTTCAAATATTTCAATATGTTTTGATTCTAGGCACATTTTATAGGTAGACTCAAGAGGATTTTAGAGCCAAATGTCAGTGTGGAGAATCAAATATTTCTCCAAAGTTTTGGGCTTGAACAACTATAATAATGTTGCCATTTTTAGATATAGGAAGATTGTAATTCAAGTATGTTTGAGGTAGAGAGTTCAATTATGAATATGTTAATTTTGAGATTAACTTTTAACTTTTTAGACTTTGTGATATCCAGCAAAAGGCAAAGATTTGGGCTAGAATCAAACTCATTGAATTATTGTTTATGTGTCACTAAACCAGTGAATATTTGGTATTTTAAATATGTTTTAAGTTTAAGAGAATTCATCTTCATAGAGCAACACATCAGCCTTATAATTATGAGTTAAAATGTATAACCAAATTTAAATATATTAGAGGTTTTAAGTAGAGATTTTAGCTTTATATAGTATCACATTATTTTTTAAAACTTAAAGTTTCCCATGTTTGTAAATTTAATTTATTAGAGTCATAAGAAATTATTAAATTATAGACTTGTCAATCATATCATTGACACAGTAAAAAGAAAAGAAATATTAAATCTATTAATGAAGTTTTACAAATTTAAAAGTGTTATTCAAAGACCCTGAAAAGGTACTGATACTTATGTACATACAGTAAGTTTTGTAAAATGAACCAAAAAGCTTAAGGAAGAATAAGGATTTTAAGTTTCTAACATTAATCAATTGACTATTCTTTTAAAGCAGGTTAAATACTGAATAGTCTTTCTACACACATAACTGCCCCCAAGGGCATCAACAGACTCACATTCAATAGCTTTTTCTGATGACAAAATGAAGACATTTGATGTCTACTGTCTAGTCAAGCATATTTCTGGGAAGACCAGAGAAATTAAATTGCTATTTAAAATTTCAAAGCCTAAATTTCCAGATATTTCCTGGCTTATTTAGGCATTATTCATGCCTAAAGTGAACTGTACTTTAATTGTGAGTTATTTTAGAAGTGTTGGCATTCTGTGTTGCTTAGGAAAGTGACTGGAGGCCCATCTTGTTAAGGTACTTGCTGCCAACACTTGTTGTTTTCTTGTTGTTGTTTTAACTCAGTGATCTTCACCCTTTTCCTCTCATGGCACACATACACTAACTACTAAAATTCTGGGACACACCAAAAAATATGTTTTTTGCTAATCTGACAAAAATAGATATAATTTTGATTCATTCACATTGGAAGCCTAGTGTGTTAGCTGTTGTCATTTTTTTATTTGACAATCTAAGGGAGAAGAAGTCAGTGTCCCTGACTAAACAGTTAGATATTGCATTTTGAAAAATTCTGGCAACACCAGTTGAAAATTGTAATTTTAACTATTCAGCACAATGAATACAAGAATCTACTCCAATCTATATATGACATAATACTGCTTGTTAGGGGTAATGGAGTTGCCAGTGTGTCCCATATGTCACAATCAAGGCTAGAGCAGGTAGTGTCAGACAACAAAGGAAAGAATTTGAATTTGCAGATGTGAAAGAAACTACATTCATCTTTTTCTAATCCATTACCATATCTGAGTAGAAACCACAAAAGTTTAAAATATTAAGAAAAATTGGGGGCAACATACAAAACTGTGTTGATTAAAACTTTTAAAAATACAGTGCATAGATGATACTGAGTTCCATTGAATTGGAATCGGAACTCTTTCTAAGTTTATGACCAACTTTTGATATGAGAAGTGGAGTTTCATTGTGTTTATTCTTTTAAATCTTTATTTAAAAAATTTAAGGTATCTAAAATTTTGAGTTGCTCCCATAAGTAGAATTTATTTAGATGGATTTGATACTGAATTATTTCTGAGACTGGCTGGAGGTGAAATAAGATGGGGTAGTGACATGAAAGTAGAAAATCAGTTTGAGCAGCTGAAATTTCCAACCCAGATTTCTATATTTGTTTAATTCACTAGGTAATCCTTTATACCCTTCTGAAGTTTATCTTTTGAGAAAAAAATTATTATCACAGAAAAAAATAACAATTAAGGATTACTAACCACAGAAAAGTGCAGCATGAGGTTTTCCAGAACTTCAGAAATAAAATAACCTATTGAGGAATATATCTAATTTGTCATTTCTTGCCCAATCCATTTAAATATCTCATTAATTTTTTTCTAAATCTTTAGCTATAAATGTAACTTTTCCCCCTGTTAAAAAAATTCTTGCCCATTTCACAAATTCATTTTTTAAAATTAAGAAAATACCAAAATGTTTCGTATAAGAAAATAAAAATTTCCCACAGATTCACTATTCAAAATCAACATTTTAGTATACCTTGTCCAGGTCTTTTCCTGCATTTATGTAAACAGATCTTTAAAAGCAAATTTGAGATCATGTATTTCCTGTAGTTGAGTATTCTTTTCTTCCTGGTATAACTTTACTTTATGGATATTGTCCCAAGTCTATAACCACCAGAAGTGTCACCCCAGCACCACTGTGAGTAGAATGAATCTGTTTTATTTTGCACTCTCCCATTCAAGGCTCAATTTTCCTGGAAGAAAGTGTCTGCCTGGGCAAGCTGCCTTGACAGTACTTAGGTAAGAAGAAGGATCTTGAGTAAGGAGCCCACAAGGATGCTTTGGATTCTCTATAGAGAAAGCAAGCATATAGTTTTACCTTACCACTGAGTTGTCACAAGATGAAAAGGAAATTCCCCAAAGGGAATCAAGGTGCTCTTATGACAAACAGAAATGAATGCTAGACCACAAACACCATGGGAGCAGAAATCTTTTATCTTTTTTGTTCACAAATGTTATATGTAGCCATGCTTAATAAATAGTTATTAAACAATCTGAATTGGGCAAGCAAAAAAGAAAAAAAAGGGGAAGGAAGGAAGGTAACAAGGGAGGGAGGAAGTAAGGGAGGAAGGATAAAGAAAAGAAAAATAGGGAGGGTTAAATTCAGGGTAAATATTATCTTAATACAGAGTAAAACTTGGCGACAATTTTTTTTCAATACTATTAAGTGACTCTAAAGCAATGTAATCAATTTTCTGGGGTGACTTGCATATTGACTTTGAAGCCAGTTTTCAAAAGGAAATTCTAAAATGCCCTTAAACAATGGCAGTAATGTTGGTGCAATATAGAGCTTCCCTATGGGGACACTTCAAAGGACTCATTTGAAGGTTTAAGTCCTGCAATGTAGGCTTTTGTAAATACATTTGTGTTTATATATTGCATATGTTCTGTAAACTAATTGGTTAAGGAAAGCAATATAAGGCAATAAGGAAACTAAGAGAGAAGCAGGAAGGAAATCATTCTAAATATGGTAGGCTTAATAAAATTTACAGATCAAATATAATTTTGAAGGACTAAATTATTTTTTAAACACATTTGCAAAGCTTACTAAAAGCTGTACTAATAGTTACCATATGTCTAATATTATGTCTAAGACAGTTTACCTTAAATTATCTATAATAGTCTTTATAACCTTAATGACTATTATAGATACCACTATAATAGATAAGTAGATAGGTAGATAGATACCACTGCTGAAAATTTATAGGCAAGGAAATTGAGGGTCAGAAAATTTGAATTGTCCTAAGTCATCCAATAAAGCAAGACAAAGCCATGATTTGAACCAACCTGTTCAGTGCCAAACCCTGCATGACATACTGAACACAATACTCTCTAAAACAGAAGGGCTAATAAGGCAGTGTCCCAATGTCTCCTCTAAGATGCAAATTTATGAGTACATTTATTACTTATCTACATCTAAAATGTTCTCACATGAATCACCTAACATATTTTCAAAATGATACTAAACTCAAGCAAATATTTAATATTATCAAACCTGTCTTTATTTTTTCTTTTAAACTCAATTTATTTTACTCTTTTAAAAATCTAATTATGTGTGCAAACATCATATTAATTTTTGTAATCCAATATACATGAAACATTACCAAATAGATGGATAGTGATAAACTTTCCATTAAATAAAATTAAGTTCCATTGCTTTACCATATGATTCACATTTGCACCAAATTCATCTTTTATGGAAAAAAAAGTCTTGTTTTCTATAATGACCAAGGAATAGGCCTGTAGATATCCCTTGTAAGGACTTCTTGATGCCAGAGCGTATTAGCATGAAAAAGTAATAAAAGAGAGCTCACAAAGATCTAAAAAGTTTGTGGAAAGAACAACTACTTCATAATGAGAGTTTCCAGATCACAAAGTAGAAAGAAGAAGTCCAACTATAAACCTATATTCAGACTACAGTGGGGGAAATAGGATATGAGATAATTTTTGTCTTACTTTTGAGTAGCACAGATCTTATGACAGGAGGTGGAAGCTATTCAATAACATTTACTGCGACGCCTAGTTCAGTGCCTTCCACGGATGGGCAGTCAATAAATCTTATTTGGAGACAATATTTATGCAATGATAATCAGTCTACCACAGCACAGCAATTTGGGGGAGAATATTGTCTCTAGTGAGTTTAAGCCATGTGAAATAAAATAATAAAAGCAAGAGAAAGACCAGATGTGGAAAGTATTCAAAAAAGAAATTAAAGTTTAGCTAATATTTGCATAAGCACTTACTACTATGGTTCAGAAAAGTAAATGCATTAAAAAAAAACTTGCAACACTCTTTGGTAAATTAGGAAATCATTAAAATTAAACATGATTCTCCCTTTCATCTTCACCAATCAACATGTTTATTTACTCATTCAAATAGTGAAGACATAGTTTCAGCAGAAATCTGACCTTGTTTCAGAGCAGAGTAGGTTAATTATACACCACAAAGTCCTTTATCTTTGTTTCTTAAATTTATGTACACTAAATCAACAAATTATAAGCCCTCCCCCTAAAGGTTTGCCACATGAAAAAATCAAACTAAGTAATTCCATATAATGATTTAATGGTTTGTTTCAACTATATAAAATAATTTAAACATAAAAAATTTAGGTTGATTTTTGAGTTGAGAATCTTTATTTTGTGGGAATGAATTGAAATTCAATATCTCATTACACACACACACAGCAGGGAACTCTCAGTGGACATTCAGGTGCTGACAATAAGCTGGTCTTGTGTCTAGAAAATAAAAAACAAGCTGTGCTGACAGTTCATGTAGAAAAATCTATACATCTTCCTTGTGAACAACTTATTTTTCACATAAATTTTGCATGGAATTTCAAAATAATGGAAATTTAAATTTTTTTTCTATCTAATAAAGAACATTAACCCCTGGCTAAGGTAGTGCAGTGAATTGAGCACAGGCTTGCAAACCAAAGGGTTACTGGTTCGGTTCCCAGTCAAGGCACATGCCTGGGTTGTGGGCCAGGTCCCCAGTAGACGGGTGTGCGGGAGGCAAACACACATCAATGTTTCTTTCTCTCTCTTTCTCCTTGCCTTCCCCTCTCTCTAAAAATAAATAAATAAAATCTTTTTAAAAATCTCAGTTGGGAATACTACCAAAGACAGAGATCCTTACCAATTAAAAAAAAAGAAGAATATTAAAGAATAAACTGAGGAATAGAGAAGAAAAAACTACCAAAGTTAAGACATGTAAAATTATTTCACTCTGTTAGCCATAAAGTTTCCCTACATGTATGTTTTAGAAGTTGTTAACATATCTAGACTAAATAATTATATGGCGATGTTAACAAGACAAATAACCAGAGCTAATCCTGTCACCTGAACAGTCCTGATTTCTCCTTCAACGTCTGTAGGATCAGTGAGAGCTACACTGCCGACAGGACACTGTTAGAAGCCCAGAAAGAACAGAAGTCATTTACTGCAATCTTTAGTTTACCCAAACACTAAAATCTTTCCTCTATTAAGGTCTAATTTTAGTTTTCTTAGACTTGCCTATATCTTCCTTCCTTTGTCCGTTCATAAACCCAGTTTAAAAATCTATGGCCGGCATAATTCTCTCTAACATTTCAGCAGTCACCTAGAAGAATACCTTTCACCTGATCTTTTCTTATAGAGAAAGGTGGAGAGAAGGAAACCCAGGCTGTTCAGTTAGCAGAGACAATGAAACCTAAAATGCAGATTTTTTTTTCATAATTGGAGGGATGGGTAGAGGATTCCAGTAACTGAAGTGTAGGAAGCAAACTGGTCCCTGGGAGCAGCCATGGGCCAAACAAGCAGAAAGAACAAACTAAAAATAAGAATGACTTCCTTTCTCTGGGCTTTTTCATTTTACACAAACTACTCCCTGTGTCCAACTTCATCTCTGACTTCCTTCTGCAGGGAAGTCTATTTTCACAATTTAAATGAACAAAGTTTACACTAACTCTTCAAAAGCAGACAACTGAAACCTTGGCAGCAAGTCACTTTGAAAACCTGGAGAAGACAAAACCAAACTCCATGTTGCACGGAGACCAAGTTCAAATAAATTATGAGTTTGTTTTTGTGGAAACATGTTGGATTCCACCCAAACACCACACACACACACACACACACACACACACACACACTGGTTAGTAAATTCTGAATTTGTTACATTTTTTTCTCATTAAGCCTGGAATCAACACACATAGGCACACATACACATGTGTGTGGGGGAGAGAGAGAAAGACATAAAGAACTAGAGCAAAAACCACAGAGAACCCCAAAAAGATAAACACATCTTTTATTCTTTGTAATGTTCAATAATTACTAAAAAAATTTAAATTTCCATTATTTTGAAATTCCATGCAAAATGTATGTGAGAAATAATTACTAAATAAGAATATACCCATTCAGAAGAAAAAAAAGCAAGTTTCATGCTAGAATTGGGGGAAAATCTCTCAGGATTAAAGTGAGTTTAGTTGAATTAGAGATAGTAAAGTAAGTATAAATCAAGCAGTGGTCAAATTTAGGAAAATCTGCCAAGACAAAGTGAAGGCAGATGTTCAGCAAGAACTTACAAAATATATAAGATAGCTTATATATATATGATAGCTTATATATATATATGATAGCTTATATAATTCACTCTTCATCCAATTTAACATTTCTAAATATTTAGTGAGCACCTACCATACTCTAAGTTTGAGATTTGCTTTCAGTGCATTCACAGATAACTTTGTATAGGAGGTCAAAGGTGTCGCATCTGGGAATCAGGCAACAGAATCAGAAAATCAGGTAAAGAGAGCAAAGAGAAGGATACCTGTGTCCAGAAATGAAGCCAATATGAGAAGCTGGGCCCCCAGACCAGCAGATCCACTTAGCCTGCAGAGAAGTGCTCAATCTCAATTCAGGAGAACTCTTGTGTCACAGATGGGGAACTAAAGCTGACAAAACCAAATACAGTCTTGCTTACTAGCCCATCAACCCCCATGTTACCTATAATCACCCTCATCATCACTCCCATCTTTGTACATTTTGGCTCAAATCCCTTATCTTAGTACAAAAATGCATCTAAACTTATTCCTTTTCATCAGCACCTGCCATTTCTCTGCTCTCGCTTTTTATCACAGCCAATTTCAAATCTGCACATGCAACATGCTCTTTCATGCTTACATGTTTGTGCCAGAGCCTCCATTTGATGAGTTCCCACATATGCCAGGCATTTCGCCAACTGCTCCATGTGAATAGCTTATATAATTCCTATGAAAGAGCTACAGTGATTATTGCTATTTTACAGACAAGGAAACTGAGGTTTTGAGAGTGAAATAACTTACACAATAATCCACAGCCATAAGTTGAATTGAGGGCTGAAGCCCTAAAGGCTGCACGCAAAGTCCATTTCATCAATCATGCCATCCCTCCATCTCTTTGGCTAACTGATATTCCAAACTTTTCCTTACTCCATAATTGGATTTAGATGTTGTTTCCTATTCTCCCTAAATAGCCTGCCCATTCCTCTACCAGAGCACTTATCACACCTCGTTTACTTGATTTTTTTCCTCTAGTGAATAACATAAGCTCACAGACCCTTCCTATACCCCCTTCACAGCCCAGTGCCTGGTACTTGAAAGGTGTTCAATAAAAGTTTGTTAACTCACTCGGGAATAAATAAATGTCATTTGGCTATAAATTACAGGCAGTGGAAGGATTAAAATCTAAGTCTATTTGACTTCCAATTATTCTTCTTCTAATGCATCATACTGGCTCCCAGCTAATCATGAATAAATGTCTTTACTCCACCTACAAAGCACAGTCATGCCCAGCTTAACAAGGGGCATATGTCCTGAGAAATGCAGCGATAGGCGACTTTGTTGTTGTGCAAACATTGTAGAGTGCACTTACACACATGTTCTATAATTGTATGTGCTACACTTTTATAAGACTGGCCGTGCAATAGGTTTGTTTACCAACAGCACCACAAACACATGCTAATAGTAGTGTAAGCCTTGACTTTTTTTTTTTTTTTTTTTGGTAATTCAAGTGCCTGCCTTAAGCTTTGACTGCCTCATTGAGGCATCCACTTAAGGAAGGCTGTTTGAATAAAAGTGTCAGCGATGTGACTAGACAAGGAGTGAAGCCACCTACCCTACCCAGCCTCCCTTGTTTTAGAGCTTGGTTGATTTCAATTACTGACCATCTGGGCTACGTGGTATTTTTTCTCTTCCCATGCTTTAAATTCCTGCTCTTGTGTTTTTAATACACCAATAAAGAGTGAGCCCACAAAACCTAGGCCTCCAGCCTGGACCCCAACAAAAGCAGGACCCCTGATCCATTCTCTTTCTCTTTTCCTACCTGCAACCTCACTGTGTGCCTCCCAGCATGCCTTGTATGATTCAGGCCTGTAAGCAATAAACTTTTTTTCTTTCAAGGTTTCCTAATGATTATCACTAAAAGATGTCTTGCAATGCTCATAAGAACCAGAAAGGTCAATGCAGTTGAAACACTGACTTAGAACTGCAGAGATGTCTGGGAGGAGTTCACTGGGCTCAGGTGAGTGCCCCTAGGCATTTCTAGCAGACTGCATTACTCTGGATAGGATGATACAGCACAAACCAGTTAAGTGTTATGTTATAAGAACATGTTACCATGGCTATGATACTGTGACAGGTATGATGGCTATGAAGTCACTGGGTGATAGGAATTTTTCAGTTCCATTGTGATGTTACAGGGCCACCTTCCTATATGTGGTCTATTCCCAGGAAATGTTGATGGAAATGTCTTCCTGCTGCACATGATCAGAAGTAACACTAACACTTCTGTTATCCTTGAATTAGGATAATGAGAGAACCAGAATTAAAATCTAATGTTTCCTGTATCCAGAACACATCAGGAGTTCAGTAAATGTCTATCAGATCAATAAGCCTGGTTCTAGCATGTATGGAGCTCCTACCACCCATGTTCTTTTCTATCTGTGTATATATATATACAATGTCAATGTCAATATATATATATTGACATTGAA
Organism: Trachops cirrhosus; assembly: GCA_028533065.1. Classification (NCBI taxonomy): domain Eukaryota; kingdom Metazoa; phylum Chordata; class Mammalia; order Chiroptera; family Phyllostomidae; genus Trachops; species Trachops cirrhosus. Next base: position 32,368,792 of record CM052548.1, on the reverse strand, counting down.
CAGTGATACTCAAATTGTGATTTGTGGACCAGCAAGATTGGCATTACCAGAAAGCCTGTTAAAAATGCAGATTCTCAGATTTCAGCCCAAACCTAATAATTCAGAATTTGCATTTTATCAAGACTCCCAAATGACTAATGTACCTGGTAAATTTTGAGAAGCACTACTCTAGAATATATTGTGTGTACTAGAATGTGGTTCCCACCCAAGAGACTTAAATTTAAGCTTTACAGAAAAATTATCCCAGTTATAAGCTGCAATAAATTAACATCATAAAAACAATATCAATGCAAAGAAAGAACAGCACTGAAGTAAAATGAAAATGATAAAGAATAAAATAATGCAATATTTCAAGAAACTCTTCTCGGGCAAAGAGCACAGAGGCCTCAACAAAGGTGTTGTCTGCAAAAGGTGAACTCACTGCCCAGCTTACCCACACTGAAATCATAACAAAGACAGACGTCAGCAAAACCCAGGTGGTTGGCTCCATATTACATAACTCAAAGAAACGATTTATATAGTAGACCAAGAGGCAGGACCTGGAGGTAAATGGCCTGGGTTCCAATCCCAGATCAATCATCAACAAGCTCAATGATCTTGTGACATTGGGTAGGTACATGGCTTAAACCTCAGTTCCGCTTTGGGAAAAGGAGACAGTAAAAAGTAACATAGATTTGCAATGAGCCTGAGACAAAACAATCATTGCAAAGTACTTAAGAGAACATCTGACACAAATAAGTACTCGACAAAAGTAAAAATTACATAACCATTCTTGAAATACATGAGCAGTTGGCTTATTTGGGCATGGCTCCCCTATCCTGGTCAGCTTGATTGGTGGCCTGGATTGACCCATCCCTATTTCCACCTCCCCATCCCTAAATGTGGCTGCTGGTCCCCAGATCAGAGCCCATAAACCAGGGTGCAGATAACTGTAAATCCCTTAATCTTGTATGAAAATGTGTGTAGAAGTATATGGGCATATTTCTTCAGAAATGTTTATCATTTTTATCAGAGTTTCAAAGGCAATTGTTGGCCTGACAAAGGTTATTAATCACTGTTCTAAATGAGGTGGCATGGCATGGTTGAGAGCACCAGCAACTTGAATTTTGATCCTGACTTCCCTAGTTGTGCGATTCCTCTAAAGGTGTCTTCTCATCTTTTAAGTGAGGATAATAACAGCACTTTAATAATAGGTCCTTGGGGGATTGTATAACAGTCAAATGAGTTGCTGTATGAAATGGTACTCTGTAATTAGAAATAGAGCTTCCAGATGTTAATGACAGCTGTTTTTATTCATGACGTCTCAGTTGTCTTCTCCCACAGTAGGACACATCCACTCTCTCCAAGGAACCATGTTCTCTGGTAGCATCCCCCTTGGAGAGCTACTAGTGAAGTAAGCTGGTCAGGAGGCCTCAGTTCCTGTAACTTGTGCCCTGTCATGTTTAGAAGATGCAGATGGTCAAGTATAACAAGATGGACACAGCAGCAGGAAGACTGGTTAAATATGCATGTTGCTTAAGCAGTCCCAGGGGATGGTGGTGGCTCCTGGCTTGGCTGCTATGGGTTGCTGCACTTTGATCTCTAGACAGATGTCTGAGGCGGACACGTCTAGATGTCTTCCAGCCAGCAGTGCTATCTCTTCAGCAGCACATTCCCAGGCAGACTTGCTGTGACATTTCCATTTATCAACAGCTAAAGTGAGTAGAATACAGAATTCAGAAGTCAAAACATTCTTCTTTAATTAAAAGAGGTTAAAAAAAAAAAACAGTGTAAACAGAGGAAGGAAAAACAGTCTCCATGAGCAGATCGGGCCATAAGCCTGACTTTGAACTGAGACATTTCCACACTATAATCGAGTGGATTGTCAGGAAGCCATGAGTGTATAGCTGAGGTGCAAGTGAGAATGAGACTGTGATGGGTGTGATAACAGTTCTATATCCATAACACTTTCATCTCTTTCATCTCATAGTACACTTGTACATCAAATGCATTTGCCGGCAGCTTTCTTGCCTTTTGAGTGGGGATCTAGCTGGAAGATTGGAAAAAAGGAGCTATTGGGAACTTAAGTTTTTGTGTATGCCAGTAGGACAGGAGTGGGATAGCCCTGTGCTGAGTGTGCAAAGGAAACTTGGGAGTTTTTATAGACATGTTAGCCGTCTTCTTCATGGGCTTGAACAATCCATTCCAATCAACTAGTCTTTCTCAGCTTGCTTTCCTTTTGAATTTAAAAAAAGAAAAAAGGCAGGCTGTCTTCCTCTTATCACTTTTAAATCAGAAGCAAGGATATTAAATCAATTCCTGAAGAAATGACATAGGAAAGCTATTTAAGACTTCCAATTCTTGATGATATGGAAAAATAGGGCTGTGATGTTGGGCTTTTCCTATGTGTTTAAAACTGAACCATTGTATGTGTTAGTCCATGACCGTATTTAACTGATTTCCTACGTCCTTACATTTGTTCACATTTTCTTCTCTTTGAGCTTTAACTGCTTGAACAGTACCAGTAATGAAGAGAAACATATTTGTCTTTCATAACTGTCAGAGATGACACAGAGAAGCAAAAGGAATGTGGAAGGTGCTGTTTTGTTTCTAATTAGTGAGGGTTTTCAAGTATTCGTTTAAAGAAAACAAGTAGGCATTCAAAGGGTTGGAATCTATTGCCCTTTTCAATGTTTACCTGTAAGAAAAACGATAGATTTGTATGTAAAGGAAATACTGTGTGTGCAATTTAATAGAAATAGTAGGGACAGCTAGAAATAAAATATAAAAAAAATTTAAACCATTCAAGTACCATAAAGCAATGCATACCTGAAGGTGCCTTATTACTTTCTATTATACCTCTCATTTCAAATAACTACTGTTAGGTAATATGAATCAGAGATGTTTAATAATAGAAATAACCACAGTCAGATGCCAAATCAAGAAAAAAGATCTGCCTTTGGAAAAAAGAACTCTTCATGTACATGCCACATAAACATTCAGGGCTTGCACTCTGAAAGGAATCCTGCAGTGGGGAGCTATTGAGAAAGCAGTTCTGAGAAATGGAAGAGGAGTGGGTGCAACACTAGTTACAAGTCTGGCTCTTTCCAAGTTGAAGTAAGTGATACTATGGAAGTATGTCTACGCCTAGCTCTACTGCCATACACTGACACCCCTTCTGGTTACCTAGTAGCAGCTGGCAGAATTCAATGTGTGGAATGTCCATCCATTAAAAATACCTACTGAAATGTTTAAAAAGAGGAAAGCTCTGAATCACACATCTTAAGGGAATTTTTAAAAAACTACTTTTTATGCCTCAAAGACAAAAAGCAAAACATAAAAAGAATATTATCACTACAGGTAACTTAGCAACAAATAGAAGGTATTAATATTAAATAGAAGGTCTCAAGGAGCAAAGTGCAATATATTAATTGATAGTGAAAATCAAAAAGCAAAGCAATGCCCAATGATACTGTTCAATCAGTTCTATGAAAAGAAGAAAATACACTTATGAGGAGGATGTGGATTTAACTATTTATGCTTTCCTGAAAGAGGGGAGTTTTTAGAAGATGAGGAATTGATGGAGATGCATGAGAATTCACAAGTGAATGGAATGTTTTGTTCAAAGTTACCATATCAGAATGTAAGCAGCCACAAGTAACAGAAAAATATGATGGACAGCAATTAAAAGCAATGTGATTTCTTTACCTCATATGACAAGAAGTCTGGAGATAGGCAGCTTCTTATATTAGTTCTACAGTTTCAAAGGGTAAGAGCGAAATTTCTGTGATTTTCTCAGTTCTTTGTCTTGATCACAAAATGGCTGCTGCAGCTCCAGTTATCACAGTTTTATTCAAGGCATACAAAAAAATGAAGCAAAGAAACAATAAAGAGGATGGAGGAAGAAAAGGAAGAATGAGTGGTACTCATGGTAAATGTAGTATATGCCACTTTTATTAGGAAAAGTAAAAACCTTCCCTAAGCCCCCATTTCCTCTGTAGGCTTCTATTTGTGTCTCATTGGCCAAAACTGTTTCTCATGGCCACACAAGGAATCCGGTAAGGCGAACCAAGAGATTTTCTAGTCTCCTGGATGACTGACAGAACGAGGTCGAAATCTACCAAGGGTCAGTGCATGCCACGATTGGACAAACAAATTAGATAAAATACAGGTGATGGAGAAATTCATTTGAGGGACTGAAAGTATTTGGATGGTATTTTGAAAGATTTTACAAAGCACACACACACACAAACACAACAGTAAACTGTGGGTAGAAATAACATCTAGAATATCTTGTTTACAAAAACATTCACACCTTTATGATCCACTTTCACACTTTTATACAGTGGAAAATTTCCATGCGTGAAAGAAGAGCAGCGATCTCTGAAACAGGATTTGGCAGTAATTTGCCATGCTACATACAAGAATTCTCTGACACAGGCTAAGCGAGGAAAGAGAAACCACTTTCACCAGAGCCAAACCGCAAAAATGGGTTATGAGGACAGAATATATTTACTTAGAGAATCTCCCAGTGAAGATCCACATTTTACCCTCGTTCTTCTCCGGTCTGTGATCCAACAAGTGATGTCTGTTTTATGCAGCACCAAGTCTCTTCTCTGTGGCTGCTCTAGTTATTTGCAGGCACACTCTCTGGGAGCCCATGTCCTATTACCTGGAATGAGGGTAGAATGAAAAGGGTTCTACCCTCTGCTTACTCCGTGCCAGTGAAGTCTTATAGGTTGGGTCTCTGTAAGCTCCCAGCTACTCTGGGATTCAAAGAGTTACTTTCCTGACTTGAAAGGGGTCAGACTGAGTGTTCCAGAAATAAAATTGGGTGACTAAGAAGGAAGGAGCAGCCTGGCACCAAACCCAGCCCACCAGACTGTAGTGCCCATGGTTCTTCCTGGGCACCACGCTTACTCCAGAGTTCTTTTTTCCCCATTTAAATATTTCATTGTTCATGTTATTACAGTTGTCCCAATTAACTCCAGAATTCTAAAGGACTAGCCAAAAACTCCAACAACTAGCATAATTGCTGAATTATGTTAGGTGTTGAATAAGTGAATTAAACCCAATTCTACTCTAGCCTCAAAAAAGAGAGTAAAGAGCAATGAAATACTTCCCAGCTTTGAGGACACCAGTCACTTTGTTTAAACCATTCTGGTCATCTAAAAGCCTCTCCATGGCGCAGGGAAAGTTACTATCTTGGACAACCTAAGTGTATTGGGAGGTCCCTAACTATATACAGGACATGGAGGCAAGAGGATCCTGTGGAAAGAGTGAGGGCTTTAAACCAAACAGTCTCTGAGTGCAATGCCTAGTTCTACATGTTGCAAACAAATGCGCTCAGCTGGTTGATAAAATGCTCTGAGCTTTCTTTTCCACTTGGGTACAGTAGGGTTAATGATGTCTACCCAATTGAGACAATGTGTGAAAATCAGCCTGCAGTGGCTGACACCTATGGCTGGTGCTCTGTGAGGGAAAGCAAACATGGTGTGAGCCCTCTATTAGCATCACGGTGTCACTATGATGATAACCCACTGGGCCCAGGACCTTCCAGAGTATGACAGGGTAAGGGAAATGGAATCAGCAAGAGCATTCTCCAGGCTCTTCCCAGCCCAGAACAGGGCAACCAAAGCTTAGTGCTGCCCAATAAAAGGCACATTAATGTAGTCTCAGGAGTGTTTGAGAACACAGGAGTGCAGCAGAGGGAGAGTGTCAATGATTAGAACTGTTTAGAGAATATAGAGATGAGAGGGAAACCCAAAAGAACATAAAACAGAATGGTCAGGGATGTATGAAGAAAGTCAGAAAAAAAGAAAAGATATTCTTGAAGGATCAAATGTTAAATAATTAAAAAGGGTGAAGTCTTAACACCATTTAAAAAGCCTTTGAATATCATGAAATTATGCTATTGACAATGGTGGACTGGAGAGGGATTGCCAGGGACAACTAGGGAATGGATGAAAAAGCAACAAAGGCTTGGCAAGCTCCAGCAAGGTTTTGAAGTGGATTATTTGGAGGGAGTTGTTTTAGAACAGGGTTTCTCAACACCATCACTATTGAGGTTTTGGGCTAAATAATTTTTTTTGGTTGTAGGGCTTGTTCTGTGCATTGTAGAATTTTTAGCAACATCCCTGGCCTCTACTAGCTGGATGCCAGTAGCCCCTCCCACCAGCAAGTCATGACAATCAAAAATGTCTTCAGACATTGCCAAATGTCCTTGGGGGGAAAAGGGGGTGAGAGCAGGATATGCGGCAAAATCAATCTTGGTTGAAAACCACGGCTTTGGAATGCAGAGACCTGCGTAGGTTTTAAACCACAAGGAAAGAAATATATAAATAGTTTCAACTTCTTGTCATGTCAAGCTTTTCTGTTTCATATCAATACAGAGGGAAATGCCAAAATTTCAAATAGTAAAGAAAAAATAGCAATGACTGTCAGCTTGAGGACATGGAAATCATCAGTTCCTTGATGCTTTTCTTCTGTGTAATAATGCAAGTAAAGATAACTTTAGGGGTAAGTCTTGGCCTTTAATTTTATTTAATTTTAGGATATGACCAACTTAAAAATAAAGAGTCTCTACATACAAAATTGAAAAGTTCATAATAGTTTGAAAACAAATTTGCAGCCAAGAGTTCTGAAAGAACTTGATAAGCTTATAATACCCCTAATGTATGGGTGGAAAGAAGAAATGAATATGACAAGAAGTCTTTATAGCCTTTGCTTGTCTTTTGGCCTTTTAAAACATGATGCATTTGAACTCTTTCACTGGTTCCTAACTCTCAGCTTTCTTGCAGTATGAAAGCTTTAGTGTTCAGTCATGAAATACTGTACCCCAGTTGCTCCTATTTTTAAACAGATTCTGCAGCGTTGATATTAGTATAGTTTAGTGATTTAGGTAGGAGTTCAAAATATAAATAATTCAACCCCATATCTCTACTTAGTCACATATTAAAGAAATGTAATTTATAATAAACATCTGCTTTCCACTAACAGAAAGAAATGAAAATTGGGTTTGAGAAATGATATACACTCATACTCATACATATATGAAATTAAACCCTAGAAGAATAGCTGAGTGACTTTTTATATCAATCCAAGAATTAATGATACTCAAATCAGGGTCAGGCTTATAAAACTGCCATCTTAAATACAATGGTCTGGTCCAGTGGTACCACCTGTTAAGATCTCAGTTTATACAGTTCTTTGAGGTACATGCTGAGGTGACACTATAGGAAAACCAAACAACGGATCAGCTTGGAAGACTGGGAAATCAATAAAATTGATTATTCGGCATTGTGAACACACCTCTCCAAAAAAGGCGATCACATTTAATTTTCGCTTTCCAATTGTTTGCTTTAAATCGCTTTGATAAGAACTTGTAGGAAATTACTACAGAGATTGCTCTGTTATCGTTACACCAAAACATATAATGTTTATATTTTCTTCTGTCTCTTATCAAATCTGTCCCTGAAGAAATAATGGGTATTTGAAAAAGTAATTGCTGGGTTTTCTGGAAAAGTCCCTACAGATAAGGACTTTAATTTTAAAAATAGCCATTAGATTAAAACCAATAAACTCTGGTGTAGAGCATGTTGCAAATGAGGTCAAGCTCTCAAATTAATTCTGTAATAAGCTGTTTATTTTGGTATGGTTCCATGACTATAGATTAAAGTTTCAACCTAGGCCAGCCAAATCAAAACCACAGATGCTAATCCAGCAGGGACTACTCTCCAGTGTAAATGGATCAACTCAAACCCATGACCATTCCTGGAAAAACAGCTCAAGGGTATATAAACCCTCCCTAAAACATGGCCCACTAATGGGGGGAAAATCAACCACATGCCTTGTTTTTGTGGTTGATCAATAATGCTACCTTCATGCCTTAGCCCTACCACCCACAACAGGCTTTACCTTGTCCGATCTCGGATAAATGCTACCTTCATTTAGGGTAAAAAAAGAATACATATGCCATTTTGAATTGCAACAAACAAAGGCAAATTCTACATCTGTCTCAAACTCAACCTAAGATTACTAGTTGCAAAGTATCTGTGCCTCTGTTTAACACAAGTCAATCTATAGACATGGTCTATAGATTCACAGTTCAGTTATAGCCAGCCTTGGTCACTATTTTTAAACTGTTACTAAACAGGATTGGAAATAAAATTTGTTTGACAGGTGACTCAGATTATAGGGTTCCAACTGGAAAGAAACGTAATAAGTTAGGAAGGTAGAGCATCCATATTCTACAGAATCAAGTTCTAAATAACCAGCAAAAGGTTGACTGAAGACAATGAAAATTAATATTCCATTTCATATCATAAACATTATAACATCAGATATCTGGCACGCAAAAATTGAGTCTTAAAATGAGTTGACAGAAAGCTGAAATGTTACTGATACTAAAACAATACATAATGTTTTGAATGCTGCAAAAGGATGACACTAAAAATAGAAAAGAAGCTTTTAGTGTGATTAGCAAACATCTTAGATGATTTCAGTTGTTGATAATTTTGCAAAACATAAAACAAGGTAGCCATATTATCTCATCTTTGAATACTTGCGGTTGCTCAATCTTAACATGAGTTTTATGAAAATAAGATTAAATAACATGAATACAAGCTGGTATTAAAGATTCCTTTTTAAAAAGCAGTCTTAGCATTCATACAGTTTCAACACAATTTCCCAATTTAGTACATTTGCATCTTTAATGTTTACCATAATTGATGTTTAAAATGTTTAACTGAAGGTACTTTAAGAGTCTGAAAAGTCAAGCTAGGTTTAATATACTTTGTTTATTAAAGCATAAAATTTGAAAATATATTTTCAAAAGCTTACTCAAAGGTATGATTGAAGTAAAGTAACAGAAGTTAGAATGATAGATGGGGAATCAGATGGCTTATGTTCAGCCATGCCAAAAAAACTGAGCTGTGGCCAAATATTTATAGTGCTGTTACAGAGATCTTGTGAGTCAAGCTGCCCAAATTTGCTCTCTATCAGTAGGTCTCAACCTTTGTATGGGTGTAGGTGGGGGTGGGGTGGGGAGTAATGGAGAGGACATGTTAAAATGCCCAACTTCATAGAGTTCCCCTCAAATAGAGTCTCACTACTCTAAGTCAGAGGGGGATCCAGTGTAGACCTTCGTAATGAGTCTCCCAGGTGATTATGATCGAAGTCCATGGCAAATACTTTGAGGAATGTTGTAGTCTTCTGCTTAACACTTGAGAAGACTTGCTTTAAATCCTCAATTCTTTCTTTCCAAATACTCTCAGGAATGAATGATGCTCATGGATTCCTCCTTCCTTCTTACCATTTCCTTGGGGCATTTTTCCAGTCTCTGCCTCCCAAATCTTCTCTTTGCATCTTTTCCTTCATCATTTCCTTCCACTGAACTTGATGCTTTGTATTTTCCTTTACTTCCTGAAACTGAACTCACTTGATGTGAAGACTCTAGTTCCCCTGCAAATGCAATTTTCTGCAAAATACAGACAGTTCTATTCTTCTTTCAGCATACCTGCTATTACAAATTTGTGACATTCTTATTTTGAAAAAGGTGGAGTGGTGTCATACAAAGAACCTGGCACCTGGAGTCAGATGACTGAAGTTTACATTTTGGAGCTGCTATTTCTGACTTAAGATATTAAGAAATTCAATGTATGGTCTGAGTTCCAGTCTGCTCATCTATAAAATGACTTAAATGATATCTACTTCTTAGGGCTTTAGTTTGGGTTAAATGAGATACTGTCTGTAAAAAAATATTTTTAAAAACTGCAATTTCCTATTTGAATATTAGACTATTCAATTAAAATGTTTTTAATATTTCTGCAAAGCAAATGAAAACCTTGCCAATAATTATTTTGAAATTCTCATCTCATATGAAAGAAAATAAGGGAATTTCCAGCTTCTTTCTCACAAAGGGTGAAAAGTATAACCCCTTAATAGTAATTTAATTCCTTTGACATCAATAATGTTAAATCTTTAGTGATCCAGAGGCCAACGATTCTGGATATTTTCCATTTTTGCACCCCTTCCTCTGCCCTACTTTGATTCAGCAGGTGGTTCCAGCAGACTACATCTTCTAAGCTCCTGCTGGCTATCTTCTAGGTGGGGTTGACCAACAGAGGCACCAGCAGAAGATGGTTGGCAGAAGGAAAGAGGTTGGGGTATTTCTTCCCTACTCAGTCCATTTCCATACCACACCTATAGCAACAACTGTGCCCACCCACTCGGACAACAGCCTTTGCTCCACAGTTCCAATGCTCACTAGGTTTCAATTTTACCACTCCTTCCCCTAATCCCTTAGCCTCTTAGCCCCAGGTGTGGTGATGACTTCCTGCTTTCAGCCCCTGAGTCCAGCACCTCACCATCCTTCATGCATTCCCCCCATTTGATTGCAGTCTCCATATGCCTGTAAGTTATGCTTTTTGAAAGTCTCCTCATTTAAACCATCAGCAATAAATTCTGCTTCCTGGAGAGGCCCTTATATGTATACCAATATAGCAATAGGCCAACCACATGCATGGAATTTTTGAAGAAGAGCATGAATTTAAGTTCATTTTTATGATTAGGGTTTTTGTTATTGTAGATTATTTTCCATTCTCCTATTCTTAGTTATAAGCAGGCATTACTGCTAATATTGAATCATTAGTGTGGAGCAACATGGTAAAAAAGATTATTGCCCTGAAGCTATATAGAAACAAACTCTTCTGAAGAATCTCTCTGAAGTTTTTTTTAATTATTGATTTGAGAGAGAGAGAGACATTGATTTGTTATTCCATTTATTTATGCATTCATTGGTTGACTCTTGTATGTGCCCTGACAGGAAATCGAACCCCCAGCCTTGGTGTATCAGGAAGAAACTCCAACCAATTGAGCTACTCAGCCAGGACTTTTTGAAGTGTCTCATTACCATGGGGTACTTTGGCTGTGGGGTGTTTTTCTTTCCTTTCCCTGTTTAAATGATGCATAAAAGTTTTCCAGTGGAAGGGTGGTATTATTTCCTGCAACTGAGGTGGGGTGTGAAATGATTTTCTTTTAAAATAAATGTTTGTAAGTTTTTAATGTGGATTAAACTCCCTCAATATTTTTATGGAAAAAATAATGAAGAAGTTATTAACATTGGAAAATAGGCTATCTCAATTACACAGTAACTTTTTCCCAATGGTTTTCTTAATATTTATATATTAACATCATAATGGCTCAATACAATTTATATAATACAGAGTCATTATTGTGAAAAAATCCATTAAAATAATATCTCCATGCTACAGACAGACTCAACATGCCCATAATGGCTCATGGGGAGCCAACTGCAGGATTACATGATAGGCCGGAAGTTGTGTCATGGTCTACAAGGCCAGGTAAGTAAAACACATTTTGTAAAAGAGCCAAGTAAATAGTTACAGATACAGGAAAGTCTCTGTAGAATAAATGTGCACTCAGGCAATTATTAAAATATGGATTATGGAAGAGTCTCTTTTCTCCTTTTCTCTAGGCTTACCCTTTTAATAAGAACAAAAGTAAATCAGACGTGTGTGCACAAAGACACAGAATACATTTTAATAACTTCAGGGACTCTGTTTTAATCGACCAAAGAAATATATCTCAGAGTAGAGAAATTACATCTTGAGATACCTTCATTCTATCTGGGTGTTACAGCTGATACTGGCCTGTGTCAGGCAAGCTAAGAACAATATGTGCTATTCTGATGCCTGGTATTATAGGTGCAGCAATAACTAGCTTGCAGAGCTTCAAAGTGCAGAAATGATTTCAACCTTAATAACCCCTGTGGCATTTTTCAATTTTCCAGGCTGCCAGTCAAATGAATGCATGTCTGAGAAAGAGAGGAGACAAGAAAGGGAAAAGATTAACCTCTGAGATTCACGATATAAACTCCATTGGCTAACATTGGTCATCTGTTAGAAAACAAACATGGATAGCAATAGTCCTCTGTGAGCACTAAGCACAAATGTTAGAACAAAGATTCCCATAGAGAAACTTGAGCTTCAGGGTCACCCGGCTGAAATAGTCTTGGAAAGTTAATCATTCTTATTTCTTCTTCCTCTAGGCTGAAAGAAACCCAGCAGCCTCCTCCTGATCTTCAAACTTATTAGCTCAAGAGATGGTTCTTTAAAAATGTGTACTGTCTTTCCAATGAGAAAGGCTTGCGGAAAACTCAGACCTGCCACTGCCAGAACTGCTGGATCTTAACGGAAGTGAGCAAACAGAACTCTTGGTGTGGCGCCTTCTTCATTCACACTCCGCAGCCCTTCTGCAGGCTTCCTTTATCCACATGGAAATTAGAAACTTTCCTCCAGGAGGTGAAGAACCCCTAATTATGGATATCTCTAAAAAAAACTGAGATTACTTCTATTGCCAAAAGGGCAAAATACAAATTACATATGGAATGAATTTGCTCAAAAAAAGAAGCCATTGTGCAGATGGCTCACTGCATCTTGACTTTGTTTCTTGTATTTCCAGGAATTAAACAATTTCCAGTTTTCTTTCCAAGTGTACCTTTTGCCTGAGCTTTTCTACTTGGTGCTTCTCCCTGAACCTTTGTGCAAGCACTGGACATTCCAAAAACAAGACAAGGAATCACTCATTTCTGGAGTAAGGGTCCTTGAAAGTCAGAGGAAAAACTGTGAGGCAAAGTTTGTTGATTCTGTCAGAAATCACCAGTTGGAGCCCGAGAGTTTTAGACAGGGTCACCATCATACTGCCCAGGGATTGCTGACTTCAGGAGCTGCTTAAACTGATCTCATCCTTTTTTATTAACTCATCTATTTATCTATTCATTTATTCATTCGAGAAATATGTATCATGTAGATATTGTGTACGGAACCCTGTGATAGACACTAAAGAAGGATAAAAGATAAATGCACTCCAAAAACACATATCTTACTAAGGAAAGTCTGCCCCATTTTTATCTAACTCATTTCTAATCCACCCTCCACACTGCTCCCAAGCTAGTGATATTTCCAAAGGCAGCTCTCCTGTGACATCCACTATTTAAACCATTACAGCCTTCCCCTCACTGCAAGATAAAGCCCAACATTTTGTAAGTGATGCACAAGGTCCCAGGAAGTCTCACCTTGTACCACTCTTCCATTATGCACTGAGCTACTTCCATTATGGCCTTACTTTATTTTTAAACTTGTAATTTGTAATAATCTCAGAAATGAAGAAAAGTTGCATAGCTAATAGAGTTCTCAAACACTGCTCACCCAGTTTCAGTGTCTCCTCAAGTTACCATCTGCTGTGATATGCTTTTCAAAACTTAGAAACCAACTTTGGTACATTATTATTAATTAAGCTCCATACACTATTCAGATTCCCCCAGTTTTTCTACTAGTGTGCTTTTTCTGTTTCTGGATCCAATCACTCTGGCCTTCTATTGAATTTTTCTCCTATCATATAATCATGCATTCCATTGCATTGCTCTTTTGATTGCTCAACACAATCTTTTACCCTCACTCTTCCCCCTAGCCCTCTATGTACTTTCTATTCATTGTTTAAATCTCAGCTCATAAGCTACTTCCTTAGAAGAGTCTCTCTGAATCTGAGTCTAGTCTGTGTTATGTGCCTTCATAAAACTGCATGCCCTGCCTTTGTAGGAATTTTTTATTATACCCTTCTTGATGTAATTATTTAATTTTGTCCCTATTTACAACTAGACTGTAAGGGCCATGAAAGCAGAAAGCCTGTATGGTTTTCCTAATCATTGTATCCACCAAGACTTAGCATAGTTAGTGTGTGGCATATACCAGGTACTCAAGAAAAGTGTTGGATTAATCAATAAATGATGAATAAATGAATGAAAGAGAAGAGTTAGTGATAATAGGAGGAAGCACATTACAGAAATTATAATGAGTGATACAGACAATATAGAAAATCACAGGATTTCAAAGAAGGAAAGATCGAACTAAGAGACATAATTATAAGAAGACTTCATGAAAATAGAGTGGGGCTTTACCTGGATCTTTTATTTGTGCAATTAATAATGAGTACCTACTAAGTGCTAAGCCCTCAAAGTATTTGTTCATTTTCAGCAAAGAAATGATATGATTAGTGTGACATGTAAAAACATTGGAGCAATATAGAAGATGGATTGAAGCAGAAAGAACTTAGAAATGTAAAAAAACAATTAAGATAATTATCTAGGAAATACTGAGAACTTACACTAAGGCAGAGGTGGTGAAGATAAGGACATATTGAGGAGGCTGATTCAACAAGGACTTGCAAATACTGAATAACACAATGAGAAATTCCCAGTAGGTGAACAGAAATAAGAACAAGAGTTAAAAATTAGCATGGATGTTTGGAATACAGGGAGAGTACTTCTGTGATGAAGTAAAGAGCTCATGATGGAAGCAGTGAAATAGAGACTTGGATAGATGAATTCTGCTTTTAAAAAGTCAAGGAGAATGGACTTTATTCTATTAGTAATGAGTCATTAAGCAATAATGACATGATGAAAGTGAGATATAGGATGAAGAGAATTTAGACAAAGGAAGGTGCATTGAGAAGCTGCTCAAGAAATCCATGCACTTGCTCTAGACTGCCACCATTAGAATATAAAGGAAATGACATACCTACAACACCTTTTGAAAAAAGATCAACTTACAAGTACTTGAATCAGCATCCAACATAGTAACTAGTACAGAGTAGTTTCTCTCCCATAGATTCAATTGACTTATTCCTTTTTATGGGCAAAACACATCCTGAAACACTAGTAGATTTTGATGATCCATTGAAATATTCATTCAGAACCTTTTATATGACACATACATGGAGCACACAAAAGTATGTATAAACATGGTCCTTTGAGCTGTTTTTTACTCTTTATCAGCTTTCAGGAGAAGTGACTATATATGATATACTTTTGTGGCTATCACCTTCGAAAATGGCCTCTATGATCTCCACCACCTGCATTCACACACTGTGTAGTCTCCTTCTACCTCACACTGTGCTTGACCCATGAGACCAATGATATAAAGCAAAAGTGATCATTTACCATGTCCCAGAGTACATAATAAAAGCCTGAAACTTCTGTCTTTGCTTTCTTTTTTTCTCAGATCACTCGCTCATGGGGAAGCAGGCTGCTGTTGTCAAGAAGACATTCGGGCTGCCCATGAGGAGTCACAATTGGCAAGGAACTGTGGCCTGCTAGCAGCCACATGAATGAGCTTGGAAATGGAGTTTTCAGTCCCAGTCAAGCCTTGATAAGACTGCCACTGTTGCCAACAGCTTGACTGCCGCTTGAGACCATGAGCCAGAAACACCCAGCTAAGCTGCTCCCCATTTCCTGCCCTGCAGAAACTGAGAGATAATAAATGTTTGTTGTTTCAAACTGCTAAATTTTGGGGTAATTTGTTACACAGCAGTAGACAACTAAAACAACTTCCTACTACTAAACATTGAAAACTAGCAAGGAAATCTATCTAGCAAGGAAACACTGAAAACTAGCAAGGAAACAATCTTTGATAGTTTCCATTTTTGTCCTAGCTGCTAAGAAGCACAAGCTAAACATTCTTGATGTTGTTGATTTTTCTTCCTTTTCTTTTTTAGTCTCCATTCTTTGTCTTCTGTCTAATGATTTTGGTCTTATTGTACCCACCCATTTATTGTAAAACTCCTTAACATTTTCTTAGAAATAGATGGGAAATAAAACAACAAAGTAAAACTACTAGGCCCTAGATAAAATCCCAGCCACCCTCAGAGAGATCACAATCTCATTGAAGTGAAAAGAGAACAAGTCAATTACCAGTGTTCAACCATATAGAGATTGCTATTAAAATTCAAAGAAAAGGTAAAAGTTGTGTTTTAGGTCAAGTTCTCCAGAATCGGGCCTTGAGATAAGATTTGCATTATGAAAGTGCTCTCAAAAGGAACTACAAAAGAAATGAGGAAAGCAGGACAGGGAAGGGGAAGAAGCCAAGCTTAGGTAATATTTCAAAGTCTCACAGAAGGTTCTACATAGAATGTCTGGAATGTAAATTAATCCTTCAGAGCTTGTCCAAGGCAGAGATGATGAGCTTCCATACTTCTGCACCAGACACTCATTGGCAAGGGCCTCTAAAGGACAGATAAGCGCCCAGGCACTCCAGCTCTCTGCAGGGCTTCTTGAACATGCAGGCCAAGTGGCTGCAGTAGCCTGAGGAAAGTCCTCAAAAGAAAGCTGCAGGTGTCTGCAGTCAGAAGAAAGAGCACACTGAAACCAAATTAAAACACACAGAACTGGTGAAGAGATCTGAGGGCATCTTCAGAGAGTACCAAGGTCTGCTCTATTAGGGAAAAGCTCCACTCAAAGAGATGCCTCTTCACCTGTACCAAGTCTTACAGGATAAGGTTGAATTGGAACAGACATGAAGGTAAAGGTATTTTACAAAATCTAAATGAAGTGACTAACCAATTACAAAATTAGCAGAACCTCTCAGGTACTCTAGAATTATCTGATATTTAAGTTAGTCTCTTAATTTTATTTCTAATCCCAAGGAGGGATCTTGAATCATCTCTTATTTGGGTTATTAAAACACAATCATTTGTCTTTGGAAAAGAGGCAATGAGAGGTTAAAATAATCTTATGTGTCTTCCAAACCTTAGCAATGCTATTTTTCATCCATTCTGGTTTTAAAATACAAATGCAGAATAAAACTTCAGGCTTGATGTTAAAGAAAAAGAAAGCCTGGTGGAAGAGGATGATGCCCACCAAGTGTTTTGAGACCCTCTCTTCTATTTTCATCATTATCCCCAGGTTGCTGAAATTTGGAAACCATTTCAAATGCAAGCTATTTAATAATATGTCTCTTTTTTATTCTTTTTAGAATTTATCTCTGACAAGCAAAGTGCTGTAATAGCTTTTCCTCCTATATATGCTTTAGGATTTAGTCTAACTTTATCTGAAGTTGAGCATAAAGGCATAAATCATTAAGCCCCTGCTTGCCTGATCAAGAGCCTATCTTTCAGAAAAATCAGGTGTCCAAAGGCTGCTGTTCACAGAAGCTCTATTTTCTGGCTCTCCATCAGGTTTGCAGACACTTCTCCCCAAGGATTCATCAACCGCCAAATAAAGAAGGAAGGCAGGTCAATGACACCAAAATCTGCAGCTTCAGCAGCTTCTGAAGTTCCTGGCTAGAAAAAAAATAAAATAAAAAAAAAAGAAAGAGAGTGAAAAAAACACTCTCAAAGAAACTTTAACAAATGGTCTCAGAATTCATAGGTTACATTCTGCAAAGGAGACTTTCAGAACCCTATAACAAGCAAGTTTCTGGTGTTATCATGACGGGCTACCAACCACCCTAGATAGATGCTGGTCATTATTGTTTCATTAGCTGCAGCACAGTTTTCTGTGCCATTTTATCATTTTGACAAAAGAATTTCTTCATATCTTTTATCATGTTATCATGACTTAAATGTGGATAAACCATACTGAAAGAGTCTGTAGACTGTAGGCACTGCCTTCCAATTGAATACTCCTCTTTCAATTTGTCCTCAGATACCCTTGTACTTTGGCAACACCAATCCACACCACAAAATGATAGAATTGACATCCTTTATAAGAACCACTGCATTGAGGGTTATTGCTCATTCCATAGGCAAGAACACTGAGATTCAAATAGGTTAAATAAACATGCTTAAGGTCATGTGAAGCCTGTTGTAGAAGCCCAGACACCTATCCAAAGTGTTTCCAGTATACCACAGTTCAACTAGAAAGGTTAGAGACAAATTTAAACTCCAAAGTGATGTTTGTATGAAATTTAAAGACTCTTTGGAGGGTGAGACACAACACAATGAAACATGGAGAGATGAAAAACAAACTTACTTTACCTCTGATTAAGACAGGGCCACACACAGGATTGGACGACAAAGAGGGGGAGCCAGCTGGAGATGGAGCAGGCAGCTTAAGTATGACAAGTAGGACAGAGTTGGCTAGGGTTTTGGGCTTTCCATAGATTGGTTGATTTGAGTAATTCCTGTTTCCCAGTTGGGGCTGCCCTAGTTACCTGGTATCTGGCCCTGGGAGCAGTTAGGGTAAGTGCATAGTAGCCCTGGAGTGTGGAAGCTCCATAAGGTGAATGGTTGAGTTGTGGACTTAATCAGTTGTTCTGAGAAAGAGAACTGACCAGCCTTTAGCCATGGCCATAAAACTGGGTGCAGACAGCATCTCCAAAAAATCTCATTATGAGTGCTTATCAATAAATAGTGTTAGCCTTATGTCAAATCTCAGATATTCACAGAAGCAGCTGTGAAAAAGAAAATTAAACAATACCATTACGAAGCAATAGACCTGGGATGAGTTCCTTGGCAACTCATTTGCCTTGTCATTTGAGGTAAGTTATGTGACTTCCTCAGTACCTCAGGTTCTTCATCTGTGCATGGGGAATTCACATAACTTACCTCCCAAGATTATTGTGGAGATTAAATATAATAATACACATCTAAACAAGTATACATAGTTCATATGCTTATATAAAATATAAGATTTAAACAAGGAATATTTACCGGAATCACAAGTATCAAACAAATACAATGATATCAAACTATTTTTAAATGACCATATTCTTATCACTACATACGCATGCAAGCCTAGCTCTCAGGGAGTGTCCTTTTACTACCAAATAGACAGAGCTATAAATTGTGGAGTCTTGATATAATAGATCAGATAGCTCTTTCCAATGTATTATGTTCTATTGCCTCAGAATAATAAACTGCCAAGACAATATCATGCATCATATTAGTGGCAGATTATTCAGTGAAACTCACAAGGAGAGGAACTTATAGCTCACAGACAGATGCAAGGTTTCATCCTTTGTTATCTCGTCCTTCTTTGTAGAGTCCTGAGTTTTATAGAGTAAAAAAATCTTATAATAATCAGCAAAAGACATGATTCATGGAAACACTTCAAATTCTTAGAAACACAAAACTTTACATTTATCAGGGGTAAAGTAAGATAAAAATAAATCATTCTGGACTTAGAAGGACTACTCTCAAGGCAAAGATTTATGAGGGGGATCAAGGAATGGGAGTCTGAGTATAAAACATTCAGAATTCTTTTCCAGACATTCAGAACTTCTCAGTGATTCTCCATTCATTTTTTCTCAGGAAGCACAGTTCTTCTGATATCAATAAAAGAAACTCAAATTGGCCTCACTATTGCTTCTTTCGGTCTCTTCCCTCATAAGAATTGGGTGGTAGAGCAGACCCCCCCAAGGATGGAAAAGACCTTACTTACATTCTGTCACACATCTAAAAGAAGTTCCAGTCCAGGAAGAACTCAAAAATTTCCAAGAGACAGAATTCTTTCTGTGTATTCTTTCTTCACAGAAACAAGAACACTGGTGAATTATTCAAGTACATATTTTTTTCCAAAGCACTGTATGTGGTGTGTACTTTCAAGATGTTTATGAAACAATGGTTTGAATAGTCCAGTTCCAAAGAGAAATATCCAACTGCTACTTCTAAATCTCAAACATCTAAGGGTGTCCACTTACAAGTGAGTGAAAGCTCTCATATAGAGTTTTCTTATCTGCTGGGTATCCTTAAAACTCCAGAGAGCCCCCTGCTACACTACCCCAAGTGCATCTGTTACAATGAAGCTCTCTGCAAGAACTCCCCTCCTATATCAGTGGTCAAGACTATGTCACACATCCACCATAAATCAGCCACTGGTGAGGGAAATTTAATCACAACCTTTGACTTAGACAAATCAGGATTTATAGCTGAATCATGTGGAAAAGTTCTAAAATGCCAGTAGGTAAAAACCCCACAAGGTCTGTTAGCACTGCCTTTTCTTGTGCCCTACGCTTAGCATTTAATACAGTATCTTATACAATCCTCAAATATCTATGAAGTGTTTAACAGTGTCTTCATCTTACATCTGAGGAACCAGTTGCAGAAAGAATCGCTAACTGCCCAGTACATCAGTAATATGCCCAAATTTACACTACTTTTCATAGTGGAGCCAGAAACTATAGCTAGGTTTGTCTGATTCCAAAATGCTTGCAATTACCTGATGTGCTGAACTTTGAGGTAAAAACTTTAGCCACTGTCATTGCCCTTGGATCACCATAACAAGTTGCTATCGAATCATCAATTTGTTTTCCTTGGATGTTGCTACAAAAAACAGATGAAAATACCAAGCTTAAACCCTTTTTAGTTATCCCAACTCCAACTTAGAACAATTCATTGATACTGAGATTGTTCAACAAAATGGCCATATAAAAAAAGAGAGAACTAGAGGCTTGCCATGAAGGGCTGAGAACAATAGAGATACCAAAATATCATTGATTCACTGGAGAAAATGTTCCTGTTCTGATTCTCACATGCTGATACTACAGATGGACCCAGCTTAGCTGAGGCATGCTCTGTGCTTCAGCTGTTTACTGAAGCAGCACCAGGGTTCTCAGAAATAGTTGCTATGCCAACCAGCCCCAGGGCTATATATACATTCATGACCAGGGCTTATTCTTAGGGCTTTGTTACCTCTCTTTCTAAAGTTTGACTCTCTTATTGCTAAACTGCTTGTATTCGTGCATTATGGACTCTGTTAGGCAGATTTTTTTTTTCCTCCAGCAGGTGAAAAACCCAAGTGGAGGTCTGCAGCATGTACTAAGCAACCTTTGATGTCACTATTTTTTAATTTAATCTTTATTGTATTTTTTCCCATTACCATTTGGTCCCCTTATACCTCCCTCCCCACAGCAATCACCATACCGTTGTCCATGTTCCTGAGTCCTTTTTCCTTTTGTTCAATCTCTCCACCCCCTAACCTCCCTCCCAACTAGCTGTCATCTGTTCTCCATCTATGAGTCTGTATCTGTTTTGCTTGTTAGTTCAGTTTGTTCATTAAATTCCACATATGAATGAAATCATGTGGCATTTGTCTTTCTCTGACTGGCTTATTTCACTTAGCATCACAATTTTATAGTCAGTGACCACAGCTCTATCTGTCCAAACCCCTGAAGATTTGGTGTTTAAATGACAAAGGGCAGTGTCTTTTGTCATCCATTATTAAGTGTTGGGTGTGCCCATTGCCACAGAAGTTCTCAGAGGGGAAAGTAAAGCATGCTTTTCAGATGCCATGACTAATACGCTTCTTAAATTCCCACACTGCATTTTTAGTGGGACACATTTCAGGATAGCATCAGTGAGCAAATCTGGCCAGTCAATCCACCTCAGGTCTCCTGCTAGAGTTGCATTTAAATAAACCTGTAGTATTGAAAACCGAAAAGAGAAAGCTCTTTAATTACCTTTTCTCCTATTTTTGTTACTTTGATGGCTTTTGTTTAAATGTATCTGAAATTTCAGTCTGTTCATTTTATAATTATTGAATGACTACATACAGCACTGCCATTTCAATTAGATTTTGATGGCTGATAAAATCATTGTTGACAGAGAGTGCCCACATGAATGTGGATAAACCAGATTAGTGATGTTTCTGTTGTTGAATTTAAATAAAACAAAATGACCTGGTGGCTATGTGATCAAATCAGAAAATTTTGCTATAAAGACAAAGCAGCTCTGTGAGAAATCAGGTTTTCAAATGAGAAGCTGTTTCCTGTTGAGACGTCATTTTAAAGCCTCAAGTATGCAGCCACTTCTTCTTCAAACAGATTATAAAACCAAAAACAGGCATATAATCTCTTCTAACAAGAGGTTTGCAGCTAGACAGATTGCTTTGAAGGAGAAAGAAGTGAAAAGAAAGTCGAGATCTAAATACTGATAATGCATGCTAAATCCATTTGAATTGATAAGGTAGAGAAAGTATGGTGATAAAACTTGAGGGGTTAAGACTTTATGTTCACCCAAAAGATCAACAACTAGGGAAGAAGAAAATTTGGAAATATTTCCATCTCCAAATAACAGCTGAAATATATAAGGGAATTGAGGCAGAGAAGAAACAGGCTGTTTCCCGAGAACAGACCCTGCTCAAGCGAGGCTGGGTCTTGCTCTGTTATCAGTATAACAACTGCGTGAATGACAATCTCTGAGTGCTAAAATATTGCAAAAAGTAATAAAAATCTGCTGTTTATTCCAAGTGTTTAAAGCAAAGCCGGAGAGTTGAAACAAAAGAGAACCATGTACCGTCAGCCAAACTGAAGAGATAGGAACATCCCCACAGCATGCCCTATACCATCCGCGCTGGGTGCTCTGAGCTGGGTGCTCCGTGCTGCGTCACGGCAATGAAGCCTCCCAGTTCAGAAGGCGAGGCCCACACAGCTGGCCACGGGCAGAGCTGGAATACGGACTCAGGAGTGTCTCCAGCATCTGTGTTCTTGACCATTTGGAAATGGCAGGTTATATAGTCTGTAGCCTGTACAACATTCACTTACTGAATCAGTTTATTCTTTGCTGCTCCTCATCCTCCTCTTTCAGCCAAATCGGAGATCTGGACAAGGAAAAGTCAGCTGGGGTGGAAGTGAAACAACACCTACTGTCTACATATTCACAAATAACCTGATGTTAAATGTCCTGGAAAACAAAACCCAGAAAGGCTGGCTATACTTCTCATTTTTCAGTAGATGTTTTGATAGAATAATTTCAGCTAGCAACCACATAGTGCTTTCTATGTGCTGAACATTTGTCTAAGGACTTTCTAGATAATAACTCATTTAATCATTTTAACCCAAAATGTTCTTACTTCCATCACCCTCATCTTACAGAAAGGGAGCAAGGGGACAAAAAGATCTTGCAGTTACAAAATAAGAGAGCTAGATTCTGACCTAAGCAATCTCGCCGTGGATCGACACTCCTGCCTGACAATGTTTGCCAGGTCTGCGAGGATAACTGAGTGTACATATGGTTGTGCATCATGCACACTTACATGGTGCTTGCATCTAGTTGCATCTGATCCACTGAACAGTGAAACAAAATCACCTGTTGTTCTCTATGATTACCACCGATAACTGGCTTCTGAAAGAATTATTTTTAATTGTTATTAAATATATAGAGTTGCTAACATATTCCTGACTCAAATTTATGAATAAGCTATTTATACCCTGTTTCACAAGTACATTGCCTATATTCTCTCCTTTCACATAGAAAGAGACAGCTCTATAAAAATAATTTCTGCCAGTAAAGCTTCCCATACCTCCATTCCGATGTGTGCAGACTTTCCTTCAGTCCTTGCTGGAAGTTCAAAAACTAATGTAGGCGTCATTTTCTCAGAGTGAAAGAGCAAAGAACTACACACAGCAAAAATCAAAGATAATAGTCAATAGGATAAATTCAGAAAACTACAAGATGAGGAAGGGAAAATAATAAAAACAGTGGCTAAAGTCAAGCTGGCTTGCCCATGCCAACTGCTAAGCAAGTCAGACATCCCACTAAGGTTCTGGGGAGGGTGGAAGGAGGCCTATTTGTCAAGAAATGACAGGTATTGTGTTCTGGACTGTGGGAGTTTCACAAGGAGGAGAAACCAAACTCTATCACCTTAAAGATCTTACAGTTTGAAGAAGAAAGAGATACACATGTCCATATAAATAAGGACAAGATTTCAAAAAGGTACATCTTGTCTCTCAGTAAAAATTTGAAAAAAGGTAGCATCTTGTAATTTTTTGAATCTTTTCACTTCAATAGGTGACTATCATGTGATTATTGTTAAACAAATTAATAAAAATTGTTATTGAGAAAAATAAATAGCATAATGAAAATTCTTGAAATGGACAGACAGGACTTTACTTTGATAAAAGAATGAGTGACACTGGAGCTTGAGGACCTATTGGAATCCATTTGCTGCTGGAAGTGAGACGTCATTTTAAAAGTTTCCATTGTATTAACACAGAACCAAGATCTGAAATGAAAGGTGGTGATGTAGTTTGAGAGTAGCATGTTCTTACCCAGCAAGTCTAAGAAGTTAAAAAGAGTAAGGACTGTGAACCCTTGGTTTCTTGCTCAGTAGTGAGGCAGGTCAGAGAAAAGGAACTTTTTAAAAGGATAAAAATTCAATACTGCATTTCAAATATGAAGATAACTGCCTTTCCCTGCTATAATCTTTGTGACCTGTTTTTATACTGGGGATACATAAGGCTTATTCATCCACTCTCAGACTTGACCTTCCCTTCTCACCCTACTCTTCAATAAACATCATATATTTACAATAACAAAACAAACCCTAAAGTACTGGGTTAGGGTGTACATGGGAGAGTTAACTGGAGAAAAGAAAGAAAGCTGGTTCTTATCAACATGTAACAACGGAAACAGACAGAAGCAAGGCCAAGGGGTTATTTCAAGGGCTGGGCTAAAATAACTGCTTTTCTGCTTTTAATTTCAATTACATATGACAGTTTACCTCAACAAAGTCTGCAGATAAATTATGAATCTGAATCTGAGAACATGGGGAAAGTTACACATCTTGTCAGAATTTTGTTTTGTACAGATAAACTTTTAAATCATAGTATTCATCAGTGTATGACCTTAGGACAGTATGCCAATTTCTCTGGATGTTTATTTCTTCATCTGTAAAAGATGGTGTTGAATTGTGAAGAGATATAAACTCCAAGGAGATCTGCTAAAGCTCTTTGATTCCAAGCACTGTGACATGTATAAGTGGTCTGAAACACATCATATCACTTGTGGGGAGATTCACCCAAGCAATTCTTTCATTGTGTAATAAAGGGATTCTGTCCAGTAAACAATACTACTTTTTAATACTTAAACACACGAATGCTATATTATTACTAGCATTTTGTTTTGTTTTTCTCTTTCTCATCAAATATAGCAGTTTCTTCACACTGGATTTTTGGAAGGAGGAAGGATGGGGAATTTTCAGAAGATAACTTATATTCTATTTCATGTCAGTGTCATCTTTTAGGTCTCACATTCATTTAGCACGACATACTGGTAATCAAACTGCAAAATATGGAGATAAATAATCAAATCACCTCCATTCTCTACTCTCTTACCTCTTCTGTTAGAGAAAATGAGACAAGAGGAGGGAAGAAGAAAGGAAAGGAGAGCAAAATCTCTTCCAGGTCTCAAACTATCACAATCAAAATGTTCAGAGTTTAGAGTCTAGCTCTTCTTAAGAGCATATCTCTTGCCCCTCCTCCACTGTACTGATTGCTCTGTCTGCAATTTCACCCCCTGCTCCTCTGTAATCTCCCCACTCAGCTTTGTTTTCTTAGTGTTTTCCCTGCCCTCTACATCTCTTCTGTGATTGCTCTGGCCTCCCTGGCTGTCTCCAAGCCATCCCTGTTCCCCTGTTATCCCTCTCTTCTATTTTGGTAACCCTTTAGGTGCCCTCCTCTGCTCCCCTCCACCACCTGTGTGATCTTTCTGGCCTCGGTAGCTTTTCCTATGATCCTTCTCTTTGTTTTTTCTCTGAGATTTCTCTGCCCTTTCTGGTTTTCTCAGCCTTTAGAACTCAGAAAACCTCAAAAGGTTCAGGGATTAATTGCAGTTTGGATAAGCACCCAAAGTTGGGATTGCTTACGGCAATTCTTTACCGAAAGTCTGTGGATACAAAAACCTCATTGGGAAAGTCTGCCTTCTAAAAGTTCAAGTACTTAGACTTGCATTAGGAGAATAATTTCCCTTCAAACACTGGCCTTTCTGCTTCTTATTTTGGGTTGGGTGAAAAGGAGTTAGCCACTGCTTTCTGTGCAGAGTTTATGTTCCTTCATTTGAAATAGGCTGCACATGATCAGAAAAACCAGTATGCTGGGTACTGAGAGAGGACCCAAGCAAGCATTTTTTATTTCTTCAGTAAAGATTTGTTGAATACCTACTATGTACTGGAAGTGCAGGAGGCTAGACTTTATTTCAGTCTCCACCAAATAACTATAGATTTACTTCCCCTGAATATATTTTATAGACTGTCTACTTTGTGTGACCTCAAACTAGATTGGAAATGTCAAAAATGTTATTGTATAGGTTTCCTTATCACTCTTGTTTCACTGCCTAGAATTTAAAGATTAGGTATTGTTACTTACATCCTGTTACCTTAAAGTGTATATTGCTATTATTCCTATCACAGAGCAGCTTAGGTGCTTTTAAATCAAAAGTTTTCAGATGTTCTAAGACGGCGGCGTGGTAAGACTCAGCAGATTCTACTCTCCCACAACCAGAAAAAAAGTCCTAGTCATTCTAGGTAGGAACAGAGCAAAGAGTCAACATTATCACGTCATAAATGAAAATAGGAGATCGCAAATTGTAGCAGACATTGAAAAACCTGACGGTAAGGAGACTACATGGATCAGCGCGGGGACCAGGGAGTTTGGAGCTCCAGGTCCGGTGCGCCAGGGTCAGCCGCTGGGCTCCCGGGAGAGAGCTGAATCATCCGTTCCCTCCCTGGCCAAACAAGGACTGAGCAGCTCCGGGGGAGGCCAGTGTACCAGAGGGCACAGAAAGAGGAGTAAGAGAGGAGTGAGGACGAAGAGGCAACCACACAGGGGCTGTAAGCACCCACACAAAGCCCTGGTGAAAGTGTGCAACCCACCCGGTGCATCCAAAGACACCTGCCTCTACGCCCGCGCCCCCAACGCAGAGAGAGCATGGTTTGGTGAAAGTCTCGGAAACCACAGCATTGAAAAAGGAAAAGGTGCGGGTGCTCCGTGGGACCCGTGAGGCCTAGGCCCTGAAGGTAGGAGAAGTGGGCGCCCCTTGGGACCCAGAGAGTGCGCACCCGTGAACCTGGAAAAGGTGTGGGCGCTCTGCAGGGCCTGTGAGGCCCAGGCCCTGAAGGCAGGAGAACTGGGCGCCCCTGGGGACCCAGAGAGCACGCACCCGTGAACCCAGAAAAGGCGCGGGCACTCTGCGGGACATCAAAACACACTGCGGTGAATCCCCAAGGACGCACATAGCTGCACCCAGCCCCCACACACAGATTCCTTCTGGGAACCACCAGACGGGCTTGGGGGAGAACGTGCGCCTACACTATGAATAGTACACCAGAGGCTGACTGAGTCCTGAACGGTAACAGAGAAAAACTGTCTCCAGTTGCCCCTCAGTGTGCTGAAGCCAGCTAGAAAACCAGTTTGGCCAGTCTGAAACCAACAATAGGTGTGTTTTGTTTTGTTTTGTTTGTTTTTTCTGTGTTTGTTTTCTTTTTGTTTTCTTTTAATTATTTTAAAGTAACCTTTCCTCTTTTAATTCATATTATTTTTTGATCTATCAATTCTTTATGCTTCTCTTTCTGTCACCCTGGTCTTGACCCTGCTCCCTTGCTTTCCAAATTTATCTCTTCTTCCTTTCATCGTCTGCTGGGTTCCTTCCTTTTTTTTTTTTGGACCTGCAAGTAATTGCATAATTGTATTATCATTATTTCATTATTCGTACACCTCTT